>JANHGO010000073.1:39943015-40028514 GCA_024606505.1 Aquila spilogaster | reverse complement strand
TGCCACAGGCAGGAACACAGCTCAGGGTACACCAACAAGTGCCCAGCTGATCAGCTCCTCAGCCCTGCTTACACTGCCATACTTGCATGCTGCTTTCAAGAAAACATTTTGGGATAGACTACATTTCAGTTTACAGCAATAATAGTGTACTGCATTGGACTGCATATAGACTTTTACCTCAGTAACCATGAACTTTAACTTTTCTGTATGAGTGCAGAATATGGCAAGGAATTTTTCTTAATGTTTGTGTCGTGCCCCGACCTGTTCCTCTTGACTTCTTTCTTCATGTGTTATTTTTAGCTGACAGCCCTGTAAACGTAGACTTGCCAGTAAGTGAAGTTCAACATTGGTCTCAAAAAAAAAAAAGAAAAAAGAAAAAAAAAGGCCTTTAAAAAATAAACATGTTGTCTAGATGTTAATTTGAAGGAAGAAAACATTTAGGGTGGGACAATGTCAGAGCTTCTGATTTCTGTACTTTAGAAGGAACAGAGTAAGGAAAAAAAATCAGTTGAAACCCTTCCATGGAAATTTGCAATTTTGTTAAAACACCAACAGTTAAAGTCATTAATTTATGACTCATTCAGAGCTGCAAAGCAGATTTACCTATATATGACAATACATATCTGAACTCTCAAAGGCAATGGAGCTGTGGGTTATTTGTCTTGGAAAGACTTTTTTGTCATAATTTTTACTATGTACATATATTTTTACAGGAAATTTTGTCTGTTTCTGCTATTCTCAAAGAATGCTAATGGGGAAAAACTGACTCTGCTCCCTAGTCCTGGGAAAGTTATTAAGGGATTCGATTCCCTCATCTAAAAGCACGGACCAATGTTCACTGTGCAAGCAGGACTGGGGTGGTGTGTCCTGTTGCACAGGGGGAACGCCATGGGTCTGCTTTCCTGCAAATCTTCCAGTTCTCAGCATTAACTGTAGTAGATTTCCACCACAATGCAGTTCAGGTTAGATATTAGGAAGAATTTCTTCTCAGAAAGAGTGTTGATGCATTGGAACAGGCTGCCCAGGGAGGCGGGGGAGTCAGCATCCCTGGAGGTGTTGAAGAAGTGTGGAGATTGGGTACTTAAGGGCGTGGTTTATTGGGCATAGTGGTGATGGGTTGATGGTTGGACATGATGACCTTAGAGGTTTTTTCCAACCTTAACAATTCTATGATTCTGTGAACACTCCTGTGAGAAAATGAGGTGCACCATGGAAGGAGGAACAGACGTGGTCTTGAGGAGAAGACACTGAGAAGAGGCGCAGAGAGAATGAGTGGCATCTATTAGCAGCAACTGTAGATCATTGTTATTATTTGTAAGCCCACATGATTTTGGAGTCAAACTCTACTAGAAATCTATGGGGGCAAAGGGCTTTGTAAAGCATGACACAGTGTGTTTACAGTTATGCCCTATTTGTAAAAATGGCACCACAGAGAAAAATGTTTCATCTATTTTCCTTGCTGACTGCCGGTTTTAGCAGTGCTTGACTTGTGGCTTAAGGAACATAGAGTTGGTACTTTTTGAAGTCCAAGCTCCCTGACAATATCTAATTGTTAAGAGCAAGACATTTTGGCAGCCAGTAGCAGCTTCTGAAATCTTTTGATGGTTCTTTCGTGTTGCATCTTTCTCGTCTTGGCTGTTTAGGCTGCAAACGGCTAATACATGGTTGTTTTCTAGCTAGGACATTGGCAATCCTGAATCAGTCAAGTGTCTCTCAATCTTTATCACTTTATATATAATAATAATTCTGATTTAGTTTTGTAATACTAAATCCATTTGAAAATGCTACAAAATCAAATTCTTTCTCCCGCAGACTGAAAGGTAAATTGGATCATCCAGAAAATTCTTTCCATGTTGCTCCATAATTTTCTCTATTATGGTTTCATAGGCAAGTGAGGCTCTTATTGGAAAGAAAATCAGTGCTATGATACACAAAAATATTTTCCCTCCAATAATTTATTTAGTTTGAGATTGATCTATTCACAACAGCCTAAGCTCTAAAGAAACCCTATATCCTCAGACCGCTTTTATAGAAGAGGACTCTGAGTGGGAGAAACCTGTCAGTCTTAGTATTGTCTCTCTTACTTGGGACCTGCCTGGAACTCATTAATATTGCAGGTCTGCTGTTTCTTAAGGATTACCAATTTCTGGTCCATAACTCATGTAGGAGACATTTTCAGCCTCCCTCCCTCTTGCAAAATGAGCATCGTCACCATTTTGGAAATAGTGTGAATTACATATGCATGACCAAATTGTTCCTAAGTTGTTAACCTGCAGCAATCACTTTCTGTCATGTGCAAACCTTCCTGTAAAGCTTTTTCTGGTTTGAAATCCAACTGTTGATATGGACTTCTTGTGGTAACATTATTATTATTGAAGCGTTGTTTGCAGTGTCATATCAGCTTCTGGGTCATGATGATGACTGATCATTTGGAACGGAGGTGAGTTTGGGATGACTAAATCCCTATTGCTCATGTGAAGACAAACAGAAATTAGAGAAATGCAACAATTCCATATGGAGAAACCAGAGACAGGAAAACCACCCCATGCAAAAATTTTTTGAGGTGGGGATTATTAAGCCTTATTTTGTCTCTCTTTTTACTTAATAGTTGACTTCCCTCCTGCTCTGAGTAGAGATTTCTTTCAGAGCTGCTTTGAGTCATAAAACAGCAAGAGTTTTCTCTGTAAGAATATTGATGTGCAAAGGCCAAGCTCCCACTGTTGCATATTCCTCAGAAGTTTGTCTCTCAGATGCATTAGTTCATGGAACAAAGGTGGAACGTCATAATCATTAAGATCCAAATCAAATTGTTCATCCTGTACAGGGTCCCCTTGCCTGAAGCAAACCAGAATTGTTAATGCATTTTTTATAAACAGTGCTGTTAAAGATGAATGAAAGATGCTTTGTAAATACTAAAGTGGATCTATCATCTTTTCTCTTTTCTTACATGATAAAATGTAACACAGAAATCGCCAGGTCAAATTACTTCTGTTGGAAATTAAGCTGGATCCTTTGACTTCAGTATTTTTTCCCATTTGCTTCTGTGTTACAGTTTATGCCAGAGCTCTGAAACACACAGTTAGGATATTCACAAATGTGGCAAGTTCAGTTACGGAACTGCAATAGTGGAGTTAAAAAACCACTTGAAGGTGAGCAGAGCAATTACAGAGAGCATTTATGAATATTTAAAAAGATTTTGAAGTTTCCAAGGCTGAGCAGGTTTAATAGCTTGCGTGGTGTTTTGCTTGCCAGTCCCCTTGAAGCAATGCCGGCCAAAGGCTGAGTGCGGGCTGTAGTGCAGGGATCTCCCAGCCACAGCCCGCAAGGCTGCTATCCCACCTAGTGGCTGCCAGCTCGCCCTTCACAAAAAGCAGTTTTTTTTTCCCATGACGTTGGTGAAACAATTCTCTGCATGGAGACTTTGAAGTACTACGTCAGTCAGCAGTGGAGAGGCCTCCACATTGCTTATTCATGGTCAAATGCATGCGTTTGTCTTAACTGTGTTACACCAGGGACCAGGTTCACTCTCAGATGAGTATTTGCATCATCTAAATTCATACAGCAGACATAGGCACCTGTATCATACAGTCAGCTTTCCAGTATAAGTTCTCTGTATCACTCCTCTTACATTTTTATCTGGCCCCCAAATCAGGTGCATTGTGGGATCAGCCTAAGTTCCCCCAAGTCTCTGTTGGCAGTTGCAGCAATGAGTTTTGTCTTTCTGCTGTCTGTAACTGCATGTCCATGGTACACCTACACACTGTCTTCATCATCAGCCCAACTCCTCTGTGGCTAAAGCTAAAATTGCCATTGTCATACAAAAGAGAGAGGATTAGACCAATGTTTTGAGTTTAATGGAAATGTTCTTCTGTTAAAAATACAAAAAAAAATGCTTTTGAAAAATGGATACTGCTAATCCCATCAAAACATATAAGAAAAATCCATTGAAGCATATTTTGATGATAACAGGGAGAATGAAGACTTGCTAAAGTACTGCAAGAAGCATCATCTTATCCCACAAATAACATCTACAGTAAACCTTCGAGGTGGAGTTCACCTGTGAAATCCTTTATGGCTTCCTTCCAACTTTGAACTTTCCATCTCTATCTCTATGCTAAATTTTACTCTGTTACAACCTTCCAAAAATTGTTTTCTTCTCAAAAGTGAGCTTTCTGCCCTCTTAATCCTTTATGTCCCTGCAGTTTTTAGATGCATGCATGGGCCAGGTTGACTGGATGGTCCAACTGTTGTCTCCTGTGCCCAGAGAACCTCTTGTTTACTTTCACGATACTTTCCCCTTCTTTTTGGGTTGACCTTGCTTTGTGGGACTAAAGAACTGAAAGGTGAAGGCAGCAGAAGCTCCCAGTGCCTGAAGAGCTTCTGCTGCTCTCTGCAGAACAGAGGTTTAATAACAAAGGTCACCCCAATGATTTAGTGATGATTCCATGAAATTTTTACGCAGAAGAAATGCCTTTTTTTTCCCCAAAATAAGGAACTGTAAGAATCATTTTCCTGCATATCTGAGTAAAAGTGGGGATAAAATACATAGTTCTGACCAACATCTTTACAGAGCAGTTCTCAGTATTTAATTTCTTTTTCAGTGAGTAAAGCATAGGACATAGAGTTGCCTTGTCTTAGTGACGTTTATTTAAATGAAAGCATTCCAACCTGCGCTGTCTTTCCCTGGGGTACTGGAAGGTATTTTTTCCTAGAGAAGTAAAAAAGGCACAGAAAGCTTGACAGAAACTTTGATTTCCTTTCTCTCTGCTGTATTTTATATATATTTATATATATATATAATAATTTGGTGATAAAGTGCACTTACCATCAGTACCATGCTCAATCTAACTGTCAGCTTGTTCATGCAGAAAACCTACAGCTCCTCTCTCCTCGAGCTGCTTGCTGCATGCATCCTGGGAAGCCGTTTCCCTGGGCCCCCAATTAGCTGCCTACCTGAGCTGTCTTCTCAAACCTGATTAGAAATCTGTCATTTCCTTCATGCAGCTCCCTGCCCACTGCTCTGCCTTAATTTACATTTCCAGCAGTATCTTTTGCAAGCGATCTGCCTGCCTGGTCATAGCTGGGGAAGTTTTGCCGGGCCATTGTAGGGTGCAGGGGTTCTGCTGAAGCTCTTGCACCCTCTGACCATTGAGACGTTTTGTCTCCTGCTCTTCTGGCTGCAGGATGCTCACGCAGCCTGTGCTGAGCAGGATTTCCCATAGCACAGCAGTACCTGATGTGGTGGCTGGGCTGAAGCAGAGCTGAGTACAGTGTTGGTTTCCCCACCACAGCATGGGCATCTATGGGCAAAAAAATCAAAGCAAAGAATTTCTCGAGTTTCTATGGCTATATTTCAAAACTTCTGTTATTTAAGTCTTGTGGGCAGCTGCTCAGTATCTGAAACTTAATTCTAAGAAGAGAAATTCTGCTAACAAACTCCCACTTAGCTGATGATCGGCATATAAAAACAATTGTTCCGGTTTTAATGATGCAGGTTAGTTTTTGTTTATCTGTATACTTATGTACACCAGACTTAGACCTACTCTAACAGCATCATCTGCTGCCTCCCAAAAATACTGTAGTCTGAGATTATAATCCTCAACCTAAAATTAATGCACAACCTTAAACTTGCAGCAAAGCGTGTCCTTTTGTAGTTGACTCTGCCCATGTAATAATGTACTTGGCCCCATAATTTGAAACTCACAAACTCTGAAATGCAGCTGAAACACAAAGAAACAGGCAGCAAAGCCCCGGTGGGAGAAGGAGCTGTTCATTTGCAACTCACGGAAGACACAGCAGTGCTGGAGCAAAGACAAGGCAGAGGAAAAGGGCCCACCCTGGAGACTACCAAAGGCAAGGGGAATGTTTGTTTCTCTGTGAACTCAGGAGTTTCCTGTGCTGTAAGGAGTTTATTGTTTGAATTTCTCTGGGATAGAAACTGGGCTAACACAAGGGCTTCTTAGTGCTTTTGGTGTGCTTTATTTAAGGAAAAAGAAATTACAGCCTGATCCACTTTTAAGTTCAAGCCAATGCAGAGTCCGGGCAAAGGAGATGTACGCACATATACGCACGTACTCAAGGTATCCGCATCTTCATTTACAAGCGAGCAAAACCACTGCAGTTCTGAAGCACTTCATAGACCACACAGCTGAAGATAACTGGGGAGATGCCTGAGAAAAGGAGCAATTACAGTTAATCAATAATCCTCAAATGGCAGCAATTAAAATTCTGAAAAAAATATATTTAAAAGGAAGATGGCAAGGTAACGGCAAATCATCCCTCAGCCATTCAGAGCATTCTGCAGATCTCAACTTGAAGAAAGGAGGTGTGTTTAATTAAATCATCATCTGAGAACACCATTGATCCTTCATGTTAGACAATTCAGAGTGTAAGAAACAGCTTCGAATGGCTATAATCATAAAAGATGTGTTTGTTTTCCCCCAGAACGAGCCCCTTGCCTGGCTATATAAAAAAGATGATTCTGCTGAAACAATATGGGAGAGCTTTCTGCTTTTAAATGATCTAATTTCCATCTCTTTAGCTGAGTTAATTTAGTGTGGTAACATATGCATTTGTTTCCAAATAAAGCCATTTGTAGATAGCATTTCTTATATAACTTTGTCCCTGCCCCAAGAAGATAAAAGCAATGGATGACAGTTCAACAGGGCTCTTGTACCATTTCCATGCCACAAGAAACTTCAGCAGTCACCTAAGGGAGTGCTTTTCAGCAGCTAAAACCAGGGCACAAATTTCACATTTGGTGTTTCTCTAAAGCCCATTGGAGGCTCAGCTCTAGGGGTGCCCCCAGGAAGGTCAGCACGGATGGATGTGACTTCACATCACCTAGAGGTCTCTATCGGTGTGACTTTTCAAGGCTTTTCCAGGTGTCTGCTCTCACTGACTGATGAGGACAGGACTTCAGCTGGCCCAGCAGCCTGCAGAAGGCTGGGGAGAGGTGGAGCTGGTCTCAAGGCTGCCCAATCTGTCTCCTCAGGAGGCTAAATTGGCCCCAGGTGGTGGGCTTGTGTTTTTGCAGGGTTTTTCTGGGCAGGAAGAGCATGCTACCTTCCTAGCAGAGCCTGAAGACCCACTGATGTTGGAGAGAGCATGCATAAGCCCCAGTAGGGATTCCCCATGTATGGAGGCTCCTTGTAGGTTGCTGCTCTGAGTTTCTTGTCCTGATTGCAGAGTTTGGTTGGAGGGAATAGCGGGAGGCGTGTGATTTGATTCAGTGTGTCTTGCCTTCAGAATTCAGTCCTTGCTGAAGATGGGAACATTGATCTTCACTGTAAGGGGTAAGTTTTGTTTATCTTCTTTAATCTCTTTCCCTTTGCAGCAACAAAGCTGATGGTTTATTGGATTAGACTGTGTTAATTGCTCTGTCTGGGGCCTGAGATAACTGGAGTGGTTGGCCTCAGCTCTGATAGAATGCTATATAACTGAAAATGATGTGGTGGTGATGGTGGTAATGTTCACCCTGGTGCTACAGGGTGGTGCAGACTAGGAGTGGCTCAGGTAGGGGACTGGCTCCCCTGTATCCCCAAATTCTATGAAACAAACAACGGATTAGAGATCTGCCCTTTTCTTACACAACTTTTACAGTTGTACTGAAGCTGGTGAGTTTGCTCAGAGAAGAGACATTAAGCATTCCTGCAAGCATTTGCAAGGTGAGGCATCTGACCTCTCTCTGCCTGTTTTCCCTGACCAGCTGCACAGCTGAGCAATTAATGTGACCCCCTGGTGTCAGAAGAGAAAGATATTTGTAATGTCTATCTCTAGCTGACTTGGACCATCAAAGATAGACCTGTCTTAAAACACGTATTACCTCTTGTAACTTGCACCTGTATTAGGTGCCTGGGGCAGCCTGAAGGTGACACTATGAGTTACCCCATCTGTCCCTTTCCTCCTCAGTGACCTACACTCATAGCTCCCAAGGAATATCCAGGGGGCAGGTCCTGCTTTCAGGGACTGGGTAGGGATTACAAACCGAATACTTGCCCTTTCTTTCCTTGTCTAGTAGCCAAATAGCTCCAGCAGCTCCTCCTGGAAAAAGTGCATTCACCTCAAGATGCAGCCTTTGTGTTTAACTCAGTGCTCCTGAAGTTCCTATTTGATCAGCCAGAAAGATTTATGTTCAATGTATGCACTGGGTCAGATCCAAACACTGCTTTTTCTCTTCATTCTCTACTCCTTAAAATAGGAACCTGTGCATAATTTCTTTTTCTAAAAGAGTAAGATGAATTATTTCCAGCTGGAAGCGAAACTTACTCATGAGTTTACTTTTGTTCTGTTGCCGCTGTGCCCCTCCATTGGAGAGCCTTAACAAGGAATCTCCAAGCTAAACCTCACGGTGCAATTAACAAAGAGGCATGATCCTGCCCCAGAATGAGTCCCTGTAACGGATGTTGTATCTTGGCCGTTACTTTTAGTGATTGGTGCTTGGCCAGCGCTTGATAATCTTAGAGGTCTTTTCCAACCTTAATGATTCTATGATTCTATTAGTCTCCTGCCAGCCTTATGAGCAGGGGCAAGCCCTGTAGTAAGGAAGGGCCAGCTTGTATCAGGGAGGTGCTGGAGAGGAGCATTCATCAGTGTGCAGGTTATTCTCTTTTCCCCCTCCTCCTTCAAGTGCCCCGATGTACAAATTATGAAGCATTTGTTTGTGCTTCTTGCTTTGCTGGAGCACACAGCCCTTGGCATTGACAGCCTGCCTCTGTCCAGAACACTGAACTTTCATCTAATGAGCTGAGCTTTTCTCATTTTTGAGTCATGCCTGCATAAAGCCCTATCAAATTTTGTCGCTGGCTGCCTGGAAACCCTCCTCAGGGCTTTTCCAAGGCTGATGAGGAATCATGAGCAGGATCAAATAGATATTGAGTCATGTGTGGTGCTTGCAGGCAAAAAAAAATCTTCTCTGAAGACTGTGACCAGAAATATCTTATGGAGACAGAAGCTTCTCTTTCCCTTTCTTCTTCCTCATAGTTCTTGTTGGAGCCTCTCTACTTACCGACAACCAAACGTTCCCTTGTGCTGTTTGATGTTCCTGCATGGTTGTGGGGGGAGGAGTGATAAGCTTATAAAAGGGGAAACCTGTCTGCAGTAGCTGAGTGAAGGCAACTTGAGAACAATTTTGTCCTCCTTTTGAACAAAAAGGCAATGCTGGTGTCTTCATAGTGAAGAAACAACAACTGGTTCTAGCTGGCTCTGAGCTACCAAAAACATTTAAGGACATGCTTTGCCTAAGGAAACAAAATAAACCCCCTGAGATTTGGGGTTCGGAATAAACTGACTTGCTTGGTTATGAATCTTTAACAGCAATGAAGCAGGGAGGATGTATGGTGTGGTCATACATCTGTGAAGCTGGAGAATGTTGGAGAAGCCAGGTCTAGGTTGCAAAGTCTGAGGCGATGGCTACATGCAAGGATGGACTTGAAATGGGTAAAAGAAGCAGAAAAGCTCTGCTCTGGTCCAGGAAATCTGTGGCACAGACGTCTTTGGGAGTCCTTCAATTGCAGCCCCACAGGACCTGAAGCAGTGAACTGGAGAAAAGCACAAGAAGGCCCAGGAAGCAATGGCAGAAGCAGGGTACACACAGAGCATGCATTGCGTTTAATGCTTTGCAGAACTTTCTCTTGCTGATATAAAACTGAAATATGGTGTTGTTTTTTTCTGGTTTCTAATTTAGCACCCAGCAGATGTGCAACTGTTCACAGCGAGATGCCTATTAAAATTACTCTATTTCTAGAGGTTTACCAGAACAAGATTACTTCCCTTGCACAGCACTTGCTTCAGCAACACCTGAGGAAGAAAAGCCACTCACTGTAATAACCAGACCATGGCACCAAGTTTACACTTGTTTCCTCACCATGAGCATCTCAGAACCTGCCCTGTGAGGGTCTCAGTGCTCCTTTCCCAGCAGTAGAATAGGGGCAGACTGGTGAGGAGTTGCTAAATCTGTATGTAGCTTCTTCCTTGCTTCACCCTTCCCTTCCTTTAGCACAGGAGGACACTTGGCTAGAAGGTAAGCTGGAACCTCCAGCTTAGCACTGCTGCTGAGGGAGAGCAATTCCCAGCACATACAGATCTCTACCCCCTTCCACACATAGACATTTTCTGTACTTAGCACTGGTGAGGCCACACCTTGAGTACTGTGTTCATTGTTGGGCCCCTCACTACAAGAAAGATGTTGAGGCCCTGGAGCGTGTCCTGAGGAGGGCAGTGAAGCTGTGAGGGGTCTGGAGCACAAGTCTGATGGGGTGTGGATGGGGGAACTGGGGTCATGCAGTCCAGAGAAGAGGAGGCTTCAGGGTGACTTTATCACTCTCTGCAACTGCCTGAGAGGAGGTTGTGGCGAGGTGGTGGTCGGCCTTCTCTCCCAGGTAACGATGATAGGACCAGAGGGAATGGCCTTGAGTTGTGCCAGGGGAGGTTCAGTTTGCATATGAGGAAAAATTTCTGAGAAACCGTGTTGAGGCACTGGCACCGGCTGCCCAGGGATGTGGTGGCGTCACCACCCCTGGAGGTGTTCAAGAACCGTGTTAATGTGACACTGATGGACATGGTTAGTGGGCATGGTGGGAATGCGTTGACAGCAGGACTAGGCAACCTTTAAGATCTTTTCCAGCTTTATTAAGTCTTCTATTCTATGTTTGTTGCTTCAGCATGCTGGCCCTGCTGCACCGATATCTCTGATGCTTCCAAGGACATCAAAATAAGAATGACTCTTTCCTCTGATATACTTTTTTTTCACCTGCTGTGCATGAAGCCTGAGACACACCTTCAGCAATACTCCTGGGTTCCTCTTTTCCTTTCTGCTTCGGTGCAAAGGTTAAAGTATCACTTTTGCTCGTAACAGGTTTAAAAAGGAGCGAAACTCAAAGGGAGCTTTGCCAGCAAGCTTTGCTTTCCCACCCAGCTGGAATGAGCAGAGTGGCAAATTGTTTGTTAAATTGAATCCTGCGTTCTGCTCTCCAGCAGAAGCAAAACAAGAGGTGCCACAATTACAGCTTCATCCCCTGATTACCTGCCACAGCGTGCAGCAATGAGCACTCACGATTTGTCACTGCATGGCCAATTCATCTTTAAACTGAAACGGTGTCTTAATTGTGTCTGTTAATAGTTGACTTCAATCAAAAACCACCGCCAGTCAATCCAGCTAGGCTGGCTGGGACCTCTGGTGCTCACTTCTGCTGTTTAAGGGACTCAAATGAGATCACTGTGGCTTTTTATTTATGCATATGATCAGCGATGGGGAGCTGGCAGCTGTGTAGACTTGAGGACATCTGTACTGCTCAGAAGGAAGAGGAGAGCTGAGATCTATGGCTCGGTGCATGTAGCGTCTTATGGCTTTTGCATGATTTAGGCAGAGCTGGGCTTGTGGATGGCAATACTGGCTGGAGATGGGGAGGTCTGTGTGTTCTAATTCTGTGGTTTCTGTCAATGACATCGGTCATTAATTGCAAGGTGTTCTGCAGCGTGGCTTCAGCTCTCACTTATTGGTGCAGTGGATGCAAATGAAGTGAGAGCAAATCTGCTTTCTGGGGCAAATATTTGAGCATGAGAGCCTACAAGAACTGCCTGGTGGGGTGAAACCTCTTCCCATTTTTGTCAGATTGACTCTAAGCCTGCATTCTTCAAGGCTCATACACAGCGTGCGGAACTAAAGGATTTCATTTTCTTTCCCCTCTCACAAGCTCTGAGGAGGGACTGCTCTCTCCTGCGGGCAGCACAGGCTCCTGAGGAGCAGCCGCCCACTCCAGGCACCTGGGTGGGCAGGAGGGAGAAGCAATGCTGAGGCCTTTCTGAGCAGCAGCCTGCTGAAAGCTCCTCTTCAGAACCTTTTCTGAATTGTTGCTTTGGTTTAATATGACTACGATTACTTGTCATATTTCAGTAGGTCCATTTGATGTGGCCACGTACAACAGATTTGTAATCGCTACTTGGGGCAGAAATGGCAGCAAGGCCGTGTGCCCTCCTCCTCACATGAGGTCTATCTCACTGCCGGATTGGGCTGCTGGGGATGAGGGTACAGCATGCCCGTGGGCTGGATGCTCTTGTACCTGCCTTCCAGCCCATTAAATCACACAGCAGATCAATAGCAGACAAATGACTCTGGTGGCCGGTGGTTTGTTCATGAGATTTTTCTTTATTACTGCTTCAGCTCAATTGCTGCCATGAAGGGAGGGGATGAGATTAATTTGATTCCTCTCCTGGAGGAAAAAAGAAACAAAACATGGCTTTTTGGTTTAGCATCTCCTCATAGAGCACTTCGGCTCTGCTTGCAAACCACTTGCTGTAAGTACAGCTCAAAGGCTTCAAAATGATTATAGCAATGAAGAGCCTTCTGCAGTAACTGAAGAGAGGGTTCGCTGGAGGAGGCACATCAACAACTCTAGGATGACCCTGAAAGTCGTGTTAGAAAAAGGCAAGTGCCAGGGGCACAGCAAGCAATGAAACTGCACCAAGAGGCTGCAGAGCTCAGCTTCTAATTCTTGCAGAAACCCTGATGCCCTTTCACATCACCAGTGAGGCTTCCTAACTACCAAAAAGAGATTTGTTGCTTCTTGACACAGAAGGAACCTTTCCCTTGCTGCTCTGACCTCTGAGAGCAGGAAAGGCACAAGTTTCCATGCAGACCCATGGGCTCAGGACAAATCATTCTGCTTTAGCCCTGGTGTGCAGAGACCAGCATGCACTCTGCTTCTGGTGTTGGTGCTGCGCAGCTCCGAGGTCACAGCACTTCTACCATATAAACAGAGCTGCTCTGAGACTTCCTACTAATCTCTCTGGCAGCATCTCCCAAGGACAGGCGCTGTACTATAATCATGTCCTGTGTGGTTCAGTTTGCTCCTCTGTTTGCGTGTTTGTATTTGTGCTCTGTTTTCATGATAGGAAACCTTCTTTGTTGCTCCCATGTGTGCTGCCCGTTGCAAGCCGGCTTCCTTAGCACATAGCAGCTGTATCCTCTCTCTGCATTTTCTTTCTTCTCTTCAGATGAATCACTTCACACAGCTTCTTGCTCCTTGTCTCCTATGCCTAAAACCTGACCATTTATCAGTCAGTGAGAAGTGCTATGCATCAAGCCAGCCAAATACCACAGCAGACAGGCTTCCTGCTAGATGAGTGCAAATACTGATTTGGGCACATGTTTAGGTCTCCTCCCCAGCGGTGGTATCGCTTGTGCACCCTGAAGTTGTGTCAAGGCATTCTCCAGCACTAGGGTATGCTTTAGACCCCAAATACCTTGAGTGAGTTGATCATAGTGGTAAATCAGTCACCTTGCTTTGCACATCCCAGCACAGAAAGTCAGGTTCTTTTTTACTTCTAATGCCATTTGCAGAAGTCCTATTGTAGTTGTGCTGTGGTCAGCTCACCCGTCCCATGTGTTGCACTGGGAACAGGATTGCTTGGGGCATCTTTTAAATGCTCTGGGTGTATGGTCAGGGTGTAACCCACTGACGCTGTATGGAGGAAGTCAGAAGCAAGGACTGCTGAGCTTCTGTGCTGCTGCGTGGTTTGTCCATCCCTGCTCAGATGCAGCACGTTCTTCAAAGCAAGCCCAATGCAGGCTCGATACACAGAAGGTAAAATAATTTGGTCACCTTATTTGCATGTTTCTGATGCCAGACACACCAATAAACAGAAGAAACGTTGGATGAAGACCAGAGCAGTTTTCAATTAACACATTAAACAGATCAACCAATGACAGGATCAAAAGCATTGCAGCCAAAAGTGGAGTAGGAAACGAACTGCCCATGTGACGTGACCGTGGCTCTGTGCTGTTGATTTGATTTATGCCAGTGTTAAAGGCCCATAGGAAGCTGATGCTGCCACGTAAGCTCCTCTTTTCATGTCAGCCACTTCCCCAAGTCTGGCACCAAGCAGATAACTTCTCTCTCCTCTGTGCCTTTATATAACCGCATAATTTAATTGGAGGGATCTGATTGCTGCAATGGCCGTGTACCCTCACTCTGCCAAGCGAGCTTCTGTTTGTGTGCCAGGCAGTGTTCTGTTCACAAAAATCACTTTGTCACCAGAATTGTGTGTATGCCTGATGAAATGCCTTTAACTGACAGAATGCTTTTAGTCGTGTGTGTTTAGTTGAGTATATGATATTACTGGATTAAACTGTGGATTTTGTCGGAGCCTTTCCTCTAAGGAAAGAAACTCATTGATCCTCTCTGAAGTGGAAGAAACCTATGCAGCCAGATGTATTTATTCAGTGAGCAAGTCTGCAACAACCTTAAAATTGGTACAGCACTGCATCAAGGCATGACAGAACAAGGGAAAATTGTGTTCAGGCTCAGCATACTCACTGTGTGGGGACCAGAGGTCTTCCATGAGATGTGGCTGCTGTGTTGCTGTCCCTGTGACCCTCGCTGGCAGGGGTGCAGATTTCTTTTTTTCATGTAACATTCAAGATGGAGAGTCGGTCTAACCAAGAACACCCATAATATTATTTCTACTTCTTCAAAACCTTTCCTGTTCCATGCACCTCAGGTATTGCGTTCAGTGTTGGGCCCCTCACTATGAGAAAGACGCTGAGACCCTGGAGCACATTCACAGAAGCAGCTACTACAATCTACTACAAAGAAACCTATATATATTTTCAGAGCTGGTGCTGCTCTCCATTAGGGTGTTTTCTTTTGCCAACTGCTTTCTCTCTAAAATGAACACCCAATGCTGAAATTAAAGCACATTAATGTAGCTGATTTATAAATAAAAAGGAGAGTTAGCCAGATAGAGTGGAAATGTAAATAGGAACCAACTGTTATAATATAAGGTAAGAGGATGCTCCTGTTTAGGAAAAGACCACCATCCATCCACGTGCTCATAGGAATGGTGCAATAGGCTCACAGGCTGGCAGTGTATCAGAAATGCTTTTGCCTAATACTACTGCTATTGGAATAGTCTGATGTGAAATGCTCATCAGTTCTAAAAACAATTTGAAGGTTCATGATCCGTGGCAATTACCCACTTGAAAGGTTTTCCTGGAAATCATTCTCAGGCAATTTTTTGTATGTATATATATTTTTATGACTGCACTGCAAGTCTCCTGCCAAGGCCTGGGAGAAGGCAGTGGAAACCTATGCTTCTTCCCCTGAAAGATTTCAGAATTTGTGGAGGTCCCTTGCAATTTTAATACCATACAGCACAGGAGTAGAGAGGATACAGTCACAGCCACACAACTTAGGGGATGTGGCTGAATGCTGATGCCTTCCAGTAAGGAGATCTCTGCATAGGTGTTAAGACAGATTATTCAGTGTAATGCGCTTGAGCCACACAGGGAAGTGAGGAAAGAATTAATTGACACCTGGATGTGTTGGGGACTGGGACGGTGACAACAGATGATAAATGGAAGGCACAGCAGTGAGAGCAGATGTATGCTGGAAGGACAAGATGATAAATGTGCATCTCGGTATTTACAGTGCCTGAGAAAGCACTCCCGTCCTATACAGGTTCAGTAACTGCAGTAATGTCGGAGGAATGATGGTGACTTGATTGATTTAATTAGCTCTCATTAATGGCATTGAAGATAGTTCGTCAACAAGCAAAGGAGAGTCTCACTACAACGTTTCATGCTAATTGCTTGATGATTTGCGTTATGGGACAGCTCTTTTGCATAAGTACAAATTAGATGGAGAGCTGTTTGGAAATATTGCTTCTTCTCCCTGTGGGGAGCAAGGGGCTGCCCTCCCCCTGTCAGCACGGGCTCTGTGAGTCCCATGGGGGTCTGCAGCCTCCAGCCAGGCACTGGCCACGGCCCCTTCCCCACTGCTGCACACACACGTGGATAAGAGGGACCTGCAGATCCATACCCTTATTAAAGCTCATGAATTATTCTTTTGATCTGCGTTGACTATGAGTGAGTAAGCTGGCCCAGGTAAAATTAAAACTGTCCCAATGGTTAAATCTACTCATAGATATATCTATATTTTAGCCTTTCTCATCATAGTGTTTTAAAATTCCATTTGGTGCTCTCAAAATAACAAACATACATCAAACAAAAATGTGACAGGTTCAAGAAATGTATGGATGTGGCACTAAGAGACATGGGTTAGTGGACATGGTAGGGATGGGTCAATTGTCAGACATGATAATCTTAGAGGTCTTCTCCAACCTTAATGATTCTATGGTTCTCTACTTTTTCTTCTCTATAATAAGCAGCTTAACCTGATATTGCCCAGCACAAGCAGCAGTCCCCTGCCTCCAACCCAGGCTACAATGCTGTTCATAACTTCACACATTTAGCCTGTCTTTCCCTGTCCTGAGCTCTTTGGAGAGGTCTTTGCTGGGAAGGATCATAGTACATCGTGAACTGGTAGTACAAGGTCTTTATTTTCCTCTTGCTCTGGTACAAAGGTGGAAACAGGCTGAGGGCGAATGCAGAAGGTGGAAATATAGGGAAGCCCAGAGCGACAGCATTGCTGAGGCTGGGAATGGAAAGCAGCAGGATCCATGCAGCATTGCTGCATCCTGCTGCCTCTGCTGGGAGAAAGCTGAGCAGGGCTGGAGTGTCTCTGCTGAAGGGAGAGGCACAGGGATGTCTGAACCCCCATACTGGAGGAAGGATCCACTGTCCACTCTGCAATGCTTCCGCTGCTGCCCATCACAAAGCAAATCCAAGGGCCCCAGAAAGTCTGTGCACTCAGGAGAAGGGCTGCTGTAAGAAATCACATCTTTTTTTTCTTTTATGAGAAATATGAACCGTGTGCGTCTGCGCCATGTGCATAATCTGCACAAAGGATCATGCTTTGCAACGAGCTACTGACCAAAGTGCCACGGAGTAACTGATCCTGGGGCAAAGGGGGATAGCAAGGGCTGATGTGATTAAAAACAGACTGCTTTTTGAGTGATTTAGGCCCAAACAAGCCAATCCTAATTGAATAGTTGTATGTGCAGAAATGCTCAGGCAGGTTGGACTCATCTTTTATGACTGGGTGAAGCCCAGAGGTGCTGGATTTCTGTGCTGAGTGGGGACTTTCCTTTTGAAAGCAGTTTGATATACCATTCTCCACATCTGAGGTTTCAAATGGTCCAGCATGGGACCAGCTGTCACCCAGGCTCCCAGCTCTTGCAGTGGACACTGAGCTCAGGAATGATGTGAGCGATAGGGTATGTGTACTTGTGCATGCTCCCTGTGCTCCTGGCGAGGCAGGACTTTCTGGGCTGGAGGTTGCATTCCATTCAAATTTTGCTCCTTTTGTGCTTTTGATCCTACAGCTGTCCATATGAGAGTTATTTTAGCAGTGTGAGAAAGGGGATTGTGTGGTCACCTTGCCCAAGCTGTTATTAGGACCAAGCCACGGTGAGAGAGCTGAAGAGGGGCGTTTTGAGGCTGTACTGTAGCAGACCCAAAGGAATAGTATTTCTCTCGTAGCGAGATGCTAGGGAGGAAGGCTGTGTGCCACTGCTACAGGGTGGATAGGACACAGTTGTTTCTGTGGGTGAAAAGAAGGCTGCGTGTTTATGGATGCAGTGTGGAGAAGATGTGTCTCCTATGAGCTATGCCTTCTGACTACCCAGGTCACTGAATTTCATTGAATCTGCAGCTCTGGGATCATGATAGCATTGGAGAGTTGAGAAAGGAGCTCCTTTCCCAGGAGGAATTCTAAGATATTGAGTTGTTTCGGCCTGAAGTGAGGCAAAGTAAGAAGAAAATGCTTGAATTTTAGCAAAGGCAAAAAAGATTTTGTCTTCGTTTTGTTCTGGCTTTTTTACTCAGTCAAGAGGGTAGCAGTGATGGGACTATACAAGATGTGGGCGGATTAGCTGTCACCTGGCAAGGGGCTGAGCCCATGCGGAGGCCCAGCTGGCAGGAGTGAGGATTCTCTCCCCTTTGCTATTTCAAGGCTAGATGCTTGGCTATTGTTAGGACACTTCAGTATGTTTTAACCAACGTGTATGCTTTTGGTGCAAAGCAATAGGATTTCTGCACAAAATCCAGGGTGACTCTGGGGAGGAAAAAAAAGATCTTTGACTAATGCCACTGAGCTTCCTGAGGTGTAACCCTTTGTCAAACTGTTGTTTTCTAAAGTACCAATCCCTCAGCTCATTGGTTTGATGAGGAGATAAAAGAAAAAAGGAAAAGAGGGGGAAAAAAATGCTTTAGATGTCATCTTTTACATGCTGTGCCTTTTCTACATCCAACATGAAAGCTGGGCTTTTCCTGAAATTGTCTCCTGCCCTGTCTAAATCCTATGGAGAATTTGTTTTAATAATAACTCGTCTAAAGAAGCAAGTTTCATTATCTAAGAACAAAAGGAGCCATGGCTTTTGAAATACACTATCTGCTTATGTGGCACAGACACCCTTTTTGAGCAGGAAGGGTATGAATCCTGTTGCTCCTGACCTAGGGAAGATGTTTGAGAAAGACCTTGGCCTTGAATGTCACTCAAATACTGGTATTAAAAGCCTTGATATGACGTTTCCAGCTGAGCAAAATTCTCTGTTGCAGTCGAGGAGGAAAATGTTGCTTGTCCTTTTGTCAGCTATAGCTGGGAAGCTCTTAGCAGTTTTCATTTGAAAACGAGAGTTCAGGCTGAACAAGCTGCAGTGGACCAAGTGTAAATATCAAATCAGGGGTGTTTGAGAGCTGGATATCATATTTGTGGTAGCATAGCTGCTGCTTCTCAGTAACTTTGTTCATGAAAGAATTGTGTTTTGGGAACATAGGAACATAATACCCAAAGTAGTAGAGCTACGGAGTAGCTACTGAGTAGAGCTTTTTCCGGAGCTTTTTGAATGAGCTGGTAAGGTCCTGCAGATGCAGGTGAAACCCGTAAAAGAAGCCTATCTCAGTAAAAATCCTTCATTTCCTTTGCTATGCAGAAAAAAAAATAATCAGTAGACAAAAAGTATGCATCTGCTTTGGTGTGCTCTCTCTTGCAAATAGGATGGATATATCTGCAGCATATTCTGTTCTTCAAAAGTTATCACAACTCACTCCTGAAGAATGGAGGTAACTCACTTTGTGAATGAAGCTGGCTTCTTCCAGGCTTTTATGTAGCTACTGCTGAGGCTTCCTGCATCTTATCATTATTATTATTATTTTATTTAATGGGATAATGAGAACAAAAATCCACAGACTTTTCAGTACACTAACTCTCAGTTTGATATTTGCAAATCTGGCTGTGCTGAGGTTTTGCCCAACGTGTTTGTCCAGAGTTTTTTCTCACATTCCTATTCGGACACACGTTGTTGAGGATTTTTTCCCCCCTCCATTTCCTGGAATCTCACTGAAGATGATGTGCTTTCACCATTACATTCCATTTCCCATACTAGATGTGTTCCTAGCAGCTTTACAGGATTAATAATAGTTGAGCATAGAGGCATATGCTTAGAGCAGCACAGAGGGAGGCCAATTGCAGAGGGAAGAAAAGCTAGGAGCTACGGTTCTGCTGAATGCATTCTTCCTATACACAGACCCAATCTTCTTAGAGAAAATCTTTTTACTGGCTATAGACATAAACCTCAGCTAATTCTTGCTGCCACACTACCAATTCTATTGCAGCAGCAGCATTCATAGATTTGCTCAGCAGCGGGACAGTGACTTCCCAGCATCTCCTTGCCCCAGCCATCAAATTTCCCCCTTTTTCTTGTGAGCCTCAAGCCATTTTACAAGAGTCTACACCCATGGGGTGCTGACCTTTAATAGCACTGATTCTGCTGTGTTCACACAGCCTTTCCCTTGTGCACGTGAGAATTGTTTGCGATTGTGGGGGAATGGCAACAAACTTCAGTCTTTCCTTCTCTTAACCTCTGCTGCACTATTTTTAGGAATAATCATAGAATTGTTTGAATTGGAAGGGACCCTTAAAGGTCATTTAGTCCAACTCCCCTGCAATGAACAGGGGCGCCTACACTAGATCAGGCTGCTCAGAGCCCTGTCCAGCCTGTCCTTGAATGTCTCCAAGGATGGGGCATCTACCACCTCTCTGGGCAATCTGTTCCAGTGCCTCACCAACCTGACTGTAAAAAACTTCTTCCTTATATCCAATCTAAATCTCCCCTGTTCTAGTTTGAAACCATTTCCCCTTGTCGTGTCACAGCAGACTCTGCTAACGAGTCTATCCCCTTTTTTCTTATAGTTCACCTTTACACACTGAAAGGCCACTCATTTTTGTGGCCCTCCTCTGAACATACTCCAACAGGTCCACATCTCTCCTGTGCTGAGGACTCTACATCTGAACAAAGTATTCCAGATGAGGCCTCACCAGCGCAGAGCAGAGGGGCAGGATCACCTCCCTCAACCTGCTGGCCACACTGCTTTTGATGCAGCCCAGGATACAGTTGGCTTTCCGGGCTGCGAGGGCATGTTGCTGGCTCATGTCCAGCTTGCCATCCATCAGTACTCCCAGGTCTTTTTTGGGAGGGCTGTGCTGAAACAGAAGTAGTTGGGACACCTGGTATTGCAGTGAGGGTGATCACTAGCATGTTTCTGCAGGACACTGCAGATGCTCTGCAGCCACCAGCATGCCTGTGACAGCTCTGGCTCTTCACACCTAGCCTCCAGGGCCAAGTTGTGTCTGCTGATGCAAGGTTCACAACTTCATCTAAATCACATCAGACAATGTTAGTACTAATTCAGGATATTCCAGAGTTTTAAGAATAACCACATCTTCTCAGCAGGATGCTGCCCAGAGCACGCTGTGATGCACTCATACCATCTCAACTTTAAAGCAACAGAACCTGCCTGGTTCAGCAGTTTTCCTCTGCAGGAAAACATCGCTTTATGTGTGACCCATAAATGGATTTGGGGGATAAAACATTGCACTAAACTTATTTCACAGATTTCAGGAAACTCTCAAGCATTAAGTGCTTTTTACTAAAGCCTATTGCAGTGTCTCCTGTACATAGATCAGGGCTGCTGGCTCCTGGTTATGTCTCACTGGAGAAGTGTTAGATCAATGAGAAAAGTGGTTGGTGTCAGGGATGCGGACAGGTGTAGGCATCATGCTGTCATCCAATTTTTTTTGTGCAAGGAAAGACCCTTGCTAGAAGATGCTTTCTCTGAGAGCATTTAGACTCTTGTTGCCCACTGTCAAGAAGCTGGCTGCCAAATCACAGAGGTGACAAAAATCCAATTGAATATCACCACGGGTCTGGCTGGTGGAGGGGGAGCTGGAAGATGCTTACTCTGTGCAGCGATGCTGGGTCTCCACAGAGTCAAGGGAAAAAGGTGTTTGCTCATGCTTTCGCAGAGTGCTCCTTCTAAGTATGGCAAAGCTCATCATCTGTCATAATTAATGCATTGCTAGCTTGTCATTACTTAGGTTGTCTGAATGTCAGTGCTTATACTGTCTCTGGCTGATAACGTAACGTGCAAAAGCACAAACGTATGGGCATTGAGGACTTCCTTGATGCAGTGCCCGGTGATAGGCACAGGAGCCCTGTGCTGTCAGGTGTCTCCAGCTGAGCTGCCATGGGAAGCAGTGAGCTCTAGAGATCCAACCTAGGAACCTACATGCAGCGTGTGGGTAGATCTGAGAGCACGTGCACAGATTTAGAGGCCTGAAGTTTCTAGTCACTGAATCATAGAGTCATTAAGGTTGGAAGAGACCACTAAGATCACCTAGTCCAATCATCAGCCCATCCCCACCATGCCCACTAACCATGTCCTTCAGTGCCACATCCACACAGTTCTTGAATGCCTCCAGGGACGGTGACTCCACCACCTCCCAAGTCACCAAGTCACCCATGAGCTCTCTTGTATTGTCAACATTCACATCACACAGGGCTGTGGTCTTATTTTTTTCCTTTCCTCCTCCTCTCTAAAACTGTTGTCTGCCAACCAGGTGGCTCCATGCTTTCTCACACGGGGCTATTGCACACTGTGTGCTTGAGGAGTTGACCACAAAATATCTTTATTGTAACAAAACCATTTCTTAAACTATAGCAACAGAGAAATCCCAAGCTGACAGTGCTGTAAAATTTGGCACTGTACTCAGTTAGACTGGGCGTAGTTCACCCCCACCTATGTTTTGACTGTATTGCGTGCCTAAAAAAGAAGAAACTTCAGAGCTTGCACAGAGACCCTGTGCTGTGCAGTGACCTCTAATATCCAGCTGTGTTTTTGTGTAGTTTCAAAGCATTTCACAAAGAAAAAAGTTTTAAGGATGGAATGGCTTAAAATTGAAGCAAACTAGGTGCCAAACCACAAATAGAAGCTAAACCTCCAGCTGTGCCCTTGCCTGGGGATGGCTTTTTCATATCTCATGCAAGGAGTATCTTGATCCGTGTAGACTCCTTCTGCACCACTCAAATGCATAATCCTTTACCCTGTGAAAAAGTGCAGTTGCCTGCCCTGGAAAATACTGTAAGCCAACCATCCAAACCAAAGCAGCTGCCACATCTGAAGCAGCTGCGTCTGATGCTGCCATTGGGATGTTACTGCTGCTTCAAGAGCAATGGAGGCAGGGAGAAAACTGCGTGTCATAACATCTCTTTCTATTTTTCTTTCATTTCCTAAGGAAATGCATTCATCTTAACTAGTGATTTAAGAAAAACAAAGCAAGGGATGGAAAAGGACAGGAAGTTTGTGGGCTTTTTCATCTGAAAAAGCCTGCAGACTGTGACATTGAAATGTTAAGCTTAGAGCTGGAGTACAGCAAAACTCTCATTGCTCAGAGGAAGCTGGGTCTTTGTGAAATGTGTGCAGAGATGGATGCTTTTTTTGTTTTCCCTCCGGAAATGTGTTCTCACATCTGTATCAAAAGCAGCAAATAGGAGCATCTTAGGGCTGATCAGCTCTGAGAAGTTCTTGACGATGTGGCTTGGTGAGGCAGATGGGTGTTGGCAGATCATGGGGCAAAATGAGCAGGCAGATGCAATGGAGGCTCCTTCTAATGGGGGGGAATTGAAGCAGCCTGGCGCCAAGGGGTGCAGAGGAAACCTGAGTGTTTTGCACCGGTCTGTACAAGCTTGGCTGTTGGGATCATAGCAATGCACGGCCTCAGCTCTGCTTATGGACTCCAGCAAGCAGCATGTGAATTCTGCATGTTTTTATGGCCAGAATAATTGAAATCTGTGATAAAATATGAATTAACAGAGGGAAAAGTTTTCCTTCTTGTTCTATCTGAGGTAATTGCTTCAACTTTGTTATCCAAGATGATCGTGCAGAGCCGTCTTCTTGCTGGAATGTCCAAGACCAAGTGAGGGGTGAGAATCCAGTAACTCCAGTGCTGATGAACTGAGACCTCTGAAGTGGGGTCAGAAGCAGGTTTCCTAAAATGGAGGATGCTTTCAATAATTGATGTGTATATATATATGCACGTATTTTGTAAAGAAACTGGTGATAAGTGCTTTCACAGGGCCTCCAAAATTGCTCCTACAAATGAAACACAATACCTGCCTGATTTTGCTTGTAATTAAGGAGCCCTATGCTCTTAATTGGACAGATAAGTGGGAAGCTCTGATTCACTTGTGAATTCCAACGTTTGAGAAATTCCTCTGGAGCCAAAGAACGGATGTTCCCTTGGCTACAGAGGGATATACTTAAGTGCTTTTCTGGATAGAGGCCATCAGGAGTCAGATGGAAGGACTCACAGAAGCAATGCTATTAGAGCAGTAAAGCTGCTTAACTAATGGTCTTACCAAATGGAATCCTAATTTCATGACTAAAGATAAGAGTGGATAACAGCAGGCTTGTGGTCAAAGGAATGGGGATCTGCATGTCTCCCAGAAGAGACTCAGGCCCAGAGTGATGGCATGACTTTCCTTTAATTAATTTTTTAGCTCACTGTGTGTATTAATCTTGTGGGATAAAGCATCTTGCTTGGCTTGCTGCTGGTGGGTTCTGTGGGACTTGTGAGAGTTAAGCCTGTTCCATGTTATTTACTGAAACGTCAAGAATTTCTATTCTGTTATTCTAACAACTGTTGTTATAATTGTTATAGCAACTTGTTATGGCTCAGAGAGGCTGTGAGCAGCACTCAAGAAACAGGCTGTAAAGATGGATGTATCATTTTATTGATCTCATTCGAAAAATACCTTCCCCATCTCTTCCTCTTCTCCCCCCCCCCCCAGAAAAAAAACTGTGATCTCCATCTTCCCCTGTATGGCATTAGCAATGTAGCCAGCTTTGTACAGCACATAAATTCAATACCTGAGCAGCAACAGTTCATCAGACTTGCAAGGGGCCTTTGGCTCCCCAGAAGAGCAAGGAAAGTGAGTATTTTTACATGTCCAGCAGCATGCAAGGATGCTGCTATGCGAGCTATTTGGGGGTCAAGGAATTTCAGGCCATTTGCTGAAATAAAATCATAGAATCGTTATAAAGGAATTCCTCAGGAATCTTTACCCTGTAGGTTGGAAGAAATGGTGCCTACAACTTGTGGTCCTTGGGGGAGAGGGGGCAAGCTGGAGAATGGAGACAGGCACATGTGTCACTGAGTTAATGTACCTGCTCTGCTGGGTGATAGTCACGTCAGTGTCAATACTGTCATGTGGCACCGCTGCAAGTATCAAGTGAGAATGTGTCTGTCGCGCTTCATTTACTGGGCTTTGATGATGGATTTGGCGAAATCATTTCCTGGGATGACGGACTGTTTTCCCAAATAACTGATGTGGGTGCAGGTGCTAGGTGCTGGCTATTGAGATGTGTGAAATAGTTTACTGCTATGAGACCATTAAGGGTTTGAACATCCCCCTTTGCCTCCACTGTACGTTCACACTGTGTTTCAGGGAGGGTTGGAACTGAGAGTGAGCCAGGGGAGGTGATTTTTCTGCATTGACATCTCCCCACATACTGAGTCACACCTCCTAGTGCAGGACCACTTGAGCTGTGGGGGGAACGCTTCCCAAGGTCTGCATCAGAGCCCGTGGTCATGGTGGGACACTCAATCAGACAGCAATCAGTCCCTTTGCTGCTACAGGGTGTGGGTATTCCCTTGCGGGAATAAACTTCTGCTGCCAAAGGTCTGGTTTGAGATGAGCTATAGGGAGACCCAGAGCTCCCGCAGTGCATCTTAGAGGCTGTGTGTAAACTCCTCAGACTTCATGATTAACTTCATGGAAACCATGGAGGATGTGCAAATAATAGGTGCTGTAAGTACACAGGAGAAAATCTGACAGACTGGATGTGATCCTGTGAAATCTGGTAGGGATACTGACCATCTTCACTACTCCTTTGGCTGAGACTTTCCATGCCTAGTCATGTCCCATGCTTACCATAATTACAGTTACATAAGCTAAAAGAGAAGTTCAGCTCAGCTAGCCCTTGGAAACTCAGTGAGTGGTTCAGTGGGGTAGAGCTGAACAACTGGATTTTGATGCATTTGGATTCCCGCCTTCCCTGGAAATTTCTATCAAATGTACCCTTTGGTATCTGAAATACTTTTAAAATCTGGTCCTAAGTGTGTTTATCTTGCAGGAAGTGAATGAGTTGCAATCAAAACGTGGAATTCATGACAAAATCTGTCCTGTGGCAAAACATTAATGCTACTCAGCCTTAAAATAACAGCAAATGCAACACTGGTTATGCTCTGGAGAGAACTGGGAAAAGATATGTCTATTCAGAGGTATTTTTTTAAATAAAATAGATAAATATCCCAGTCTCTATGGAAAGTGATTCTGTTGACAATAGAATTCTATGGGCTCAAATGATCAGTTATCTTGAACTGTTTTAAGCCGCACTGCCCTGTTTGGGGTGCCCGACTGCACCCTTACCATGACTTGGTGGTGGTGCTGCTGACCCCTGGAGCACGTCCCCATGGGAGCTGTTCACAGCTCCAGCCTCTCCTGCAAAGCAGTAGGACTTGTTTCTTCACCTTATTTTTGGTGTGGTGCCAGCAAATGCAGCGCTATTAAAGCTAATTAGATAAATATATATGTATTTTGTAATCAAGCAGTTAATTATGGCATAGAGAGCAGATGGCAGTCCCTGGCATTTCCTCTATCTATTCATAGCTATATTAAAGTGAAGCATATACGTTGCAGCTAATTATGACTTAATGTAAAATAGGTAATTGTGAACTCAGCCCCTGTCTCCTTGTATGTTGTTTGTGTGAAGAGTGCAAGTGACTTTAGGAAATCTGCAGGCAGAGATCTCTGTGATAATGCCTCTCAGCTCCTCTCCGGTATATGTGTGCATTTTGTTAGCACCATTTCCTCAGCAGGAGAGGGCCAACCCTGCCAGGAGCACCTGTGATCTCTTTGATGTCAGACCAGGAGAGCAGCAGGTCTAATTTAATTTGGGAGTGTGAAGGGTTCTGCTTTCACAAAGGGAGGACAAGTGAGATACAAATGAATTACACTGTTTTAAGGAATATTATGGCTTCGTGGACTGATCACAAAGCTTGTTCATGGCAAAAAGTAGCTGAAGAGGACTACTGTGAAAACAATTCTGGAAGTGTATGGGTTTTTTTGGATTTGTTTTTGGATGGTCGAATTATTCAGTCTCAGCATTCATGGGTCAACTATATTTCTGCTTTCCATTGCTTGCTAGGTGTATGAAATGCCTTATTTATCCAACAAGCTTTAGAAATTATACTTACAGCTTATGTAAAATACTGAAAAAGGAAATGACCCTTTCTTTTCTGTTCTTACACTGTGACTGAAAAAGCAGAATATTTGGGAACACGCAGTACAGATACATACTGTCAATTAGATGCGTGTGGATATATTCATATTCTGGTGACAGGCTCTCTTCTCAGAAATAAGAAGAGTAATGGTGTTTTGTCCCACACACAGTAAAATGCTGAGATTTAAGCAGTGAAACAAAATTATTCAGTAGAGCAAGACGTGTTTGTTTCCATTCTTTCTTTGTTGTTTTTTTTTTTTTTTTTTTTTTTCCCCAAAGAATTGTAGTATTAAATTTAAAATGTTTCCTTTCAAAGCATGGACCTGAAAGTGGTATTTTTCATTTAGATTCTCTTGATGGAGAAACAAAAATAACTGAAAGTGATGTTTTCCCATAGCTTGAAATTTTCTGGAGAATCCATTAGGTTCTGATGGTAAAGATATATTAAAGAAGGAAATTGTTCATTGTTTCAAACAAAACAAACAAACAAAAAAGTAGAAGGATCCTGAGCCAAGCAAGGGCTATTTGTAGGTGAAAAGTGTCTAACAGAGCAAGAGAAGGAACCGGCACCTGAAGAAGTCAGTTTCACATGGAAAGCATGAAACAAGGGCTTTTATTTTTTGGTGTGTCAACCTTTTTGGTTTGGGTTAGGTTTTTTGTTTTATTTGTTTGATTTTCATTTTGATTTTCTTTTCGTCCTGTCCTGAGGCCAGGAATGAAAGTAAGGAAATTGGATACAAGTCCTGGGTTTTGTCAGTCTGATGTCAAGGATACTCCTATAAAATCTCCTGTATTGTAACCTGTGGCCACTAGGCATTGTCTTAACAAAATGATAAAAAGTAAGTATGTGAAAGCACTGTGTTCATAAATGGTCAGAAACTGCAAAACTAAAAGCACTTTCCTATGCCATTACTGTTACCAGAGATTTAGGAGGACAGATCTCTGCAGCCTCCAGCGTCCAGGCACACATGCCTAAGAGCATCCTTGATTAAAACTCCAGCTTCTCCCCATCCTAGCATTTTCCAAACCCTGTGAGGAGGGTGCTGTTCTCCTCCATTTTGCCCAGCTTTGTTCCTTATAACCTTCTCAGAGGTATAGAGAAAATCAATTGAATTATACTTGTTTGGGGGAGATTGGAGTATAATAGAAGTAGCTCTTACGGATGTGACACTGACTGCGCCCATTCATCCCTGAGGCATGATGAATGGAGGTGTGAATTGATTTTGACTATGCTACCTTGAGAGCCAGGACTTCAGCAGGAGTCTTACAAAACAAGACAAATTGTGTTCTGCATTATATAGAATCAGTTCTTTGTTCTTTAAGCACATCTTATGCCGAATAACACACAGCAAGTTATACTAGAGAACTTCCGAGAATCATGGTTTCTAACACTCTGGAAGGGTGTGAGGGAAATTGTAGTCCAATGCATACTGTCAAATCTGTCTTTTGGGTGGTTTATCAATGTGTCCAATGAGATCAGCCTTCTTAGTTTGCTAGTTATGGTGCATAAAGTTTCTAGTCTTGTGACTTATCTTTAATTGATTTTCTTTTTATTAAATCCTAATTTATTTTTAATTTTATAAAGCCAAAACACTTCTGCAATTATGTTCAAAAATGCAAGAGTCAACACTACTGCTATGCAACCACGCAACAGTGCTGCAGGCTGGTAGGCACTTCAACTGTACAGGGATGCCCTAGATATTCCTGTAATGATCAATTACTTCCAATCTTCCTGACTTGGATTTTGGTTATTGTATATGTGCTAAATGCTAACCTAATTTGCCTATAGGTTTTGGCTGGCTGCTGTCAATCCTTTTACAGCCTTTAGCCTTTTTCTTTTTTCTGTGTCCTGTAAACATCATACATGTACCTGTGTTGGCGTGCAATTGACCAAGCATTGGCCGTTCACATTTTATCAAGCAGATTTAAAAACATCTGGGTTAAAATACCTAATGTTATAGTTCTCCACAAGCTATACGATTCGAAATAGTGGGGGGAGGGGGGAAAAACCAGATCTAAAAAAGCATTAACACCTAGCATAACACATCTGTTCATTGGGAATTATATCTGTTTTTCCACGAAAACAAACAAACAAAACACCAACCACATCACGTTCAGTGTTTTTCCAAGGGTAGGTGAGTTTTGCTCCCCAACTGGATTCAGTGTGAAAGAGACATGTGCACCTGTTCCCCCCATAACAGCCTCTGACATTTAGAGACTAAAAAAATGTATCAGAGGTTTGTCATGAAAGGATTAAAGTTGCCTGGATTCTAAAGTGATTTGGCAAAATTTGCCTTTGAAATCAGTGGCCTAGCTCCAGGGATTTGCCATTTTCAAAGCAAAGAAAAGAAACGGGAGCAAATGTCCCCAGATTCAAGTTCTGTGAGCACATGTGAAGTTCCTGCTCTTAGAAACACGTCCTCTTGAGACTTGTTTTCCCGTCCAACTGAAATTTGGTCCTGCTCATCTAGCACCAGACCTAGTAACTTGCATTCATAATTGGAACATAATTACTATCACAGTACAAAGAATAAAATTGTTATACTTATTGTAATGATCGTGTTGTAAACTCCCAGAGAAGGAAGAGCTGTGTAGGACCTCAAATGTGCCATTGAACTTAGTGCTCCTGT
This sequence comes from Aquila spilogaster, assembly GCA_024606505.1. NCBI lineage: Eukaryota > Metazoa > Chordata > Aves > Accipitriformes > Accipitridae > Aquila > Aquila spilogaster. The sequence continues at coordinate 39,999,363 of JANHGO010000073.1, read as the reverse complement.
GGCATTGTTAATAATAATTAATGCAAAACGATGTATCCTGCTTCAGCAGGTAATTATACTTGACTGGGCTGATTGATTTGCTTTGTGTTCACTTGAGCTGAACTGACGTGCAAGTGACATCGAGTAAGTTTATGGCACCTGTCACTCATCCCAGATAAATGACCTTTTCAGAGATACAGAATTTTCTGTTCAAAGTGAAATGTTTGTGATACAGCAGCAAGCTACCTTATCCACACTAGCTTATGAAATGCAGCATTTTCCCCTCAATTTGAAGGCTAAGGGAATGCATAAATAACATTTAATATACATTATCTATTGAATCTTTGCAAATACAAATGGTTTCATGAATCTTGAAGAATGCCTATCCTCAGGATTTGTGAGATAGTTTTTTCCTTCCTTACCTTTGTTGCTGAATTGCCCAGTACTTCTGAACGCTTCCTGAAAGCACTTTCTGATTTGTATCATCTCACAGAAGAAAAAAAAACAAATTCAACTGTAGACTTTTAGCTATGGTGTCTGAACTTGCTTTTCATCACCAACAGCCTCTGGCTGGAAAGACATCACATCATGCCCTTTAGCAGCAATCCACTCCAGTTGTTTTCTACCTAAGCGCAGTCAGAGTTCGCAATTGGTTTGCCAGTCACTTCAGGTAGATTAATTATATTTAGCCAGGTAATTTCTATGCTCCTCATCTAGTGAACGCTTTTGAAAGTTCTTCTTTAAAGCTCTGGGGCATTAGCTGTTATAGGCAGTGTCAGTCCACCCCTGCTCTGTGTGCTGTGAAAGCTTTCTGCTGTAACCTTCCACTAATAAGAAAATCAATATTTTAAGCCCAATCCTGTTACAGTGTTAAAGTTCACTCTTGAGATGGAAGTATTTTAATCCCCTCTGGAACTAAAATCAAGGGAAGAAACTTTATTGTTTTTTTTTTTCTGAAAACAGATTTAGATCATGAAGGATGCAACAACACATCTTGGTTGTGATGTTTAATGATAAATAAAATACAGTTAATATCCTGATTGGTATTGAAGTGACAGAGCAGCAGGGGCAGGCTGTCACAAAGCCTGATGCCACCTTCTCAGTGTCACAAGACCACAGGGGAGGAGACAACCCTTTTGGATTTTCTGTTGAAGTTTGGTTTTCTGCTGCAGCGAGGTTTCCTTTCTGCCTGGAAGAAATCAGTGGATGGGGAAGAAGGGCAGTGGAAGCTACTTGGGCAGCTCTGGTAGGCATTGATTCACATGGCTTGTTTTGTTGTGGCAGTCTAAAGAAAGCATCACTGTTTCTGTTTGCTCTTGGTGCCAGAGCTCTCCACACCAGACCCACTGCCCCATTGCAGACTGTGGCACCAATCGGCCAGAGAGTGGGGCACAAAGCTCAGCAAAGCACAGGCTACGTACTTGACTTTTGTTCTAACTTAGCTGCTCTGGGATAATGTTGCTCTTCTGCCAAAATTCATCCTGTCCTAACCCAGCTACAGGAATTGAGATACCTGGTATAAGCCTCGGTGTGACTCTGAGAAGATGTTGAAAGCTTTGCTAGCAAATGCAAGTGCTGCTGGACAGCTGTCCATCACTTGCTTATTCCTGTTCCCCTACCAGAAAGAGTTTTCTCCAGACACCAGTGAAGAGTGCCAGTCAGCTAAATAGGTTTGCTGGTGAGCCGTGCTCCCATTGAAGCGCTGCTCCAATCCCGTCCCTCAGTCCATAGCGTGGCTTGTCCCTTAGGAAGCCTGCTGACAACACTGTATTTGGTGTAGTATGTCTTTCCTTAAGCAGCATGGGCAGAGGAATGTGATGCCTAACATGGCTAGAATTGTGAAACTGGCTTCCTCCTCTGACACCGTTTGTTTGCAAAGGGGAGATAGTAGTATTTTGTTTCCCTTTCTTCAATTGTTTGTGGCATTTTTCAGCTGCTCTGAGGTGACAGTGATGGAAGCACATGTGGAAAGGGCTGGAGGGAGGGAAGTGCTGTAGCCTTGTTGCATGAGCGGAGTTTGCATCTCATGTGGGAGAAATTAGCATTTGTGGGTGAAATTTGTGGGAGAAATGCAGTGGGGTGCTCCCTATTCCTCTCTGAACTCATTCAAGGAGGGATCTTCCTCCCCTTGAATCTTTGTTCCTGATCTACTCCAGTAAATTCAAATATGCTTTTGCAACCCTGATTGTGTCAAAGGGCTCCACAGAGCACAAGGGATTGGTACTTAAGCGTAAAGGTGACCTGTCTTGCAGGGTATCTTAGTTACATTCCCTATGTAATTTACCATCTGAATAATAAACGTATGCACCAATATTGCAAAACAAACAGATGACCTGGCTAAAATCTCCAGGCTTAAGCTGTAAGATCCTTGTAAAATGCGACTGAAAATTTGCACAAATTTCAAGAGAGAGAAAATCGTAATGGTACAATTCATGAAAATATAACTTGTTTGCAATTGAAAATAAAATGTCTGTGCGTTGAGACCAACAGAATATATACACTACTCTGTAAGTCTCCAAGAAAGTTTGTCTTCCTCCAGACAGCTCTTGATGCTATAGGCTATGTAATTAATAACCTATTATCATATGCTGTGTCAACTATCTATTTTAAGATTGCTTGAAATTGTCTCAAGGGAGCAATTCAAATAATACAGCAAAGGAATCACCCCTCAACCTTCCTAGTCTTTCAAATTGATATTTAATACAAAATAAATTTATCTTATATGATTTAGTCCTTTTGGGGATGGAGTCCTGGAAAAATGTTTCAGACAAAACCTTTGGCTGAATTCTCCCATTCCCCCATATCATATAAAAGAAAAATTGTAGCTGTACATCATCATGAGTGCAAACAGTGGAGAGAAGACAAGGCCCTGGAACAATTCTTATCATCAGTGTTAAGCTTCCAAAACGTGAGAGTAAAACTCGATAACAGCTAGGAGGTAACTAATCTACTGGCAACTTGTACAAAGCCAGTGGTCTCTGCCTCAATGCCCATTAAGCTTAGCACAGTAGGGAGCCTGAAAATATAGACAGTAAAATTCCCCTTTCATAATGGATGAATTAATTTAGCCAGCCTAGTTAATTCAAATGCAAATTATGTGTTGAAAGTGTCCATTATTTATTGCTTCATCTAAGACTGTTTCTCTGTTTCTCTCAATTTCTGAAGTTCAGCAGAGAACCGCTGAACTACCAAGCACTCTCGTAGACTCCAGCCAATTTCAGTAGGCTTTCAAATGACATTTGATTTTTTTTTCCCCCTCTGCTTTAAACCTAATTTTGAGATTGTTTATTTGCTTTGACTTGTTTGTGGTTTCCAGCAGTGGCACATTGCCACTGCCAAGTGGTTCAATTTCAAGCAAGCGGTTGGATACCAGCAGGAGGAACACCTCATCCCAGCTGGATGACCACTACTAATTTCACGCTGTATTTTCCTTCAGGGCAGGCTGGAAAGCGATCGTCTGGTCCTGTCCTGTGTATATATGCTTTCATATAAATACTTCTATGTGTAGGAGCCCTGTTGGCTGTTTGCCTTTGGGTAATAGTATGTAGCATTCCTCCTCCCACTGAACAATTTTGAGAACATTTTGCAGCTGCATTCTATTTATTAATATTGTATATTTCCTTTTATATTCCCCCCATAAGGAATGGAGGGTAGCTCTGTGGTACCAGCATCCCCTCCAGATCAGAGGTTTCCATTTGTGTAGTAGGTAGGTGGCAGTGTTTGAACCATCAGCTGACTGCTCGGTAGGAACCCACTGCAGACCTCTAACGAGAAATGTTAGAGGACTCCCTCCAGAAATAGAAGGCAGACAATTGGGAAATATGATTGCAAGTTTGTAGAGAGTAGTCTATTCCCATCTACTCTGCAATCCTAATTTTCTCTACCTTGTATAAGAGCGAAAATGCTATTTGTTTTTTGTGTTTTCTTTTATTCCATATTACACAGGCACAGTCAGACACCCTTGCAAGGACTCTCAAATTGTTTATTTTCACATGAAGAGTACTTTTTATTATATGTGACTGTCCATTTGCCATTTTTCCTCAACATTCTCCAAATTCTGTGCTGATAATGGATGAGAGAAGTGCCGTTCTCCCTTCCTTCACACAAGTAATGATTCTTCATTTAAGATCCTGAATAAAACTCCTCATCTCACTGGCTTTCCTAGCTGGAGAAGCCCGAAACAAAAGAGCCAACCCAAAGCCACGTTCCATGAGACCCCAACAAAGCAAACTGGAGAAGAGCACCCAAAATGCCAGTTATTTTTCCCCACATTCATTCTTTTGAGTGGGAACTGCCTTCCCTTTCAAACAGCATCCTTCTGCCTCGTGCCTATCATCTAAATTAGGCAATGAGAGCCAAGTTGTGCACGTTATGTTGTACTGACACGTCTTTTCTAGCCCTTGTCTTAGACGTATTTCCCCAATACTGATGGTTTGTAGCTGCTATTTCTGTTCTAGCAAGCATCAGGAAAGCGGTACCTGAAACCTGCAGCTGGGAGAGCAGCATGTGAAAGGGAGGAAGACAGGGAGCTTTGTTTTGTGCTTTTCAGGTATTCTGACGTTTCCAAAGGACTTGGCTATTGTGTGAGTTCTTGGCATTTAATTTCAAAAACACATTTGATGGTATAAGGAATTTGTTATATTTCTTAGTGCTAATTTTCTAGCTGTTTCTTAAACTAGTTGATAATTGTGTTCCTACAGTGCACATAAAGACGATCCCACATGTTCAGACGTCTAGCTCTATTCTTAGCTTGCTTGTTCATGAAATATTTAAAAAGTACTTTATATTTCTTAGAAGTATTTTATTACAGCTTTAAGATTTCTTACTCAGGCCTTATACTCTAACAGCAGCCTCACAGGTCCTTAAAAATTTAATCACTGTAATCTGTATCAATTTAGTTTAGCACTTTGTTTGAAGAAATGTATCAGATGTTGCTTACAGCTCCAGTTCAGCTGGCAAAGCAATGTGCAAAGGGAAGTATACAGAATAGAATGTTGCTGTCCTGCAGGTTTGTCTGTGCATGGAGATGCTTTGCAATGGGCACCTTTCAATTGCCTTCTATTCCATGAAAGGAAAGAAGCAACTGTCCTGTTTCCATTTGATTCAAGCTTAAAGACACTATTATTCCAAAAAAAACCCATAGATTTAAAGATTTAGTTGGAATAACAACTACATTTTGAATTTATGCACTACTTCAAACTGTATTTTCAAGCACAGACAAGCTTTAAACACTCGGAGGCTGACTTTTAATTAGCACAGCTGACAGCACCATCCCAGAGCTGGTTTATCTTAATGTCAGAAGCTAAACTTCATTAAGTTTTCTGAGCAGCATAAGAAAATGCAAATAAGATAGAGCCCCTTAAAAGGCTTGTGACCGCTCTTGTCACTTTTATTGCGGATGTGATTTTCACTCATAATCCCATTGGCTTCCCCTCGTTGCTGTGTGTGTCGGCTGTGTACCCAGCTTGGCACCATACCCACATATTTCAGTGGATCATCAGTGTCTCGCCATGAGGATGGCAGAAGGTGACAGTTTTGTTTTGAGCAATGTACAGCCACAGCCCCAAGCCATCTTTAAGCTGGATGCAGTTGGAGGGAACCAAACGCCTTTCCCAACACACCACCGAAACACCTCCTGCTGACACTGCGGTCCACACGTTGCAGGCATTCAGGTTCCCTCAGCTTGGAAAAATAAGCAAAATAAGTGTGTCTTTGCCTGACCATGTGCTCTTAGACTCCTTTGTTTTCTGTGTTAATCAGCAAGTAGCAGCTGGTGTATCCAGCACCCCAAAGACTAGAGTGGTTGCAGTGACCCAGGCCATATACAGAGCATACGAGGCTGCAGCAAAAGCAGGGCATTGCCTCAGCTTGGAAATTAAAGGCTGCTGGTGGCTTCCTGCAACTGGGAAACACAGCTTTTCTCTTTAATTCTTTATCTGGATCTGGACTACAGCTTATTTCTCTTTGCCAGTAAGCAACACTTAGTGGGTTTAAAAAAAAACCACGACAATCAAGAAATACAGTGCCAAATATCTCTTGATTTAGTAGGAGGTGGCAGATTCTTACTGACATTTCCCCACCTCACATGTACTGTTTTTTTCACTCTCAGGACTGCTGTGAAAGGCAGTACCAAACTTTTGGAGCTGGCCCAGCTCCAGGGAATGACAGGGTCAGAAGGAAAATCTATTTTGGAGCATAGGGAGGGAGTCGTAGAGAAAATAAAGTCAGTTTATTATTTAAAAAAAAAGAAAAGAAAAGGTAGAAGGGCATAACGTGTTTATGTTCAACAATGATTTTATTACAAATGTGATGCGCAGTGACAGTATGTTAAACTTCGTTGTCAGTGGGGGACAACACGGAACAATTTGTGGCAAAAAGGCACCAGATGCGATTCTGTCTGCAGCTTCACACATCCGCTCCGCAAGCCAGTGCTCCTCCTGTAAGTCTCTAGGAGGGATCCAATAAAAATGATATAAAATTTTATTGTGTTAGTGGCACTAGTTATTAGAGTGAGGAGCCAGAAAGCTTACCCAAGGGCTGAACCTTTCCTGTGTTTTAGTGCAGAGTAAATGATGAGGCTGTTGCCGGTAACAGCAATACTACAGTGGGAGAAGGTAAATTCATTTTGGAGTGCTTAGCACGCTGCTGGGGAGGGCTCCAAAGCAGAGTGGGAAAGCTAATAAAAGAGTAATAGGCACCAACACATCAGGAAGGATGGAAATGAAAAGCTGAGGCAGTATTTAAATAAAAATAAAAATAAAAGTAACCTAGGACTCGGCACTTGCGGTGGCCAAGCATTGCAAATCCCCGATTCAGGGCCGGGATAACAATGAATAGTGGTTCGGAGGAGATGAGGATGAAGGCTGGGGGTGATGCGGAGCCCCCAGCTGCCTCTCTGCAGGGAAGGGCCCTCACAGCGGCCATCGCCTGTGCCTGCGCTGCCTGGGCTGGATTGCTCCTGCCCTCAGAGCTGGCGGGTGTTGGAGCTGGGACGGCTGAGGGAGGGAAGGAGAGCCGCCATGTTGGGAGGGGCAAGGAGGCGTCACCACAGGAGATGGCTGCCGCCGCCCCACCTCAGGTCACCCCATCCTGTCCAGAGCGGTTTGGGTCACACTTTGACCCATCAGAGCAGCAGATTCCGCCATTCTGGTGCGCTGTGGACTTTCCTGGTACTACATAACTAAGAAATCCCACATAATAGCACCTCCTTTTACTGAGGTATTTGGAGTGACAGACTTGAGAGCAACCACCACTGTGCCCTCTCTTCTGCTTTCCCTGGGTGTTTATAGCACTGAGATGCTCCATAAAATCTTCCCGGATTTCCTGAGCGTAGGGCTTAACCGTGTCTTTGGATATATCATTGTTATTAGTGAGATATTTAACCGGCAGATTAGGCAGCTCCACGCGCTGACTGAACAGCCTTTCTCACACCAGTACAGCAGTACAGGCACCATAGTAAGGACGGTGCTTTCAACTCTGGTCGCACATCCTTCATGAAAGGTAAATCAGTACGACAATGTGAAACTCGTTCTTCTTTTAGTGTGTAAGAGGATTCTATTTGAGAACAAATCCACACGAAAACAGGATGAATTAGAAAAAAAAAATCATCAGGACTTCAGCCTGAAACAGTTATTCCATGTTTTAGAAATGAACATTAAATTCTGTTTGAAAAACAACCGTGAAACATTTTATCCTGGTTTATTTTGTCTGAGATGGTGCATAAGTTGTTGAAGTGACGTCTCGGCAGCATGGTTCCTTTGTGCAGGCTGAAGTGTTTTACCAGTTGGGACCATAATGGTGCAAGTGCTTTGCTTTGGTCACTCAAGCCAAGTAATGCAATACCAATTCACCTAATGTGAGGCGGCATTTTTTAAGCTCACTTCCTGAGTGGAACTCAGCAGTTTCAGAGATAACAAAACCCTTGACAGCAAGGATCTTCTTCCAGTGCAGATTTATTTCAGAGGAATACTCCTGAGCCATTTCAAATTCCAGCCACAATTTCAGAAGACCAATATTTTACAACCTCTCTTGCTCGTGAGACCAAACATTGCTGCGTGGTCGTATTCCTTTTTTCTTTTTCTGAATAAACAAATAATCAGAGCTGTACTGGAGAAAGCAAACTTTTCAGCACTGGTCTTCTGTTGGCCACTTAGAAGTTTGGGGAAATGCATTGCCAGGAAAATATATTATTGATTACTGTAGAATAAAATTAGCCAACAGGATAACTAGAGAGATAAAACGAGTCAATATTTAAGAAAAATTCTGAGTTCTGTACAGCTGCATAGGATAGGAAAAAGCCACTGGCAAAAAGACTGTGGTGGTAAATATGTTTAATAAATTTAGTGTTTCCTATGCAGTCGCGGCCCATTCCCTTGTTTTCTCAATATATTGCACAATAAACTGGTAGCATAGCCCCGGAAAGGAGCTTATTTGACAGGCTACCTGAAGAAACATAGAACGTAAGTGACCATCACAGAGTAAGTAGACAAAATCCTTACTGGCTAAAATTTTGAGCCTTAAAACAGAAAGGAAGCGAAAAGAAAAAAAATACATTAAAAAAAAAAGGGGGGGGGGGGCCATTGGAATCTTAAGTTTTTAAATCAGTATTTGGTCTGTTCTGACCAAGGCTCTGTTCACTAATTGCTGGGGATGATCCAACTGGAGCACTCGGATGCCCTTAGCACGTCAGGGTGTTCTTATTCAGTAACGCAGAACAGATTTCTGGTAGGCTACAGGTTCAGATAAATACAACTGGCATAATTGTCAGTTATTTTAAAGTTATGTTGCCTTACTTAGATTACTGAGTTCATGGATTTATGAGATGATGACTATTTATTTTCACTTTGTGTTAGAAATCAAGCTGAAAATCAGGTTAATAATTCTGAATGAGTCTTTTCTTCCCTCAGCTCCCAGTCATTCATTCATGCCTAAAAAAATGTTTTCTTTGATCAAGGGACTGTATCAGGACAAAGTGTATTCATTTCATATTTACTTTGTGATTCTGAAATCACTCTCACATCAGTTTACACTTTTCATGGTTCAGGGACACTCCTGCAGAAAAACACTTGATGGGGCATCTTGCAGAAATCCTGGTAGCACAAAGCAATATAATGAATAAGCCTATTTTGGAGACCATAAAGTGCTATCATCCATAAGAGTAATCTTGAATAAACTGTCTGATGCCCTGAAGCCCAGACTGTTCACAGTGAAAAACATGCACATATTAAATTAAAGGTATGATATATGCATAGATATTTTTAACTCGGTTAAATGCATTAAATCCGGTGCTTGCTTTACCTACTGTGAGCATAAGGCTTCAGGCATCCTTGTAATGTAATGGCCACGTATAACTCCACCAGCTATTGTTCTGTCACAGGTGACAGCACAGCTTTGCATTAAAATCAAGTGATTATTAACAACGCTAATGTATTCATTTGTAGAGCAAGGGGTTATCATTTCTGAATTGTGTAGTCAGAGTATTTTCTACACTTCATTGACTAATATCACATTTGGAAACAGCTGGTCAATGGTGTATCAGAAGTGAGAACAAATATTTTATGTCTGTATTAAGTTCAGCCCTTGTGTTTCTCTGCTTGGATCCTGAACCATAGCTTTATAGCTGGAACATGGCTTAATAACCAAGGGATTAACAGAAAACACATCATGCATGTGCACTGGCAAACAATATGGCTGATCTTCTGAAGATAATAAAACAAGCTCATGAGTTGCAGGGGAGCTCTATGTTAATGGGGAAAACCAAATACCAAAACCTTACTATTTTCTTACAAAATGTCCAAACGTGTTTGTCATAAGATATTTTTCTTTTCCTCCTGCAATTTGATGGCAACCAAAAGCCTTGAGTTCTTGGTGAAAACAGTGAAAGAGCAACCAGAAAAAGTTATATCTGGAATTCATTTCTCCCATTCTCTCTTTGACTAACCTATTCTGTATACTACTCCTGTTGAAGTTTAGTGATGTATGTAGCATCTCAAACATATGTAGCAAACAAGAACATTAAAACAATGCAGGAAATGTTTCAAAATAGCCTCATCTGGACACCCTCCTGCAGACTGTGTATTACATTCTGATGTGTATATCCTGTACTCTGCCTTTTTACAGGTATCAGAAGACAGTGAGAGATGGATGGATTTACTTGACCCGAAGAGAAAATGCTGCTCTGCCAGAATCAGCTTTTTGATGATGACAGCAGGACCAAAAATTTGACTCAGGTGATTTTTTGTTGCCTACATAAACAATTCCACTGTATGAAAGAGGAAGCTAACACCTCCCTTTCTTTATTCCTGTCTTACTAGGCTCAGCCAGATATATATATGATAGCCTGAAACCAATCAGTGGGGCAGAGCTAGGTTTCAGAACTTAAACAAAATAAGGAACATTTGAAAACACACACATACGCACACACAAAATCAATTAATTTCTCAATTTTTTTTAAAACAGACTCAGGTGTCATTACGTAAGTGGTAAGTCATAAATGTGTTAAAGCAATGAAGACTCCTTCCCTGTAACAAAATGTCCTCAAAGACCAGCAAAAGTTTCTGTCCTATTTCATAGAACTGCGTGTAATCGATATGAATGTTAAATTGTACTATGTATAGCATAAGGCCATTTTGCAGAAGCCTGGTGGCTTATGTGAGCCACAAATTGCTCCCAGGTGAAGGAGTGTTGCAAAGATAAATGATTAAAATCACCCAAACTTAGTAAGGAAATGGAGAAAGCTATGCTTTCAGATACAGAGAAGTTCATATCACAAGCCAGCTGGCTGAGAATAAATTGTTTACACTTCTAAATTGATGGTTATTTTAGGTGATGTTTCTTTTTATATCATGTAGTCACTATGAGAAGGACAGCGTTAATTCCCAGAACATTTATACACTATTTACACAAAATATATTAAGGCCAAGAAGGAGAGTTTTCAAAAACAGCAGACTGACCTAAGCTAAGACAACTCATGATAATAAGCCTTTTTTAGCCTTTTTAGTAGCCTTTGAAAATCACAGCCAAAGGGTTTCGTTTTGTTTTGCTCTAAGCACAGACACAAGCACCAACACGATAGAGCATTGGGTGTCCAACCCTTTGGCTTCCCAGGTTGTCGTGCTCTGACAAGGAATGCAACTTCTGTGACAAAACTCGACTTAAGGAACCAGAGAGGCTGTGAAATAAAGTAAGAGGAGTTGTTTGGCATCTGAGAAGTATATTTAGGAATAATAGTTGCAAATTTCCTTGTCAAAATCCCATGTAGGACCACCAGCATACACAACCATGTTCATTGGTGGGTACCTCAACCATGGTCACCTTGTGTGGCCTAGGGACAGTTCCAAGCTTCCCAAGTTGATCCACCTTTAAAAGCCTCCCTCTGGTCTCTGGATTTGGTTTCCCATCTGTTTATTTATATTCCTCTGTGGTTATCAGTGTTCATCAGGATAGGCATTGTTACAAGAAACCAGACAGACCTGTAGGAATTCTGGGTAGCACATTGGTGAATGAGACAAAATTGGTAAGCCTGGTGCTTCTGAGGGCAGTAGTTTGGAGATGGGACATTCAGCTCCTACAAATGGTCTCCCAAATGTTTCTTATAAATTCCGTGTCTAAAATGGTAAGATCTGTCAAAGTTCTCTGGGATTTAAGCAGCTTAATAACCATAATAAATGACTGTACTAACACAGAGAGAACACGTGTAGGGTAATTCATCGATTTTTTTGAAGTCAGATAAAAATGAACAGTAGACAAAGGAAAACATCCATATTAACCCTGTGGGAGCTCCAGTATTAATTGGCACATAATCAGGTACAGCTGCTAATAGTCATGCAGCTCTATAAATCAACACATACAGTACTGCCAATACACTCTTAAGAGTTAGAGATTAGAGAGTATGCAAATACTCTTTGAAATCCTGTTCAGGTTGCTGGGTGAAAGTCATATTTTCTTATTAAACTTACAAGCAGCTAAACCTAGGTTCTGTTTTTGTCAAGATCAGATAATGTTTGAATTCCTTTATATTGTGCAAACTATCTCTTCCCCTGCTTGTATGTAACTGAACTTTGTATCAGAAGATGCTTTTTTTCCTGTGCTGTGTATCTTGATAACACCAGTCTTCAGAGCACCTAGTCTTGATAGGATATTCTGCAGATTCCTTATGGAATCTTATTTTTCTGGATATTGTTGTCTTCTCGAGAAACAACATAGCTTGCTGGAGCTACTACTGGGCTATACAGCATCAGGCGAATTCAAATATGAAAGTAAATGCAAGAATGCAAATTGAATGTACAGCAACAAAGAATTAAGCTCTTGATTACAACCTTGGAAGCAGTGACACACACAGCAAAAAAAAACCAACTCCAAAGATTTAAGAAATGTACAGTGACTAACAACAACGTCTTGTTTGAGCTATCACTTACGGGTTTTTTTTCAGCTATCAAAGCCAAGAGGCTAATTCAGCAGAATTCTCCCTCCATAGGGCTGGCTTCCTGACCATGCTGTCATTCTGGGGTTTCCATTAACCTTAATATTCATAGGGTTCCTTAATTCTATTAAATGCAAACAAAGCTCCAAAGACCTCTCTGTTTCTGTACTCACTTAGGGTCCCTTGCCCTCTGGCAAAATTGACATGGCTGTTACATGTTCACATAAGCATTAATGAGGTATCTTTAATATGAAGTATGACAGCTCTGCTTTGTAAAAAAAAGTTGCTGGAGTACTGAGCTTTTCCTGTTCTTGTTAGGTCAGTTGAACTGCATTTAGAAGTGTTGGTGTATTTTTTTTAATCACTTAAGACTACTTGTGTGACACCTATGTCTTTTGTATTCATGACACTTTTACAGTGACCATGGAAGGCATTTTGCAACTTAGGGTTCATTCTGCCAAACAGAAATATCCCAGGGTATTTATCACATTGCTTTAAGAACGGCTTTTGAGATGCATGGAACACCCTTTCTTGCAATCAGTTAAAGCTGTGGCAATTTTCATGTGTGCCTTCACAAAGCTAATCAGCAGCTGCATTTGTTACTTATCCCCAAAATACTGTTCTCCTTCTTGGCTATGTTCCTCTTATGAATATTCATAAATGTGATATGAATTAAGTGTGAGAAATGTGCTCTCTTATTTGAGGTGCTTCCTTCTGTTCATGTCTGTAGCATGCTGACTTTCTGATCTTCCTAAAGAAAAAGGGATAAATGAGTAAACAGACGTGTAAACGCTAGTACTGGGTGTTGCCTGGCGACTAATAGCTGTCACAGCCAAATTAGCCAAGCTGCTCTGGAGACACAGGTGGTTAGCAAACACGGACCTCAGAAACAGGAAAGAGCAAGGAGGGGAGATTAGCTGGGTTCAGAAGAGGAGGCAAAGGTGGAACACTTAGGGAGACATGGGGTAACGTTCCTGAGGTCATCTGTGTTGGTTTTATTTGTTGATGCCTTTTTTTATTGCAATAAGAAATAGGTGGTGGTGTTTTTTTTGTTTGTTTGCTTGTTTTTTAATGCCCTCATTTTTGTCTTTGGTTGACCCTATAGTTTGTGTTTTCTGGTAGAAGCATGAAAGATTTGAACATGGGTTTCATGAGTTTGTTACAAATGTGTTATTTGCTAGAGTAGAGCTTGCTCTGTTTTCTGCAATTCAAAGCCATGCACAGTAAAGAGTGTGTGGAGTGAAATCAAAAGTGATGTATATAGGTTCCCATTTCCACACAATTTTTCCATTTCCAATACAACATGTAGATGTAGTACTTAGGGACATGGTTTAGTGGTTAATATTGGTGGTAGGTGGATGGTTGGACTAGATGATCTTAGAGCTCTTTCCCAACCTTAATGATTCTACGATAAGGCAGGTTGTACAGAACCTCACACTGAGGTTGTTTATTAGGTCTGGCTGTTGTTTTGTGATTCTTTACAAGCTTATTTGGGGGAAAAAAACAGGAACTAGAGAAATCCCCGTACCTTGGAAGACATTCTTAGAAACCTCTTCTCCTTTTACTAGAAAGAATGTATGTACTTGTAGAAGAAATGCTAAGTCATGGCTTGAAACAGTGATTGAACACCTGGTGGGAAGGCAGGGCCACCCCAGGGGAACACAGGTGCATGCAATGTACCTGAGCGACCAGAAGGGCTGGAGCCAGGATCCACCCCTTCCCAGACTTCATTTAAGGGTTGGCAGTGGAGGTAAGGGAATCTTGCTGGAGATCCCTGCGTACCTGAGGCCTTCCAAGGGTAAGCAGCTTCTTTCCTTTATTTTGGTGCTCGTGGCTGTTGCATTTGAGCAGATCCTTGCTTGCTGCAGCCTGGGACCTTGCTGCTCTGCTGTTATTGCTGTACTTTTCGTCATGTTACACTACTTAACTCTGTTTTGCAATCTGCTGAAAGTGCCATTTTCTTTTTAAAATATGCAGTAGCTTTGTACGTACTTGTTTAATGACTCTATATAAGTGCTTCTCTTTTTTTCCTCCAAACAAGAGAACAGGAAAGTAGCTTTTCATTGGAAGGAGAAAGAAATATGAGGAAAAGAATACATAGCCAGGAAAACCAAGGGCGAACGAGAGTAGAGTGTATGAGAGTTACTGAAAATGTGGAATAAGGAAGTGTGTGGAGAAAACTGTCCTAAACTTGTGATTGCACTTTAAGTTCTGCTTCAGCAGTTCCTTATGTTTATAGAATGCTTTCACCCAGGTTGTGTTTTAAGTTTGATTTCTGCTTACTTTTCACTTTTGAGAAGTGCTATGCTAAATAAATATGCCCTACTAAAAACACAGCACAAATCAACTATGGGGTACTGCTAGTGATCTCACAATAAAGTGAAGTGTGGGTTATTTTTGTATAGCTCTTTTTATTCAATGTGTAGTTAGCATTAGCCTTTCACCACATGTGAAGAACAAGAAGTGATCAATACAAAGCAGGCTACCTGCCAAGGAGTGATTATTTTCATTTTTTTTTTTTTAAGATCAAGAACATAATAGTATTATTCTTCAATGTTTTTATCTGTTTAAACTTTAGTCTGTGTTGTTTGTGGGGAAAAAAAAATACCTAAACGTTATTTATTTTTGCTATTCTAGAACTGGCAAGAGCTTAAAGCCTGATTGCCTTTGGAGTCCTTGGATACTTCTGAAGATGTACATTGCAAGTTCTTATGGCTTCTTCTGAAGGTAAGAATGGCTACCATGCTTCCTTTCGGATAGGAGGAGAAACCAGGGGGCTTCAGCTGACGCTAAGGGATTTCCCTGACTCTGTGCTTTGAGTGCATTCGAGTTGTGCTGTATGAAAACGGGCTGTAATCATTGAAAATCTCAGATTTAGTGTTGCTTCTAAGCAATTAGGCCTTTTTACCTCTGAATTGCTAGAGCAGTTTTTAAAGTATCTTACTGCAGCTAAACATTATGCAATTGAAGTTGAACTTTTTGAGCAAAGGATTAAAGTTGGTGGCGTTTTTTCCCCAAGACCTCAATATGCTTGGTTAAGGTATGAGCCATGGTTGATATAGATGATGCTATGATAAGATGAGAAGCTTAGTGTGTTTAAGGCCTTCATACTTCATACACATAGGCTCAGAAATGGGAAGTGTGTTGAAGACAATTAGTTCCAGTCCTGTTACAAAATCTTGGGAGACCAGTATTGAATGTTAAAGCAATAGATATAATATGAACCCAAAGCATCATTGGAAACAACAGAAGTAGATGTCTCTTTTTATTTTCCTATCAAATGTTACAACAAGTTCACTCTTGGAAGGTATGTGCCTGTGGATAGGTCTGTCTGGTAACTGACAGAGAACTTGAGTGGCACTGTTTCTGTCATCCTAAAGTTCTGGGATTTGAAAAATTTAGGCCTTTATTTTCTAGTAGCAAAATATGTACACTATAAAATTTGTAAGGATTGAACATAATGCTTTGCTCTCATGCACTAGCAACTTTGTGAATGTAGGAATACAGTTTTTCTGTTTCTTCATGAGCAGCCTGACTGTATCAAACTGTCTGTAAGGTAAGACTTTGAACTGTAAGACCAGAGAGTCTCTCTGATGCTGCAGGGTGGTAGGTTGGTTACTATTTTCCTTTTCTTTTTTTGTCTCATTCCCTTCTTTCTGCTATGATACTGTCAAAAAGGAATATTAAAATGGGATCACATTCTATATATACTTTTCTGTAACCAATGAAAAATGAGCATTTCCATTTGCTCTGTACTCATCTTGCTACCCAGAAACTATATTTCTGATTAAGTTTTAAATTGTCCTGGAAGAGAGAAATTATAGCTTTGCGTGTCCATGAAAACCTAAGTATGAATCCACCTGGAAAATAAGGGGAGGGTGATCAATAAAATCTGGTTTCTGTTGCTGCAGATGGGAAGCAGACAATGTTTGCTTTTGCTTGCTGCCCCTGAGCTAGTGGCCCTGCTGATCAGCAGCCTGTGGCATATAAAATAAGCGTATACGGTTTCATGAGAGTTTGACAGATATACTGAAATGAGAGATGTTCTTGATGAAAGGAAAATGGCCAAGGAACTTTCTCCTCTTGGTTCCACTTTATTCTTTCCATCTCAGTTCCACCTTACCTAGCATGTTATGTTAATCACTCAGACAGCACCGTTTTCCTAGCACCTACCAACCTGTGAGTCTCTCTTCCCACCTGCTTTTTAGAGATTAGTTTTGTGTTATGATCTGCTGAAGTAACCTATCTAACACCTAGCTGCTGCAATTGCAGTAGCAGTTTCACGTTGCAGACAAAATCCCATCAGAGCCAGAAATTGTTTCCTTTATGTGAGTGGCAAGGCAATTACCGAGCTGAGTGACACTGGTAGAGGAGTGCATTTACACTAGAAGCTATTGCTATGGCAGAAACTTCTGGCAGGAAAGCAGTGACTGACATCCTTTGGCTTATTATTATGGGCCTTGCATAAATGAAGTAGAAGCAATGACTGTTACTGCACTTCTAATCAACGAAGTGTTATGCCAGTAATTAGGTTTCCACTAACTCACATCTCCTTTCTAGCATTAATTGGAGGAAGATATGCAGATTGTTGGTTAATAATAGAACAGTTATAGTTCTATAATCACTTTTTTGATGTTCATCAATTTGTTTGATTGCTTGTGTGGCAAACATTTGATCCTGCGTGTGTCTATTTAGCCATCAGATGCTTTTATAAACTTCATTGTTTTTTGAGTTCGTGACATCTTAAAGTGCTGAAACTTGCTGAGCCTAATAGCAGCAAATATGGAACTTTACTTTGCAATACACCCAGAGTGGGTCCTTTCAAAGAAAGCTCCAGATTGTCCAAACCCCATATGGATGTCAGGGATGGGAACAGTGTGAGCTGTGTGCTGAACCTATTTTAAACTCCCACTCGCTATTTCCAAATACAGTACTCAGAGAGCAGGCACAGAGAATTTTTGGAACTACAGTGCTCATGTAAATAAAAGCTCCAGGAATCTGGTTTGGCAAAAGCATTAATAATTATAGTACCTGCTTATGGTGATAAAACTAAAATTGGAGCCTTATGGACTGATATAATTAGATGTAGATCATATGTATAATATTTCCTGCCCAAAGAAGCCAAAAAGCAGAGATTTTTTCTTCTGTAAGAAGGAATATAGGGCTCTGTGAGGGGAGTAAACAGTCATTTATTGCATAGTGACAGATATGTTATGTCACTGTGTCCCCTGCAGCCTGTTTTATGGCCCTGGTGCCCACAAAAGCCAAACCAGAATGAATTTTCCCCAACCTCTGGTCAGTATTGCTTACTTGAAATCAACTCTGTGTTAACATAGCTTTCAGTTTGTTCTGCTCCTACTCATTTGCAGCTGTCTGTAAGATGCCATCTGGCCATATGTTAACAGACTGTTAAGTCTGTTATTGAACTGGGGGCCAAACATCTACATCCTCTATGCCTTCTAGTCACTATATCAGCCTGCTGTTAATGTTATGTAGTTGCAAACATGTCCTCAGCATTTTTGTAAAATGAGAGAGAAGTTATTCCAGCAGAGAGAGAGGCAGCCAACCCACGTGCAAAATAAGCTGTGTTATTAGGCTTAGCTAAGCTGCTTTTTGCCCCTCTTGGAGAAAGAAAAAGTACATGAGAACAATCATAGCACAGGAGAATTCAACACAAGGAATTCAGCAGAAATCCACATGCATGTTTGATTTATGCTAAAGTGAAATGTTATTTCATTTTTCGTGACAGCTGATTTTAGGTTTATATGTGAGGCCTCTAGATCTGAATTCATTAGGTAGCCATCGTATACAGAAGTTAGCTGGAAATGTTGTGCCTTTGTATTATGGTAAGATCTCTGAATGCTGCCCTCCAGCCTCCATGTCCAGTAGGTTAAAAAGAAAAAAAAAAAAAAGCAAAAAACTTGATTCTGTTAAGTTCATACCAGGTAACTCCATAAAATTATGGCTTGCAATGCCCTTTGCTGGAATGGGCAAGAGGGAAATCAAGTAGCTGCAGACAGAAAACTAGACTTGAGATAAGAAGCCATGATGTAGTCAGAATCTGCTTTTTCTGCTCTGCAGAAAACACATCTCTGTGTTTTTTTTCAGTAAACAGATTAAATTTGTTCAGATTTCTGCTTCAATTTGCACCATTAGGCAAAATTAGAATATACCACATTAAATAATAGATAGTAGGTTCTGAGAGGCCTCTTCCTTGACTGCCAGCTGCTTGCAAGAAGTTCACAATCAAGTTTGTAACCAGTGTAAGTACCCACTGACATTTCTTCTTTTTTGGATGTACTCTGTGTGGGTGGGATGGTAATCTGACAACCTGATGTAAGGGAGAATCCCTTGTGCAAGTTGTGCATTGATAAACCAGGGGTAACATCTTTCAAAAGCTGAAGTCCATTTCTGTGTACTGTTGTATCCTACCTGCTTCTCTGCCCACCTGCATAATGCTTCTGTTTTCTCAGCTGACACTTGGAGACTGTGATTACATAGGTACATGTGTTTTGTGTGGGTACGCTTGCTTTTGTGTGCCAGACTCAAGTGCTTTTGAAAAAATGTATAGAAAAAATGAACTACAAGCAACAACTGAGTCTCTCAGAAGAGTGCATATTCAGGAAATACTGTAAACATACTTGAGATAGACCTGAGAGAGAGTTAGTAGGTTTGTTTGTTTCACATCTTTAATCTTTTCTTGAATAAAGGACCTCAAAGCTATCTTCAAAGAGGCTTCCAACTATGGGATGCTGCTTATTCTAGTTTTATTTGAAATAGTTGGTTACTTTCCAAAAAAAAAAATTGACTTTTCAGAATACATACTGGATATGAAGATTTTCATTTTTATCTCTTTTTGTGATTTCATCTGTCACATTAATATACTCCTATAGTGTTTGAATAGTGGAAGTACAAAAGAGAGTTTCTGAATAAGTTGGTGGGGGAATGTGCATCTTGAACTTCAGAAAGGAAAGCGACATTCAAGGAGCTAATGGTGCTTCCCTGTCCTTAACACTGGCAGTATTGAAGACTTTCCAAAACTTTTTTGCATTTTTTTCTGCTGTAATTCAAGTTTCTTCCTTCTCTGCCCTACCATTCTGGTCTCATTCTTTTGGCAGTTCTTCTTCTTTATTTGAAGAGTATTGCCATCTTCTCCCATATTTTTTTTTCTTCATGTTCATCAAATCCAGTTCTGTAGCTTGTTTCCTAGGTCTCTGATTATTTTCCTGACTCTCCTTTGCACCCTGTCCAGTTGAGCTATGTTCCTGTCCGAGTAGACAATCCCAGGATTGTAACACTTGAATCTAAAGCTGCCAAGACACCTTAAGAGATTGGTTGCAAAAATGTGTATATGCAATATCTATTTATGAAGAGACTTAAATAACTGCTTAGGTGAAATTCATATATTTGTCTAACAGCTTTTGATCTGCAGTTAAGCCCATGACTGTGCACATATTATGTAGATTCAGATAATGCTGAGTGGTATTTCCAGAGCTTGTTTTACCAGCACTGTGGTTCCTGTAAGACCACAGTGTCTGAAATTTTTGTGATTTCTAAAGTAATATCCTCAAAGATAGGAAAGTACTATTATCTTCTCAGAGGTGAAGTTTCAGATTCTCATGTAACTTAAAGATATCAGAATTAGTTCCCAGTATAGTCAGTGAGAGACTCCTACCTTAAGAGGACAGTTCAGCCTGCTTGCTAGGGTGTATAAAAAGAGCCTTGAATTACAGTCCTATCTGAAGTATGCCATTGTTATCTTAAAGAAAAATGAAGAGAAATGGCTGTGGATTCTCAATGCAAAAATCATATGGAAAATTTGCAGTCCATGTTACAGGACTGTCTTTATTATACTAAATCAAAGCAAATCACGATTTAAGCAATAATCTTTTAATGTAGTGATGCTCCATAAAATGACTGTAGAAAATGAAGGGAATCTCATCTAGCCAGGAAATGAGTTGTGTTGTAGTTCTTCTGCTAGGCGTTGTGCAACTGGTTAACCCTAGTGGAGACTTCTATGGTAGGAGGGGATAAGCTGTTAACACTGAGAATTTTCATTATGATGAAAGGCAATATACTGAAAGTATTGGGGAGCTTAAAACTCCATAACATGCAGAACTGCGTAACTACTAAAAAGCAACAAAAACAACAACAACAAAAAACCGTACCACCTTTGACTGATAACATCTGCCTGTAAATTCTTGAGCCAGCAGCTTGAGCATCGTCTCTCTGTTTCTTCTCCATCCTTGCACTTAGCAGATAACATACAGTTCATTTGCCATAGAGCCAAACCAGCCTACCATATGTTTATAAAGTCTTTTCCCACTCATCTCTGGTACAAGAACAAGCTGCGTGCGCCATGTTCTGGTTGAGGTAGGAAACATCTCTAGGAAATGTATGTGCTAAGACAGAACTGCCTGTTGACTAAAATGTCAGGGCTGACTACAAAATGTTGGCCTGTATATTTCTGACATCTCCAAATTATGCCTAAACACCTTCAGATTCTCTCCAGATGCGATGTGCTCTGTAAATATTAACTATCTGTGCAAATCCTCAAAAACTAATAAAAAATACTTATCTTTCCTTTTTGTTTCTAGGCTTTCCTTTTTCTTTCTGATTAGCTGGATTACTTTTTCTTTCCTATGTGACAAATGTGTTATCATGTGACTATCTAGCAGTTCAAAGGAAAAAGATGATTATTTCAAATTTTAAGCCATGTTAAGAATTTTCTCCATTTTCCTTCTTCAGCTGTTATGCTGAGCTGCTGACCCAGGTGTTACAAATTGCCAAAAGGACATGCTTGTTTTATTAGTTAATTGTGCTCTTTCTGTTGTTGTACCATTTGGTATGTGCATATTTTCTCATGACGCTCCTCAGATATCCCATCATTGATGGATGCTGTATTTTCACACTGTTACTGAAACTGTCATTCTGGTTGGATTGTCATCCTGACTGGCTGCTGGACATCCTGGAAGTGATGTTTTCTTGCTTTTGGTCATCTTGGAGGTAAGCTTGGAGGCTTAGTGGCACATAATACTAGTGCAGGGTCGTAGCTCAGGTGTGAACAGATTCACTGGAAGTGGTTTTCTAGGCAAGAGTCCTTTGAAAAGATATTGTATCATAGGCTGGTTATAATGCTTTCTTATTCCAGTAGAGTATCTGTTGAATTCTTCATATTAGTTAAATGATTTGTGTCTTCAGATCTTTGGATGAAAAGCTGAAATCCCTAGTCATTTCCCTAGAGTGTAACTTCACTTTCCATAGGTAATGAGGAGGCTGTAACTTCCTCAGGCTGGATTTCAGCAGAAACCTGCTTTTCAGCTTCAGAACAGCTACGAAAGCCACAGATGGGGGAGAAGTGAAATATTTCTTGATAGTAAAGAGGAATTTATTTCCCCATTAAAGTAGACTTCTGTCCTCTAATTGTTCTCTGCATCTCCCTGACAGGAAAGTCTTAAAAATAAGTAATTTTCCTGATCTTAAGGGAAAATGCCATGCTAAGGAGCATTAGTTTGCATATTGCTATCGTTACTTAAGTATAAAGATACACATTGGGATGGAAGATGCTCCAAAGAGACTATTCCCTGTACACAGCTTGAAGTAATCAGTCTTAGTTACTGACAGACCAAGAGAATTTTATTGGAATGATTGTGCTTAGTTGTTTTGTATAAAATAAACTTAAGCCGTTTTGTGAAAGAATGTTCCCTAGCCTACTTAATGTCTCCAGGACCTCCAAGGATGACATCTTTCTTTTTGAGGTCACATAAGCTAATCAAGGAAACTTGCTATAGCGGCTTGTTTTTGTGAATGTTTTCACTCCTGTTATCACAAGATGTACTCTAGCAGTTTGCTCTTTAGTCTGTTTTTTTTCCTTACATCCCTAAATAACTCTGTCATTCATGATGTAGCTTTGTAAATCTGCTAACTTTTAAATGTTTACTATTCAGCATTGAGAGAGGACAAAGATCTCATTCAGCAGAAGTTTAGTTAATATGTCATTCTGCGGTGGAATAACTACTAGCTGGCAGTTAGACTTTTTTAATAATAAAGAGTTTTCTCTTTTATAAATGAGATATTTAAGTACTGTGATAGATTTGTCCCTCCATCCCCCCCCCCCAAAAAAAGAAAGGGGGGAAAAAAGGGGGGAAATGTTTATAACCCTTAGTTTCTGGATGATTAAGTGGTGTGTACAGAGCATATGTCTAGCCTAAAATCTACTGAGATCCACTGACATCAGTAGGTGTCACAGTCATTAATTCCTGTTTAAGCATACACCAAAAGGGAGTATGACCTTTTGTGAGCAGCATTTCAGTGGTGTTTGCCAAGTCTCTTGTCCTTCAGATGGACACTGGTTGCATCCTCAGCTTCATCAGTGATGTATCTGCCTTTCATGGCTGTTGCACCTTGTTGTAAAATAATGGTACCCTCAAGGCATCCTAAACTCTATCAGCACAGAGGCAAAAATGGAAGGACAAAAATAGGTACCTTTTAAGTCAAACTAAATTCTAAAATGATGTGTGTGCGTTTTCAGTGTTTCTTATGTTGTCTTATGTTTTCTTATGTCTAAAATACTTTGGACATTTAAAAATAGATAAATACACAGAGCTGACCTGGATTATTTTTCAGGTAACAGATTTATAATTCTGCTTACAACTGTTTCACTGTCTTTTCCTTCCCACTTGATTTATTCCTGGTTTCCTGGTCATATTTTTAGCTTGTACTTAATCTCACATTCACATCCCTATGTGAATGAACTGATTAAACTGTGGCATACAGAAGAAATATTTGTTTGAGGCTTAACTTTCCTTTCCTGTCTGCTTGTCTGAACAAATATAGCCTGATGTTCTATCCTGCCAAAGAATGTAATAAAAAAAAAAACCACCAAACCTGAGAATGGAAAATAAATCATACTTCAACCTTTTTCAAGTGATTTTTCTGAAATTTTGCTTTTACTTGTGTGTGTGTGTGCAGTGCGTTTGAGTAGTGGTAAAGCCTAGGATTTGCAGATTAACTATCTGCCATTGCTTACATGGGCAAAGCTGGCCCTTAGTTGTTTGGCACTATGAAAGAGATGAAGACTGACTTGTTTCCCCCTAGAATGAATCCAGTGCCAGTCACCATTTGAGAACTCATCACTTCTGATAGCCTTAGTAGTGGAACAGTGTTCAAGAGCTGGCTTCATGTGGGTGCACGTCAACTCTAAATCCTGTGTATTGAAATGGCACATTTATGCAGACAGTGACATAAAGGAAGGCAAATTTTGCCCTTTAATAACTCCCAATACCAGATACAGTTTGTAAACCCAGCTTTTTCTATGGTGTGAAGTATAAAGTAATGAAAAAACACAATGAATGGAGCTGAAATTTATGAAAGGTCTTATCATATTAAGGAAATGGTGGTGAAATGCAAAAATGTTATGTAGCATGTTGTTTGTCAGTGAAAGGCATGTAAAGGATGAGGAAGGATTCTTCTCTGCTTCTTTATTTCTGCTAGAGGTTGTAGAATCTGAAATAGCTTCTTCATAAACTTGTTACCTTTGCCTGGAAGCAACACTGGAGGTTGTACAGCTGATAGATTAAAGGAGGTGGCTAGGTTGTCATCAGTCAGGTGGGGAAGGAAGTACCTCTGTTTGAACATCCTCTCTTTCGAACAGAGATCCTTGATGAAGCGTTGTCAACTTTTTGGTTTTTTTTTCTGCTGGCCTTTATACATTTTCACGTTGATGGCTTTTTTCTCTCAAGTCCTTGAGCTGCTCAGTGTTCTACCTCAAGACTCCCACATTTGCCTACAGTTTTACCTTTCTTATCTTGGGTGACTGTCTCCATTTGTTTTTCACAGCTCATTTTCACAACTTAGTAATTTTCTCAGAAGTTTCAATCAAGGTTACACAGCTGTGCTTTATCAACTGGCCTTGGATCACAGACAGCTGAGCTCCTGGGGTTATCACCAGCAAAAATGAATACAAGAAGTTAACTCATCTGCTTTAGTTCTATTGAAAAACGAGTGGTTTGGGACGAACCTGTGAAGGGGTGTTTTCTCTCCTAATCATGTAGCTCCAAGATTCTAGTCTGAATAAATCTAAGTCATTTCAAGAAGGATCTTTTTAATGTTAATTATTCCCGAGAACTTCTGATGAAAGGATGCCTGTAGGAGTACTCAGAAGTTGACAGTCATTGAGTCAGGAAAATCCCATTGATTTTTGTTCCAGTATTCTTGTTCTTTTCACTGGCAACAATGTATCTTAAAAGAAATGAACTGGGAAATGCTGTTCTGTCTTGCTCTGAAGCTGTTTGGAAAATCTGGGCTGAGATACAGGGGGACCTACAGCAATATTTAGACGTGACCACATCCTCAGATTAATTTACAGAATGTAGCTAATTAGGATGACAGCTTTTTTACTTGCTTTTTTTCCCCTGTAGCTTCTATTTGCAGTATTCTATGTCTAATAAAACTGTCAATTTTCTTTTACTTCAATAAAAGGTCACCTCACAACAACAGCCCTGCGCCTTCTAACAGCTAGTGCCTTTATTAATATTTAAAATGTACACAGTGATATTTTCAAAAGGTCAGGCTTTTAAAAGACGTAAAATGTCATCCTTAATTCTTCTTTCTCCTAGCCTTTTTCTCCACTTTCTCTTCCTCATCCACCATTTAAATGCTCTGTTTTAGATACAGTATTTAGCATGGCTTGTGTTAAATCAGATAAGCATCAAGTGTTTCCCTGTTGCACAGGGAAAAGATAAATTTGTCACTGATTCACAATCCAACAACTTATGAAAGTAGTTTTCAATTCAGATTCTACTCAAGGATTCTCTTGAGTTAAATGAGTCATTTGTTCCATCAGTTCTTGATTTAGGAACATGTTTAAGCCAATGCCTAACTTTGAGAAGGAAGGGTGAAAAGGATATTGAAGCTTCAACTGTAAAGATAAGCTTAACATTTGTCTTCTTTAAGGCTTTCCATCTGCATCCAAGCCCTATCTATTCAGGTTACTGCAAAAGTAATCTCTACTATTTATTTCCATTGAAATTGCAACAGATGCAGAGAGTGCAATAACACTACTTGATAGAGCAAATTCTCAACTGCAAAACACTTTTTTTCAGTGTAGTCACCACCATTAGCCATGAACAAGAGCCTGCATGTCATGCTCTGTATGGCATTAAAGTCTGCACCAGTAGGGCTAGCCCACTGCTTCACAGCAGCATTGATGGTGACGTTGCTAGGAAAACTCTGCCCGTGCAGTTCATCCTTCGTTGGCCTGAACGAATGGAATGTGCTGATCTGGAGAAGAGGAGGCTCGGGGTGACCTTGTTGCTCTCTACAAATACCTGAAGGTAGATTGTGGTGAGGTGGGAGTCAGCCTCTTCTTCCATGCAGCTAGCAGTAGTACTAGAGGAAATGGCCTCGAGTTGCTCCAGGGGAGATTCAAGTTTGATGTTAGGGAATACTTCTCTGGGAGAACGGTGAGGCGCCCTGCCCAGGGAGGTGGTGGAGCTACCACCCCTGGAGGTGTTCAAGAAACCCTTAGATGTTGTACTGAGGGACATGGTTTAGTGGGAAATATTGATGATAGGTGGATGGTTGGACTAGATCTTAGAGGTCTTTTCCAACCTTGGTGACTCTATGATAACTGGACTATAGGGTAGATATAGTAGAACATTCCAGAAAAGGTTGGCAATGTGCTATGCAGTGTTCAAACCAGTATGGGGCCTAGCATTATCACCTTGCAAGAGAAGGGTTGTTGTCTTCTCTGTCCTGACTCTGAAAGTTGGAGCCTTCAGCTTCATCAGTGTCACTATGTAGCAGTTGGAGTTGATAGTTTGTCCTTGTTTTAAGAAGTCTAGAAGGATCACCCCTTTCTTTTCCCAGAAGACAGCGTACATCACTTTACTTGCTGAGAATTGCATCTTCAACTCGTTCTTTGATGGGGGATTCACATGTCGCCATTCCATGGACTGATGTTTTGACTCTGCCTTGTAGTGATGATACCACATCTTGTCACTGGTAACGATGCGAATCAGAAAACTGTCACCTTCAGCCTCATATTGGTTCAATAGGTCCTGACAAATTCATGTATGGTGTTCCTTCTGTTTCTGTGTGCACATTTGTGGGACTCACCTCATGCAAACTTTGTGACATTCCAACATAGCCACCATCATTTCCAACACAGTGAAGCTGCTATTCAGCTCTGTACACAATTCCCTGATCGTAATTTGATGATGTGCATGGGTGAGCTGATTGAGACACTGTTTTGTGGTGCGATGGCTGTGCATGGTGATCCAGAATGTAGCTTGTCTTTCATGTCATTGTTGCCACTGTTAGAACACACCACCACCTCACTGTGCTGCTGACTATTGTTTGGTCTCCAGAAATGTACAGTAAGCATTGATGAATGCTTTACCAGAACTCAGTGTAATTCTGGTGAAGTTAAATATTTTGTTCTCCTATTCAACAAACCCCAGTCTTAATTTTCTGGTGAATCATAGGTTCTTCTCTCATGCTGCATGACAAATAAGCAATACCTTGGCTAACGGGTGTCCTAGTGAATGAATTATGGGATCACTCCTGAAGGGTCTTCATGGAAATCTGAAATGCAACAGGACACTCTTAATGAAATAGTGGTCCCTAACTGTAATTAAAGATCTGCTGTCACACAGCCTTTCATCTTCTAAACTGTAACGGGCCATGATATCCACATTAAAGAACTAGTTGAAACATTCAGGGTTTCTTGTTTGCTATTAGGTTAGCTACTCAGCTCTTGTCCATGATGTCAAGATTCTTTAAGAGCTGTAGCTTGGTCCCTGGCCAGCTAGCTCATGTCAATTTTTAGAGCTCCCTTGCTTGTTCTGTTAATACTCGTATGGATCAGACAATACATAGAAAACGGAGATGAAGGATTGCTAACATAAGATCTGTAATATAAGATCAGTCAGTTTGGCAGTCATGAAGCAAGAAGCCTGATCAGTAGATTCTTCAGATGAAAAATTCAAGCCTGTGTTTTTCAGTACACAAGTGATTACCTCACTCTAACCAAGTGATCTGGAGTCACTTTCAGGTGTGGAGGTGAAAGGAGCTGGAGTAAACACAGCACTGGTCTCTAAAAACTTAATGGTGAAAAAAGGGTCTGTGGGGCCTGGTCCAAAACACTTATCTATTTCAGGTTAAACATAAGCATATCAGGTTCAGGGAGAACAGTTTCACTGAAATTTAAGCGTTTGTATTTTTTTATTAGATGACTTCAGCAGACACTTGCAACTTCTTCCCTGAATGCATTGACTAATCAATTTGTTATTAGTCATTAAAGTTTCCCTGTGCTTTGTACTGGGTTACTGGACACCTAGCTTGAGTTGTGACTTTTATTCCTGGAGCTGAGTGCTCTTCATGAATCTGAACCAAAGCTCTCGTGTAGGTAGTTTCTACCATTATGATTCATGTAAGTGTAGGGAGATGTACTGAAGATTAGTGATCATGACGTAGAATAACAGATTCACTGATGAAAAGCAGTGGAATTCTGAAAACTTGTTGTGTTGCTATTTTCAACAATGTGTTAACAAGATAATTTGTAGGAAGAACTGCATCATCTAAATGGATTTTGGTCTAACAGCGCTCAGCATCCAGCAGAAGTGAAAACAGTTCTCCCTTATATTTCTTATTGATGTTATAAATAACAGTGTAAGAATTTCAGTCCCTAAAATCTTCAGTGAAAGATGGAAACCACTGATGAATAGTGAGTAATGAGCACAGCTAGAATAGGGCTGTTTGAAATCAGCACAGTGATGTTTGATTGTCCTTTTACTGATTGTAATCTACTGCTTGTGAGCCTTCCAATTTTATCTTCCTTGAATTTTATTGCTCTACTGATTTATCACTAACCACTTTGCTAGTATTATAGTTGAAAATGTATCTGTAGTAATGCTAATATAGTATGTTCTTAATGGAAATGTAAATATCTGAGGGAGCGTAGCTGGCATGTTTCAACCAGCAGGAGTTTCTGTACAGCCCAGTGAAAAGTGCCAGTGACTAGAACAAAGCAAAGTAATGATCAGGGTATTTTGACTCAGAACTAAGTGACTAATCTGGTGACAGCAATGCTTTTAGTGGATGTAATTGTTATTCTGCTGGCCTGTTCATTTTAGGGAAGGAAGAAAAATTAAAAACGGTATGGAAAAAGTCAAAATGGCTCTTGCTGTACTTTTTGCTCTCACGCTAATGCTTAGTATTTCTTTCTTCTGAGTTGGCTTTTAAAGCTTTTCTTTAACAAGGTGAAAAACTTAGAATTGTAACATTTTTCTATTTAAAAATAATATTTAATATTTCCAATTTTGGTTTTCTTATAAATCTAAGAGTTTTTCCCTTGTGTTAGGAAAACAAGATTTTTTTGTCTTCCCCTTTTGCATTTAAATTGAAGCCTTAATTGCATTCTTGAATGAATCAAATGATCTCTCATTACAGATTTCTACCCACCTGTTTTTCAAACCCAAAACAGTTTGTCAGGTAAGCTTATCTCACCAATACTGCCAAACTGTTCAAAATCAATAATGAAAGGTTTAGTTACTATTACATGAAGACTAAGAACAGGTAACAGTTCACAGCCTGACTCTGAGTTATAAAATGACTCTACTTTGTCCTAGCTAAATATCCTTTACATCAAAGTAGATGGCCTTGGAGTTTGTCTCAGTTGTCTCTTTTCTTAGCTGTTCCACTTCACAGTGAACATTATTTTATGTCACTCATGTTAGTCTTTTAACCTCTCAGTTACCTAATCATAAGTTAATGACAGTTCTGGTATAAGTTATCTCTGTGCACATGCATAGGTGACTGTATCTCTGTATCTCCTGTCTGCATCTGAAGCCACTCTACCTTAAGACAGATGTAGTTCTCCCCTTTGTGTAGAGCTTTATAATTGTATTTACTAGCCTGCCTGTAAAGCAAATTTATCTTGCAACTACAGTCATTGCTGTATAATCAAAATTAACATGAGCAAACATAATTAATGAAGAGCTTCAACAAAGGAAGGGATTATTTTTTCCCATTTTCCTTCTCTAATTATTAATTTTTTATTAAAGATAAATAGAACTTTTGTCAGCAGACGCCATTTTCTCATGCAAGTCATAAAGAGTGGAAACTAGGATAAGCAGATCTGAATCAACAGAACTGAAAGTCTGCTGAAAGCATGTATGCTACTGTTTATGAAAGCTAAGTCAAAATTTACTTTGGCCGATCAGTCTTATTTGGTGTCTCTCTTCTTCAGAGATTAATACTGGGAGGGAGTCAGTCCATTTTCCTCTCTTCCTTCATTCAACTCAGCCACGAACAGTTAATCAGATAAGGGCAGTTCAGTTGTTGGGCAGAAAGCCAGTTTGGCAGGGGAAGAAGCTAATCCAGGTAATGCTTCTGCAGGGCTTGTTCCCTCCCTAATCTAGGTAGAATTGGAATTCTAAAAGTCTGTGTTACTGCTAAACTCTAAGAATAGGATAGAATTGATTCCAGAACCAATGTGAAGCTTCTCTGGAGAAAAATTGTCTCCCTGCTTGAGGGAATCCTCCTCTGCTGTAAGGGATATCCGAAGAAGGAACTTGCCCCGCAGGTGAAGTGCAGTAACATAGGCTCTAGTAACTTAGGGTAGTTTACAATAGAACGAGCAGAGTGATGGAAGTTTGAAGATTGCTCATATAAACAGCATATCCCTGTGCTTTGTTTTCCTTTATGAGTTGCCTTGAAAGCAGATCTAAATGTAAAATATCTTTAAAAATTCAGATATATAAAGTTTGGGAGGTTTTTGTTTTTTTACATTTTCTTCTATTTTAAAAGTGTTACTCTAGCAACTGGGAGTTGGCATTTCAGTAGCTGTGAGGAAAGGAGTCTGTGCAGAGACAAAGTTTTGTCTGTGTAAATAATCCAAGCTAAAGAACCATGCGTATCATTAGAGATAGAAATAATGAACAACTATATTATGGATAAACAAATATAGATCCTTTTCCTTTTTAGGCTTGTGGAAATTCTCAATAATGGCAATAAAGCAATCAGGCAAAATAAACTTTATTTACCCTGCTTAAGACAGTATGCCCCAAGACGCTTGATGGAAGTCAAATAATCTTAGTTTAACTATGGGTTCCGTCACATGCTGACAGTGTTGTTATCTATGCCACCTTCCTTTCCTATGCTGCCTACGTGGCATTTATCAAAAAGCCTCTTGTGGAAATAACTGTTAGTTTTAGTTTACTAACAGTGTTGACAGCAAAAGAAAAAAAAGTTGTCTCAAAACACGCAGCGATTTGCGTTTTGAAGAGAACCAAGAAGTTAACAGAGAGATTGCTATGTGAGGATGGCTAAAACCACGTGTTCTCTCAGAAAAGCTACTGCAGTTTTAAATAAGAAGTTCCAAACTACTACAAATCAAAACACTTGAAAGAATATGATTTTTTTTTTGACATTTTTACTCCTCTACTGTAGAAACTGCAAGGTGCTTCAGATTTCCCAGACACCAGCTAAAAAAGCAACTGGTTTGAATGTTGAAGTTGCCCAGTATTGTGAGAGAGCATCATCTTGTATGTATTGGTTGACTAGAAATAGATGATGTTTGTGAGGTGAGGGGTCTTTAGCAAGTGAGATTGAGCTTGGTGGCTATTTTTTCTTCTTTGTTTTGTTTTCAGTTATGTTAAGATCCAAATGCAGTGCTCAGTAAATAGTGGATCATCAGCTTGTGCTAGAAGCTAGCAATGCTGAAGAGTTGTTCAAGTATCTGTATACCTCTGGTAGGGCACTTCAAGGATGACCTATGAAAACTTTTTCTTCTACCCTGACCTTTTCCTAACAGATAATATTGGCACATGTAAATAACAAACTGTGCATGTTGCTTGAATTTTCTTGAACAGACTGAGAGCAACAAGTCTAGTGAGTGGTACATAGAATTTTGATTTGAATCTGAAGCCCCTAGAGAGGGAAGCTTCAAACCCACTGAAATGCCAGCCTCCTCAAGAAGATTAATTTGATGGAGGAAAATAAAAATAAAAAATCAAGAGCCTGCTGTTACTGCTTGAACACTGAACTGAGACAGGCCTTGTCATCTGTAGTCGGCCAGGTTTCTTTCACATTTGGATTTCGCTGCTTGAAAATGCTGAATTAGTCCATCTGTTCTCATTTAATTTTTTTCTCTGCTGGGACTTTAGTTGGTCTTCTTGAATCTCAGTCAGGCACATTTCCAAAACATCTACATAGAAAGTATTCCTTGCTTTCTCATGAAATAGCAAAAGTGATGCCTGCTAACACAGCCTCTCAGGATCCTTGCTACCATGGGGAACATCTGTCCACAGAATGTGTGCACACTTCAGCTGTGCCTCACCCTATCTTGTGTTAGATGAGTATTTTCCTAAGAAATTCATGATAAAATCCATGCTGGATAATGTTGCTACACCAAGTTGTTTTAGCTATAGTGATAATGTTCATACTTTGAGTAAGAAGAGAGAAGCATGAGAGAAGCATGGATCATCAGGTGGAGATTGCATGCCCTTTAAATTAGAAGATATTTTAAATAGTTTACAGAGGTTTGGATGAACCATAAAAAATAACAAGCATTTTACAAGCACGTTTTACAAGTTCTTTTATTCCATACTTGCTAGATTCTGTAACTCACTGAATATTTATTTAGAATTAATTTACTGTCAATTGAGAAATTACTTTTTGTATAGTGTGACTGAGATGACCGGTGGTTGTAACCATGATCTGAGGTTGTCTCAGTGCTTCAAGCAGCTGTGGTTGCTAATTTTCCTGCAAAGCATGGTTTATTTGAGGAGTGTGAAAATAGTGTGATGTTCACTTTATCTAATTATAGCCACCCTAAAGTCGGGAGCTTGTTTAAACTAATTTACACTGAGATGTAAACACGTCCTGAGAATGATGTGTTCCACCCTAGTGTAGGATAAATTCTCCTGCTCACCTCACTCCTAATAGTACAAAGGGTCAGTAGGTGATACAGCTGGGAATGACTACTAGCATAATTAAATACAGTAAAGATGAATCCATTTTTTCCTAGTGCTCACTATAATCCTTAAAGACGAGCTAAAACTCAGCTGCCTTACCTTACTACTCTCATGGTTGTTATAGGAAATTGAAAGTGTTTTCCCATTTTTTTTTATATAGCATTCCTTATTTCTCTAGTAACTAATTCCAAACCTTGCAATGTAAGGCAAGAAACCAAAGGAAACACAGAAAACTAATTCACCAAAAGGGCCTATTAGTTTCAAGATACAAAATGATTTTCAGTAGTGTTTAAAATCAGTTTTTCAAAACAGGGGCTTGGGAATCACTGCTTCTGGGACAGAAGGCTGTTGGATATTGAACTCTTCTAGCTGCCACTTGAAACCTTCTGCTGTATATGTGATGCTCTCTCCCTGCAGCAAAGGCCAAGAAAATTCCGCAATATTCAATTTCTTGGATATCCAGTTTCTTGAAATGCCATATAACTGATGGCAGTAAGATGTAGCACAAACAGGTTCTTAAGCAATAAAATATTAAGCTATGTTTAAAAAAAAAAAAGAGGGGGGGGGGGGGTGGATGGATCTGAATAGCTTGAAATGATGCCTAATTCTGAGTACACACCGCTTTGAAGCTTTTGCTCCACTAAAGACATGCAGGATAAAGCAGAACTCTTGCAGCAGATGGGTCATGGTGATGTACAGTGTGCGCCTTAGTGCTCAAAATGAGGTAAATAGTACATCTATATGAGGCAGACCTGTGTGTTCAAAGCTTCATGTATGTACAGGCAGATGCACCCATTAGCACATACTTTGCTTCAGAACTTGACCTTGTGCACATATGCTGTGAAAAGTAGCAGATAGCAGCTAATTCCTTTAGCCTTATGGACTGTTAAACTCTTTGTAATCTTTTATTCTGTCTTCCCTCTGCTCTCCACTGCCTAAGGAATTCAATCTGCTGCTCCTTCCAGACAGAAAGTGGATACTTTATAGAGACTGCCGAGAAGCAGTCAGTAACTCCCCGGTGACTTCTCTTTTCCAACATTCCTAATTCTTGTCATTTCTATAGACTTTTTATTTCAGTGGGTGGGAACATGAACCTACTCCTGCTTTGCTAGCTCCCTCTCACCTTGGGAACAGCATTCATCCTACAACGTTTGTATTTGGCAGTCTGAAACCTTGCAGTTAGAAACTGGTTATCCTTTCTACTCTCTGCCTCTTTGCTGTGATTAACTATGATACTGTTGTTTGTATGGATGGAAATAAATTGCTGTGAAGATCACTGCAGTGTAACAGGTAGCAGTAGATCCCCAAAGCCCCTTCCTCTTCCTAGCTACATGCTGGGCAACTTGAGGTGCGTAGCCCCAGTGACAGTTCTGGCTACTTGTCCTCTGAGCTAGTTTCTGGCTGCAGCCTGGTGCTGACAAAACCTCCAAGGCTCTGGGGGCCTGAGATGAATTCTCAGATTAGCTTAGTTTTGAGGCGCAGCTAGATCTTGGAGTAAGAACTACACGTTCCCCTATATTTTCAGGTTGTAGAGCTGTGTCATTCAGTGCTTTGTATTTCTGTCCCCCACCAGATGCAGTGCATCTAATCTGGTGTACCGTTTGCAAGCAGGGGATGCTAGTGTTTTAGCAATGGTTGGATCCTCTAACTCTTAGCTGCTTGCCTTTCTGGGATGACTCAGTTACTTGTGTGGCAACTGCCAAACTGCTTGCATCATCATCTGGTGCATTCAGAGAGAGCAAAGCAGTGCTTTTTGCCTGACAACAAAGCTGTGAGCTGCAGCAGCTGAGCTTAGGAGCAGAAAAGATCTTGAGAGAGGGGAGGGAGGTAGGAATGAGTCCCGAGCTGTCTTCACTTGTGAATCACACTGTTGAAGTGTCTAGGCCAAGTGTTGCTGCAGCTCCACCTTCTTTTCTTTGGGCTGCTTCCAGCCTGTTTTCAGAACTGGTTTCCATTCACCTGATCCCTTTGCTCTCAGAGTATTTTGCCATATGCTACCCTAAGGATCCCTGGGTAAGCTGTGGATAACTGCTGTCCATCACCTGTATGCTTTACATCTAGTCTTCAAGGAACCAGCAGACAGTTTCACAAAGCTAGAACTGACATTTGACCAGAGGTCCTTCCCCTTCACACTTCAGGTTGTGCAGACATTGAGAACTGTGAGGTGTGAATACCTTGGCATGTAATAATTTTGTTATCAGATATCCTTGCATGGCAGAGTTACAAGGCACATATTTTGTTCACTCTGTTATCAAAAGAAGTTTGGGTTCTGTTTGCTTAAATAACTGCACTGTGCCCTGATCCATCCTAATTTTTACCACTTGCCCATCTAATTGCATTCTAATTTTCAGTATAATACTAGTTCATGTGACTTCCTACCTATCCTACTTTGCTCCTGGTCATTAGATCAACACCTTGATAAAGCAACTGCCCTTCTGCTGCTTTTATTTTCCTGTGCTCAGGCTATCTGAAAGCCTTCGCCTTGCAGAAAGAGTTGCCCATGCTTTCAGAGCCATTCCATCGGAAGGTTCTGTGGTGTGCACTCTCCTGTACATCCTGACTGCCTTTTGGCACTGAAACAGGACCCTCCTGATATGACAGCTGTAATAGAAGATGATACATTACACCTACTAATTTGTGGATCATTGTACAGCAGTTTATCTATTTAAATTCTACTATGGGATTGGAGACTACCATGGATTTCAAACAGCTGCTTCAAATATTTGAAAGATTTAGAAGTTAATAATGCTTACTGCACATTTAGCATTGAATAGCAGGAGGGGAAAAAAAAAGCAGAAAATCGACTGGTGTTGTTGTTCAGAAGGTAATCTTGCTTCCCAAACAGGTGTTTGGGATTTCTGTTTCTCTTTGGTGAGTCCGAATTTCCAAATTTCACATGAATGCTATAAACTGTAAATGAAGTTGAAGTTAACCTCAGATCTCCAAAATATGTGAAACAGAGAAGATATGTTTTAGATGGAATGCTTTTCTTGCCTGGCACAAAGCATGAGAGTAAGGTATGATATGGAAGCTAAAAAAAAAAAAAAAGGTTTATCTTAAAGCCAGGGAAGTGCTCAGTAACTGGGTATTAGCTGTGTATTGCTTCCTCCTTCTTCCTTCTGTTGTCATGAACAAAAATGGACCATTTGGTTTCTTTCTGCTTCCTTTTCCCCAGGAAATCTTTCATCTCTCATTCTGCTTTTTTCCTTGCCTGACATTAAGCAAAGATGTTCCTACCTTTTCTTCTTCATATAATGCTGAGAAAAGCTGAATCTTTTCAAAATATATAAAAAGATACATTACATGCTATGCTGGTCACATAAATTGCAGAACTGTTTTGCTGTAGTTTTTGACAACCTCATTAGTTTGTTAGCAGTGGCGGTTCATTACAAAACCTCACAAGGAAAACAACCCAAATATCCCTATATTGGTACATTACTGAGAGCTAGGCAAAGTAATTAGGAAGAAACAAAGTTCCTTGCTGGTTACTTTTTCTCAGAGAATGGGGAAAAAAATGTATAGAAATCTAAAGAATGCACGTATATTCCATTCGTCCTGGTTTTACGCTTTAATTTTAGCTGAATCAGTGCATCCATTCTTTGAAGACTGCAGGATCTTGTGATCTATGAGAACAGTATTTTGCTACAGACATGGATTTGCTTTGCAACTTACTTTTCCCTTCTATGGATGGAGGGAGAGAAAAAAAGTCCCGAGCTATGTCTTTTAATAGTGTTGATGTTTAAAAGCCAATCCTTGAGGAAGTTTTGTCCAACTGTTGTTGTATTTTTGTTAAAAATATATGCTAATTAGAACAAGAACATGAGGTGAAAAAAATATTTTTGCCAGAGATCCTAAGCAAAATGTCCAGTTTGGACTTGCTGAATTTAAAATGTATTGAGGAGTAGAGCCCTAACTGCTGTGCCAAGGGGCTTTTATCGGAACTCAGTGGTCTGACATATTTATTGACAGTCTATCTGAATGCTTGCAGTGTGTTTTTGGGGGCACGAGGGAGAAGGTTACAGACTCCGATTTTAGCCTTGTAAAGGTCATGTTACCAAGACAGTCCCTACAGTCAGTGCAAGGGAGATGCTCTAAATTCTCTAAGTTTGGCTCTAAAGAATAATTCAGAAGTATTTCCTTCCCTCTTTCTTTCCTTCCCTCCCCTGGATAACAGATGAAGCTTAAAGAGATTAGCCTTCTCAGTCTAAAGCAGGACATGGCAAACAGTCTTTAGAATATCAAGCTGATAAGACTTGAAAAAAAAACATGAAATCTGCATAGTTGGCCATGAAAAAGGTGTACTGATAATAAAGGCTACACCCCTGCATGCCTGATGGTTCTAATGTGAAAGATAATTTGCAGAAGCTATTTTTCTGGCTCCTTTTTCCAAAAGATTTTCCTGGTAATCTGTCAAATTGCAACTGGTCTCAAATCATTATTTTATTTCACACAGACCATCAAACAGTTTTCTCTGCATTCATTCTCATTCACGAGTGGCTCTGGTTACATATGAATTGCTGACTTGGTAAAGCTGAAAGTCACTACCAGTTCCCTAGAGCCATACAGATTCCCGGTGAGAGATACTTGCACGGGAGAGCTATTAAAAATAGTATCTGTGAATTAAATTAATTTATATTAAAAAAAAAAAAAAGATAAAAAGCTATTTTCCCTGCACCAAACAAGTGTATGTGGAAATTAATGGAGAGTTGTTTAAATAAATACGTGATGAAGGAGTAAGTCTTCTGGGTAGAAGGGTAAGAGAGAAACTTTATCCTATTTAAGCTTGAAATAACAAAAGAACAAGGGAAGTTAAGTGGTGCTTCAAACAGGTAGGCAGTCCATGCGTGAAGGAGGCCTCTGCTCCTACCTTCTGTGCTGCAGCTGTAAAACAGCTCCTGTGTAAATGAAGAACAGACTCCAACAGTATAGATCAACGAGAAATTTGCCTTTAACTTAAACTATTTCTCCTGCTTTACAAGCTTTGTTGCATGTGGCAGTGGTAGGAACAGGATGGCACTCTGGCTACATCGTGATGTGGTGAAGAAATGCAATTTGTGTGAGGCTTTCAGGGCGGGATGGATTGCAGGTTCTTAGAGCAGTAGGTTCATCTGTTCATGTGAAGCCTGGGGAGCTTCATCTGTAATGTGCTTGCAGTCCTCAAAAATACAGCTCATTGGGAAAACACTAAGGGAGTTCTACTATTGAAATTCTATCCAAAAAAATATACATTTCAAAATTTTGCAAGGTATTTGGGTGTTTTAGAAGGAAGAAGCAAAGGAGGAGGCACTTTTGAAAAGCCTGTTTTTTCCTATATTTGCATCTTTTCAAGTGAAATATTTGGTTTCATTTAGTGAAATGCTTATAATTTTATTGTTGATGTTGCTATATGTCCTAATTTGGAATTTTTGTCTCTTAGCTTTGTTTCAACTGTAACTTTTTTTTATATAGCAAAAGAAAAGAAGTTAAATCGCCTAAATGTCTAAAGAGAAGGCTTATTTCCTTAGACTGTTTCTGTTGTTTTCGTTTTCTTTGTTGCTGTTGATTAAGAAGTGGCATTTAACCACATTATTTTTCGGAGAATATAGCAATCATTTTTGTACTATCTATTGCCTCAATTCTTGGCCTTTTAACAGCCCTAGGAAAGAGAAGAAATGAACCACAGTAATTGCCTTTGTGTTTGGACACTGAGGGTGAGGTAAAGCAAGGAAAATGTGACTGTACATTGTCTGAGATTTAAAAATGTTGTGTACACAGGAACAACATCTGAGAGGTCAGGAACCACTTGAGGTATCTGATTTTTTTTGTAGCCTTCCAT
Organism: Aquila spilogaster; assembly: GCA_024606505.1. Lineage (NCBI taxonomy): Eukaryota > Metazoa > Chordata > Aves > Accipitriformes > Accipitridae > Aquila > Aquila spilogaster. Next base: position 39,961,169 of record JANHGO010000073.1, on the reverse strand, counting down.
GTGCTCTCACTGCATAGGAGGAGACTTTTTTTGTTTGTGTTTTGAGAGTTTTGTTATTCCTCAGCCTAGACTCTTTGAGCTTTAAATATTAAATACGTATTGGTGGATTGAGATCCATTTTTTCACCAGAATAAAAGTGAGGAACTATTTGTGATCTGGGATGGTAAAGTTAGTCTCATGTTTGCACAGTGATCTCCAATATGGATGGTGTAGAATGGAAGCATTACCTAAAAAGCTGTACGCTAGTGGCACTGATTCAAAAATAGATGAAAAGTCAGGCTTGGCTGGTTACTTTTGACTGGTTATCCATTTGTTTGGTCCGGAATCACTGAAAAAGTTATTGGATGTATAACTGGAATCATGACTTGAATAGCAAAGCTGTTAATCTCTCTTATTTGTATGAGATAGTTCATTTGCCTTCCCTACTTTCATTCATCCTGGCTCCCCGCAGCAGTTTTGGAGGAATTTCACAAATGAATCCTCAATATAGCAATCTATAAACATTGCGTATTCTGATGCAGAACTGTAAACATGGAAACGGACAGTTTATAATGATTGGGAAGATGGTAAACCCAGGTGTTTCTGAAGTTCTTAGCTCTCTGTAGTTATGTCTTGCAGCAATCATTTGTCAGTAAGTCCATTTTGACTGTGCTCTCTGTGACCTCTAATTTTCGTCCCTGCTTTCTTGCCATTTGCCTAAGATGTTTAGCCACTGCTTGCCAAGAGAGAACAACCCCCTGCATTACAGCCATATGCATTATCAACCTAGATCGAATGCCCGAGCAGGTCTGTAGCAGATTGTCCTGCTGCTTGCTGGGACTTCCAGAGCCTGCTGGGTGACAGATTTTCTAGAAGTTTGTCAGTGAACAGATTTGCCACCCACAAAAGTACAGACTGCCTCATGCATGTCAGGTTACTTCATGTCAGATTTCTCAGTAGACAATATGAAGGATAAATGAACAGGTTTACCTTGAAAATGTAACTTTGTTAATGTGGAAAAAAAATATTTTTAAAGCAACAACATGCTATTTTTTTTCAATTAGATTGCAGTTGCTTTGGAATCTTTTGGTTTAAGCAGAAGTCTCGTTGCCCTCTTCAGCCTTCCTGATTTTATTGCCCCAAGACACAACATGGCAACCTGTCCCCCTGCCACCCTTTGTCCCCATTGTTGAGTACTGGTTCTGGTGGCATTGTTTGCCAGGAAATGTCATTGAAGCTTACAGATGTTGCTATGCATTCAGCCTATAATGCGGTCGTTAATCTGCCAATGCTTATTCCTCTGGTATAATGTAATTCTATCTGTTTCATTGCTCCTGTGGCCCAGGCTCTGTACTTACATCGAGCTTTTCATGGTGCTCTTTAATAAGTTCTTCATTTCAACAGACTCTGTTTTTCTTCCTGCATCAGAGTCCAAAATCTTGGCACCTATTTAAATACTCATGTAAAACTTTGCTCGGGAGGAGCACACCAAGCTTTTTTGCAGCCTGATACTGTTGTGCTCTCTAGAGGTGCATGTTGGGCTCAAAATGTTGGTGATAAAGATAAGGTATGCTCATGGACTTTGATGTGCAAACTCGATAGCTGTATGAAACATTGCATCCCTATGATTCCATCCACTTGGAATTATTGTTCAAAAAAAATACTTAAAAAAGGAATTTGAATTATTTTATTGGAAGGTAATAATGTTGCTACTGGAACATTGGGAGTTAGACATATGAGAGAAATTCTAAAAGAAACTCTTTGCTTGCTGAAGATCTGGCTTGGGCGTGAATTGCTGCAACCCCATGACACAAGTGAGCTCTAGTCAGGCCCTACGTGGCTTTCCTCGGAACACATATCTGGACAGGGATAATAGTAGCATCAGCTTCTTGATTATTTTTAATTTTTTCCACGAGTTGCAGAGTAATATACTGGAAAAGTTCCAGTGCCTTACACTGAAGAATAACACATTTAAACAACCTCTTACTTGAATAGATTGTATCTCTGGAGTTTATTTTATTTTTGCAGACATACTCTCAAATCTTTCCAGGCCTCGTTAGCTATCATTTGAGAAAGGCAGAAAAAACGGAAGCACATTTTGATTACATGTATTGATCTTATACCTTAATCTTTACTGCTCAGATATAGAAGTCCTCTATAAGCCTTGACACTCACTGAAGATTTATGGAGCGTGAAAGGATTAACTCTAAAATCAAGCTCATTGTATTTTTTTTTTTAAATTCATCATTTAGACTTTGCTTTATTATTCAGTGGATGCACTAAAACTGGCTCCTTCAAATAGGGCCTTAAAATCACATGTATAGAAATATATCTACTATCCTATTTACAGAGGTATGAAATCATATTAACATGAATACTTAGTAGGCAAAAAGATATTCTGTGCATAGATATGTTAGTGCCCTGGATGAAAGGAATTTTTTTTTCTCCAAGTCTCAGAGCAAATTAAAGGCTGTCTATTCTGACTGTTTCTGACTGATAGGAAGCTTAGGACCTGAGTGTCCCTCACTCCAATAAACAAACACATCTTTGCAGTATTTCCAAAATAATTCTTCTTGAAGGATTATATATTCTGTAGGGCTTTACTACATACCCTGCAATATTGCTTGTTATTCCTGACACTTTCTCCACCATATCATCTGCTTCTGTAGAGGAAAGGAGAAAACAGCTTGTTTCATGGAGAGCAGTGAGCAGACTGAGCGGGCAGTGAGAGAGGAAGCTCTCCGCCACTGCCCTGTCCCACTGCACAAACACTTGGCTACCTTTCTTGAGACTCTAAGTATATTGCGTTCATGGTGTGTTGTTGCTTAAGCAAGAAAGATACTGTGGTAATAGAAATGAAAGCTGTGCACTGAATTACTACTACCCAGGGAGTGACTTTTCTTTGCCTTCACTTTCTTCCTCCTTCTTTACATGGAGCCCACAGGCTGCTCAATGGTCAAATAATCCATGCACAAAATTGAAAACTAGACAGAAACCAGTGCAGATTCAAACCTCTGGTGACACAGAGCAATGGATAGGTGCTTCCAGTAGACCTTCCTGAATAGTCCTTTTTGGTGAGCAGTGTTCCCTTGAGAAATCCTTCCCAGATCAGTTGACCTTCATTCCTTCTGACAGTCCACCTAGTACTTCAGTCCTCAAGTATCCATTTACTGGGTTCCAACTAATATCAAGAAAGGTGATAAATCCACATCTCTTCTGGCCATAGAGAGAAGTGAATTTCTGACTGAAGTATTCTCCTGGCTGCTGCTTCTTGATTGCTTGGATTTAAATGAAGTAGTCTTAATGGTAACTTGATCCTAACTGTCAAAAATCTTGGCACGTACTTGTATGTTTTCCAGAGGCCTCTGAGTGTCTCAGTATTAAAGGAAGTTGGGATATTTGCTCAACAAGCTTCCTACCTTTGTCTTTGGGGATGTATTTCAAAGTGTTCCTTGCTGTCCTCTTCCAACTTTGTTCTAAATAAGCTTAGCAACAGCTTTTTGGTAAAACAACAAAGATGTAGATAGCAAGAGTGAAAACGGATGAGATCAAAGAAAAGAGGAATCAACCTTCAGATGCCATGACAGAATGCATTATGAGAGCCTGAACAGAATCATCAGTTTCATGAGTTTTTCCCATTTTGGCTTCACACTTTTGGTCTTCTGAAAGGAGTTTGAATTGAACTGAGTACCAAAACCCTTGAGCGTGCAGTGTACTTGACAGCTGATGACCATCAGTTGCTCTTCACTCTGATTATGCTATTCTGTAGTATTACCTCTATCTTACCTGGTTTAAGGTAAACTTAGTCACTTTGATCCATTCTGTGATGCTGTAATGATACTAAATTATTTATGGTGTTGCACTAAAATAAATCGTGAGTACAATTTTTAGTGCCCCGAGTATGGTGCTGCTCAGATTTCCCACAGAAAACCTTACATGCTGGGCACAGAATAACCCTAGCCCCTGCTAGAAAAAAAGAACATACATAACAGCTCAGTAGGAATGAAGGCTACATCTAATAAGTCTTTGCTGTTCCACTTGCCCAGCCAGTGCTTCCAAAGACTTCATTCCTAGTCTTTGTGAGATGTGCAGGCAACTTAGCCATGGATTTGGAACATAAACTAATCTTCAGGAAATCTGAAAAACCAAGGGGTGATTCCCTCTGAACCTGCATTAGCATTCTGCTATAACTCTCCTTATGTTTGCTATTTATTTGCTCTATTTGCTGTTGCTTGAAGAGCTCTCTCAGATATTCATCCACTCTTTTACAGCTTTCTTTTGATAGCAACATTATTACAGAGCCTTTTATGTGTTTAGGAATTTAAACACATAAATTTGACTTGTATGAATGAACTTTCCAATTTAGGAGAACTCATGTTACTTTGGATTTTCAATTCTTATTAGCTGACCCAGTTATGGAGTATGATTCCATGCACCTGGTGCTGGACACAGTGGCCCAGCTGCAGCTGGAAGAGTTATTTAGTGTGTTGCCGCTTGCAGCCACACTCTGTGCCCCACGCCAGAACGTGGTCGCCTGGGGGCTAGCAAATATACCACGCTAGGACCATAGCAGCACTAGTACCAACGTGGATGATGTTACAAATGGCGTTTATTGGAATGTGTCGTCTGCTTATATAATCTACCCACTGCGTCTACACCCCTTATGCCAGCATGAGCCTACACATCACACCACAGGGGAGGGTCCTGTCGCGTCACATCCCGATGCCCCAATGCACGCCTAATACAACATCAAGGAAGTAGGTAAGCCATGCATTTCTTGAAGGACAGGTACAGCACTTGATTAATTAGTTTCCATACTGTTCTCTATCTCTCCATTCAAAGACAAATTTAACAACATAAGCTAAAAGATGCCAAAAAAACAGAAACATAGGGGAGAAAATTCTTTCCTTCTGAAACCTGTGCTGTGTCAGGTGGACCGTTTGAGAAATCTACATGCCTATTAAAAAATATTGGCATGCTTTACTGCTTGAAGAAAAATGTTTTTTAGTTAGCATTTTTCTCCAGTATGTTTTGAAAAAGGCATATTTGAATATTCCAAAAGAGTCATAAATCGAACTGCTTAGAGCTCTGACATGTTTAGAACTGATTCTATAACCACATACAATTTAATCTCTTTCGTTCCAAGTTCTCATTAAAGGATGTGATGCTTGTAAAACTTACTGTGGCCTGAGGGCAGGGGGAGCAGGAAGTGTGTGTATATATATAATATATAAATATTTATTTATTATATAAATATAATATGTATATAAAATACAAGATTTAGCAGGAAACTGAGAGTCACCTAGATCACCCAGATGTGCTCGAAGTAATATGTACTTGTTTGCCATGGCAGACATGGAGCTCTTAGCAGCAGTTAGAATATTCCAGATTTAACACTATGCACTCCTTTTGAATTTTTGAAAGAAACATGTTTGTGTGATAATATGTTTAGTCTTTATGGTGCTTTGTTAGTTTGTAACTTCTGAGCAGTGGTCACTTTCCTCTGTTTGCCAGAGTTGTTTGTGCCCCTGGGATATGTTTTTAATTACATTCCTTGCATGATTTAAAGCTTGTTCCTCATCGCCTTGTCCAGCTGTCATGAAAAAAGTCAGCATAGTTGTTCTGTGTAAGTAAGTAAAAAAGGGGACAGAAGTACATAAAGCTTCGTTAACATTGTTTGATATGATCAGATCTATAAAAACAAACAAACAAAAAAAACCAACAAATCTACAAGCACTATTAATCCTACTTCATTACCTATGATGGCTCTGTCTCAACTCTCTAGTTGTTCTTGTAAGCACTTATTTTTGTCTGCAATCTGCAGTTTTATCCTGAAAAATCTTAAAACCATTCTTGCAAAGCTGTTTGCATGATGGTGCCAGTCACCAGCAATCCACTTTCTTTCCCTCCATTTCTTCTTGTCCACACCTTTATGATTTCCTGAGGTAGCTAAGTTTTTGTGGCCAGGAGATATCGTAAAGGAGAGGGAAATATTCATGCTCAAAAATCACAGATATTTCTCTAACAAAATCTGTAGGACTAGCTGGAATTGTGTGTGTGTATATATATATATATATGAATATATATAGAAATGCTCAGCTTTCCAACGCAGAGGCATTTCATGAGTTTGTTTCCTTTAATAGAAATGCTGTGCCTAGGCAAGATAATTTGTTTGTTTACTTAACTTCTTGTTGTTGCCAGGGTTTTTTTTCAATACCCATCATGTCTGTGTTCAGATTGTGTAATATTTCTTTTTACATTAGGCTGTTCAATTATGGCAGATGCACAACAGCAATGCAGGATAACAGTAAAGAGATTTTTACAATGCAGGCAAAACTTGAAAATAAATACTATTTTTTCTTTTTAGAAACCTTGTATTGCGCCAGAATTTTACTCCAGGGTAGAGAAAGGACTCTAGGAATAGAAAAAGGACATCCTTACAGTCTATCTCAATATTTATTAGGTAGTTTAGTTAATCTTCCATTTTGAACTGACTGTGGATGCAAATTGAAACCCTTCCAAACAGCATAGAATCTTTGATGCCTCCCAAGACCTGAGACTCCACCTGCAACTAATTTCACAAATAATTAATCTCGTCTTCAAAGAAGATATTGGTGCAAATTATAACCATGCTAAGTCACCTCACGTTTTTGAGCTCTTCAGCTGGATGCAAATTTGTATCTGTTTTCTTTAAAACAGCCAGAACTAAAAGTTTTAGCACTTAACCCTGTGAACTTTTAGAGTACTAGGTGCTTTATAGTTGCAAAAACCAAGGCAATGGTTTCTGTGTTTATGCATGACTGAAGGTGTATCCCCTAAGAGCTGAATCAATTAGTCAGATCTTTTCAAGGTTACTGCATTTGCTAGCAGAGTGGCGTGCTGGATGTCATGAGTCCCACAGCTGAGTTGCCTGTTTGCGGTGCAAAAGAACTTTTCCGTAGATTCCTAAATTACAGCATGGACTGCAACTCAGTCTAGCTGAGTAACACTGACTGTACTCTATGTGGGCTGAATGGTAAATCCTTATCTCACATTAGGGAACACCTGGCTGCTCAGCTGGACTGGAGGAAAGATTCTTTCCTAAGAGAAGAAAAACAAAACTTGCAATCTGGCTGCTTTTCAGAATGCTACCTTTCTAACACCTTCACAGTTTTCTGTTTGCTATCTAGCATTAACTCTGTCCCCCTCCTGATTATGATCTCAAGCATGGACTAGGCAAGAATACCAAAATAATTTTTAATGCCTATTTTCGGGGTCCATGTCTGCCCTCTTAGGCTAGCTGAATCACCACCGATTTACCTTGATAGCAAGAGTATCTGCCAGACCTTTAAAAACACCATTTTGGTGTTCCATGTTTATTTGTATCTCTTTCTTGTGTCAATTCTGTTGCGCACCAAAGAAGGACTGAACTCTTACCTCATCCTTTCATTGCTGTTTCTTGCAGTTTCTTTGCTCTGCCCTGCCCCGCTGCTCTTTCCCACGAGCTCTGTCTTCGTTGCTAAGATCTGTTGTGGACTTGCTCTCAGGGCATGGGTTCACATGGGTCATTCCCTCAACCTCCACCATACATAACCCTTTGCATTTAGCATCTTTCTGATTCTGGTAAAGACAAGTTATTTGTGATAAATCCTCACATGGCTCTACTGAGAAAATTCGACTTTAGTTCTGTTAAAGAATAGTTCTCCGTACGTTAGGATTAAATCAGCTGAGGGTTCTCGATTTCATTATGATGCTATGTAATCTTAATTTCACACACTGTTATTTATAGAAAATGCTTTGGATTCCTTCTCTGTCCTTGATGTCACTTCTGTTTTGGAGTCACCCTTGACTAGAATAGACACTGTCTGCTGTCTTGATCTTTGCTTTTACTTTCAGTGATGCTGATGCCCACGTTTCGAAGGCAGTAAAACTAATTCAGAGCCTAATTTGCGTAGGTTGTTTGTTTTGCTTTTAACTTTCAAGTAGCACAAGGTCAGAAGTAAAGTTTATGCTGGTGGTGCTCAAAAAATCCTTCAGTCCAAGCACAGTGCTTGCTGTGATGGGTTTTAAATCAGAGTGCAGCTAGGAAACACATGTCACTATGGACAGTTCCTACCTTGGTGCACATGTTCAAGAATTGCTGCTCTAGACTTGGGAGTATTTGCTACCTAGCAATACTGACATGTTAGTGGTTTATTCATTTTACCATTTTGTCTGTGCCTGGAAATGCAAATGAATAATTCAGCTTTGCATATGCTGTGCCACTGTCTCTTCTGCTCTTCCTTAATGGATCAGCTCAGTGGCCACTGGCTATATGACATCTATAATAGGTAGCAAGGCAGTCAAGCAGGGCTGGGTAAGGGGAGAAAAGCAGCTGGTGTGGAGGATGCTCCCTCAACATGGGTATCACATTGTAGTCAAGTTAATTTTTAATAGTGTTAGCATGGCCCTGTGAACTGGCCATATTGAAGTATACTGGCCATGTTTTTGGTGGCCACCCTCCAGTTCCAGCATCTCAAAAGTGTTCCAGTTCATACTCACACAACCATTCAAGTTCATACTTGCATCCCATAACGATGTTTGCAGGCTGCCACTTGTCTTATAAAAACTGTGGAAATAAGAAAAGAGGACACCTGCTGTTCTATGAATTTCTGTACTGTAATGGCAACTGCCTGGTCTGTGCAGGACACTTGACCTGTCTAAATAACAGTCCCCTTCTGTCACCAGAGCTAGGAAGTACTTGGATTTCTAGCTATTCTTTTTTCCTTCTGATGCTTTTCCCTGATGAAGATTTCCTCCACTTTATTGTTACAGACAACTTCATCTTTAGGGGTCATCTGAGAGAGTTTCTGTTCCCATTAGTCAGTGATAGACTCCTTACCAAACAGCCCTGATGGTTTGGTTTTGTTTTTCTTACAACACTGATACCAATCTCCTCTGGCATTTAGAGTGCAAAGTTATTGCTTTGTGATTTGTCAGCTGTTCAGCTGGTGCCTCGCATCCTGAGTTGAGCTGTTCATTCACAGTAAATCATCAGAAAGTGGATGGAAGGGAATAATCTGCATGGAAACTACATGATCTGAGTTGGAAATTAACCTTTCCTGTACCGTCAGCCACAAAACAGTCCTAATAGTACTATCTCAGCCTTGCCACCTCATTAACTATGTCAGCTTCAAATGATCTAAAGACCTCTGGATTTCAGGAGTGCTTGTGTCTATGTTCAATCTCATATACATTAAGTGTATTCTCATATAAAAGTTAGAAAGTGTGTGTCTGTGTAAGGCACTGAGATGAGAAGATCTAGGGCTGGTTACTGGATAGATGAAGTGTCTAAGGCCAGTTACTGCAGAGATATCTGGTGTGTGCATGAGTGGATTTGTGGACCAGCAGCTGTCATGGGCTGCTGCTGCTGAGGAGCGTGTAGCTGGGGAGGAGAGCAAGGACTGAGGGCTAGCTACAGGATAGACTATCTTAGCCCAGTTTCTTAGGGTGTGTGTTGTGTGTGTTTATGTATTCGTGTATTTCCCACTAACAAGCTTTTATTCTTCTCAGCCAGAGAGGGAGATGAGATGAGGCAGTTGGTGTTGTCCATTTGTGCAAGTACTTAGCATTTCTCTCTGCTGGCCATGTGCTTCTGCATACATTTGTTGTATAGCTGTGTTTCTGTGTGTACCTAGCAGGATATATGCTCAGCCTTACTGTTCACCAGACCTGGGAACATAGAACCGTGGCAGCCTTGCCTCCATCTGGATGCTGCATTTGGCAACTCCTAACATGTTTGTTGTAAACTCTATGGATGCTAAAAAGCAATAAGGTATTTAGTATATATTTTTCTATTATGACTGCTGAGAAATAACAGTAAGCCTTTGTGAGCAAAATATTGCATAAATTTCTTCAGACCTCCTGCAGCAATAACTTGCTACTCTGTTTGGTAAGCACTGAAAGAGTAAGCCAGAGAGCAATATTTTGTTCAGAAAAGACAGGAGCAGACTGGATTTTTTTGTGTGTCATAACATCTATTTTGTAACTGGCTGGAAATATCTGCCTGAAAAAATTCTGACGAGAAAGAAAAGTTAGTTGGCTGAAAAATTTTTATAGAGCAAATGAATGCTGCCTATCGAAGTGAGCTCTTGTGCAGATGATATACTGCCCTCAATTGGTACATTTAACTTCTGCTGACAGAAGTCCTGCTGTAGCTTTCTTATAAATAATAGCGACAGAAGGCCCGGAACAGTCTTCCATGTTAATCTTACTAAGTACATGATAAAACTCCACCAAACCAATGTGGTGTCATTTGATGTGTGTTCTCTATTCATTTGTGCCTTGATTTAAACAGAGCTTATTTAGGGGAAAAGCTTCCAAGCCTCTCACAGAAATATAGACAGCAGTTCTTGAAATATGGCTGTGAAAGTTTTTCAGAGGGTTATATTACCGTCATTGAATTCTGTGGGGTGTTTGGTTCTCTTTTGAGTGAAAAGCGATAAAGACTGGTTGGCTTTTCTAACACTAAAATAGATTCTGTTATGATTCGTTTTTAGCCTTACTTAATTTCTAGTAATGATCCACATATAATTGTAGGTTAAGTAACAATTTGCTGACAGACTGGCTGTCACAATGATCCATAACTCTGTTTTTGCTTGATCTGACTCTGATGTCTCAGCAGCCACTCTCAAGATGAGCCTTAGATAGGCAAATAACTGCTGCCGCACCATTGAAACCAGTTCAAGTAATACCAGCATCATTCCTGTAGCCCCCAGATGATACAAATGTCTGGCTGAGTAGGGGTTTTAGATTCATGAGTGTTTTGTTGGTCCTTTTCAGGGGGTTGAATAACAGATCCAAGCACTTGCTGATGCCTGAATTCCTTATTTCCACATTGAAATGTAAATTTTGTATATGAGATTTCTCTGGAAAATCTTTTTCACTCATGTAAATCAAGGCTAGAGCTATGTAAAGGGAATCTCTGCCTGTCATAATCTCAAATCCTCGTGTAGATCCCTCACTCCCATTGTCACAGTGGTAAGAGTTACCAGACATGTCCAACCTGCAGGCCAACACAGCTGACAATGCGGCCGCCCACTGCCTCACGCTACGAAGGGGCAGCTCTTCCCCGCAAAGTGACCCTTGTCACGCACCCATTGCTCAGCAACAGCCAAGCCATCCGAGCCCTATCAACATGGGCTTGACTGAAACCAGGGCACAGGGAGGGCAGTGCTGATTCGAGTGATGACAAATTGCATGCATTTTGAACATGGTGCTCTGAACAGCAAAGAAAATGCAGCTATGCTTTCTGTTTGAGTATAGGCTCCAGGATTGCAAAAAAAAAATCTTTAATTTATGTTTGTGACACCCTTTTCAGTTGATATAAATACACTGCCTTCACATTCTCAGATGGAATATACAGAGTTGCAGTCAGATATTCAACTCAAAAATCTGATCATGTCTGTTTACCAGACTGTCATAAGACCTCTCTTACCACAGAGGAATATCCCTTGCTTCACAACCATGCCTTATTCATGTCATCACTTTTTGGCAGTCCGCACATTTGTGAACAGTTGTCAAGAATGAAGTACAGAAAGAGTAAAATTTCATCAAAAATCTGTGAGGAACACCTTGAGACCTCACTAAGAACTGAAACCATTTCCATTGAACCAGACTGATGCATCAGTTTCACAAAAACAAAGGCAAATATCCCACTTGTTTTATGGTTTTGTTACTCCTTTTTAAAGTGTTAAGAAAAGTAATAAAATTATTATCTTTTTTTAATTTATATGTTAACAGTATTGTATATTTTATGAGGACTGCTCCAAAAGTCCTGGTTTATTATGTCGGCCCACAGTGTCAGTGGCAGATGGTGGTCTGGCAGTAGGGATTGAACCTTTCCACCAGTATTCCATTCCATTTTGTTGCTATGTAACAGATGGCAGCAGAGGGACAGTCTGACACAATGGCATCTGACATTGAACTGCACATGAAGTGAAGGTTTGTCATTGAATTACTCCATACGGGAAGAATGACACCCGTTTACATTCATTGACACTTGCTGAATGTTTACAGAGACCAAACAGTGGATGTGAGCACAGTGAGGTGTGGGTGGTCCGTTTCTGCAGTGGTGACAGTGGTCACCTCCTCTGGTGCAGATTTGTACGAGCATGGCATACAGACTCTTGTTCATCACTGGCAAAAATGCACAAGTAATGGTGGTGACTATACTGAAAAACAGTGCTTTATAGCTGAGAACTTACTCTAACAAATGGTGTTGTTGTGCTCTTTGTATTAGTTGTTGTTTCCATGGAAATAAATAGGAGGCATTACTTTCAGAGCAACTTGTGTTTCTGTAGCCCACTACAGTTCCTCTTTATTTGGTGTGGCCCAGGCAAGCCAGAAGGTTGCACACCCATGAGTTACCCTATAGATGCAGTTTGCCATTGTTCCAGATACCTCTGTCATTCCCACCATAACAGCTTGCAGCTCAGGAACACAAGAGCTCTTTTCTTGTTGAAAATGATGTGATTGCCTGCAGTTGTGCAGAAAGGCAGGACTGGGTGGTGCAAGAAGAACTCGTAATTGAGACTGTTGTAGGACAAGCAGAATTGCAGTTGAGCTGATCCATAACTTTGGAGAGAGACACAAGTTCCCCTCTTGGTATCCTCTATAATTCAGAAGGATACTGTGTAAAGCAAGATGTACAGCAATGGAAACAACTTGGAAATAGTGCATCTACATTAAAATTGTAATATTTTTATGTGGTACAAAACTGACACACCTGTACCCCTGCTGTACTTTCATACATTACTAAGAAAGCACCAATATTAATTGTGATTGGCCAACGGCCAACGGCATGGCAATCTGATCCTCAGCCTTGGACCAAACTGCATTAAAAGAAGCCTTCAACGTTTTTGCTTTCCTCAATACTAGCCTTTCAGGTAAAATCTTCTTCTAAACTGATGACAGTGATGATGTATAAGCTGATGCATACATACGTAGTTTTCCATTTTGTAGCGTAGGTCTGCCTTCTTCTTTCAGTGTGTTTTATCATCTAAATCCAGTCTGGAGGTATTATATGAGAGGCAGAGATTACAGAGTTCCTATTCTCCCATATTGAGCAAGCTACAAATTAAAAATCAATCCTGCTTGAACTCGACATTTGGTGGACATGTAACTGTAACATTTCCAGCTGTCTTAAGCAACAACTTTTATTGTTTCAAGTATCTTCTCTATCAAGTTTGTGACATTCTCCACTGCCTTTGAAACACATAGGAGGAAGTGACCATAAGTATGAAATGTTTAAGGCTTTCAGCAGCTTTCACTGCTACCTGCAGTGCAGGACTGTGAGTGAGAGCTCGCAGCATGACCCCTCAGCAGCTCATTATTGCTGTGGCACTCCAAAATGTGTTGTGTGACATTCACTAATCAAAGTTGGAACTCACCATTCCCAATCTTCTTTCCTACTATCCAGAATGGTGTGTTATTTCTATTTTTTGTGATAGTTTTTAATAATCCTCCACAAGGATTAGGATCATATTGTTTGGCACACAACACAGAGTGTCTGCCCTTGAAACCCTGCAGTCTAGGATAATAAACAGTGTATATCAGAGAAGGAAACAAGTCAATGGGAATAAGAGATAATAGGTATATCTTTATAATCACAATAGGAAAACAATGGCAAATGTTCTGCTTTCGTCAGCCTCATAACAGTGGGAGAAATTGGGTTGTGGAATGAAGGAGCAGTTCATTAATATGGTGACCCTTGAAAGGCTGGCAACAAGGTGTCAGGATCAGTCTTACCAATTCTTGAAAGTGACTCTGGCCCAAGGGCCATAGGCCACAAGGACACCTCTCAGATACAGCTCCTGTTTGTCAGCTGGCATGCAATAGCGTGAGATGCGATAATTAATGAGGCATACTCTGGTCACTACTCACACTAAAGCTATTTTATGCTAATGAAGTTGTACTTTTTTAATTCCTGTAATAATGTTAATTTGTACCTGCAGTCTGAGGACAGAAGTCTGTAAATTTGTCTCAGAATGTCTGAGATTCCTAATGTTAAAAAAAGTTAATAATTGTTATAAACATTTTTCTTCTCTTATCAAAGGAAACAGACAAATTTAACTCCAGACTCTGCTGTGCAAAAAAATATCTGGTTTCATGTTATTAGGAGGGTTTCTGTATGACACATTCACTCTATCAGTGTGAGTGATGTCAGTCAAGAAGATCCAAGAAAGGCACTTGAATGAGGGCCCTCATTCCCAGCAGTCCCCTCCAAAGCTGTGTCAAGGTATACTTGCACTAAATGCAGGAAAGTTTGCCCAAATAGTGCCAGAGTATCTATTTCCTGGCTCAGAATATTTTCCTTGCTTGAGCTGTCCCTTCAGATGTGATTTATTATTATTCTAACCTCTACAGGCCTGATTATGCGGGGTGTTTTACAAACATCATAAGTGACAGCCTTCACCCTTCAAAGCTGCTGTCAGAGACTAGACACAGCAAGTAGACACAAAAAAAAAACCACCAAGAAAACCAACACCAATAAGAGGCAGGGGGATAAGAAGGAATAGGGTAATAAAAATTAGATATTTCGATATGCACTGCTTTGCTGTTTATTTCCTAAACAATAAATAATTTTGTCTTATATCTATTGCTATGTATAGAAGCTTAGAGAAAAGGGAATTCATATGATAAATAATTATATGCATTTCTGGCAACATTTGAGAACTATAAGGATTTTCTAGTGATTGATCTGTACTAACTGAATTTTTTCCATCTGTGGTGTCCCTGATAACCGCGTGCAAAGTGACTTTTATCATGACGCTAGTGTATTATAGTTCTGCTGCATTTTGGAAGCTGCTGTTAATCTATTCCTAAAAACATGAGCAGTATCTCTCACTTCTAAAATTAGTTTTAAGCTCTCTGAAAGCCTGAATCACAAATGTTCCTTGTCTAATTACCTGGTGCCCTCTTTCAATGTGTCATAGTATTACTTTTTGTTTTTTCTTTTTAATATTATGGAAATGTAAAATAACTTGTCCTTGAATAGTTACCTTGTGGGGATTCCTTTAATATATGCAGTGAATTATACAAACCCCTGTTGATAGCTAAGACAATTTTGCCTCTTCTGTTTCATAACAGAACTTTGCATTTCAGAGGCAGTGAAGCTTTTGGTCTGAAAAACCGTTTGGATTTGCTTATTCATTGCATTTTTATTAATTTGTGATATGTCAAATGAATAAGTAACCTTTCTCACTTCTGCTGATTAAAAAGTTCTATTAAGAACCTAGATGATAAATTTGTATGATATGAAATGAACTAGGTGATAAATCCAAAATAGAGACATAATGTAATAAAATACCTTTTCTTTTTTTCTCAATATCCTACTTTATTTTTTGAGTGTGTGGACAGCTACTGTCAGCTTAATTATTTTAAGGTAAAATGAGTCTTAATTAATCAAAGAAACACTGGCTTTGTGATATTAAAAACAACAGAATAGCCAAAGCAGATGTATGAATGCTTAATGCAATATGTATACATAAAGAAAGCAGAACGTAGTAGGGTATACTAATAAACTGAGTTAGAGTAATCAATTATGTAGACAGAGTTAGTACTTCATTTACACAAGTAGGGACAACCTCCTGTCTTCATCTCAGACATAAGCATAACTATCATTTATATAATTATATAACTGTCAGTTATATAATTCCTGTGTAAAAATGCCTCTAAAACCATCAGCCAAACCCAACCATCATGTTAATTACTTCAAGCATGCTGCAACAGGGCACTAGAACAAGTTTGCTTCTAAATAGTTCAGATTTTGTTTTGTATGTTGTTTATGGTTTTGCTTTTTAATTGATACAATCTACATTATTCCAGAATCTGTTTTTTGTTAGAGCTTTTGGGAAGTCACTGTAGAGCTAGCAATCTGAGTTTCATTCCTTCCTGTACAAGAATAGCAGCTGCTGCTTCGTCTTTTTGTGAGTCCTCTGCTGAGGTCAGTGTTCTCAGACCCTGTCTATCTGAAGCTACATGAAGCTTCATTGTGTGTGTGTATATTTGAGGGAAAGAAGTGGATAGCATAGGAGAGTAAATTCAGAACTGATTGTGGTGGGTGCCATCAGGTCTCAAGTCAGGGATGCAGTCCCACTTTTCTCTTACTGCAGTTCTGGTTGATTGGGTTTTCTTCAGAGTGAAGCTTGATTTTTCACACAGCTTTAGTGCAGTGTTTTGTGGCAATTATGTAAATTATATGTCACACCACTGTGTATTTTCCACATCATTTGATTTGACCTTTAAAACTAGTAAGAGAATTATCATTTTTATGGGCAATTTGTGTTTCATTGTATGAGATGGCCAGACAGGAACTCAAGGAGGGAAACATCAGAACATACAAGACATGTTGCGGGACAGAGGCAACTAGAGGTTCGTAAGCAGTATCCTGCAAGAAACACTGGTTTGTGTGAGTTCCTGAAGAGAGTAAATTAGAAGATACGTTGTGGAATAAACTCCCCAGAGGGGATATTTCTTAATAATCGCCATCTGGTTAGCTGCTGTTCTTTTGGTTCTTAACCATTTCTAATGCATAAGACCATTCTAATGCATAGATATCAGAATTTATATATAGGTACAAATATGTATTTCAGCTGATCTAATAAGGGATATTACCCTCTACATGCACACCTTGATAGGTTATACTTCATGATGCTTATAGACATCTAATTCCTTTTAATATCACCAAACATCTAGCTACATTATCTTGAGTTAATTCTGTTGGTTAAGCATACACTGTATAATTTTTCCAGTAAGTTTTGATTGATTATAAAGCTACTGTAATGAGCTTCTCTATGAGTCCACCTGTTAAACTACTGTGAAAGACAAGATGTCAAAAGTGAACAATTATCCATATATTTTCTTCTCCAAATCACACCAAGCATTATTGCTAATGGGCTCATCAACAGTGCTGTGATATTCTCCTTCAGCCTCCCTTTCCCTCAAAAAGACTTATGGAAAGTTCAAGGTGTCAAGAAAATTGTTGCAAAATTGTGATAGCGCATGACGTTTGAGCAGCTAAGACTTCCATAACACTTGCTAAATGCCTTACTAATCTTACACGTGTCAGATGAGATTTTCCCTGCATTTAGGATGATGTTTGGCAGGCAACCAGGACATGTTCTGTGGGGGGAGAAACGACAGTATTATTCTTCTGATGGAAACTTAATATTTCCTATGCCTTTAGCAGTAAAGGAACTAGCAATTATGGAGCTCTAGGGAGTGATGGGAAAAGAGTCCCAAATGGAATAACATCTACCAGTATTTTGAGAACTCTTATCAATCCTCCCTACGTACCCTTCTGGCCAGTCTAGCCTTCTTTCCACCAGGTATCTTCTGTACTTCTACAGACCACGTTTCTGATAGGTAGTTCTGTGTCCCACCACAGCGGAGCCATGTGGCAGTTCAAGTTATCTTGCTTGTCTATCTCTCTTTGTCCTTGCACTTTCTCATACCTATTTTGTGTCCAAGGTTAAAATACTTGTGCAGAAATTTGCTTTCTTGAGTATTTTTCTTTCTTTTTTTTTTTTTTTCAACACAATTGAGGGCCATGTCTGTGCAGGGGGAAGGTTGGAAAAATTTAATGTCACAAATACTTCTGTTTCACTGATGTGATCCATGCTGCAAACTGAAATGTAAACAGATTACAGCTGCCAGCAGCACTTCCTTCCAAAGTGTACTGATTTGATCTTTCTGGAGTCTGTTGAATGAGCTCAGGAAAACCAGGATTTTCTGTCAGGCTAATGGCTCATATAGAGAGCTTGCAATGATGTAGATCATCTTTAAACTCTGAAATCAAAAGAAAGTAAAAATCCCAAAGACTTTCTTGTGTATCCCTACTAATTTTGCAGCTACATAAGACCTGTGGCTATCATATAAACAGTTTTCTTGCCTTGAAAAAGAATTTGCACCTGTTTCTTCTCATCTTGCAATGCTTTTTTTTTTCCCCACCTTCTTCTTTCACCACTAAGCACACCTTTTCCTTTACACAGCATCTCTTCAGGCTCTTCCATACATAGAAAAGAAAAAGCTACATATATAAAACAAAAACAAAAAGAAATAAAAACCATCTGACTTGGAGATAGAGTCACCCAAAAACTTCATGCCAAGTTCCAGCTTTTTCAAGACAAGTTATGAAAATGCTAAAAGCTTAGTA
>JANHGO010000073.1:39894911-39942915 GCA_024606505.1 Aquila spilogaster | reverse complement strand
GGCTTTGACCGTCATTAGTTCATGAATAAATGTAGCACATTCCCAATCAGCTCCCCATCCCCTTCGCTACCCACGTGGGATGTATAAGCTGGTGCATACATAATCTTCCCATTTTGCAGCATAGGTCTGTCGTATTCTTTCAGTGTGTTTTCTCATCTGACACTTCTCAGAAATGTCTTTTTCACTTATCTAAATCCAGTCTGGAGCTATTATATGATAGACAGATTACAGCATTCCTGTGCTCCCATACTGAACCAAGCTACAAATGAAAAATAAATCTTTCCTGATCTTGAGATTTGGTAGAAATGTAACTATTTCCAACTGTCTTAAGCAACAACTTTTAGTTGTTTTATGTGTGTTTTCTGTATCCCATTTATAACTTTCTACACTGTTTGTCTCCAAAACATAAAGAAAGAAGTGACAATAAGTGTGAAATTTGTAAGGCTTTTAACTGGGCTTGCACAGCTATCTGCAGTGCGGGGCTGTGAACAAGAACTCCCAGCCAGACCCCCCAACAATTTGTTATTGCTGTGATGCTCTGGACCCTGTATCATGTTACATTCACAAATCTAAAGTTGGACCTCACAGTTCTCAATCTTTTCTTCTGTTGTCCAGAAGTGTGTGTTTATTTTTATTTTTGCAGTAGTGTTAAATAATCAAGGATTAGAGCCACTTGGATTGGTACAGCACACAAAGACCACATCTGCACTTGAAACCCTACAGTCTAGCATAGTAAACGGCATATACCAGAGATAGAAAACAGTCAATGGGATTAAAAAATAAGTGTCTCTTCATTCATAAACACAGTAGAAACCAAAGGCAAATGTTCAACCTTACAATCTGCTTTCTACTGATCTTCATCATCCCCATGATAGTGGGAGGAATCAGGTTGTGGAACCAAGGAGCAGCTCCTTAATAGGGTGACACTTACCAAGACTGGCAGTAAGGTGACAGGATCAGAGTCTCGCCAGTTCTTGGATGTAGCTCTGTCCCCCAGGACCAGCCATGAGGAAACCTCTTGCCACACACCTCACTCCTTGGTTGGAACAGCTTCAGATGCAATAGTTATCGCAATTAATGAAGTGTACTGCAATCAAGACTCATACTAAAGCTGCTTTATGCCACTTCAGCATTGTAACAGATATTTAAAAAAGCATGGCTAATTTACACCTGCTATCTGTGCATAGAAGTCTGTAAGTTGGCCTCAGT
Organism: Aquila spilogaster; assembly: GCA_024606505.1. Lineage (NCBI taxonomy): Eukaryota > Metazoa > Chordata > Aves > Accipitriformes > Accipitridae > Aquila > Aquila spilogaster. Next base: position 39,941,706 of record JANHGO010000073.1, on the reverse strand, counting down.
GTCTGTGAGAAGCCTACTGTTAATAAAAAGTTGTTAATAATTATTATAAATATTATTATTCTCAAATTCAAGAAAATGGACATATTTAAATCCAGACAGTGCCGTGCGAAATAATAGCTGGTCTCAATTCACATGTTAATAAGACAGTTTCAGCATGACACAAGCACCCTATCAACATGAGTGGTGTCAGCCAAGGAAAGTGGGTAAATGCACACACTGGGAGAAGCACCAAGCGCCTCATTCACAGCATGGGCCCTCCAAAACTGTCAGGGCATGCTTGTGGTCAGTGCAGGAAAGTTTGCCCAGATACCACTAGAGATCCAACTGTTTCATGACAAAGAATATTTCCCTTGCTTGAGCTGTCCTTTCAGACTGATTTATTATTATTATTCTAACATCTGCAGGCCTGGTTGTGCTGGGTATTGTATGAAGTCAGAAATCACAGCTTTCACCCTTCAAATCTGCTGTCAGAGACAAGGTATAGCAAGTAGGCAGGAAAAACAAAAGGCAGGGCTTGAGAAGGGATGGAGTAGGAAAAGTTAGGCGTTTGAATATGCACTACTTGGCTTTTTATTTCCTAAGCTTTAATAGCTTTAATAACATTGCATATATGTTGAAATATATGAAGACTTAGAGAAAAGGAAATCCACACAATTATCAATTATATGTATGCACTTCTGGTAATATTTAAGAACTGTAAGGATTTTCTAGTGATTGATTGGTATTGCCTGAAATTTTTCCACCTGTGGTGCCTCTGATAGCCATGTGCAAACTGGCATTTATCATGACACTAGTATATTTCAGCTCAACTGTATTTTTGAGGCTGCTGTTAATTTGATCCTAAAAAAAGTGAGCAGTATTGCTCACTTCTAAAATTAGTTTTAAGCTTTCTGAATGCCTAGATCATGAATGTTCCTTATCTAATTACCTGATGCCCTCTTTCAGTGTGTCATTGTATTACTTTTCTTCTTTTGAATATTATGGAAATGTAAAATAACTTGACCTTGAATAGATACCTTGTGGGGATTCCTTTAATACATGCAGTGAATTTTATGAACACCCATTGATAGCTAAAAGAATTTTACCTCGTCTATTTCATAACAGAGCTTTGCATTTCAGAAGCAGCAAGGTTTCTGGTTTGAAAGATCATTTGAATTTGCTCATTCATTGCGTTTTTATTAATTCGTGATATGTCAAATGAATAAGCGATGTCTCTCACTTCTGCTGATTAAAAAGCTCTATTAAGAACCTAGATGATAAATATATGTGATATGAAATGAGCTGAGTTATAAATCCAAAATGGAGACATAATGTAATAAAACACCTTTTCTTCAATATCGTACTCCATTTTTCTAATGTGTAGACACCTATTGTCAGCTTAATTATTTTAAGGTAAGATCAACCTTAATTAATCAAAGTAAAGTAAGACTGGGTTTGTAGTATTTAAAAAAAAAAGCAAAATACACATATGCATTGTTAATACAGCACACATAAGATATAAGGACAGAAGAGGATATACTAATAAACTGAGTCATAGTAACCAATAACGTAGTCGGAGTTAATACATTATTGACACAAATAGGGACAGCTTGCTGTCTTCATCTCAGAAATAAGCATCACTGTGTCAGCTGTCGATGCACCAAGCAGAAAGCCTAGTGTAATGACTGGTGTGCTAGGCAGACAGAGGAGAGGGATGCACCCTCAACTTTAAGAAAAATGAGCAGGTGTCAAGCTTATTACCAACTTCTTGAGATATCTAATTCCTGTATAAAATGCCTCTCAAATCATCAGCCAAACCCAGCCATCATGTTAATCAGTTTAAGCAAGCAGTATCAGGGCATTAGAAGAAATCCTAAGTTAGCTTTTAAATAGCTCAGATTTTGTTTTATGTGTGGTGGTTTTGGGTTTGTTTTTTTATTTAATGGATTCAAACTATGTTTATCCAGGGTCTGTTTTCTGTAAGGGCTTTTAGGAAATCATTATTAAGCTACAAGCTGAGTTTCATTCCTCCTTATACAAGCTTATTGGCTGCTACTTCATCTTTCAGGAGTCCTCTATTGGGATCTGTGGTGTTGCACCCTATGTATTTGAAGATCCTGATTATCCCCACATGAATTGCGTCCTGAGGAGAAGCAGGATCCACAGACCATGCCCACAATGACAAGCCCTGGAGGAGAAGGGCAGTGCTGACAGAGCCTTCATCTGAAAGCCAAGTCCTTTACCGGCTTGTCTTGAGTGAAAAGCAACGTCTGCAAAGGGAGTGCTGGGGACTGGCAGGGCCCTAGCACTGACTCTGCTCACACCTCGTTAGCTCCAATGTGTGACACCATTTGGGATATCAGGTAGGACTGGCAATGTCCTCTTTGTGTCCACCCCCTTGCTCAAGGGTAGTGCACTTACATAATGACCTTGAAAATTACATTCCAGATCTAGAAACAAATCAGTTTAAAATCCAGGATTGGTAGGAAATATCTCAGTTTCCCTTTCTCATTGTGTGCATGTACATTTGGGTGAAAGGGGTGGGAAAAAGAGGAGAGTAAATTCAGAACCAAATGTGGTGAGGATCCTGGAGTTGCTAGTGTTGTTCATTTGTTGATGGTACAGCCCCACTTCACTCTCACTGCAAACCTGGGTGATTGGCTTTTCCTCAGGGTGAATCTTTTTTTTTTTTCTTTTTTTTTTTCTTTCCACACAGCTTTAGTGCAGTGTTTTTGTGGCAATTATGTAAATTATATGTCACACCACTGCATATTTTCCACATCATTTGATTTGACCTTTAAAACTAATAAAAGAATTATAATTTTTACGGGTAATTTGTGTTTCATGGTATGAGACAGTAGGACAGGGACTGATGGGAGGAACATAAGAACACAGAATTCATGTTGCAGGATAGTACTAGAGGCCCATAATTAGGTATCTGGCATGCAACAGTGTCTGATGTGAGCTCCTGAAGAGTAAATTAGAAGAAATACTGTGGAATAAACTTCCCAGAGGGGGAATTTTCTTTCTAATAACCATTGGGGAGGTCTGGGCTAGCCATTGTTCTTTTGGTTTGTAATTGTTTCTAATGCATGCATTGATATCTCATTACAATCTATATATAGGTATGGGTATATATTTCAGGTAATATAATGAAGGATATTACTCTTTCCATACAAATGTTGGTAGGTTATACCTCATGATACATGTAAATGTCTAATGCCACTTAATCACACCAAACTTCTAGCTACATTATCTTGAGTTAAGCAATTCTGTTGGTTAAGCATACTGTATAATTTTTCAGTTATTTTTGACTGATTTTAAAGCTGCTGTAATGAACTTCTCTATTCATCCACCTGTTAAACTACTATGAAAGTCAAAATGTTAAAAGAAAACAGAATTATCTATATATTTTCTTACCCAAGTTGCACAGAACAAGCATTATTGTGAAGAGGTTCATCGACACCACTGTAATACTCCTCTTTCAGCCTCCTTATCCCTCAAAAAGACCTATGGAAAGTTGAAAGTGTCAAGAAAATTGTTGCAGAATTGTGATAAGACATGATGTTCAAGCAGCGAAGACTTCCATAACACTAGCTAAATGCCTTATTAATCTTACCTGTGTCAAATAAGATTTTCAATGTGTTTAGGATGACGCCCAGCAGGAGCATAGGGCTGTGGTTCAGGGAGGGGGAGGACAGAATCTTATTCTTCTGACTGAAACTTCATATTTCATATGCATTTAGCAGTAATGGGAACTACCTGTATACGGAGCCCTGGGAAGTGATGGGAAAGATTCCCAAATGGAATCACATATACCAGTATTTTGGCCACACTTCTCACTTCACAGCTTCCCTCACGGCCAATTTTTATATGGTATTTTCTTCTCCTTATTGTCGGATTACTCACCAATAATTTTGTTTGGGTTTTGTTCCCTTTTTGTCTTTCTCTGGTCTTTAGTTCTTCTCTAGACTTCTTTCCAACACGTCTGTTCTGCTTGTACAGTCCACATTTCTGGTAGGTAGTTCTCTGTCCCACCACAGCACAGCCACATGGCAGTTCAAGTACTTGAACAAGAGGTTTTGATCTAGGCTTATCATGCAGTGGAAATGTATCTTACAGGTCAGCGTTAGGCCAGCAGAGCTAGGGCATCCTGCTCAGACAGAAGCAGGAGACTCTTGTTTTCCTTTGTTCAGTCTATTTTGGTGGTGTTGCTGATGGCATAGTTCATTCTCTCTTAACTTCTTGTACAGTTCTTCACCCTTGCACTTTCTTGTACACATTTTGTGTCCACAGTTAAAATACATGAAGCTTATACTTCCGTCAGTGTGCTGCTTTGATCTTTATGGAGTCCATTGAATGAGCACACTGAAATCCAGGAATTTAAGTCAAGCTACTGTCCTGTACAAAAGACTAGCATTGAAGTAAATCATGATTGTAAAATCTGAAACCAAAGGGAAGTAAAAATCTCAAGGCCTTTTTTGCATAGCCTGATTAATTTTGCAATTACATAAGACCTGTACGTATCCTGTAAACACTCTTCTCACCTTGAAAAGAAGTTTGCACCTGTTTCTCGTCATCTTGCAATGCATTTGGGTTTTTTCCCACCTTCTGCTTCTTTCTTCAACTGAGCACACTTTTTCCTTTTCTTTGACACAGCATATCTTCAGGCTTTTTTTCAGATAGAAAAAAATAATCTACAGAAATGTAACAAAAAATATGAAAACCATCTGACTTGAAGATAGAGGCACCCAAAAACTTCACGCCAAGTTCCAGCTTTTTCAAGACAAATTACAAAAATGCTAAAAGCTTAGTAACTATAGCAGCACAAACAACACCACTACAATATGCCGCAACAGATTGTTCATATGTCACTATTTTTCCAAAGTTCCTTGGCAAACATTTCCATCAGTAAACAAGTCAAGTGAGAGAATTGTAAAATGGCCAGCAAAAAGCCTCAGTCTTCTCTGGCTAATGAAATCAAATTCTGGTACTTATCACCATTATTCTGTTCTTCAGCCTCTCTTCTTTCACCTGTGCTGACAGACTACAGTTGTCTCTGTTTCTGCTTTCACAATGAGGCTTTTGCCTGTTATGCCACCATCCTCTTTATATTGCAAGTTTATCAAAGCAATGTCATGTCTAAACGTTGGGTCGGATTCTCACCCTGGGGGGAAAATTTACATAGATCCATTAACTTTGTCGGAAAGATGACACATTACATGAGCTGGTGAGCTGGCACTGCATGTTACTTGCAGCATGGTGCCCATCAGTGGAACTGAAAAAAACATTAATAATGCCAGTCCACCAACATTTAGAGACAGATTTGATAGTTCATTTTTTTTCTATTGTCTATTCTGCTTTGCTGCTCAATATGTCAGTATCATCAGATTTTATTGTGAATGAAGTGTCTGGGGAATCGGCCAATTCATGCTATATGTTAATGATGGGCAAATGCTAAAAGTTTAGGAGTTGTTACTTGATTATTACTGAAATAATCTCTTGAAGCTGCAAAATACATATTCCTACTGTACCAGTACATACAGCATCTGTAAAACTGGAATTGGAAAGTCACTTTCTTTATGGAAAAAAGAACCTGATTGACCAATATTTGAAACCGTCCTTCTGGGTGAAAAACTGAGGGGTTTTTGCCTGATGTTTATAATTACCTGTAATCTGAATGTTCCTTAAAGTTAAGTAAAATTAAGGTAGATTGAACTGTAACATTTGTCTCTTCATATATTAAAATAACTGGGAAAAGTCTTACCTTTACTGAAGCCAGTGGAAACTTTGCCATCAGCTTCAGTATGGAATGAATTTAACTCACAACTCGAAAAAGATGTTCTGGCTCTGCTTTGACTTTGGTATTGGCTGCAGTTCCAAGTTGCAGGGATGGGTGAAAAAATAGTATGAGGAAAATAAATATTTAATCAAACACCCAATCTGATGAAAACAATACAGAGCTAACTGAAAAGGTATCTTTTACTAATGGAAAAAAAAGAGATATAACTGGCCACAGACCTAAAAGGTTGTGAACGTATCTGTAGCATGTATCTTTAATAACAAAAATATATAATAAAAAAATTTTCAATATTCTGGGGGTCATACAGAAGGAAGGAAGAAGGAATAATTTTTTTCTGGGCAATTCAGAAGGTGAGGAAAGTCCTAGATACTTAATTACATTCAATCAAAATGCATAACCAAGACTTAGGACAGGGACTGGAGCACAATACCTCTTGCTCCCTCTTTCTGGCCTCTCAGCGCTGAATTCTTCTTTCATAGGAGTGGTACAGCTTCTTGGGGAGAGGCAGTGAGTGCCAGTGGAGCCAACTGCCAGGTGAGAGGCTTTTGGATTTGGGAGGGTTGCATCTCTCTCCTTCCCTATCCCCAGGAGGACAATGAGTTTGTGTTCCATTCCTCAGGCAAGTGCAGTGGTCTTATGCATATACTGCAGTGTTAAAGAAAGGGGCAATGCTGCTGAGAAACAGATCTCATTGTAAAGACCAGCTGTAGTTTTTAAAGGGTGTGGAGAACTGGACATTCTCATAAGCCATAATGTATATCAAGTCATGCCTTAACATGCATTTTATTTTATTCCCCTTTCTTAAAAAAAATGCTCCTTACTCCAGAATTCACTTCAGCTCTGTCCCCTCCTTCGACTGCATTGCAGCTGGATTATAAAAGGGAGGGGGCTCGCAGCATTTATTCTGTCGTTCCCATGTGGCTGGCCACAGTGTTATATCGTAGCAGTAGCATAGTCAAAAGAAAACATTGAGTCAAAGTCCTAGGCTGTCCCCCTGTTCCACTTTTTAGCAATTTAACACGTTCATCACTTGCTTTTATGCCACTCATCCTTGACTTATCAAGCATGATGGACTGCACAGCCAGACCTTTTTACCAGAGCTTTCAGAAAGCTACATCCATACATCACCTTCCCTGTTTATTTCTCTAAGTGCCCTTTCACAGTGCTCATTTCTCTCCATGCAACATAGCAATAGCTATGGTAGATAAGTTTAACTATAGCTTACTTAACTGGTATGAGGAATTGAGACTTCTGCTGTCCCTAGCCTGAGTTAATTATGACAATATTAGCAACAGAACTTTAACTTTTGTTCGAGGAGCCTACATGATTAACACACAATTCACATAATGAAATAACATTAAACAGCATGGTTGGACTTCTTTCCAGCATTTATCACTGTATAGCAAAGCAGTGAGTTCCTGACAGGCTTAAAAAGGCAAGCATACAATACAAGCCCATTTGTAACCTTCCTGTTGATTTATTCTCAACAGTCAACAGGTGCCTCATACAGAATTCAAGCTAATAAACGCAGAAAGACAAAACCAACAACCTTACAATGAAATGTGTCAGGGACAACTTCTAATCCTCTCTGTTTTCATAGCACTGCTTGTGTTGAAAAGATGAGAAGAAAAAAAGAAAAGAAAAAAAGGAGGGGGGAGAAACAAAGAGGAAAATCCTGAAAGAGTTAGTGCCCCAGAGAGCTGCATAATGATTAACTATTCTTTTTTCAAATGCTAAGCATTTCCTTCTCAGTACTGGATGACAATAGAATCATAATTTCATCAAAATTACTTTGAATAGTCATATTAATGACACATGGTCTTGGTTTGTCCCTGCCTCAAAGTCCGATAATATTTTCATACCCACTATTGAATGTGTGTTTAGCTTTGTCCTCCTCATTTGTACAATACATTCATACGTATCAGATCATCTGCTTTTGTACTTGGATGTTCAACAATTCAATAAAATGTTAACAATAAAAGGGGGGTAAAAGGGAGGGGGAGGATAAAATGAAGGTTTATTTTCAGTACAAGGTAACTAAACAATGGTAAGGAAAAGTGTATTCTATCATCTCTAGAAAGCAGCCTACTCCATCCAGTTCTAGCCACAGAGGACATTTAAAAAGCACAGGCCTTAAATAAGATTTATTGAAGTAGAGTCTTGCCTTCATTGTATAGACTTAGAGGCATTTTCTTCTAAAATAGCTGATTAACAGAAGCAGCTCCCTTAAGAACAGCTGAACAGAGTATTCCTGTCAAGCCTCTACCTTGTATAAATATTTTTAATTAATAGATGCCTTCATCAAATGTAGGAAAAAAATTAAGCATTAGTGCTCACCAGAGACCCTGCTATTAGAGTGATTATCTTAGATTTAATTTCATTTGCAGATGCCATTAATTTATTTTTAATAGATCTCTAATTTAGTTTTATCTATTTCTTGTTCAGTTTTTGCAGATATTAGCAGGCTGCACTTCCTTCAAAGCCCACCTGCTTTCCCCTCCCATCTCCTCCCAGCTCTCTGCTCTCTACAGAGTGTGTTTGTGTTTAAATTAGCTGGACCACTGCAGGCTAAGATACAGATTAATCTTCAAATGTGCCACAAGACAGAAGTTAACGGGCTAGCTGTGGGACTTAAAGCAGGAAACAGTGTTACTGCTGCAAGTCATCTGTTCTGTTTGGCAAAGCAGTAGTTATGTCACATAGGAGCAGGCTGTCCTTGAAGTATCTTCTCTTCGAGTGAGTGGCAGTGGGTATTGTTGCACAGTACATAAACTTCCTTTTGTCAGCTTGCATTAACGACAGAATTGACTTGTAAGACACTTGGAGAGAGAGAGATGAATGATGTCCTGTCTTTAACAAAGGATACGTCAGTGCTGCAGCACAGAGGGGAGATAGTGGAGTTGGTTCAAAGTTTTCTGCTGTCGCAGCTCAGCACTTCTGCTTCATAGGTGTTTAAATTAGGGAGTTCTGTGCAACTGTACAGAATGAGATGGCTCCCAGAGCAACATGTCTGATAGCTGCCCTGTTAGCATGAGCTTAAATAGCCATTTACTTGGTATAGTTCTCATTAGTTTTAGGCTTGTGCCCATGGGGTTCAGTGCACACAAGAGCTCTTCATGATTACACTATGTTCCTACAAGTGTGGTGTTCAGGGAGGTAGGCAATGGGGATAAATCTTCTTTATCCCATTTAGATCAAGACAAGGAGTCAAGGGATGGAAGGCTTTGCTCTGTTTTTGATCCAGCAACTCTGATACAGAGGGATGGCATGACTTTTTTTTCAGTCACATAGGAACTTTAAGGTAGAGCTAGGAGGTGAATCTAGATTTTCTCGTTCCTACTCCAGGTCTGAACTATCTTTTATTGTTTTATTATGTATGAGTGGTATTTGCTAAGGAGCAGTGCTCTAGTCCAGTTAACTCTGCTCTGTTGTAGTCAATATGTACTTTATCACTGACTTCAGAAGAAGTAGAGTACACAATCATTAGAAGCCAAGAAACTGCTAATTTTAAATTGATCTAGAGAATAAGCTTCTCCAGCAGTGTGTCTCAGCTTCTAGCTGGGTATCTCTCTAGATTTATTTTTAATCAGATCTCTTCTAAAAGGGATTAAAGGGTGCCAGTTGTGATGAGGAGCATGGTATTTCTACCTCCTGGAAACATTTTTTTACTTCAGCAAGTTCATTTAATATGAACAGTGCTTCTGTGGGGATAATTTTGACTCTTAACCATTCTTAGGCTGAATATGAATGAGCACCTCATAGATTCAGGGACCTGTGTTTCCTTGTCAGCCTCCTGACTCAGTCAGGAAACTGAGAGTGTTCATTCATAAACTCTTCCAGTAAGTGGCTGGATGGAGAAAGCTACTAATGATATTTTTTTAAAGACTGTTGCTGTTCTTTATGATTTTGTCTCTTGTCTATATCCTGACCCCAGCAACAAAATCGAAGGTCGTGAGTAGGGAAGATCAAATCATTTTAATAACACAGTGCTGCCATCCCTCATTGTCCTTTTATTGTCTAGCTTAATAACAACAGTGTCAATAAACCTAAAACTGTTCTAGCCCCTAGTCTGAAACTAGTCTGAAAATTGTTTTATCAAGTTAAACTTGATAAAAATCACAGCAGTTCTGGGAATAAGGAGATGCTACATTTGCAGGAGCAAAATCCGTGAGAGAACACGGTTTACATGAGAGAATATTTTTAGAAATTTATCGGTGTATGCAGAAGTGAACTGAATGGTAGGAGAGCAGGCTCCCATCTGATCAGCTGCATACATACATGTTCTGTTAGAAGACTGGGAATAATTAATGTTTATAGTGCATCTGTCATAGCAATGAAGCATGTACCTCCTACAATCACAGTCAATTTCTTATTGTTCACAGCCTTAAGTGAAAGAACCTCTAGTGAGGTTTTAATAATCACTTCACCTAGCTATCTATGAGATAATCCTCAGAGAAGGGGATGGCCCGCATGCTCTTCATATGTGCTGTTCAAATTGGGGGGTTAGTAAGCACATGATAGTCAAAAAAGACAAATGTTAATGCAAAGGAAGGAGGAAATGATGATGATGACTCACTACCGACCTCAACATAATAGTAGATTTTTTTCTGTTGCGTGTGACTTTTTTTATACCATTTTTCTCCTTTTTTTTTTTTTTTTTGTTTTCAGTGTGTGAAGGTTAGTTTTTTATATCAACATCATTCTATAAGGTATGACTTGCTTAAAGATATTTTTGTGAACATACTCCAGTTAGAAAAGTAGGATGTTTTCTCCAACTGTATTTATAGTTGCTACTTCTGTTGTCCAGTGGTTCCTCCAGGGATAAATCTTTTCTTCTCCAGAAGAGTATGGACGATCCAGAATGGTTCCCCTGTTTAAGGAAGGGTAAAGGTTTTATGAAGCTAACCTAACCGGGTGTAGATCTGTGTGATCTTCCCGCATCTCTACAGAAAGAGAGATGAACTACAGATAAACTACTTCTTTCCTGTGACAACAATAACTAGAAAACACCTCTTTCACACAGACCCTGTTTGTTACCCGATTTCTGAAATAACCCATGCAGTCTTCACCCATTTAGGTATCACTGAAGACCTACTGGGTTGTGCGCACCGTAAGAATCTTCCAAGACCATATTGTATCTAGGAATGAGATTTCTGTGGTTTGCCAGTTAATCTGAAACAGCCAAGCATAAGTACATGTAAAGTAGAGGAAAATCTATTCATAACAACCTAATATTATCAACACTCTTAAAATGAGATAAGTGTGCAGACATGTAGGCAAATCATAATTGCCTCTCTTATACCTTTTAAATCAACTCCAGTGACAATGGTCTGCTAAAGCTGCTACATCCTGACAAGGAGGTCAAAGAATGGAGTCTAGCCATCAGCCCCAACATCAAAAACCATGATGGATTTCCTAATAGGAAATTCCTGGGCAAGGCTGTGAGTGGCTGCAGAAACTCAAGAGCTCTGGGAGTACGGAGCACTCTCTTGAAGGCTTTGCCATAGCATGAGGTGTTCTGTCCATATCTAGAAATGCAGTGCTAGTCTGTTCTCTTTTCACATCAGCAGATCTTGCTAGTTTCAACTCAGAAACATAGAAAGTTAAACTATTCTGAAGCAGGAGAGAATTTGGTAAAAGAAGGGATGGAGACTGCAGGGAAAAGTCCCAAGTTTTAGCCAAACTGATGTGAAAGCAAATTGAAGTAACAATAAAAGGTTTGATAGCTCCATTATGAATGCATTAGCTGTAAATATGAAATGCAGCCTGCTTAGAAGGAGCTATTGATAGTGTCTACGAAGACTGGAATGAGTAAGTGCTTGTATTGATAGGAGTCCTGGCAATGTCCCATAGTGTCCCTCTCCATAGTGCCCTCTTCAATGCACTTACAGGGAAGACTTGCAGAATGTCACTCTTCTCCACAGCCAATGCCAGAAGTTATTTTTGACTGCTAAGGATTTTAAGTTTCATCTAGATGCCAAGGTAACCTTAGAGTATGTTAAGGAGACCTGACTGTGATCATTCACCTGTGGGTGATAGCCTACTTGTCATGAGAGACTGACTATCAATCGTTATATCAGCCAGATATGGAGATGAGTGTCTGTGAAGAGGTCATGCAGCTTCAGCAGAACCCAGAAGTCTGGCCAATTCCCAGCTTCTTGGCACTAGAAAACAGTCTTCTGTTTAAATAAATAAATAAAGTCATACAAGAAAGAAGCCTGCTATATGCAAGATAATGAGACCATGGATTTTAAGGGTTGCCCAGAGTCTGAAAAGAGATTGGTTCTCAGCAAAGATTGTGTTGGTGTTTGCTTTGTGAGTCCCCACTGTGCAAGGACTTACATAAACCATAAAACTTTTCCTTAAACTACAAGCTGTGTCAACTACTGGAACAACTTACCTGTGGTTGTTTCACTTCACAAATATACTGTCCTTTAATATATTCTGGTGTCACATAAATGTGGGCTAGATATTTTTCCAGTAAGAACTTGGCCATTGATTTCTTTTTAGTGCTACACAAAAATACTTGGCCATTGATTACTGCAGATGAAAAACCTGCTGTGCAGTATATGCTTTCAAAAAATACACACAGGCATCACAGTAAAGGCGTGATTGTCTTCTCTCCACTCACAGAAGAAATGCATGTTCCATTCAGGGGAGCATAAGATTATAAAAACAGCTATGCTGGTTCAACCCAGGGGCTCATTATTCACTCTCCTGTTTCCAAATGTTATTGCAGGATGAAGCGTCAGGGTGCGTGGAACAAAGGGACCTCAGGGATATCATGACTGCAATCAGTGGCACATCCCTGGTCTTCTGCCTGTTCTTGTTCACCAGCATGTGAATGTACTGCATGCAACTGACTTCCTCTGAGGGACTGACCATCCTGGTGGGCAGTTGAGGTCCATGCTCTTCATCATCGTCCCCACAGTATTTGGCAACTTAGGGAGATTGGACTCTGATGAAAGACTTCAGGCAAAGGCATTCCGCAAAATCATTACCTGCCTCTTCCTCTCTGACTCTGGCCCCATCCACTGGCCTCATGTCCATGTTTGGCCTCTACAATGTCAAAAAAGATCCCCTACCGAGAGAGAGGGAAAAGGCAAGATGAGGAATTGATACCAGGTGAACTCTCCTCAGGGTAAGTAACTGTAGGTATTTTTTTTCTGTTATGACAAAAAAAAATCAAGCCTTTTACATTTTGCTTTATCATCCTCATTCTTTTTTATCTGATAGCACAGTTTTGTAAGCCCAGCAACTGCATACTGAAGAATGGTGTGTTATGGTAAGTAACAGCAGAAATTGTATTCGATAAATTTTATTTTCTCTTTCTCTTTTGAAATTAGCAGTGGGGTTTTTTCCAAATATATTTGCTGTTTAGAATGATTACCTGAGTAACTTTGAGCTGTAAATTCCTTTTGACATCTGTTCAGAGGAGGTAATAGTTTATTTGATTTGACATGTTAGTCACGTAATAGCGTTTCTGTTCTCTTAATGGCTGAGCCATAAAAATTTTAATCAGGATTCTAGTTTTTATCCTACAATAGTGAATTTGAAACTATTTTTCTATGTGATTTGGTTGTGTTGTTTTCCACCAGAAATACTTATTTAAAAAATAGTTTTAATCTAGACAGTCTACTTTCTGAGAAAGAGTAAGTTTGTTTAAAAAACTCATAAATAATTGAAAATGGAATTACAACCCCTAACTGGTTTTCAGCTTTGGTCAAATAATATGGCCAAAACTATAAGCATTTTAATGACAAAATGCTATTATATTGTCCTATTGTCTATTTCTCCCTGGGTTCTCTTCCTAAAGTCTACATTTTATCTTGCATTACGTGTATTTCCTAAGAGAAGAAAGCATGTTATTTTTTGACCCCAGCATATAAAGGGGTGCAAATTCTGTGAAGCTCCAAGAATGTGCTTCAAATCCAAAATATTATTGTTTTTGGCTAAAGCATTTAGAATGGGGCAGGGAGGATTATTCCACAAAGTTTTCTGTGGGCAGAGGGTGATAAAGAAGAAATGTTGATATGTTTTTAAGTGACCACTACAGAAATATTTGCTGGTATATGTCTGATATGCACGTTCTCTGTGGAATGCCAACTGTAAATGTGAATACAGGCAAAATTAAATTAAAACTGGTATCCATGCAAATATCTGTAAGCAGTATGTTTCAGTTTGTCTTCAGCTTTTCTTTCCATTAATCTGAACTAAATACTCTTTCAAGTTGTGTTTATTATGTCTGTTGAACAATGGAGTTATCCAGAATGCACTTGGGGGGGGGCGGTTTACTCTGACAATGGTGATCAATTGTAAATCTTTTCAAGTCCATTATGGACTAGAAGTTTCAAAATTATTCTTGATCAACTAATGAACTGATTAATCTTTTTTTTCCTTTTGCCTGTTCCTGAACTGATCAGGTTTTTCTATGAATATGTTAATTGCTAAAAAACTCTTCTAACTCTTGGCAATTAAAAAAAAAATATTACAAAGGGTTTTTATGAACTATCCCCTGCTACTATTTCTTTAAGGATCTGACATTTTTTCAGGCATTTGATTTGTCTGATTAGGCAAGTCTTCTGTTTCTACACTTTGGTTAGATAATTTAGTCTGTTAAATTGAGAAAATAACCAAAAACATGTAACCCTTAATGACTTACAATATTGCTTTTCATCATAGATTATTATTCACTGATTGTTTGTGAAGTATTTAGGAATCATAAACGTCTTCACAGCTAAAAACATTTGTCATGCAAATACGCATATGCAGTTAATAATAATAAGCCACAAATAATAACTGAATGAGCCGACAGTGCTTATGACAAAATTATTCACTATTTTTTGTGGTGTTTAGCCAAGTCTGCTTAGGATCTATAAATAACTGCTGACTTATAGATTCTGAAGGCCAGGTAAAACTGTTGGATCATTTTTCTGATTTCCTAGGTAGTATAGACAAGGTACTCTTACATAGTTATGCTGGATGATGATTATATCTGTGTGCATTTATTGTTTTATTTCTGCTGAGTGTAGACAGACTGAAATGGTTTAAATAAAAGTAGAAAAAATCTGGTACAGTAATTGATGAGGCCTAATGAGAAAAAAATGAATGTGTATTGTAGCAGTCTCATATTTAAACAGTGCAGCAGTCATGTCATAGTTAAAATTTCTTCTGTATACAAAGTGGAAGGGTTTCAGGAATTTCTTATTCCTTCTTTTTGTAAAATCGTGTAGAATCATGATGGGAAACAGGCTCCAGAGAACAGTAACAGTTGCTTCTATATAGCAAATGTGATTGTTAATGGAAAGAAATGCAAGACAGCCATCTGTTGGATTGCTCAGCAACATGCCTGGTTTCCAGGTCCCAGTGTAGGCTGCCGGTAGCCCACAAGGAACAAGTACAGTGCGCGTTGCAAGGGCAGATGGTGTTTGTGGACAGTTTAAATTCAGGCTGAGCATTAAGTCCCCTAAAAAGAAAGTGTACGCATGTGAAAATGGGTCCTAGGAGTGCTGCAGATATCTGGGATGCAAGCAAGGCTTTGTCATCAGCATGTTACTGGTTGTACAGAGGTTTTCTGCATCTTTTCACAAGTAACAATTCTATACTGCAGGACTATGTGGCCAGCTGCCATCAAAAACGGTGGATTCAGCACTGATCCACTGCTTGGGGAGAGCAAACGCACAGCTGATCTCAACATGCATGTCAGTGGAGAGCAGAAGACTAGCTTGTCCCTGGACTTGTATGACACCTTCAGGTATATATTGTAAAGAACATATTAGTGAAGATCACAGTCATATTTAGCTTTAAAAAGTTGGGTGTAGTGTAAAGTTTGGATTAGATATCTTGGATCGTTATATTTTGTATATTATTGGCTTTTATTAAAAACCTTTTCCATCATATTGATCATTTAGTGATACAGTCAGCAATTGGGTCTTTAGTTGTCCCCGATCTACTGATCCAGATTTATGATTTGATAAATCAGCCTAGTTTTATGTCATTGCCATTCATGCTGATGGTCTAACCCAGTATATCTTCTTTCCCATCTGAAATACTCTGCCAGACTTCTATTTTGAACTGATTTTGTACCTTTCTTAGATCTGGGGCCATTTAGATAGGCTTAGTTCCCAATACAAAGGAGGTAATGTCACTCTGCTGTCTGTCTCCAGATCTTTTTAGTAGATAGAGACAAAATAGTGGATATACTGGCTGCCCCTCTTACCTCAGTCTTCAGTGTAATGCTTGAGCACATGTTATCTCTCTTCCAGGTGACAATAACACAAAGGAGAACTCCTGATATGGTACCATGGTGCTGGGTATTTGGGCAGGGATGTTGTAAGCTTCTCCCATATTACTGCTGTCACTAGCCATTACAGCTGCATGCTGGTCCTCAGGACTAAGCTCCGAACCACAGTGAATTGAATGGAAATATTATCACTGTTTTTTATCTGGCACGAACTGCAATTTTCAAGAGCTCCCTGGCTTGCCTTTTTTTTGTCTCTGCTGAGGCCAATTACACTTAAGCTAAAAAAATTGAGCCAGTGTTGAAAATCACACCCTACATGTTCCTCTGAGTACAAATAGATTGAACTTCAATTAAAAATTAGAGTCAAGTAAAAGGTCACTTGTTAATTCTAATGTAATTTAAAATGGGTGTAAATTAATTTTGTTTTTTTCTCTGTTTTAAGTTCTGTCACATGTTCTTTTGTAGGTCAGTGAAATCACAAGGATGGATAACAGCCAGTGGTTGTGAAAGGTAAAGGGGAGACGGGCAAGGGTGTCTGAACGATAAGAAAGGTATCCAAATAACTGGTTATGCTAAATAATGGAGCAGAAGGCTATACTGGTTGATCTGCACTAATGGTTTGTTTGCCTCATTTTATGGCAGACATTTGTTATGAGTATTTGACATGTGATTGCTTTGGTGGAGATATTCAAATTGTTTGCAAACACTGAGGATTTGACCACTGCATTCCATGTGATAATAGTAAGTCTCATATTCTGAATTCCTGTGCTGGATTTTTTTCCCCAGTAGTTTGGCTTAGACTCTGACAGCTTCTGACTGTGATGCATTTATCCCTATGTTATCATCAACAGATTAATATTATGTTCTAAATAAGGTTCAGCTGATACCGAACTGATACAGCTGGAAGGACAAGGGTGCCAGCTGGGGTAGGCCAACTTGTTAACATCCCTACAGACCTTACTGTGAGCTGAATGCTTGCCACTCAGGTTGTAACTTTTGACAATTACATAGGCAGAATTTATTAATTAAAAATTCTATAGCCCCTAGCAGGGGATCGGAATTACTCTTTGATATGGCCGTATACCCTTGATACAATAAAATGTTCACAATATATATAGGAGGTAAATCTTGAGGTCTCAGTCCAAACTCAATGAGCAATTCAGCTGGAAAGGCATTCCAGTCTCCATATATGCAACTATCAGAATAGGAGTAATCCTCATGTTCTGTTAGCTAATGAAGAGTCTTTCTGCCTGAACACAAGGCCCCTAAAAGTATAGAAGAAAAAGGTTAGACAATTTCAGGGAGATGCCTGAGAGATTGTGTGCTGTTTTTAAGAGAAGCTGGCCTTTTTGCTATGTAAGGTTTTATACTTGCTTAGTCAGCAAATTGTAACAAAAAAGGCCTAGTCTGGTTCTGATTTTATGTTATATTTAATATGAATTTTGTGACTTTGCATCCATTTTACTCTATAAAGCCTGGATTTTTCCCTTTAATTTAAATGACCCATTTTTTAAATTGCTGACTGCTGCTGTTTGGGGGTATTCACTTCCAGAAGCTCCTGGGGAAGAGGGACTGATCCCTAACCTCAGAGGAAGGTGCAAGTTTTATCCTGCATAAATAACTTCATTCTCAGAAGCAATTGGGAGTAGAATATGGGAATTGGTGTATCAGTTTGTGTTGAAGGCAAGGTAAAACAGCTTCAACAGAAGATAATAGCTACATTACATCTACTGAAAGCAAAAGAAAAACCCTCAGGAATTTGGGAGAAAAAACAAACTAATTTTTTTTAATAGAACAGAATGGTTTCCCAACAATTCTGAATATGTTTGATTCTGTTAATAACCTTCTCCAACCTTTGCCTTTGACCCCAAAACCAAAATAGAAGGTTTTGCCTTCGTTGCTCAAGACAGATGAGTTTGTTAGAACAAGATAAGAAATGTGGATTATGTCACTACAAATACCGAAGGGAAAGGTGACACTTTAGGTGCTCGCCTCTTGCTAAGTATGTAAGGCCAGTGCTATATTCTTATCTAGGCACAAACTTTCTGCTTGCCTTACAGTAAATTAAACTGACTACTTGTCTTCTCCATGGCTGAAGCAGCTTTTCTTTTTTTTTTTTTTCTTCTTTTTAACCTCAGGGTAACTAATACACCTTAGTTTTCCTGTGGTAAAATATAGTGAAGGCGAGATACTTCAGTTTACAAGATCAGTGCTATACATCTGCCTGAGATTGACTTAGCTAAATTTATCTCACAGTAAAACTGAAGT
Organism: Aquila spilogaster; assembly: GCA_024606505.1. NCBI lineage: Eukaryota > Metazoa > Chordata > Aves > Accipitriformes > Accipitridae > Aquila > Aquila spilogaster. The sequence goes on along the minus strand of JANHGO010000073.1, from coordinate 39,923,413 downwards.
ACTCTGACATTGCTGTCTTATTTTTTTGTCTTTTTTAAAAAAAAAAAAAAAACCAAAACCAAACCCTCACACAACCTTCTGTGTGCTAATTACCCCAGCTAAAATGCAGCGCATCTTGATCAATGAATGAATTGTTTTAACTGCAGCATTCCTAGGTTATGCTAGTATGGAGATCACAATGCTGATGGTACAATACTTATCTTGGAAGTAATTTATCTTTTCCCACAGGCAAGCAATCTTCCTCCTCCTGGTTCATTACTCAATTGTATATTTCAATTTGATTCACTCGTGTGTGGCATTTCTGCTGTTCTCCTTACCAGATATACCTGCTCAGATTTAGCTACTTCTAAAGTGCTTATCCAGCTGTGGGCCTTCTGTGCCACTGTCATCTGTTCTCCACTGAAGCAGGTGTAATTAACACAAGAACAGTATTTGATACCTCTGCACAATTTATCCTTCCACCCCAGAGTGGCAGGCCTGAGATTTTCTGAGTTTCCTGCACTTATATAGACAAACTCAATTTCCCATGCTTCTTACTTAATTGTTTCTATTCTCTGTTAAATACGAATTAATAGATCAGGATCCTGACCCTATTCCTGTGCTACTCAACTTCTTCATTTCACTGTACAAAAAGGCAAAAAGTTTGTATATCATTGTAAAAAAAATGCTTAATCTTTCTTCCCTTCCCACTGTACCTGGAATTTCCTGACTATACTATTAAAGAAGTTATACTGGGTTATTTTATGTACTAACACTGATTGATATCTATTAGTGTATTGTGCTTCCCTAACTTGGAAACATCTCTCACCTATTTTCTTAAAAGTTCATCTGGCTACCCATTCCTTTCTTGACATATCTCCCAACAACCCATGTTCTGGTTAAGTTGCATCAAGTGCCCTGAAGAGAGCCATAGTATTATAAAGAACTTTCTAGCTCATAGTCTAACTTTATAATAGCACAAAGATTAACCATAATTTTGAGGTCAACAAAGTGCATGAAGTGTTTCAGTTCAAATGGTCTTATATATTTCTAGAAAATACATTACCAGCAAGATTTTTCTGTCTCCTAAAGAGAGTAAAGAAGTTGATGAGTGTTCAATCCTTTCCAATACAGATTAGAAAAGCCTACTGTCTCACTGTCTGAAAAATCTTCCACTAAGCGTGAATTTAGTTTTACTTCCTCCCCTGAATGGTAAAACAAAATTTATCATCTTCTTTCAAAAAGTTTTAGGTATAGATTTGATCTAAGCCACTCTTGCAATGGCATTAATCTGTGCTAACAGTGGTAGTTCAGAAACCAAAATTCAAGTGAGCAGAAGCTGAATTTAGCATAATGCTCTCAAACATAATCAGATTTTTGATAAATTGGCCAATTTTCCTGCTAATTGTGTGATTATCCCAGAAAATGAACTGTGAATTGTATGTTCTGCAATACATTTGTGACACTTTGCTGTAAAAGTCATTTGATCAAGCAGTTATTTGACCCAAGATGTTTGTTAATTTTTTAGGTTGTACAAATCATTCTCAGTATTAATGACACTCCACTAAATGAAGACATACACTTGAATTTCTAGTCTTAAATCACGACACTCAACATTAACCCACCATCCAGCTGGCACAATCCAAGCCAGGGCAGAAATTAAAACCAACATAGATGATGGGTATATATGTGTGTGTGTGTATATATGCTGTCTTTTAATTTTAAAGTATCTAGACACACACATGTATGTTACCCACTGTATTCTCAGGACACTTTAATGTGCCATTCTTATTAAAGTAAGACATGAAATGGGTGTATTTTGGGATGTTGAAATGTATCTATGTGAGAGCAGGCTGTAGTTCAAAGGCTTACAAGTTCAAATGCTTGCTGTCTGTGCAGCAGCAGGTCTCCAGGTGCCACCCAGGCACCACTTTTCAACAGTTCGCTGGCAAAAGGAATTGTGACTTGAGTAACTCATGGTATTCTGTTTCTTCACTTGCAAATGAGTACTTTTCTGGTTGATTTTAGACTTTACCCAAGTTCTGTACTGTACTAAGCCAGCTGTATTTTCTCACTCAATTTATAGCACATAATATGGCCTGCCTCTCAAAAATCTGAGTAAGCTAAGAGCATGTTCTTTCATGACCACTTTATTCTATCCTTTCTTACATAGAATCACATCTGCTTGTATTTAAAGCTCACAAGTAGTGATATTTCAACATGCTACAAAAGTCTCAGATACATCAGACAAGCAAAGTTCTTGATTTTGCCAAAGCCTGTACTTCTCTGGCAGCATAAAAAGCCTTGAAGAAGGTGGAAATAAGTGCAGAAAGGATGCTGTGACTTTGTTGGGATTTTTTCCTCAATGGCTGGGTTTTTTCTCAATGACCACTTTAGGCTTAAGGTTCTTTTGAGTAAAAGTTCTTTATTCAGTATCAGGTTCCAGCTAGCTGTGATTGGCAAGAGCTTTTCAGAACGATTCAGATCCTGTCTGACAAGTTCAACATTTAAAGTCCCTGTCTTCATATACAGTCAGATTGTGCAGTTTTGAGGCTCCTCTAATTTAAACCAAACACTGAAAGAACCTTTTAACGGCTTTGTGTTATCAACAGGAAGTTGGCATAAAACCCTCCTTGCCCATTCCCTGCAGAGGAACTGAACCTCTGTAATTCGGGAAAGGCTTTTGGCAATGTCTAGGATATCAGGGTTGCTATACCAAGACTGCTGCCTTTATATTTCCTTTGGAAAAATGTAGTTTTATCAAAATAATAATTTTTTGCAGGAATATTTCCATCCCAACTATACCATTGACAGATATGTTTGTAAATGTTTCAAAAAAAATCAATGAATTGATTTTGTTTGTATTTTCTTATTTACTTTTGTCTTTTTTGTTTCATTTTATTTGGACAGAATATTATGCTATATTGTCAGGTTTAATATCAAATTATCAAAGGCATTTCAGAATTGCCAGTCTGTTTAGTATTTCAAGATTATGAATTTTTCTCCAAAGTAGGGCAAAATAAAATTGTGAAAAGTCAGACTATCCAACGAAATGGAAATTCTGTATCTGGTTTCGTGTTCCCATCTGTGCTTTTGAGTTCCAAGGACCTGATTCAGTGCCCACCAAAACAAATGGGAATCTTTCTCTTGAATTGAATGAATTTGGACTCAACTTTAAGACCAAAGAATTTTCAAATTGATTATAGAGGCCAAGAGGTTTTTTCTTTCTCTTTTAATTTTAAATGTTCCTGGTGCTATCTTCTGTGAAAACCCAACTGGCAGGAATAAATGTGCACTGAAAATCCACATTTAACTCAACATGAGAAAGTGAGAGAGGTCCCAGTTTCTACACTGAATCCCAGCTATGCCAGAGGATTAGTTTAGTGGAATCTGTTGTGAACCATTACTTGGCTCCAATGTGGGTTTGGTGGTTTGAGGGTTTTTCTTGGTTTGGTTTTTTTTGTTTGTTTTGGGGTTTTGGAGGTTTGGGGTTTTTTTTTTAGGGATTGAATAGATTTCCTGAGGCAGCTTGTATGTATTGGGGTATTCGATATGGAGTTGAGATGGAGCACAGAAGTGACGCTGGTCACATGTCAATATTCACGTATGCTGCTTCCAGCGGTTCACTGTTGGTTCTGAGCACTGTAACAAGTTCTTGATGCCACCAGAAGTACTTCAGGACAAGAGGCCGTATCACCTCTTCTACCACACTTGCATGACTTTCTCTGCCTATTCAAGGTAACACAGGTAGAATTCATAAGAAATTATCATATACAAAGTGCTTTTCTCATCACCATCTTTATGCCCCATCCTGTGCTATAATGGGGGGCCTACTGTTTCCTCAGCTCTGCCTTGCTCTTTGCAACATGGCGAACCAAGAGGAAATAAAGCCTCTCACTCCTCAGCCATTCAAGCTAAGTACAGAGAATCAAGCCTCACTTTTTAATTTATATTTTGTGTCACCCAAGTCAGCAAATGTGACTCTGGATATATAGGGGGAGCAAATGGCACTTTCACAGTGCAGCTTTTTAGAAAGGAACTGTATGCTGGTGACAAGCTGATTTTCTTGAAAACTTAGTGGTATGTTGTTAAAAAAGGCAAAAGAAATTTTGCTGACGTACACCGTGTTCTACTTCTGCTATTGCACTTTTGTGAGATGTGATTCTTTTGGACTTACTCAAAGTGTAGGTGGTTTCTTTTCTACAATCTTTGGTGGTAGGTACTCAAGTAAATGTTTGGTTTGGAGCTTCTTCCTGCAGATAGGGACCGTAAGCACTTGTTTCTTTCATTCCCAAAGCTCTTTTGTCAGGCTTTTGGTGCTTGTTTAGGCTGTCTTCACAAGACCCATATGTTGGTTTATTTGGTTGTGTTTTTTTAATAAAGAGTGATATTTCCACTTAAGAGGCTGCAAGTTTCTGCTAGTAAGACTCCTGGATAAAGCTCTAGAAATTCTCAGTTTGCCTCAGGGACAAATCCTTGGGAGAAAATCTTGCCAGAGTGAGGGTGGCTTCTCCCCCTGCTCTGCCAACCTTTTTGGTGGACCAGGTGGGCCCATTCCAAAGATCACAAGACAGTTTCTACCATACTGACAGTGATTTAAGTTCATGTCCTTCTCCCAACTAAGTACTGCTAGGAATTGGGTCTTATGTAGTGTGTTGTGAACTCAGCAGCCATGAAAATCTTGACAGTAGTTTTTTCATCCTTCATGTGTTTTCTGCCCTATGATTGGAAATATAAACTCATTTATAAAGAAGAAATAAGGTGGACAGGTGTTTTAATAAAACCTTCTTGTGAAATTTGCAAACAGCTGAAAGAGAAAAACATACTTTCCATTGGAAATAACTTTTTTTGCAAACACTTGGCTTGTATAAATTTTTACCATGCTTTCAAAAGAAAATGATGATGCAAAGCAAATATAATGCCAGCACTCCCTTTATAAATCATTAGGTTTCCATCTCAAATGAGCTATTTTCTTGTCATGTCAACATTATTTTAGTTAGAGCACTGGAGCTCCTAAGGAAGCACAAGTAATTGCAGGACCATTTTTCATACACATTCACAGCCATCAGAGGTCAGTGCAAGTTCATTCATCTGAGCAGTTTTAAGGTCCTTTATTCCTCCAGTTTTATATAACTAGTTTTTAATAAATATGAAAATGAGCCTTCATGTCTGTGACATCTTATTAGATAAGAAGATTCTTGGGAACTGTAAAAAGCTAATGAACACAATATATATGCTTACACTAATATCTCGACACCTTATAGTATGCCAAGAAAAGCTCTACTTCATGTTTGTTCTAGTTTTGGGAGTATAACACAGCAATTGCCAAAGGACTGGAATGAGTGGAATAGCTATACCAAGTGCTCTTCCAGATTTTGGTTAATGCTTGTGCCTCGTTGAGATCTGTTTGACATTGATCCTACTGGTTATGAAACTTAAGATGCTAAGAGCGAGCACCAAGACAGCTACAGCTACACCTTGCAATGTACTATTTCAGTGGCTTATTTGAGCCCAATATTAATGGGCCACAGTGAAGTGCCCTCTAAAAAAAAAAAAAAATCTAAATCTTCTTCAGTTAAAGAGAATGAAGAATTGAAGGCTACGTTCTGCGGATCTATAACTGATCTTACAATATGCTATATTTATTTCAAAAAAACATGCTATAAACTGCTAAAAATGGAAAGTATAACAAAACTATGAGGAATAGAAGGTTCAGAAAGTTTTGAACTTATTTTCCCAAACCAATACTTAACTTCAGTATCCTTCTGCATCTGTTTCACTGAAAAATTTTCCTTAGAGGAACATGAATAAAATTTTATTTCGCTATAGTGTGGGAGAGTGAAAGACAGACAGTGAATCTCGTGGTTTAAGTCCCTGCTGCAAAAAAGGGCTGAGAATCTCTGTTATGAATCTGGCAGAGAATGAATTTGAACCTCTGTCTCCCACTATAAAAATGGCCTATCAGTTATGGTATCGTCTCCCTTTAGAGACAAATTCAAAAGGTAAACAAAAAAAGCATAACTAGAATGGGTTTAATTTTGCATTTGACCCAAAAGAAATTTTGAAACATAGAAAAATTCTATGAAATATGTTTTTAGTTCCCTGTACAGCAGAAATTGTAATGTGAACTGCTTCTTATCTGTAACTAAGCTATGAAAATAAAATTCAAGTGTAGAAAGTCAGTTGAAAATTAAAAATGCAATTTATTAACTTGGTTTTATTGGGAGAAACACTGAAACTCAGTCTCAGAGGGTAATAAATATTACAAAATGCTGCATAACCAGAATTGCTAAGGCTTCAGGTTCAACATGGATCTCACTATATTGGTTGTTTATCTTGAAGCCTAGTTCCCACAGCCATTTATCATCTGAAAATCTCAGCTTTTATTAAGACACTATGTTGTTGTCTTTGTGCCTGTAGAAGAACACATGAAAATGCAAAAAGCACTAACTCAAGTGTTCCTCTACTGTTATGTACAAAAAAAAAAAAAAGTATAAAGCTAATCTTACAAAGTCCTGTTGCTCCAGGAGCTGAGACCACAGGAAAAACCATTAAATGCGATTAGACTATTGATAAAACTGTGACAGTTGGCAATGCTGAGTTTGGGAAGAGAGTCCTCTCACAGTATCTAGCTCAAATGTGAGTCTAGTAAATACATATTAACAGTACCAGCTTTGAACTGACTAGGAAACATTCATAGTCCTAGTGAATGATTTAGGAAATCCCAGTATCTGATAAAATACACTCTCCATCAGGATCAAACATCATCATGATCTGAACAAACACTGAACAAGGCAGTATCCTGACTTATGTTGCCATATCAGCTAGTGTTAACACAGAAGTCTTTGCTTTTTACTGGTATTAACTCAGCAATAATTAGCTATCTTGTACCATTACAAGACAGCAAAACAACTTGGATTTTATTGAAGGTGATACTGAGGGACAAAGGTACTCTATGAAGTCTAAGGAAGGCCATGATGACCCTGGAAAGAAGACTCACTAGAATCCAAACTGTAACCACATTTAATAATCACGATTTAAGAAACATTATAAGAATGGTCAGGAATTTTGCTGTATCTTATAAACTATTATTCTCAGCCTTACTTTTACACTGTGAACAGCTGTATAGATCAGAAATATTCAAAGTACATATGTAACACTAGGAAGGCAGGTATGTTTGCAAGAAAAGCTTTGTCTGGTATTCTGGGAGTGACTAGTTAGATAAAAAGACTTAATTCAAAGGTGTTCTGTGTTATTCAAAAGGTCATGATAAGAAACAGTGGTTTGAATTCCTGTAAAATCCACTGACAATTCTAAGTAAGCATATATGGAAAAGAAGAAATATGTGGATTATTTGCTTGCTGTTCTATACTACATGAAATCTGGGATTTATCTTTAACTTCAGGAGGCAGTATAATTAAAGTATTGCCCTAAGCATTGTGTGGAAGGTGGGTTTGCTCTGAAACTTTTCGTGCTTGATGTCAGGGTGGATATCTAACTTACTTGTCAAGTTTCAGTAAGACACAGTTAATGAAGCTAGTAAGAATACGATCAAACTTAAACAAGGCCTAGATAGACTCTGGTCTGAGTCTGGATGTAAATCTGGATCTGCACAGAGTGCCTAGAGTCAGCAGAACTCGGTAGAGGCACATGTGTTTTCTTAGGGAGAGGGCCATGACTCACTGCAGAGTTATCACAGGATTATTTTTTTTCCCCCTCTAGATTTTGGTTTTTTATGGAACTACTGATTTTGTGTGTGTGTTTGTGTCTTTGTCTTAAACATCAAAATCTGGACCAGCATAATCCTGAACATATCGCTGAAGTATTACATTTTCCATTGTTGAGGAATTCTGATTAAATCAGAGAATTTTCTTGAGAGATCCTTAAGTCAAACCCAGATGACTAATAGAGCACCAGGTTATGGACTAGGAGAGCACCAAACTGTCTGAGTAAAATTGTACTAATCTTCAATCTAATGATTCAAGTTTAGTGGTATCTCCTGGCCTCAGAAATCTATTGATAAAGATGTAATCTTCACACTGTTTTAAAAAGGTTAAAAACAGTATCAGAATTCTGAAATTCTTACATGACAAGGAGTAGCACGTACTCTACTAATGCTCTTGATGTAAGTCAGTTGGTTTATAGGACTATAGAAACTGGCCTGCAAAAACAAGTGCTTCTGCCAGATCTGTTTAATGACTACCTTAAGTATAATGTAAAAGAGGCAACCATCTAGGGCAGCTAGGGCAGGAAAATGGCCATGGCTCAGCTGTCTCCATTACCAGGGCTAGAAACCTTAGGAGCTAAATTAGCTGCTAGAACAGACTAGGGAAAGGTTGGAGTTTGAAGCATGGCAGTTGCTGTGGCAAGGAAAGAAGGAATAAGGCCTTTTTCCTTGTATTTCTTTCACGGAAGTACAATAGTAAACCTCAGTCTCCAGAATCTCTCCCAACAGTTCTCAATCCCTGCTCCACCCCTTTCCTCTATACACCTCTTTTCAATGAAAACAGAGTCTATAAAGCTTCCTCCCACTCTCAGTGCTCTCCTTCCCTGCTGAGTATTCAGTTTTTCCCTATCCTAGTCAGAAGTCTCGAGTCACCTCTGTTCTATTTTTAGCATGCTTTCCTCTAGCAAAGAAAAGGCAGGGAAGGAAACCTTAAGCAAAGAAACTACATTAATGCTGCAATAAATCTATGATATCAGCTGCTCTTTGTCAGCATAGTGAATAGCATGTGAGGAAAAGAACTACTCAAGGTAAAAGACTGGGTTAGATGTCTGCTAGCTACAGTGAAAGTGCTAGAACTGAAGGACATGCACTAGTCTCAGAGCAAGTTGTAGTTGATCATTTAATAGCTTGAAATTTTAGCAGCATTGAAAAAGCAGCAGAAGACCTCTATCCTGGGTTACAGTCTCATGTATAGGAAAGGTTGCTTTGAAATCCACTGCTAGCAGTAGGCTGCTAAATATAGCTGGAATAGTCACCTCCCAGGCTAAGGGATGAATGCATGTAGCTGGAGAGTGGAATGAGGCCTGCCTAAAAGTAGTCTAAGGCCCAATTTGCCTAGCCTTCTCCAGTGATATAAAATATGCTGCTTTGTTTGACATAGGGATTTGTTTCAAGAGAACTGTAGAGACTGGAAAAAAGCATCCCTTGATTCCAGTTCTTTACTGACATCTGTCAAACTTACCTTGCATAATATTAAAAATAGAGATTACATGGAATATAAAAACAAATGAACACCATAGGAAAGAAGCTTTAGTTTTCCAGTGTCTTGGCATGACAGTTAAAAGATTCCAATCATAAACTAGCTTCCTGTAAGAATATGAGTGTGTTTAATGAAAATCTTGTGACAGGAGCTAATGTATTGAAGTAGAACCTGCTATTCTGGGAAAACTTCAGATTATTTTATTCTCTGGTATATGTACCAGCTTTGAGCTGAACTCTTGGGAGTCCTAGCTCCTGAAACATGGCAATGTTTTTGGAATACCAGAGTGTGTTCCTATAAGTTCTGTAACAAATGCAGGGTGTTTCAGACTTGTACACTAAATCTTAAATACAAATAACCTCAAGTAAGGAACACAATATTTTATTTTGTTAACAAAATTATATAGTGCGATTAAATGTAAGGCTTAAGCCAACTTCAAAAAACATCTCAGAAGTTTGTGGATTTTAAAAATTCTTGGGAAAATTTTGTAACGTTGCCCCTCCTGCATTTGGGACCAATTTCTAGGATGAATTTTGAAATTCTCACTCACCCTTTCATCCTCCCATCTGACCCTTCATACCTCTTCAGAGCTCCATTAACTTCAGTGAGGCATGAAATTGAGAAAGAATTGCAGCTAAGTCTGCTTAAAACAGAATTGCAACTAAGTCTGCAGAGCCGTAGGTGGAGCAAAACTCTCAAAACTCAAAAGAAGTTCTGCACAAGTGAAAATAGAAAAAAATGCATCTGGAAAACCTTTTGAAAATTTGCACTAAGTAGGTAAAGTGAACAATAATTTGATTTCTTCCATCTGTTTGACCGTGTAGGGTAAAAATAACTAATGTCAACAATAGTGAAGTATCATGAGGCAACTGAATGAAAAATTCTTAGTTTTTATAAGGCAACCTAGCTACCAGCTCTTTACCATAATAACTGGTAACAAATACAGGTTTGGGTTTTCTTCTCTCTCAACCTGTGTTTCCCTAAGAGAAAGGATGAACAGAACTGAAATGATGAATAACAAAACTTTAGGCAATGACAACGGAAATGAGACTATAGATAGCCCATGTATGGAGTCACATTTAACACAATAATCTAATTCTGTGTCATGTCTTGAAATGATACATTCACTGGCAATGGGGAAGGTAAATATTCTATTGTATCATGTCACTAAGTTTAGTAATGCTAATAAAAAAGCATTGCAGCATAACTACTACTTGGATGAGTAGAACTATTGAGCTTGCTGGGTCTAATCATATGAAGTGCTTCATTGAATAAGTAAGAATTGCAAAATGGAGCCATTTGTTAGATTAAAAAATGGATTTGGGGTATTTTGCAATCCTACTTTTTTTTTTTTTTTTTTAAACTGGGTAGCATTACTAGTTCTTATTTGGGCCTGTATAAATCTCATGCTTCTAGAAGCACCGAACAATTACATTACAAGAACAGTGAGCAATAACCTTTAAGCTTTGTGAGAAATAGTTTCTTAATTTCCTGATTAGTGACTGAAATTTCATCATTAGACATAGGTTAAAGCTATGTCTTTTGGTTCAGTTTTATTAGTAATACTAAGGAGATTTGTCTTCCCGGTTAAATATCGGTTGTCTTAATGTTCCAGATGTTTGTAGCTAAGAACAACTTGTCTGAATTGATGTGGTGATGACACAGAGAAGGAACAGATGGCACAGAGCTGTCCCTGCTCCATTCATCACGTCGATGACTCGAAACAGTGACAATACCACACTGGCTCATTCCAAATTATGGAGCCCAGCAAACAAATTTGCCTGACTGGCAGGAGGTCTCAGAAAAGTAGACTGAAATCTGCCTTGGACAGCTATAGAGGTTACCTGGCTATGGATCGCAACTCTGGTGAAAGAGGTCAGTAGAAAAATGTCCCAAGAAGCAGGGTTTTCCTCTGCCTGGTGCTTGTAAAGTTCTTTCAGCCTTTGGCTTTGGTGAGTTCTATTGACTTCACTGGGTCTAGCTACATGAAGGTTTTCATTTAAGGAGTAAGAATTGCAGATTCAACTTCACAATCAAATACTAGGTAAGAATGCAGTAATGGCATGATACTTGTAAGTGGAAGAAGCTAGAGCAAAAGGGTATACTAGGCTTACTTGTGCTTACTGCTGTAGTTTTGCAGCAGGCTCTTAGTTACAGTACTGTTATTCTTTTTGTCTAGCCCCAATTTTCTGTATTACTCTTGATTTTGTCTGACCATGACATTCCAGTCAGGTATTTTTTGTCTGGGACATAAGATGGGGACAGAACTTCTTCAGCTGTGCAACTTATAAAGTCTTAATCCTTGCAAGGACATTAAAGTGTCAGGTGCCACAAATGTCCTGGTGTTGGGTACAGATTCCTAACCAAATACGTGTACCATATGTCAAAAATCCCAACAAATTCCTAATGTTATGAGTACTCACAGCTGATTGACATGTGGATACGCTCAGAGAACAAGTTCTGGTAATACTGCTTTAGAAACTGGGCAGGCAGTATATTTATATGTTTATGGCTTGCAACCGTTTTCCTGTCATCTTATTGTACATCATGAAAGAACAAGGAGATGTAGGATTTGTAACTAAAGAAAAGCAGATTTTGTTTTTCCACAAAAAAGGAAACTTGTTGGGCCTGTGGTACAGGTTGATACAGAACACCAAATACAAGTTTTTGGTGTAAGATATTTATTGGTATGAGTCTTTATGAAGTTTCTTCTGTGCCTTGGTGAGCACATTGTTTTTGTCAGGGGCATACTTATAGTTTGAAAGAATAGGAGTATTCACAATGATGTACTTAAAAAAAAAAAAAAGAGTAAAATTACTTGCTTGGTAAATAAAAAGTGAATAAAATTAACTGTTTGATCCAGACTGGAAAGTGAAATGTGGATAAACTCCGACTGGCCCCTTTACAAGTGATAAACTCTTTACCACTTTTCTTGACTGCTTTAGCAGTGTTGAGGTTATCTGCCAGGAGACTATTTTGCCCAGTGAATGGAAAAAGTTAAACTTGTAATTCTTGTGCTAAGGGTGGGAATAGTTCCCCAAATATGAAAGTGTGGGGATTTGAACCCAGGGTGATATCTGTTACTTTTTCTCTACAAGCAGAGTGGCTTGTTCTGTGTTTCCTTGTATTATCTGACTTGAGTTCCGTATGTCCATCTGAAAAGATCTCAGAAAAATGTTTGTACCAGCTTCTCTCTGCACTCAAGAGTTAGCAGAATTCTTTGACATGAAAAAGACAGAAAAATTCCCTCTCCCCTGCAAACCCCACAGTAACACTTTGAGAATATTGCAGCAAAGCTTGTGTTTCTAACGATGGTGATATGGGGCCGTTAGAACTTAACTATCTGTCAGGAGAGATTCCCAGCTTTCAATAACAACATAAGATTTTTGCATTAGTACTTGAAAATATGACTCAAATGCATCCAAAAGTTTTCGAAAGGAGAAGGTCTCAAATAATTATTATTTTAAACTTGTTTTATGATATTTCAGTACCTGATATTGACTGTATCCAGTAAATCATGAAAACAATGGTAAAACAATTTTCATCTACATAAAAACTAAAAATGGTAAAGCTAAGTAGGTGTTTTCAGAGGAAAGCGCAATCGTGACTGAATTTCCAGTAGATCAGGTTATGATAATGGCAGACTGTTAATACAGAGTACATGTGGTTTGAGGATTTAAGTTTTATGGTAGAATAAACAAAAGGGAAAGAAAGAAGAATTTAGAAGCCTCATTTCTCAAGAGAAATATCCAGAGTCAGTGGTTACATGCAAACATTTTAGACCATACAAAGGATATTATAATTTAATTTCCAGCTTATAGACACTAAAAATACCAAAAGGAAGGACAAAAATAATGGTAGTGATAGCAAAACAGCAGAGGACCTTACACTAAGTTCTAATAGATCTAAATGGTCCAGACAAGCACAGCCCTACAATATTAATTGACCTCCAAAAATATCTGTAAGAATCACATGCCAAGAAGACACCCAAACTACTAATCATGGTAACTGAGTTATCCTGGACCATGATGCTTTTCCTTCATAACATAATACATCTGATTAACTAGTAGAAACTTGGCTACCTGGAAGCCTAGTGTTGTTTTTTTACTACTCAAAACTTACAGTCTCCTTTATTTACATAACTGAGCTAATGCAGACTTAGGATATTTAAGATATGTACTTCTGGTTATAAAAAGGAAAAAAACAGAAAATAGTTTATTAATTTTATCTAAACCCTGGCTTAGATAGTACATTTCATCATTAATGGCTCTGGAATATAAGTGAAGGTTTGAAATGTGTGGTTTCCTTATATAGTTCAAGAATAACATCCAAAGTGATGTGTGCATGCTGATACATGAAGCTTAGGTCTGGTTATAATATGCCAGTATGTCATCTTTTACTAGCTTATAATAAATGATCTATGGATTTAATAATCTAAAGTGTTTTTCAGAAGTCCACCAAAACTTATACTTGTTGCTGACACACTTTTGACAAAAGTTAGGGTTAAAAAATCGTTAGAAATTGAAGATGTCTGCCACAACTGGTAACTTATTCACACTGCTGTTACTCCACTGACATATACTGACTTAAATAACGTATTATTATAGTGCAAGAGTAGAATGAGACTTCAACCCTAATTGCGGAGGGAATGACATCTGTGGTTAGCAAGAAATATGTTGTATTTGTCTTTTTAACAGCTACATATTAAAGTGGTAAAAGCAAAAATGACAGAAACAAGACACCTAAGCAAAGGTCTTGCTATCCAACAGTCAGATGATCTAGCATTCAGACATATGTTAGTGTCCTGTATAACTCAAATTAGCAAAACAGCTCTGCTTAGTTCATGCATCTCCTTTTAGCCACTGTTTTTGCTCAGAGAAATGTACATTAAGATTTCAATATATCTCCCTGTAGCTCTGGAACATTAACACTAAGTGCATCCAGGGAGGGTTTAATAGAATGCAACATTAAAATAAGAAATATTATGCATGCCAAGTTTGGTTTGGGGTTTTTAGATGTGTCCACTGGGATTGAAAGTACTTGGGTTATCAGTGATGGTCTGGCAATTCATGAGGTGCTGTCTGCTTTGAATTAACTTCACTGGTGCACACGACTAGTCCTGGTTGCACTGATATCAAACAGCAAAATTATCTGCTGTAGTTTATTCTGCTTTTCAAGAAAATACAAATTATTTCCAGTGTTATATAAGCACTTGGATATGTGATTTGAGCCCCATTATGTTCGATATGTAAAATGAGAGCCTTGTTCTGAAAAGCCTACAACAAATACAAAACAAGAGACATAGAGCTGGTGGGAAGCCAAATACTGAACATGTTCTGCACCAGGGGTGTGCAAGCAGCATAAATAGAGCATCTGCTCTAGTCAGCAATGTTTGAGCTTCCCTTTGAAAACAACTACTTTCATGTAGGTGTGAGGAAACTTTCTCTCCTTTCTCCTCAAAGCGAACAATTAGTAGAAACCTTTCTTCATTTAAATTACTAGCACTTCATCCCTCTCTCAGCAGCAGTTTTGTCAAAAATTCTTTTTTTTTCCACTGGCACTTCTTTTCAGTCCCTTAAGCCAACAGTTTCTGAGATAAGAAGGGTCATTTGTTTTTAAAACATTTTCTGATCCCTTCATGAACATAGTTAGTGTAATCAAGTTGTTAAACTGATTTCACCCCTGTCTTTATAGGAGTTATAAGCCTGAAGGAAAGTTTTTGAAAGCATATGGAACTGCCAGCCTGGGTGGTCTAACAAGTGTTTGTACAGGGCACCTAGCTCTCTGTGTCTTTTCAATGGGTGTATTGATTTATGCCTGCATACTGTAGATTTCATGCTCTGACCAGTTCAGTGACTTTACTCACATCAAACTAAACCTTTGATTCCCAATAAATACTCATATATATCACTGCTTTGCTGCTAGCCTGTGATCATAACTGGAAATCTCTTCCCTTCCTTATACTCATGCAAACATTTTTTTTTAGTGCTATCCAATATGAATTCTCAAAATTTTCAGTGGCTACTCTGTGTGTGTTTGTGGGGGGAGAGGTTCTGAGCCTACTGAGAATTTTGTGGGCAAGCAGGATGAAGGCCAAAAGTTCGTTGTGCATTACTGAGAGCCTATCTGCAAAAATCTGTTGAAAGGAAGGAAAAAGAAAAAGAATAGATTGCAATGATAAAGCAATACAGATGAAATTCAGATGGAAAATGTAAAAGATCAAGTCTCTGCCTGCTTCATGCTGTTTCCCAAGAGCTTCCTTGGGCCATCCATCAAAGAAAGAACTGGAAAGGATTAATGAGGTGTGTCAGGTTTCAAAGGTGACACCTGTCCAGGACTGCTCACAGCTGGATTTTGGGGGGCTTATAGACTTTTTTTTTTCCTTTTAGAGACAGGGGATCAGATGGGGGAGAAGGGGGCAGAAAATGCCAACTGCCTGAAAAAATGTGGAATTTTGTATTTTATTTGCGGAAGTGCTCTTTTCATGTACCTGCTGTGTGCATGTGACTTCCCACAGAATCATGCTGTTGTGTCACTCCTTGAGGTATAAGCCTGAAAGTAGGTTAGTAATGTTCCATCTCTGTGATTAAAGAATCAACAAATCCATCTGGGCTGTTGCCATACTAAATAACAACAAATTTTTGAGGCCCATTTGGGGAAAAAAAATCAGTTAAAGTTTTTGTGATGCAAGACAGCTGCATGGAGTGCTGTAGCTTCATAGTGTACCAAACGAAATATTCAATCTTTTGTAGACCCTGCAAATGTGTGAATCTATGTGTAAAGACTGCAAGTTTGCACAATAGGCTCTCTTTCCTTAGGTACCTATATCCGTAATCCCTAAGAAGTTCTTGCACCCTGGTAGTTCATAAGCCAGAATGATTTTTCTAAAAATGTCTCTTAGGAAAAACCAATGCAGTTCAGAAGCCTGGAGCCACATTTCCAGCTATGAAGCAACACTTCTCCATCCACTAGCCCTTAAAGAGTCCTCCATCCCTTTTAAGATTTAGTTGCAGTCTGAGGTGTGGAAGAGGGACCTCTGCCAGCAGAATGGCAACCGCCATGTCCCTCAGAACAGGAGCAATGTTGAGGAAAACTCATCAAGACTTGATACGCACTTGTAGAACAAAAGTTAAAGTTTACATAAATAGGAAAAAAAAAGTTGCTTCCTAGCACACAGTAGTCATTTCTACATGGTGACAGGATAAAATTCCTAAACTGGTATTCTTGCTTCACCCAGAAAGGTTTTTATAAAGAGCAATCAAATGACTATATAAGTCTAATTTGTCTGTTCAACAGTTGGGTCCAACAACAGGCTGCAGTGCAGCAGCTGTAAGCATGTCAGACTGCACCCTTGAAGTCCTTGCCTGCTCCCCTGGCTCTTGGTTCTTAGGGCTAGTTCAGCTTTCACAGCTGAACAAGGTTTCTTGCACCTGTGCCTACACCTCTGGCTGTGCTTTTCCTGCCAGAGTGTGAGTATTTTGCAGCAAATTCAAGGAAATTTATTTTTTAGGTGGTGCAAGACTACCTTGTTGCCAGGACCTTCCTGTTCTAGGGATCTCACAGCTTCTCTTCTAGAATTTCATACAACCCAGCAAAGTTGTAAAATGTGTGAAAAAATTTTCCCTATGTTTGATCTTCCCAGCCACTGATACCTGATGTAACTCAGAGTATGTATCCTCCTCTACCTCACCCCTGGGGAGCCTGTTTGTGCCCTACTCTCCCCTCCAGCTCCCAGACTGCAGAGGTGAAAAAAGGCAGCCATGCCAGCCCCAGGGCTCTGCAGATGATGCATGAACCTGCCAGAGTTGGAGGAGCCCTGCCTGTTGTACCGTGTCCTCTCTGTTGCAATGCTGGTTGCGTGCATCTACCTATGCCATGCATCTTGGTTCTGAGATGCTCTAGGATTATTTCCTGACCAATTTCAAAGCATTTTGTATATCCTTCAAGGTGCAGTTGTGCAAGGGCACTTGATGGGATCCATCAGCATTGGTGTGCGGTTTTACATGCGGGTGTAGGGTGATATCCCTACTCATTCCCACATATGTATTGGCTAGATATGGTTTAAAGCAGCAAACGTGGATTAGGGGTTCTTCCATGTGAACTTTTAGGAAGTTTAGCCTACAGCCAGTGCTGATGAAGTCTGGAACAATCTGGAAAGACACCCAGGGACATGACTGGCCAGCTGATACATGGTACTTGCTGTTGCTCGCGTTGCTTTGTTGTTATGGTGCCTCGCTTTTTGTTCATTTATTTCAGCCTCGCTGGTGTTGCTGTATCTTAAGTCATTTACATATCTGAGGCAGGAATTTTCTCCAATATCCATGTGTCCACAGGTACCAAGCACACTGGGATCCTAATCAGAGAATAAGTCATCAATGGTATGCAGAATTCATAAGGTGGGCTTCTGTTGTAAGAAAAGTGATCCGGAGAGCAAGAAGGCTTTTCAGCTGTGTACTCCACTACTGGGGCATGCTCTGCAGCTGATTTAAATATTATTAGAACCATGACTTTTAACAAAGGAATAGAGTTAGGCTCCAAGTTTTTTCAGCTGCTGTTTGACATTGTTGTCTGTCCAGTAAAAATAAGCATAAAGCTAGTAGATGTCTTTGTGTAGATCCTTATTGTTTCACGTCGCATGTAAATTTGCATCTGTCATGAACTGAAATTATCAAGATCTTGCAACTAGATTGCAAGACCATTTCACAACTATGCTGTAACTAACTGTTCTCTGGGATGAGCAGGAATCCTGTGGAAATCCTCCTGGCCTATGATATTATGGTTTTCTGGGAATTGGCTCTCACGCATGCAACATGTTTTGGGTTTTTTTTATAGGTAGGTAATCCAGTAGTGCTATTATAAGTGGGGACCCTGTGGCCACTCTAATGACACTGAATGGTCTGACTGGGCCAAAAGTCTAATGGAAGGTTAAATGGTTTTGTCCCCATTTCTTGAGTGCATCAGCAGAGATCAACCTTTTTAACCTATCCTGTGTAACAATGGCCGTGCATAGCAGAAAAGTGATTTTCTTCAAATACTGAGAGACTGCTTAGACATAGCCCTACCCCTCCCTTTTCCCTCTTCTCTGTTGTTAAACCTCAGCTGATTAACTGTATATATTTTACTTCATTTTTGCACCACACTCCTCAGTAATTTGTCTCAGAGCATTTACAAAGGATTTAAACACTTTTATCCTAATTTCAAGAGGTGAGTCAGCAAAAACCCAGTGGCGTTAACTTGATAATGACAAAGCAAGGAATAAAACTTAGACCCTGGGAACTCAATGGTGGTTTTCTTACAGTTTTATACTAATTGTAGCCATGTCTTACAAACTTTACTAGCATCTACATAGAACACCGTGTGTGGTCTGCTCATTACCTTAGAAATTCTCCATCTTCTTACCAATGTACAAAGAGCAACTTTGTTACTTCTGACCAGTACCAAAGCCTAAAGTGAAGCAGACATATAATCTTAGTAGGAGTGCGGTCCCCTGCGGTTAAATACACACAGTTCTTGTACAGTCAGCATAGTAAATTTTTTCCTCCCACTTCCTAGAACGGTAAAAACAGGCAGGGTATTGCTGATGGTGGTTTTGGTGTTGAAAAGTACACAATTATTGGGTCCTTCCTCCAGTATCCAGGCAGCATAGGCTCTCATATTTTTGAGTATAGATTTAGATGCAGCTAATTGGTAGCATGATAGATATGGATGTAGAAGCCTGAGTAACAGATGGTTTTGAATAAGATGGAGTTCTGAAAGGCACAATTCAACATTTTTTTTTTTTTTTTTTACAGGAGAAATACCACATCCTGTTTACAGATCATCTGTGTGTATTTGGCCAGACTCATCCCTTCTATAAATCATTTGCTCTGAATGGAGTCAGGACAGGGATTTTACTCAGTCCCTAGTGGTATTTGTTTTGTGAGATCTGGCTTTTAGAGCATGGTTAAAAGAAATCTGAAAGGACAGCTGTTCTCTGAGGTTTTTAAAATTGCTTGTTTAAATTCATATTTAAATGTAGTCTCTTTTTTTAAGTGCTGCTTTTTTGTGATCTTAAATGTTAGAGACATTGAAAACTAAAATTAATATAGCATGTCTATTTTATTCATAGAAGGGCACAGGTATTTTGTGGGCCTTGAAATAGATAACAAGTGTAAACTTACAGCCCGGGACTCGAGACAGAATTTGCATCATCTGAACTGTGGTCTAATCAGAGATTCCACTCCTCCATAAACCTAACTGAAAAAAAAAAAAAAAAAAAAAAAAAAAAAAAAAAAAAAAAAAAAAAAAAAAAAAAAAAAAAAAAGACACATATGAGATGTTAATTATATCATTTTGTGCCCTGGAAGGTGCTGAGTCTGTTGGGAAGTGTACCTGGCAGAGGTGCTAGCTGAGACACTGGAAGCTGTTAAGGGGAAGAACGCTACTCCGGTAAGTTTTCTTATCTTGCCTTTATCACAACAGGGTCAAGATGATCAGTAACTGACTGAGCAGATGGCATGTTTTACATATGTTTGATTTGCTGTGACAATCAAGGAAATAATTCCCAAATGAAGAATGCTTCTTGGCGGGAGGGGGTTACCAGGTGCAGAGACCATGCTCTACATTATCTTGTTCCACTTATCACAGTACCATAGGTGATAGTTATGCAGGGAAGTACTACGGATGATTCTTTCCACCTACTTCTGGCTTGTCCTCATCTTAGTCTTTTCCTTGCAAGTATGAACTCCTAGCCATTTATCATGATCAACAAGGTATCCTACCACTATATATTCACAATTAATCTGTAATGGAGCTATCCTTATGGATGCCTTAATAAAGCCTAAAAAAGACTGATTCATGCAGAAATGAGGCATTCTTGCCTAGGAAAAACACAAAAAGATGAAACCTAAGAAACCTGAGTTCTGATGGTGAATCTGGTGTAATTGTGAAGCAAAACATTTTGGTGTTTTACTGCTTCTGTGTCATTTTAGTCAGTTAACAGGATATTTTCTTGATCAAAACTATGATTGTCTCATTAATTTGAATATGTAGGTAAAAGGCTTCTTTCCAAGGATATAAAAATCAAACCTAGTTAGAGATGGACTGCTTTTTCAGTTGTGCTACTCTATAGTGTATCTTGAAGGTTTTCTACAGATCTTAATGGAAATCTCTGCACACCACTGGGTGGAATGAAACGAGGTGAAATGCAGAAGGAAAGATGCACAGATATTTCTTTTAAATACAGTCCAATTCAGGTCTCTCTTAGGTAGGGACCAAAAGTTTTCCAACACATTGAAGGTGTCCCAATTCGCAAATCACTTCAAAGGAGAAAATACATTTTAGCAATTTAATACATATCTAAGACATATTTTCAAAATCAATGCAACATGTTTCCCTGTATATTTTCACAGTGGTTCATTTAACATTTAATCTCCTGCATTCCACATACTCAAGTTGTAGGCTGCTTTTTCTGTATAGCACTTACCTTTCATTGCCAAGATGACATAGTAATTTTTTCTAATTAAAACACTCCAAGTATTTTTATTCTCACAGCCTTTCATCCTTACTGTTTTCCAAAATGGATATTGTAATACAGCTTCCTTTAATCTGACTCCACACTAATTTTAATTATTTTGGGAGGAAGGGATTCTATCAAATGCTGCCAGAGATGCTTGTACTTTTATGTTTTGCCACTAAAATCTGAAACATGAGAATTTGGTTCAGCAAAGACAATATATGTGAGTATCTCCACAATCAATAAACTCTTGTCTTAAAAGCAAGGATGTATGTTAGTCCTCCTTAGTAGTTTCACATGTGATTAAAACCTGACTTTTTTTAAAACTAAATTAATCAACTTTATAAAATTCCATTTCTTGTTAATTATAATAGCATACCATTTCTCCCATTACTGGCCAAACCGAGTCTGAAGGACAGCTGACTCTAGTAATACCTGTGCATGCATCTGTAGGATAGGGTCAAATATATTGTGTCTAGCTCTAGATAAAATTGCATTTTAATACTAAAATGCTTTCCATTTCCTTGCAGGATTAATGTTGTGTCTATCATGCTACCTGTATAAGAAGAGATTAAAAAAAAAAAAAAAAAAGAAAAAAAAGTTGTTCTGTTCTACTCAGTGAAATACTACTTTTTCCAGCCAATGTACTCTTAGCAAGATAAACCATGTAGTTTTAAAGATTACTCTGTTTAAATTTTCAAAACATTTTATTACTGTAAATGGAGTAACGTAGCTCTACGTTGAGTGTAATCAGGAGAAAAAAATTTAATGTTCCTCACTGGGAGGTATTTAAGAGGTAATATATCTTTAAGTGTCTCCGCCTCTGAATCCACCCACTTCTTGATAGCTGCGGCAGTCTCGTTGACTCATAGAAGCCGTGTTCATACAATAGCCAGCAATGAGCAGTATTTTTCAGAGATTTTAAGAGCACACCTCCTGCTATGTATTTTGCGTCCTAGCTTGCTGGGGTTGAAGGTGTATAAAAGAAACAGTTTTAAGTTTCTAAGATATTGCAAAAGATAGTTCCTCCTCTCATCCCGGAAAATCCTGACAGACCAGTTGGATACCCTTCAGGCCTTAACCAAGAACTTTATCTGCTTGTCCCACTGTCTTTCTTACAGTAGAAAGACCTGAGACACCCTTAAGAACTGAGAATCTGACTAATTTAAACAGATGGCTAATCCCAGTGCTGTCTGCAATGGACATCTACATCATCATCATCAGAAACAAAACAACATCTTAAAAAGTGGAATCTATAAGAAAAATGGAATTACTAAAGGAATGAAGGTAAGGTTTAATTGTTTACCCTAATTGCCTCAATATTGAAAACAAATAGGTAGTTGCAATATTACTTAAGCTAGTTTTATGGCAGCCTTAGTCTCCATTGAACAGGTTGTATGGATTAGGCTTGTGTGTTAAGTTTTATAATCTTGGGACCTGAAGCTGCTTTTTTTCTATCATCTTAAACTGCAGTGAGAGTCGTGAATGTTCATGCAACATACTGTTGGTGCCAGGGACGAACTAGTCTCTAGTTCATATCAAACACAACAAACATGTACACTGAAATGTAGTAGTTTCCTTCTAAAGCTTAACCAATGGTGGAGTTGACTTTGTGATGTATTAATCACTAGTGGAAAGCTGTTTTATCAACTTAAAGTGTGTGTGGAGTGGTTTTTAAAGTGTGATTTATTGCTGTACAAGTATAACCAAAAAAATGTAGGCAGGGGAAGCTGTCTTTTCTTGATGTTTACATTACTGCAAGGTTGTTTTAACTGATGCCTGCACTTTACTGATGCCTGCTCTCCAGCCTTGTACTGCTTAAAATCCAAGTCAGTTTACTTACTATTTTCTCAAGCTGTTCTCTTTGAAACTGGCACTTCCCATTTATGTGAACGTTTTGTGGAACAGTTGGCATGTAGCATCCTAAAGAATGAACCACAAAACCAAAGGTATGATTTTGCCAAAAGAGCCCAAATCTTAAATGTGGTCTGTCTGTGATACCTGTTCTGACTGGGAACATACTATCTGTCTTGAAGTGTCCTAACTCTGGATCTTGGTGTGATCATTAGTAGAAAGTCATGTAGTGACTAGAAAAAGGCCGGCTTTACAGTGTGGTGTGATGGTGAGAAGGGGATGGAGAAGGTTGCTTTTGGAGCCTGAGAGCTCACCTGACCATCCCCGTTGAAAGCTTTAGACGACGACTGTGGTGAGGGTTCTGGGTTCCGCTGTTTTACAAATAAACTGTTATCATATCTTTCTCTAAATGGGGCTCTCACGCACCTAGGACTCTAATGAAGGCACGCCCAGTGTCATGCTTAATGATTGTCTGGCTTTAGGTGTCTCCCTTGGTATGGGTGTTTCCTAATCATTGGCTTGTGTAGGATGAGGAAAGCAAAAAAGCTTGTGCAGTGATTGAAAAGTCCTTTCTTGGGATTTGCTTCCAGAAACCTAATCTAGCATCCTTTTATATATCACATATATCCCCTCATCACTTTATATATTAGCTATTTGCCCC
This sequence comes from Aquila spilogaster, assembly GCA_024606505.1. Taxonomy (NCBI): domain Eukaryota; kingdom Metazoa; phylum Chordata; class Aves; order Accipitriformes; family Accipitridae; genus Aquila; species Aquila spilogaster. The sequence continues at coordinate 39,900,219 of JANHGO010000073.1, read as the reverse complement.
GGTGATGTCTGAAATCCTTGCTTTCAGCTTGAGTGGCAAATTTCAAGGACTAAGCCTTGCCATTCAGTTATTGTTAACCTGCTGCAAATGAGCTGTTTTGAAGGCAGTCGGCTCCCAGGAGGGGATTAATTAGGATTTCCTTCTTAATAGGAAAGACATGGCTAGAGAAGTAAAGTAGAATATTACTGAGGGTGAGCAAAAAGGAAACAAAGATTAGCCTGAAAGGGGTGGCAAAGAAATGAAGGAAATGTTAGTAGATGCACCTGCTAGATTAGTGAAGTTTACAAGCACCGTATGGTTGGAGGAGAAGGGGTTTTACCCTGCCATGTGACGCGTGAAAGAAGCACTGAACCACTGGTAAATACCATCCATGGGTGAGGAAGTGGTGAGGAAGTGAAGCATTAGAAAGTTCAGGAGACTTACCAAAGGCAGATTTGGTAAGTCTGGGTCTAGCACTGTGTTCCAAAATACATACCATTTCCCCTCTCTTCCTGCTTCAAACACAGATTGGGAAAGAAGGAAACAATAACAGACGAGTCCTGTATGAACCAGGAATCTCATTCCTGGTAGGAATCTCCCCATTCCTGTCTGGTCTGTTTCCCCGCCCCAGCTGCCTCACCCTGTTCGGTACTTATGCTTTATCCTATTTTACAGGAACAGATACTGTTCCTTCCTACCTGATCCGTTTACATGGCTTACTGCTGTAGGTGTGCAACTTCACACAGTCTTCCAGTGTGTTTATATCTGCACACAAAGTGTGCTTCCCATTTACAGCTGGGATCTGAGGATCAGGGAGTATGGCAGCTGGGTGCACAAGGAAGCCTGTGCAGGAACCAGACCCAACTTTGTCATGATTCCAGTCATTCTCCTCCTTTCCTCCTCTTTTGCTCTTTCTCCACCTTGCCCTGATTTCCCCTAACACTCTGACACACACCCACACACATGTATATGTACTTTACTGCCTATTCAGTAAATTAATTCACCATTAAACACCTTACATAGGAGGGGAAATATAGTGCTAGGATATTCAGGGGACGTGACTGATGATGCTCGTTCTAGCACTTGAGACTTGTGGCAGTTCTGAAACTCTTGGGGTTAGTTACAGCTGTGTTACTTTGCATGGAGGGGAGGAGGGAGACGTGTTCTGGTTTGAGAGAGGCAACTGGTGGTACAGAGGCTGCAGCGAGGGCATGACACAATGAAGGCTTCTAAGCCAGGAATATGTAGCAATAGTTGCACACAATTGACTGACTGGAACATCAGGCTTTGCAGAAATCAGCTCCATAAACCTTTTTTGTCTAGGGAGCCCACAGGAAGCACTGGCTTCAGGAAATGCTGGCTTTGGAAACACTGCTTTTGAAAACACTGGTTCAGGAACAATGTGTTTTGCATCTTAATGATGTAAGAACATTTTGTGTGTCTGTGTGCATGACAGAAATAGAGAAGCAATTCTGATACAGCAAAACCCCCAGGTTTCCAAAGAAAGGATTTTGTTTAATGAGGTGGGGAAGGTAATTAGGGATGATCAAATGTGGGGGAGTAGGGAGGCTTTCTTTGCTCCTAGCAATCTGTGGCATACCAAGGATAGGAAAAGAGGTAGCTGAGTGATAAAGCAGCAGTGAAACATCCTACCAGAAGAGAAGCTGTTGCTTTTGGGGAAGAGATATACCACTTTGGGGTGGGACTGCTTGTTTGAATAGATTCTGTGATTATTTTAAGTCTGACTCACTCAATTCTAGCTGATAGCACGGACTCCTGTGTTGTAATGGACACCAGGCCTAATCACAACCCCACAACCATGCTGCATCCTTGCTTCATTGGAAGTTGGGCCACAGTAAGACCTAAGCTCTGGGAGGTGGGTCGTGGGCCACGTCTTCTACTTCATTAGTGCTTGTAACACAGGCAGATGCTTTGTGTTCTTCCAGAACCTGTACCTGGACTTGCCTTTATCCAAAGCACAATTCAATAGCTAACTTATTTATGTAACTGTAGTAGCCAGGGAAAGGTATTTTCCTAGTGACGCTTTCTTTTGCTGTTATATTGCTGTTGATTGGGTGTCAATTGTAGGGGACATTGGATTTTTAAAACAATAAATATGTTTGTCCGGTGGAAACATTTTTTTCTTACAGTACACATGCAACAACTTTACTTCTTTGATAGATCATTCCCTTGGATGCCTGAGAGAGCTTCCAAGACAGTATGAAGCTATTTGCAAATTCATTTTTTTTCTGTTCTGCACTGAAAATGGCAGTAGCTTGCAAGAAACTTGCAGTGAACAAGACTACAGCCTTTTCCAGGGCTTTCAAGCTCCTTTCTGAAAGCAAAAAAGAGCCTGGGATGAGATCAAACCCAGTAATATCTGCCCCACTTATTTGATAGCCCGAAAATGTGATAGCCTCCAGCATTTGGGGGCTCTAAAATTTGGAAGATGACTGTATTTAGCCTCTGTCCTGTGACATCTGGACCTCCTCCTAACTGTTCTGTTCTGCTATTGATTCAATACTCCAGCATCTAGTCTCAGTCCCTTCCATGCTTTTGGCTCCCCTGCTTTTCTTCCTCTCCCTTCTGCACTACAATGTCACTTACTTCCCAATGAATATCTTAAAGAAAACATTGATTGTTTAAAAATAGAGTCATGAAAGGAATATGCCATGCAACTGTTCTCATAGGAATCATTTTCTTGTATGTTGTAAATGACCCCTGTAATTTCTTTGTGCTCTGTCCTCTCACATATATACATAGCACTTACTTCATGTGCTTTTGCAGCAGTTAGTGTAACTGGGACATTTTGGATGCAAACTCAATATAAATGTTAATGAGTGCTGTGGGAAAAAAAAAAAAAGCTAATTCCCACAATTAGAGTCATGTGATAAGGCTTATTAATAAGAGAAGAGAAAGGAGGGAGGGTTAAAGTTGATCAGACTACAGCCTTTCCAAATGTTTGCAGCCTCAGCTATGCAACCATAATGATCTACCACCAGAATAATTTTTTTTTCTGAAATATCTTCATTTTTTGGTGTTGCTTTGTGTAAAAACAACCTGAAAGGGGACTTTGCTGGCCCCAATCTTTTTCACCTGCAGCACCTAAGCCTTTTCGGCCTGTTCCATTCTGCATGTATTAGTGGAAAGTGCAATCCCCATAAGCCCTCTGGGTTTCATAGCTGTAGTGATAACAGGAAGATACTGAGAATTGGTTTTCAGACTTCTCTACCAATTACTACACCTGTTGCTAAGCTGCACCACAGATATGACCTCCTCATCCTCAGTTCCTGCCTTCTCTTCTCCTTGGTTTCGAGCCCCAGAAATTTGTTGCTTCGCACCAGCATTCTCAGCTAATAATCACAGGTCTCAGATCCACACCCTTGTTGCTGTCATCTACCTTGCTATGTGATGAGCTCAATGCATTGGAAGCAGGAAATGTTGAAGACGTCTTTCCACAAACTGAGATGTGACCAGTGTGTAGGTACAGGTAACAGGCAACAACTCTTTTAGCAATGCTTTGAGTGTGTTGCATGAGACTTTACATGCAAGGCTAGAGATTTTTCACATTGGACAATAAGTAAGTTTCCAGTAGGGCTGGAGTCACTACCCTGTTAACACCTGGAAGTTTAAGCCCTAACAAAAATAGCATGCATTGATTCGCTTTGGCTTGAAAGACCTAGTATGTCAGGTGCTTAAGGACAACCTCCTCTCAGCACAAGAACAGCTCATCATTGTACTCTTGAAAACAAGTAAATGTATCAGGAGACTGGCTTAGCTAACCAGACAACCCATGATGGAGCTCCAGTGCAAAAAAAGCAGTATACAAGAGGAGAAACAGGAATGGGCTACGAAAGAGGAATTTTGAAACATTGCAGTGGCATTTAGGCATGGTGTTAGGAAAGCCAAAGCTCACCTGGAGTTGACATTTGCAAGGGACATCAAGGGAAGCAAGATCTTTCACTGCTATATTAGTAGTAAATGAATAAACATGGAAAATGTGGCCCATTGCTGAATGGGGTGGTTGACTTAGTGACTGCAGACGCAGGTGAGGCTGAAGTACTCCATGCTTCATTTGCCTCAGTTTTCACCAACAAAGTCTTCCAAGCCTCTGTGTCATCAAACTACCAGTACTGGAAGCAGACTGAGTCATGGATCTCTTGAGAAATCTCAACACATACAAGTGCATAGGACCAGAAGGGAAGCATCCAAGTGTGCTAGCTGATGTCATAGTGGTATCACACACTATGATCTTTGAAAGGTCATGGATATCAAAGGAGTTCCCTGATAACTTAAGAAAGGCAAATGTTCTATCTGTCTTCAAGACAGATCATTTCTAGCAAAGGTTGTTTCTGGGAGCATAGAGAAGAAGGTGATTGGGAATAGCAAGCATGGACGTACCAAAGATAAATTACGACTGATTGTCTTCTGTGATGAAGTGACTAGATTTGTGAATGAGGGGAGAGTGACGAATGTCATCTACCTTGACTTTAGCAATACTGTCCTCATATGCTACTTGGGACATTACGGTCTCGATGGGTAGACTGCTATATGGGTTAATAACTGGCTGGATCATTGGGCTCAAAGGGTGGTGGTTAATGGTTTATACTTTGCCTGGAGGCTAGAGAGGTTTCATATATGGGGGGAAAAAAAAAATCAAGATGCAGATAACAACACTGGGACATGTTTCTCTGGAGCCTCCATCGTGGAGACTTTCAGGACCCATCCGGGCAAAACCCTGAGCACCCTGCTGGGAATTTGGTGTTGACCTGCCTTTGAACACGAGGATGAATCAGAGACTGGGTGGGCCCTCAGCTGGTCTAAGTGAGTCTGTGACCCTTTAGCATAAGGAGGCAGCATTTCTCTGGTGGGAGTCAGCTGCAGTGATCTAAAAATGGACAGAATTGATGCCGAAACCCAGTAGGGCTTCTGTGGGTAAATACCTGGCAAGCAGCTTATTCTTGCTCAGTAGAGGTAATTAGTAAAAGAAAGCCATGAAGTGGCTAGTCCCATTGCCAGTCTACTTATGTCCCTTCAGCATGAGAAATAATCACCTTTGCAAGCTGTAAGTGGCAGTCTTAGCTTTCAGAAACAAGTAAGGTAATACGCATTTTCTACCTGCTATGTCAGTGAGGGATGTAGGTGGCTGCCTTCCATTGCAGAAGCAATTTCATGAATATAATGGGCAGAATGATAAGATAATGGCTGCTTAGGGACTGTCTGGGTCTCTGTGTGAGCTGGCACAAGCAGGGTGCAGGAACAACCACAAAACCACAGATGAAATGCAGAGTAAATTTTTTTTTTTGTTACCTCACCAACCAGGGGATCC
>JANHGO010000073.1:39855052-39894811 GCA_024606505.1 Aquila spilogaster | reverse complement strand
AGTATTCCTGTCAAGCCTCTACCTTGCATAAATATTTTTGATTAATAGATGCTTTCATCAAATATAATAAAAAATAAGGCATTAATGCTCATCAGAGACCTTGCTATTAGAATGATTATCTTAAATTTAATTTCATTTGTAGGTGCCATTAATTTATTTCTAACAGATCTCTAATTTGGCTTTATCTATTTTGTATACAGCTTTTGCAAAGATATTTGCGGGCTGCACTTCCTTCAGAGCCCACCAGCTTTCTCCTCTCCACAGTGTGTTTTTGTTTAAATTATCTGGGCCACTGCAGTCTAAGAGACCGATTAATCTTCAGATGTGCCGCAAGATAGAAGTTAACAACCTAGCTGAGGGACTGAAAGTGGGAAGCACTCTTACTGCTGCAAGACCTCTGTTCCGTTTAGCAAAGCAGTAGTTGTCATACAGGAGCAGACTGTCCTTGAAGTATCTTCTCTTTGAATGAGTGGCAGTGGGTATTGTTGCACGGCACATAAACCTCGTTTTGTCGGCTAGTATCAACCACAGAATTGACTTGTAAGACATTTGCACTCAAAGAGTGAGAGAGAGATGAGTGATGTCCTGTCTTTAACAAAAGGTGCATCAGTGCTTACAGCACAGAGGAGAGGCGCCAGTGTTGGTTTATTGAAAACTACACGTATTCAGTTTTCTGCTGTCGCAGCTCAGCTGCTTCACAGATGTATAAATTGGGCATGTCTGTGTAACTGTACAGAATGAGATGTCTCCCATAGTAGTGTCTGACAGCTGCCCTGTTAGCCTGAGCTCAGGCAGAGCTTTACTTGGTGTTGGTCTCATTAGTTTTAGGCTTGTGCCCCTTGCATGAGAGAGCACTGTGTGGCTACAGTGTTTCTACAGATGTGATGCTGAGGAAGTAGGAGACGGGTATCAATCTTCTCCATCTCCATCTAACCTGAGAATAAATATCAAGGAATGTAAGGCTTCTTTGCTTTATTTTTCATCTGACAACTCTGATACAGAGGTATTGTGTGAGTTGTTCGTTTGTTTGCTTGTTTTTTCATTTAACTGTGAAATTTCAGGCAGAACTAGGATATGAATCTAGATCTTTTGCATCCCAATCTGTGTCTGAACTATAAAACTGTCCTTTATTTTTCATAATGTGTGAGTAACATTTGCTAAAGAGTACTGCTATAGACCAGTTACTTCTGCTCTGTTGTAGTCAATGTGTTTTTTATTGTTCCCTTTAGAAAAATTAGAGTGCACACTCAACAAGGAGAAGACCAGAAATTACTAATTTTATACTGAAAGAGAATAAGATTCTCTAGCAGTGTCCTTGTCTTCTAACTGGGAATATCTCTAGATTTAGTCGTAAGCAGATCTCTTCTGAAAGGGGTTAAAAGGTGTCAGCTGGGGTGAAGATCATGGGATTCCTATCTCCTGGAACGGTTTTTTACCTCAGCAAATTTGTTTAATATGAACAGCTCTCCTGTGATGCTTACAGTTCTAGGCTGGATATGAGCTAGTGCTTCATAGACTCAAGGACCTGTGTTGCCTTGTCAGCCTCTTGACTCAGTAAATTGTGAATGTTCATTTACAAACCTTTCTGATAAGTTGTAGGATGAAGAAAGATATTTGTAGTATCTTTTAAAGAACACTTGGTTTCCTTTATTTCTTTAATTTTGTTTTTTTTTTGTTCATATTCTGACCTCAGCATCAAAATACAGAGTCCTAAGTAGGGAGGATCAAGTCATTTTAATTACATAAACCGCATTGTCCTTTTGTTGTCTGGCTTAAGGACACTAGGCTTAGTAAGCCCCAAACCATCCCAGTCCCTAAAACTAGTCTGAAGGTTGTTTTTCCAGATGAACCAATTTAAGCTTAATAAGATCACAGCAGGCCTGGGAATAAGGGGGTAATATGTTTGCAGGAGAAAAAAAGCCATAAGAGAACATGGATTACATGTGAGAATATTTTTGGAACTGTGTAAGTATACATGGCAGTGAACAGAATGATAAGAGAACAAGCTCCCAGCTGCATACGTGCTGGCACATCCTTAGTCTTCTACTGTGCGAATGTACTGTCAGCAGCAGACTTCTGCTGAGTGTGCTGCTGAGGTCTCTGCTCCTCATCATCCTCCCTATGCCCTTCAGCAACTGGAGAAGTGTGTACTAAGGTGAAAGACTCCAGGCAAAGGCATTTCCCAGAATCATCACCTGCCGCTTTCTTTCTCTTGCTCTGGCCTCTTTCACCAACCTTTTTTTTATATTTGCTCTCTACAGTGTCAAAAAAAAAAAAAAAAAAGATCCTTTGCAAAAAGAGAGGGAAAAGGTAGGAAGAAGAATTCATACCTTGTGGTACCTCCCCAGAGGAAGCTTCCTTACTGCACGGTTGGACTAGGGCTCTCCATTTTCCTGTAAAGCAATAGTTTTATAAGAGAAACAAAGTGCAGTAACGCTCAGCAGCTGCCCAGGGAATGGCAAGAAGTGGACTAGCACATGTGAGAGTGTTCCTGAGAGCTGTCTTAGACTTGTTATTTTCATATCAAGAGGTACCCTGATCCAGTGTGTCTGACAATTTAGTAAACTTCAGTGGATCACTTTAATTACTTGACAGCTCTATGAATGTGAAAAGTACATTTTAAAAATTGTTTTGGACCTGGCTTCCTTTAGCTTCATTTGAAATCTCTGTGTTGCAGTGGAAGAGGCAACGAACAGTCAGGGAATGATCCCAGTAGTTTACTTGCTGCACAGAGGGATTTGAACCCTCTACTGTAAGTGACGCTTCAATTTTCTTCCTGGGATGCCGAGGAAGAATACGATGATCTAAAGAGCATTTAAGTTGGAAAAAAATAACCAGTATAGGAAAATAACATTCTTTACATTTTTTTCCTACTTTTTTTCAAAATGTATGCCATGAATCCTTTAACTGGAATTTTAAAAAGCACTGTTATGGAATTTTCTTTGGCTCAGTTTATAACCACATCCTCAGTCCTTTATACCTCACAGGTTAGAGCTCATATTAAAAAAAAAAGGCAAATTCCCTGTGATTATTCTACACTGACCCAAGTTTTCAGGCACCTGATAGATGTTGCACATGTTCTAGTTTATGAATGCAAAAGGCTGCCATGCTTTTTGTAAGAAATCTTTTTTTATTCCAACAGGAAGTTCATTTTTTTTCTCTAGGATTATTTTCAAGTAACTGTAGAATTTTTTTTCTGGAAAGATCAAGTCTTTTATAAATTGCTTCATAATGACTTTCATCTGACAATAATGTAAGCTCAGCAACTGCATTTTGAGGAACTCTGTGTTGTGACAATAGTAGAAAATATATTTGATAAATTTTATTTTTGCCTTCTGCTATTGAATTAGCTGTATTTTTTTCCAAGTGTATTTGGTGCTTAGAATGAGTAGGTGTATAACTGAGCTATAAATTCATTCTGAACTCTGTTCAGAGGAGGTAATAGTTTGATGTGACATTAGTCTTATGATAGTGTTTCTGTTTTGTTAGTGGCTCATCCATAACAATTCAAATGAGGATTCTAGTTTTTATCCTAGAATACTGTATTTAAGACTCTGTTTCTATGTGGATCTGATTTTTCATCTCTCCTCCAAAAAAAAAATAATTAAGGATTTGAATCTAGGCAATATATGTTCTGAGAAAGAGCAAGTTTATGTACAAAACCATAATAATTGAAAATGGAATTAAAACCCCTAACTTCTTTAGCTTTTGTCAAATGACGTCACCAAAATGGCAAGCATTTTAAGGACAAATGCTATCATGTTGTCCTGTGTTACTTTTGTGCCTGAGTTCTCAAAGTCAGCGTTCCATACTGCCCCTAACGTACTTCTTAAGGGGAAAAGGCATACCATTTTCTGATTCCTGCAAATAAAGGAAAGCAAATTCAATGAAATGCTAACAATGTGCTTCAGATTTAATGTACTATTGCTTTTAGCTAAAGCATATAGAATGGGGCTGGTAGGCTTTTTCCACAAAGTTTTCTGTAGGCAGAGGGTGATGAAGAAACTGATATGTTTTCAATTGACCACTGCAGAAATAGTTGCTTGTGTATTTCTAACATGTATGCTTTCTGTGGAATGTCAGTTGCAAATGTGAATGCAGCCAGAATTGCATTTGCATCATGCGAATATCTGTAAAGCACTATTTTTCAGCTCGTTTACTTTTCTGTCCTCTAATCTGTTTAATAGATACTGTTTCAAGTTGTGTTTATTATGTCTGTTCAACAATAGAGTTGTCCAGAATACAGTCCAACTTATTTTAAATCCTAAGAATAGGGGAATTTGACTCTGACAATGGTGATTAATTGTAAATCTTAAAGTGCACTATGGACTAGAAGTGTTCCAATTATTCTTGATGAACTATTGAACTGTTTCATCTTTTTCCTTTTTTCCTGTTCCTGGACTGATCTGGTGTTCTATGAATGTGTTAATTGCTCAAAAAATCATCTAACACTTGCTGAAAAACAAATTGATTATTAAGGTTATTTCTATGAGCTTTTCGCTGCTACTGTTTCTTTAAGGACTGGGTATTTTCTTCAGACATTTATTTCATTTCCCTGCTTAGTCGTTTTCTCTTTCTACACTATGCTTAGATAATTTAGTCCATTAAAATGAGAAAATAAGCAAAAGCATCAAACCCATGATGACTAGCAATATTACTTCTCAGCATGGATGATTACTCACTGTCTATTTGTAAAATGTTTAGGACTCATAATTATCTTCAAGACTAAAAATATTTGCCATGCAGTTATGCATATGTAGCTAGTAATAGTAAGCTATAAATAATGAGTGAATGAGCCTGTGGTACTTATAAAAAGTTATTCCTTTTGTTTTTGCTTGGGATCTATATAACTGCTGACTTACAGATTCTGAAGACCAGGTGGAAGTGTTGGATAATTTTTCTGACTTCATACATAGTGTAGATCGAATATTTCTAACTAATTGTTCTGGATAATTACACCGGTCTGCATTTATCCTTTTAATTCTGAGGGTACGTAGTGTGAAAAGGTTTAAATTGAAGTAGAAAAAAATCTAGCATAGTAATTGGAGGCTTATTGGGTAAAAAAAAAAAGGTTTAGTGGTCTAGTGTAGCAGTCTTCTTATATGTAAAGAGTAGTGTTGTCATATCACAGTTAAAAATTTCCTCCTTATATAAAGTGGAAGAGATTAGGAAATTTCTTATTCCTTCTTGCAAAATTATGTAAAATCATGGTGGGAAACAGATTCCGGAGAACGGTGCAGTTGTTTCTCTATAGCAAATGTGATTTGTTAGTGGAAAGAAATGCAAGACAGCCATCTGTTGGATTGTGCAGCAACGTGTTTGGCTTCCAGGTCTCAGTGTGGGCTGCTGGTAATGCAGAAAGGAACAAGTACAGGGCTTACTGCTAGGGCAGATGGTGTTTGTGGATGGTATAAATTCAGTTTGAATATAAGTCAATTAAAAGACAATGTATTCCTGTGAAATTGGGTCCTGAAGTAGTGCAGACATCTGGGATGCAGGCAAGGCTTTGTCATCGATATGTTTCAGGCTATAGAGAGGTTTTCTGGATCTTTTCATGGCCAGCTGCCATCAAAATGATGGATTCAACACTGGGCTACTGACTGGGGAGAGCAAACGTGCAGATGATTGCAAGAGGCACATCATTCTTAGGAGAAAACTAGCTTAGCCCTTGTGTGACACCTTCACGTATGTATTGTGAAGAACATATACTCATGAAGATCACAACGTTTCCCTTTAAAATATTTGGTATAGTGTAAGATTTGGATTAGGCACTTTAGATCCTTACGCTTTGTGTATTTGTACCTTTTAATTAAAACCTTTTCCAATATATTGATTATTAAATGACACAGTAACTGAGCTTTTGATTGTCCCAGGTCTGCTGATGCAGATACATAATTTGATAAATTAGCCTAGCTGCATGTCATGGCCTGCTGCATGTTCATGCTGAGAAATTGAGCCATTTTCACTCCTATCTGAAGTCTTGTGCCAGACTGCCGTTCTGAACTGATTTTTATATCTTTCTCAGATGTGGAACTACCTATGTAGGTTTAGCTTCCAGTTTCAAGGAGGTAACTTCACTTTACTATCCATCTCTACATCTTTTTAATTTAGATAAATTAGTGGAAATACTAGAAATTCTAATGATCTGTTTGCCATGTTTTGTGGCAGAGGTCTACTGTGAATATTTGATTTTGTGATTGCTCTGGTGGAGATATTCAAACTGTTTGCATATACCAAGTATTTGACCACTGCATTCCTTGTGACAATCAAAACTCTCACATTCTTAGTTCTTGTTTCTTTGTTGTTTTTTTTTTCTTTTTTGCAGTTTTTTTTCTTTTTTGCTTTTGTTTTTGATATTTTAGTTTAAATTATGACAGCTGGTGCTAGTGGACAGTGGTGCATTTATTCCATACATTATAATCAGTAGATTAATATCATGTTGTGAAGGAAGGTTCAGCTGATACTGAAGGGACACACCTGGAAGGACAGTGTACAAGCTGGAAAAGGACATGCTAAAATACAGATCTCAAAACTTCTAAGAATTGCAAATTATGAATTCTATAGCCTGTAGCAGGGAGTTCAAATTACTCTTTCATATGACCTTAAGCCCTTGATATCCTAAAATGCTCACAATATATACTGGAGGTAAATCTCATTTTCTTAGCCCAAACACAATTAGTAATTCAGCTGGGAATTTATTTTGGGCTCAGGGTATGTAGCAGAATCATGGAATCATTAAGGCTGGAAAAGACCTCTAAGAACATCATGTTTAACTGTCAACCCATCCCCACCATGCCCACTAGCTATGTCCCTCAGTGCCACACTTTCACGTTTCTTGAACACCTCCAGAGACAGTGACTCCACCACCTCCCTGGTCAGCCTGTACCAGTGCCTCACCACTTTTTAGGAGAATAAATTTTTCCTAATACCTGAACCTTCCCTGGCACAACTTGAGGCCATTCCCTCCCATCCAGTTACTGTTATGTGGAAGAAGAGACTGATCCCCACCTTCCCACACCCTCCTTTCAAGCAGTTGTAGAAGGCAATAAGGTCTCCCCTGAGCCTCCTCTTCTCCAGACGGAACAATCCCAGTTCCTTCAGCCGTTCCCCATAAGATTTGTCCTCCAGACCCCTCACAGCTTTGTTGCCCTTCTCTGGTCACGCTCCAGGGCCTTGATGTCCTTCTTGTAGTGAGGGACCCAAAATTCAACACAGCACTCGAGGTGCAGTCTCACCAGTGCTGAATACAACAGTTACAAAACAATAGTTTTGTTAGTACAAAAGGATAGTTAGATTGCAAGAAATCTTTGTGTCCCACTTGCAAATGAAGTCTTCTCACAGGAACACAGGGTCCCCAGAGCACGTCAGAAAAAGGTAATGCAGTTTCAAGGGAGATGCCTGGCAGATTGCATGCTGTTTTAAGAAAAACTGGCCTTTCTGCTGTGTAAGGTATAATTCTCGCCTAGTCAGCAAATTGTAACAGGAAAGCCCGAGTTTAGTTCTGATTTCATGTTATACTTAATATAAATTTTGTGACTTTGCTTCCATTTCAATCTATAAAGCCCGGTGCTCTTTTTCTTTTTTTCTTTTTTTCTTTTTTTTTTCCTTTCCTCCCTGTAATGTAAATGAGCTGATATTAAAATTGCTGACTGATGCTCTTTGGAGATTCTCACTTCCATAAGCTCCTAAGTTCCTTCAGAGGAAAGCACAGGATGTATCCTACATAAAAACTTCATTCTCAGAAGTAATGAGGAATGGGATATGTAAATGGGAATTGAGGTATCAGTTTGTGTTAAAGACAGGGGAAAGGTAAATCAGATTCAACAGAAGGAGGCAAAAGCTATGGTATATGTTCTGACATCAAGAAAAAAACCCTCAGAAATTCAGGAGCAAAACCAAGCCCTTATTTAAATAGAACAAAACATTTTAACAACACTTCCTAATATGTTTGATCCTTTAATTATCTCCTCCAGGCTTTGCCTTTGACCCTGCAGGTGAGATAGATGAAGGTTTTGCCTTCATTGCACAAGACAGATGAGATCATTAGAGCAAGATAACAAATGTGGATTATGTCACCACAAATACCAAAGAAGAAGATGACACTTCAGGTGCTTGCCTCTGGCTAGGTATATAAGGCCAGTGTTATATTGTTATCTAGGCACAGCCTTGCTGCTTACCTTACTGTAAATTAAACTGACTGCTTGTCCTCACTGTGACTGAAATAGCTTTTTTTTTTTTTCTTTTAATCCCAAGGTATCTAACGCACCTTAGCTTTCCTGAGGTAAAACACAGTGAAGGGGAGACACTTCATTTTATGAGAATGACGCTATACATCTACCTAAAGATGACTTATCTGAATTTATCTCACATTAAAACTGAAGTACTCTGACATTGTAGGGTTATTTTTGTTTTGTTTTGTTTTTTAACATAACACAGATTTGTGTGTGTGCTGATTACCCCAGCAGAATTGTAGCACATCTTGAGTACCAAATGAATTCTTTTAACAGCAGAATTCCTAGTTATGCTACCTACAGAGATCACAAAGTTGATGATAATTTATCTTTTCCCACAGAAAAGCAATCTTTCTCCTTCTCCTGGTTCAGTACTCAATTGTATATTCCAATTTGACTTGCTGTTATGTGGCATTCTGCTGTTCTCCTTACTAGATGTACCTGCACAGACTTAGTTACTTTGAAAGCACTCATCTAGCTGTGGACTTCCTGTGCTGCTGTCATCTGCTCTCCACTGAAGCAGGTGTAATTAACATTGGAACAATATTTGATACCTCTGCACAATTTATGCTTTCACCTTAGAGTGGCAACCTGAGATTTTCTGGATTTTCTACACTTAAATAGAACTCAGTATCCTGTGATTCTTGTTTAATTGTTTCTATTATCTGTCAAATGTGAGATCAGTAGATCAGGCTCTTGACCTTATTCCTATGCAAATCATTTTCTTCATTTCACTGTGTTTTGGCAAAAAGTCTGCATAACATTGCTGATCCAGGGAAAATTATTTAATTCTTCTTCCATTCCCATAGAACTCAAAGTTTACTGACTGTACTGATAAAGAAATTATACCAGGATATTTTAGGCGCTAATATGGATTAGTACATCTATATATAATACTTTCCTAACTTGGAAAGGCGCTCATCCATTTTCCTAAAAGTTCAACTGCGTACCCATTCCTCTTTGATTTCTGTCTTTGAAATATTTCCCGACAACCCTTGTTCCAGTTGAATTACATCAAATTCCCTTCAGGGAGCCAAAGTATAATAAAACGCATTCTAGCACATAATCTCACTTTATAATAGCACAAAGATGTCCATAACTTTGAGATGAAGAAAGTGCATGAGTTGTTTGATTGGACGTGCTCCAACAGGTACACATCTCTCCTGTACTGAGGACTCCACATCTGGACACAGTATGCCAGGTGAGGTCTCACCAGCTCAGGGTAGAGGAGCAGGATCACCTCCCTTGACCTGCTGGCCACATTTACTTTGATGTAGCCCAGGATATGTTTGGCTTTCTAGCTGCGGGGGCACATTGCTGGCTCATGTCCACCAGTACCCCCAGGTCTTTTTCAGCAGGGCTGTGCTCAGTCCCTTCCTACCCCAGCTTTTATTGGTAGTGAGGGTTGCCTCAACCCAGGTGCAGGACCTCCAGGTCCCTCTGGATGGCACCCCATCCCTCTGGTGCGTCAAGCATACCCCACAGCCTGGTGTCATCAGCAAACTTGCTGAGGGTGCACTTGACCCCACCGTCGATGTCACTGATGAAGATATTAAAGAGTATCAGCCCCAGCACTGACCCCCGTGGGACACCTCTTATCACTGATCTCCATCCAGACATTGAGTCATTGACCACCACTCTCTAGACTGGAACCTGCAGCCAGTTCTCCATCCAGTGAGCAGTCTACCCATCAAATCCATATCTTTCCAATTTGGGTAGAAGGATGTTGTGAGGTAAATCCTCTCTCCTGCTGGCACAACCCATGCCAGGGCAGAAATTAACATATGTGTGTGTGTGTCATTTAATTTTAAATTATCTAGATGTATATATGAGAATCCACAGTGTATTCTCAGGCCATGTTAAGCTGCAGTTACTACTAAGGAAAGAAAAGAAATGCATACATTTTGGGGTGTGGAAAAGTTTCTTTGTGAGAGTAGGCTGTAATTCAAAGGTTTATTAGCCACAGATGCTTGCTGTCCATGCAGCAGCAGATCTGCAGGTGCCACCTAGGTACCGCTTTTCAGCACTTCACTAGCAAAAGGAATTGTGAATCCAAGCACTTGTGATGTTATGTTCTTTCACCTGCCAAGTGAGTACTCCCTCAGTTGATTTTAGACTTCACCCAAGTGCTGTGCTAAACCAGCTGTATTTTCTCACTCAGTTTATAGCACATCTGACCCACCTCTCAAAATCTATGTAATGTCTTAATCTAAATTCGAGTTCTTTCATACTCACTTTACTCTGAACTTTTTTGCATAGAATCACACCTGACTGTGTTCAAGCTTCTTAAACAGCCGTATTTCGGTGTGCCACAAACATCTGGCACATCGGAAAAAGCAGGTTCTTAATTTTACCAAAGCCAATTTCTCTGGCAGTATAAAAAAGCCTTCAAGAAGATGGAAGTAGGTGCAGGAGATAAGCTGCAAAATTCCTGAGAGATTTTTCTTATTTATTGTTTTTTTCTCAGCAAGTATTTAGGTTTAAGGTACTTTTCAGTAGAAGTTATTTATTCTGTATCAGGTTCCATCTAGCCGTGATTAGTGAAAGCTTTTCTGAATGATTCAGGTCCTGCCTGGAAAGTTCACCCTTTAGAGTCCCTGTCCTCATATGCAGTCAGGTCATGCAGTATTGAGGCTCCTCGGATTTAAAACAAAACACTGTATTAGTCTCTAAATGGCCATGCATTATCAACAAGAAGTTGGCATAAAACCCTCTTTGCTCCTTCCCTGCAGAGCGACTAAACACCTGTAATTCAGGAAGGGCTTTTGGTAATGCCTAGAGTACCAGGGTTGCTGTGCCGAAACTGCTGTAACTGCTGTCTAACTTGTTTCCTTGTGGAAAATTTTAGTTTCATCAAAATAGTAATTTTTTGCAGGACTACTTCCATAACAAATATACTGTTGACAGATATGCTTGTAGATGTTTCCAAAATCAATGAGTTAATTTGTTTGCATTTTCTGGTTTACTTCTGACTTGCTCATTTCCTTTTATTTTGACAGCATGCTATACAGTATTTTCAGGTTTAATATCATCATATTATCAAAGGCATTACAGAATTACTATCCGTTTGCTATTTCAAGATACTGATTTTTTTTTCTTCAAATTTAGGTCAAAATGAAATGGTATGAAGTTGGTCTATTCAGTAAGATGGAAATTCTGTAGCTAGTTTAATATTTCCATTTGTGTTTTTGAGCTTCAAGTGCCTGATTCAGTGCCCACCAAAATAAATGGGAATCTTTCTATGGAATTGAATATCTTTGGACTCAACTTTAAGACCAAAGTATTTTCAAACCAATTATAGATGCCAAGAGTTTTTTGTCTTTCTCTTTTAAATATTCCTGGTGCTATGTTCTGTGACAGCCTAACTGACAGTAAGAAATCCACGCTGAACATCCATATTTAACTCAATGTGAGGATGTCAGGGCTCCTTGTTTTTACACTGAATCCTAATTATGCTGGATGATTACTGTAGTGGAATTTGCTAAGAGCTATTAGTACGGCTCCAATTCCTTATTACTGGATCTGTGCAAACGCTGAGGTTTTGATTTTATTGTGGGAGAAAGGCTTTCATCTTCTGCCATTTTTTGAAGTTGCTTCTGCAACCTGGGTTTTTTTTTGTAGTGAGATTTGGAGAACAGTTACTTTCAGCTAAATGCAGTTCTTTTTATCGCTTCTGAAGAGTATGGAAACAGTGTCTGACAGGAATCTTTGCTGCATGTGGAGCTGAGCTGGAGAACAGAAGTGACACTGGTCACACGTTAATATTAAAGTCTGTCTGATCTGGTGTTTTTGTGCGTGTGATGCCAGTGTCATTTCTGAGCCCTCCAACAAGTCCTGGACGCCAAGAGAAGTATTTTTGCACAGGAGGCCAGATCACCTCCTCTATTACACCTTCATGAATATGTCTATTCAAAGTAGAGCAGGTAGAACAGATTAGAAATTTCAATTGTACAAATTGCTTCTCTTGTGACCATTACTTGTGCCCAACCGCGTGCAGCTATAGCAGGGGCCTTTATCAGCTGTGACACAGTGAACCAGGAGGGAATAAAGCCTGTCGCTCCTCAGCCATTCAAGATAAGCACAGAGAATCAAACCATGTCTTTTAATTTGTCTCTTGTGTCACCTGAGTCAACAGATGTGACTCAGAACATATAAAGGGAGCAGATGACACTTTAACAGAGTTTTACAGAAAGGAATGGTACATTGGTGAGCAATTAATTTTCTTGAAAACTCAGTAGTGCATTGTTGAAACTGTGTTCCATGTCTGCCATTGCACTTTTGTGAGACATGATACTTTGGGGCCGATTTAGAACGTGGGCAGTTGCTTTTCTTCAGTCTAGGATAGATGTTCAAATGGATGTTCGGTTTGCCAGCTTCTTTCTGCATATAGGGAACTGACTCACTTGTCACTTGTCCCCTTCACTCTCAAAGCCCATTTATCACTTATGGGAATTGTTTAGGATATCTTCACAAAGCCCAAGTAGCTTTATTTGTTTAATAATAAAGAGCAGCATTTACATTAAAGAGGCTCAAAGTTGCTGCTAATAATGCTTCTAGATAACGCTGTAGAAATTGTCAGAGTTTGCCTCAGGGAAAGCCATTGGGAGAAAATCTTGACAGACTGAAGACTTTTTTTCTCTACCCTCTCACTCTTTTTTTTCCCTTTCCTTTACTACCCACGTGGGCGCATTTGAAAGGCTACTAATCATTTTCTAATGCACTGATGAAGATTTAAGTCCATGTCCCAGAATCCTCTTATAAATAATTTGATTTGCATCTCACAAGATCCTGTTTCTTGTCATGCCAATGTTATCTCAAGCAGATCTCGGAGACAGTTACAGGACTGTGTCATACACATTTACAGCCATCAGAGGTCACTACGTGCTCATTCATATGAGTACATTTAAAGCCTTTTATTTATCCAGTTTTATAATAGGTTTTTGATAAAGATGAAAATGAAACTTCATTTCTGTGACATCTCAGTAAATAAAAGGATTCTTGGGAACTGTAAAAAGCTAATGAACATAAAGCATACATTTGTGCTTATACCTTCGTGCCATGCAGTGTGTCAAAAAAAATGCTCTGTTCTGTGTGTGTACTAGTTCAGGGAGCATAACTTAGCTAATGTCAGAAAACTGGAATGTGTGACAATTGTTATAAAAGGTGCTCTTCCAGATTTTGGTTAATTCCTGTGCTTCACTGAGATTCGTTTCTCTTTCATCCTACTGGTTATGAAGCTTAAGCTCTAGAGCAAGCACCAGAACAGCAACAGCAAAGAGCCTGCGCTTTGCAGTGCACTATTTTAGTGGCTCATTTGAGCCCCGTGTTCATGGAACTGCTCTCTAAAAAAACCTACAAAAAATACAAATTTTATCTAAATAATCTTGAGTTAAAGAGAATGAAATTCCGAAGCTTGCGATCTGTGAATTTGTGGCTGATTTTACCATATGTTATATTTATTTCAACAAATATGCTATAAACTGGGTATGTTAAAAATTGGAAGTATGACAAAACTCTGAGAAAGAGAGGATTCAGGATGTTCAGAAGTTCTTTTCCAAAAGCAGTGCTCAGTTCTGTATCCTTCTGCATCTGTTTCACTAGAATTTTTTCCTCAGAGAAACATGAGTGAAATTCCATTTGGATATAGTGTGGAAGAGTGAAAAACAGACGTTGAACCTAGTGCTTTCAGTCCCTGCTGCAAAAAAAGGGCTGGGAAGCTCTGTTATGAATCTGGCAGAGAATGAATCTGAACTTACGTCTTCTGCTATAAATACGGGCTATCAGTTATGGAATCTTCCCTCCCTAGAGCCAAATGTAAAAGATAAACTAAAATTGGTAACTAGAATGGGTTTGAGTTTTTGTTCAGAAAAAAAACATTCTAAATGATTTTGAGTTTGACCCAAAAGAAATATTGAAACACAGAAAAAAATCAATTAAATATTATTTTAGTTCCCCAGGCAGCAGAAATGGTAATGTGAACTGCTTCCTATCTCAACTAAGCTATGGAAATGGAATTCAAGTGCGGAAGGTCAGTTGAAAACTTAAAATGCATTTTATTAACATGGTCTTATTGAGGAAAAAAACAGTGAAATTTCATCTCAGAGGACAAGAAATAGTAAAGAAATGCTCCATACCCAGAACTGCCAAGGCTTCAGGCTCAACTTGGGTTTTATAGCATTGGTTATTTATCTTGAAGCATAGTTCCTACAGCTATTTATCATCTGAAAATCTCAGTTTTCATTAAGAAAACATATTGTTGCCTTTGTGGCTGTACAGGAACACATGAAAATACAAAAAGCCCTAACTCAACTGTTCCTCCACTGTCATAAAGCAAACAAATGAAAGCAAACAACAAAAAAAGCATGAAGCCAAACTTACAATGTCATTTTGCTCCAGGAGGCAGAGATATAGGATAAACAAACAAACAAGCAAAAACACCAAATGCAAGGAGACTGTCAATAAAACAGTGACAGCTGGCGATGCTCAATGTGGGAAGAAAATCTGCTAAGTAAGGGCTGCTCCAAAAGTAATGCCTCCAACTTTATCCTGTTGTCTTATGATGTCAGAGGCAGATGTTGGTGGTATGGCAGTAGAGGCTGAACCTTCCCACCAGTATCCTGTTATATTTTGTTGCCATATGACAGATGGCAGCAGATGGCAGCCCGAGACAATGGCATCTGACATGGCAGTGCGTATGGAGCAAAGGTGTGGCACTGAATTCCTCCGTGTGCAAAAAATAGCACCCATTGATACTCATCAGCGCTTGCTGAAGGTTTATGGAGACCAAACAGAGTGGATGTGAGCACAGTGAAATTTGGACTGTGTGGGCAATGTTTCCCCAGTAACAATACCATCATAGGAGCTATGAAACAGTAGGTCGCCTCTGCTGCTGCAGATTTTTACGAGTGCAGCATGCAGGCTCTTGTTCATTGCTGGCCAAAATGCACAGCTAATGGTGGTGACTATATTGAAAAATAGTATTTTGTAGCTGAGAATTTGCTCTATCAAATTGTGTTACTGAGCTCTTTGTACCTGCTGCAGTATCCATGGAAATAAATAGGAAGCATTACTTTCAGAGCAACATATGTAGGACTAGATATATTCTGTTCTGAGTCTTTAAAATTGTAAGTCTTGAGTTTGGGCAGAGTGCTTAAAGCCAACAGAGCGCTGTGTCATCCTAGGGAGAGGGTCATGATTCACTGTGAAGTTATCATAAGATTTTTTTTTCTCTAGACTTTGCTTTTACATGGAACTACTCTTTAGGTGTCTCTTTGTCTAAAACATCGAAGTCTGGACATGGGTAATCCTGAATGTTTGCTAAAGCAAACATCGTGTTTTCCACTGTTGAGGAATTGTGGTTAAGTCGGAGAATTTTTCAGATATGTACTTCAATCAAACTCAAATCCCTAAGAAAGCAAGAGGCTGTGTATTAGGAATACATCCTCACTGAATAAAATCTTACTGGTCTAGTAATAAGGATGTCATCTTCATGCTTTTTTTTTTTTTTAAAGAGGTAATAAATATATCAGAGTTACGTATTTCTTAAGTAGTAACACATACTCTACTATCAGTTTGTTTAAGAGCTGCCTTAAATAACTTGTAAAAGACGCAGTAAGTTAGATCAGTTAGCACCTGGGACAGTAAAATGGTCATAGCTCAGCTGTCTCCCTTACCAGGACAAGAAATGTGGGAAGCTAAATAGCCTGCTAGAGGCAACAAGGTCTGCAGTGTGGTAGTTGCTGCGGGAATGAAAGAAATGGTAAAGCCTTTCTCCTCCTATTAATTTCACAGAAATAGGATAGTAAACCTCATTCTCCAGAATTTCCCATGCCAGTTCTCTATTCCTGCTCCACCCCTTTCTTCTATCCACCTTTTTCAATGGAAAGGAATTCTAGTATCCTCCCCTGCTAAGTGTACAGTGCCTTTCCCAGTGAGAAATACTGAGTCATCTCTGATCTATTTTAAGCAAATTTTCCTCCTCTGAAGAGAACAATATGCAAAGAAACTGCATTAATGCTACTCATTAATAGTAATCTATGATGTCAGCTGCTGTTTGCCAGTGAACAACTGATGTGAAAAGCAGCTGTTAAAGGTAAAACACTGTCTTAGATATCTGTTAGCTGTAATGAAAACTCTGGAACTGAAGGAACTTTGAAACTGAAGGAACTCTGGAACATCAGTCTCAGAGCAAGTTATAGCTGATCACTTAATAGCCTGAAATTCAAGCAGCATTAAAGTAAACAGCACAAGGCCATGGTCCTGGATTACAGTCTCATGCATGGAAAAGGCTGCTTGGAAATCCACTGCAAGATGGCTGCTAAAGATTGCTGGAGAAGTCACCACCCAAGCAGAAGGATGAGTGCACAGAGCTGGAAAGTGGAATGAACTCTGACTAAAAGTACATCAAGTCCCAACTTGTCTTTCTCCACTAATAGATAATAATATATGCATCTTTCTTTGACAGAGGGATTTATTTCAAAACAGAATTATAGGCTTCAGAAAAAGAAAACAACTCTTGATTCCAGCTATTTCCTGAGGTCTGTCAAACTCATCTTGCATAATTGCAACAGTTAGAGGTCACATGGAGTATAAGAATGAATGAATGAACGCCATGGGAGGGAAGCTTTAGTTTTTCAGTGTCTTTCCATGATGTAAAATACTCCAATCACAAACATGTGTTTAATGAAAATCTCATGACTGAAGCTAAAATCTTGAAAATGAACCTGATGCTCTTGGATTCCTCCAGGTAATTTTATTCCCTGGTTTATGTACCGGCTTTAAGGTGAATCCTAGAGTCTAAGCTCTTGATACATGGCAGTACTTTTGGAACATCAGAGTGTGTTCAGCTTCCAAATGCTTCTGTAACAAATGCAGGGAGTTTTAAACTAAATCTACACTAAATCTGAAATATGAATTATTCCAGGTAAGGAACAATAATATCTGTTTTGTTGTTGTTTAAATATGATACAGTGCAATTAAATATAAAGCTTAAACAAATTTCAAACACTATGTCAGAACATTGTGGATTTAAAAAAAAATAGGGGATAATTTTGCAACATTGCCCAATCTGCTCTTTGGATAGATTTCTAGGATGAACTTTTAAATTTTAATTTTAAATTCATTCAGACTCTTATCCTCCCATCTGTACCTTTGTACCCGTTTAGAGCTTCACTGACTTCAGAGAGGCACAAATTTGAGAAAAAAATACAGCTAAGTATTTTTAAAACAAAATAGCAGTTAGGTCTACATAGCTGTGGATAGAGCAAAACTCCGGAAGTTTAGACTATAGAATTTCTACCTATATCGAAATATAAGGAATTGGATCAAGAAAACCTTTGGAATCTTTACAGTACGTAGGTGAAGGGAACAATAATTTCATTTATTCTATCTCTTTGGAAAAACTATCGACAACAGTATTGTGAGACTGCCAAGTGAAAAAATCTTAGTTTTTATAAGGCAGCTTACCTAGCAGCACTTTAATACTATGACTGATAAGCAACAGGTATTTTTCATATGTATGTCTTGTGTGCTTCTCTGAAAAGGAGTATGGACAGAACTGAAAAGATGAATATCAAAACTATAGGCAATAGCAATGAGTAATTAGACTAAAGTTAATCCATGTATGGGGTCACGCCTAACACAGTCTAACTCTGTGTCACATCTTGAAACAGTTTGTTCACTGGCAATGGGAAAAGCAAGCAATTTACTGTCACTAAGTTCAGTAATGCTAATAAAAAGGTGTTGAAGCATAACTACTCTTGGATGAGTAGTTCTGTTAACTTCACGAGGTCTAATCACAAGAAGTGCTTCACTGAGTAAGAATTGCAAAAGTTAGCCCTTTTTTTTATTAAAAAGGGTATTTTATTTCACAATGATTTGTGTTTTATTTATTTATTTATTTATTTTAGTAGCGTTACTAGTTGTCATCTGGGCCTAGATCCACATACATTAACTATATTATAAACGTTATATGTGGCCCAAGACAATTCCTCTTCACTCAGTGCAGCCCAGGCAAGCCAATAGATTGACAGAGAGCACAGTGCTGCCCCTTCTATTTTATTCTGTTAGCAAATGGAAATAATGACAGTACCACACTGGCTTATTTCAAATTATGGAGACCAGCAAACAGAGTAGCCTGGCTAACAGGAGGTCTTAGAAAAGATGGCTGGAGTCTGCTTTGGACAGCTGTAGAGCTGATGAAAGAGGTCAACAGAGAAATGGCCCAAGAAAAACTTGTAGCAACTACCTCGGTGTCTGTGAAGTTCTTTCAGCTTTTGGCTTAGATGAGTAGTTCTGTATCTAATCACATGAAGTTTTTCACTTGAGGAGTAAGAATTGCAAATTTGACTTACCAAGTAGTAGGTAAGAATGTAGTAATGGCATGATATTTACTGTGGAAGAAGCTAGAAGGGTATACTAGTCCTGTTTATGCTTATTGTTGTTTTTTTGCAGCAGACTTTTGGTCGCTGCAGTGTTATTCTTTGCCTAGGTCCAGTTTTCTATGTTACTGTTGGTTTTGTCTATGACATTCAAGTCAGATTTTTTTTCTTCCTGTGTACTGGGATAGAGACAGAACTGCATTCAGCTGTCGAATTTATAGTCTTAATCCTTGCAAGGATTAAGTATGAGACGCCACAGATTGTCTTTGGTTTGTGTACAGATTACTAAACAAATGTGTGTTCCATAAATAAAAAATTCCTAATGTTATGAGCACTCGCAGTTGACTGACATCTTAATACACGTAGAAGACAAATTCAAGTAATATTACTTAAGGAACCATGGGGACAGTATGTTCTTATGGCTTGCAACCATTTTCATTCTATCTTATTGTACATCATGAGAGAATAAGAAGTGGTACAGTTTATAATTAAAGAAAAACAGTTTTTGTTCCAAAAGAAAGAAAATTTATTGGGCTTTTTCTACTTGGGCCTGTGGTGCAGATTGTTATAGACCACCAAATACAGGTTTTTTTAGTATGAGTTATTTATTGGTATGAGACTTCATGAATTTTAAGAAGTTTCTTCTGTGGCTTAGTGAACATGTTGTTTTCAACAGGGGCATAGTTTGGAAAGAAGAGCAGTACTCAGAATACTGATTTAAAAAAGCAAAACAAAAAGAAACATTAAATGAGTAAAATTGCTTGGTTGGTAAATAAAAAGTGAATAAAATTGACTATTTATTTTTCCAGTCTGGAAACAGAGATATGGATAAAGTCCAGATCACTTCCTTATGTGATAAAAGTGATAAACTTTTCATCTGTTTCACTCTGGACTTCTCTATCGGTGTAGAGGTCATCTGCCAGATTATTTGTACAGAGAGTGAAGGAAGGTAAGCTTGTAATTCTTGAGCTTTTGGAGGACTCTCCCTCATGTCATTACTTTTACAGGGAGTCTAGACTCTAACTAGAGTACTGTTTAATATGTCTGCAGCTAAATGTATGAACAGTTCCCCAAATGTTAAAACTTAACCTTTTTTCAACATCATAATTTCTGCTACTTCTTCCTGAAAAGGGCAGCAGCTTGCATTGTATTTCTTTTTATTACCTGAGGCAAAGTCTGTCAGTCCATCTGAGAGGATCTTTGAAAAACGTTTATAACAGCTCCTCTCTGCATTCAAGAGTCAGCAGAATTCTTTGAAAGTTAAAATTCAGAAAAATTCCCACACTTTTGCAAATTTTAGAGTAGTACTTGGAGAATGTTGCAACAACATCTGTAATTCTAACTGTGGTGATTTAAGAGTGGTGGAACTTAAATTTCTCTCAGAAGACTACCAGCTTTCAGTTACAAGAGAATATTGAGCTCTCATGGGTTTTGCATAAGTACTTAAAAATAGGACCCAAATGCATCTGAAATTTTAGGAAAGGAGAGGTTCTAAGATCATTATTATTTATGTTAGTTGTATCCAGTAAATTGTGAAAACCAATGGTAAAATAATTTTGTATAGTACATAACTACTGATAATGCTAATGCCAAGTAGATATTTTGAGAGCAAAGCATAACTGTGACTTGGAATTTCTGTAGAACAGGTTTTGATAATGGTACACTGTTAAAACAGAGTACAGATGTTTTGAGGATTTAAGTTTTCTGGAAAAATTAAGGGGAAAGAAAGGAGAAAATTTAGAAACCTCATTACTCAAAATAAATATTTAAAATCAGTGGGTACATACAAACTTTTTAGAGTGTATTAGAGATATTTTAATTTTCAGCTTATGAACACTAAAAAAAAGGATTATGGAAATAATGGTAATAACAGCAAAACAGCAGGGAAATTTTTGCTAGGATATAACAGACATAAACTATCCAAACAGATGCAGCCTCCCAAGTCTAATTGGCCTCTAAAAGTACCTGTAAGCTTCATACACCAAGATAACACCGCAGACTACTAATCATGGTAACCAAGTTATCTCAATACATTGGTCAGTTAAGATGTGTACTTTTGATTATAAACAGAAAAATTATGAGTAGTTTATTAATTTTATCTAAACCCTGGCCTGAGTAGTAGATTTCATCATTAATGGTTCTGGAATGTGAATTGAAAATTTGAAATGTGTGCATTCCTTATCAGTTCAAGAATAACAAAATGTTGTTCGTGTGCCAATACATGAAGCTTAGGTCTGGCTATAATGTGCCAATCTGTCATCTTTTACTGATGTATAGCACATAATCTATGGATTTAATAGTCTTTAAAAGAAAACAAAACACTAAAACTTGTGCTAGTTGCTGACACACTCTTGACAAAAGTTATAAATAAGAAATAGAAATTGAAGATGTCTGTTACAACTAGTTGTTTATTTACAGTGCTGTTAGTCCACTAACATGGAGTGACTTAAATAAATAATATATTTCTATTGTGCAAGAGAAGAATGAGACTTCAAGGAAGGAATTACATGTGAGGGATCCAAGAAATATGCTGAATTTCTCTAACAGCTGCAGTTAAAGTTGTAGAAGCAAAAATGACATAAACAAGGCACCTAAGCAAAGATCTTGACATCCAGCAATCGAGTGACCTGGCATTTGGACATATAATAGTGTCCCTCATAATTCAAGTTAGTAAAACAGCTGAACTTAGTGCATGTATAACCTTTTAGCCTCACTCTACATTAAGGTTTCAGTATATCTCCCCATAGCAACTGGAACACTAAATGCATCTTATAGAATGCAGCATTAAAATGAGAAATATTATGCATACTGTGTTTGGTTTGCGGCTTCTAGATGTGTCCACTGCAAATGGGGTACTTGGGTTATCAAAGTGATGGTCTGGCAATCTACAAGGTGATGTCTGTCTGAATTAACTTCACTAGTGCGTAATACTATCATAGTTCTGAGTGCATTAATACCAACAGCAGAATTCCCTGCTGCAGCCTATTTTGCTTTTCAATGAAAGGCAAGTTATTACATTGGTACATAAGCACCTGGAGGTATGATTGGAGTTCTGTTATGTTCAGTATATAAAATGAGAGTCTTGATCTGTAGAGCATGCAAAAAAATTGAAACATAAGAGATAAAGCTGATGGGAAATCAAATTCAGAGTTAGTTCTGCACTAGGTGTATGCAAAGAGGATAAATAGAACATCTGCTCTAGTCAACAATGTTTGAGCTTCCTTTTGAAAACAAGTACTTTCATGTAGGTGTGAGGAAACTTTTCCTTTCTCGCCCAATCACACAATTACTAGAAAACTATCTTCATTTAAATTACTGACACTGAACCTCTTTCAAAATCAGTTTTTGAAAAATTCTTTGCTTCAGTGGCACTTCTCTACAGTCCTTAAGCCAATAGTTTCTAAGAATGGTCGTTTAATTTTGAAATGTTTTCTGATCCCTTCATGAACCTACTAGTTAGTGTAATCAAGTTGTTAAACTGAATCCATCCTCGTCTTTGTAGGAGTTAGTTTTGAAGGTAAGTTTTGGAAAGCTAAAGATACTGTCAGTCTGGGTGGTCTAAAAAGTGTTCAGTCAGGGTGAATGCTTCTCCACATTGTTTCAATAGATGTACTGATTTATAACTGCGTACTGTGCATTTCTGAGCAGTTCAGTAACTTTACTCACATCAAAGGAAAACTGTGATTCGCAATAAATATTTTTATGTATCACTGCTTGGCTGCCAGCATACGATCATAACTGGAAATCTCTTCCCTTATTTATCCCCATACAAGTATTCTGTATTAACAACATCTAGTAAGAATTCTCTACATTTTCTGTGGCTACTCTGTTGTGTTTTTTTTTCCTGAAGATTTTGTGGGCATGCAAGATGAATAAACAAAGGCCAAAATCATCTTTGTGCTTTACTGAGAGCCTATCCACAAAGATCTGTTGAAAGAGAGCGAAGATAAAAACCACAGATCGCGATGATAAAGTAATACGTATGTACTTCAGGTAGTGTAAAATATCAAGTCTCTGCTTGCTCCATGCTGTTTCCCAAGAGATTGCCTTGAGCCATCCAACAAAAAAGCTGGGGAGGATTAATGAGGCATTTCAGATTTTAAAGGTACCACCTGTTCTGGACTGCCTAGAGCTGAGTTTTGGAGGCTTGCAGGTTTCTTCTTTTCCTTTTAGTGGCAGAGAATCAAATGGGAACAGACGTAAGGATGGGAAAGTTGGAAAAGACCTTCAAAAATTATCTAGTTGAAGATAAAATGAGGAATTTCCTATCTCCTTTGTGGAAGTATATGTGACTTCCCACAGAGCAATGCAGTTGTGCCGCTCCTTGATCTACGAGCTGGAAAGCAGATTGGTAACAGCCCCTCTGTAATACACATTAACATATCCTTCCAAGCCATTGCTCTACTAAATAGCAAGAAGTTTGCAAGGCTCATCTGGAAAAAGTCTGTTTAACCACTTTCCTTCCCTGCCTGGTCTGCTGGAGTTGAAAAATATAATTTGCAGAGTACTGTAGCTTCTTCTAGTAAACCAAATTAAATGTTTTGTCTTTGATATACCCCTCAAGTCTGCAGATCCATCCATAAAGACTGTAGGTTTGCACAAGAGGCTTTCTTTCCTTACATACCTATGTTCTTGCAATCTCATAATTACCAGATGAGACTGAAATTGCTAAAAATGTCTCTTAGGGAAAACCAATGTTGTTCAGAAGCCTGGAGTCACATTTCCAGCTATGAAGTAACACTTCTCTATCCATCAACCCTTAGAGAGGCCACCACTCCCCTTAAGATTTAGCTGCAGTCTGAGGTGGGAAGGACAGACCTCTGCCAGCAGAATGGCAACCTCCATGTCTCTTAGAACAGGGGGAACCCATCAAGACTTGATATGCAAGTGTAGAGCAAAAGTTAAATGAACAAGTTTACATAGACAGGAAAAAAGTTTCTTCCTTCCCAATATTAGTCATTTGTACACGCTGACAGGATAGAACTGCTGAAGTGTTGCTCCTGCTTCACCCAGAAAAGTTATTATAACATGCAAGCAACTGTGTTTGACAGCTGGATCTGACAGCAGACTGCAAAGCAGCTGCAGTAGGTGTGTCAGACTGCACCCAGCATCCTTGTCTGCTCCTCTGGCTCTTGGTTCCAGGTTGTGGAGCCCATGCCTGTCTTCCCTCTGCAACGCACCAATTCTGCCTCGTGCCACCTCAGCCATGTTTCTTGCTTAGTATCCCTATCCAATAATTCCCTGGGTGTCCTGTGCTATATGTTCTCTGGTTTCCTGACATTTGTCTAAGTCTCTGACAAAATTTTTCCTTTGAAATCAAGTGGGCCTTTGGTTTTTGGGCTTTCTAGCATTTAGCAGTGTTTCCAGTGGCCTTTGGACAGGCCTGGAACAGCCTTATCTACTTACAGTCCTAGGCTTAGCTCAGTCTGACTTCAGGTCCTGACTCTAAGCCAGCTAGCTCGGCTTTTTTAGCTGGACATGGCTTTGTGCACCTGTGCCTGCACCTCTGACTGTGCTTCTCCTGTCAGCGAGTGAGCATTCCGTGGTGAATTCAGGAAAATTTATTTTTTAGGTGATGAGTTATGACTATGGTGTTTTCAGGAGCTTCCTGCTCTGGAGATGTTAGCCTGTCTTCTGGAACTTCATAACATGCAACGAAGTTTTAAAACAGGTAAATTTACCCTGTTTGGTACTCTACACTACTTCAACTCAAACCTATTTTGCTCCTGCCTAATTTTTCAAGCAGCTATTAGCTATTACTCCTAGCCCCTCTGGGAGTGGATCCCTTAAAGTTGGTGGAGCTGCCTCATCTCTGCAGGACTCTGGAGGGACGTAGCCCTGCAGCTGACTCAGCACAGCCTGAGCTGTGCATCCAGGTTATGAAAGCTGTGTGGGAGTGTTGCTGTAGCAAAGCCCTGCCTGTTTTACTGTGTCTTCTGTTGGAGTGCTGGTTGGTTGCATCTGCTTATGCCATGGGCCTTAGTTCTAAGATGGATCCTTTCCAACTCAGGATATTCTATGATTCTGTGCTCTAAGATTGTTTCCTGACCCAATTTTGTATAGCCTTTGGGGGCGGTTGTGCAAGGGCACTTGAGGGGTTTTACACCCAAGTATAGGGTGACATCTATACCTATTCCCACAGATGTGTAGGATAAGTTTTAAAGCAACAAATACGGATGTGGGATTCTTCCATTTGAATGTTTAGGAAGTTTAGCCTTCAGCCAGTGAATTCTGGATGAATGTGGAAAAACACTCCAGAAGATGACTGATCAGCTGCTGTGTGGCATTTGCTATTGCTTATATTGCTTTATTGCTCTGGTATCTCTCTATTTGTTCTTTTCTGTCAGCTTCACTGGTCACTATACAATGATTTTATGAACACATCTGAGGCAGAAATTGTTTCAGATATCCATGTCTCACAGGTACCAAACTGAACATCCTGGGATGCTAGTCTAAGAATAAGTCTTCAGTGGTACACAGACGTAATAGCATGGACTTCTATTGTAAGAGAAGCGATCAGGAGAGCAGGAAGGCTTTGCAGCTCTTTACCACTGGGGCACATTCTGCTGTTAATTTAAATATTATGAAAACCATGATGTTTAACAAATTGAGTTAGATGTCCCATTTTTTTTCAGATCCTGTTTGTTATCTGTCCTGTAAAGTTAAGCATAAAGCTCGTAGGTGTATCTGTGTAGGTCATTATTGTTTCTTGCAGCACATAAATTTGCACCTGTCATGAACTGAAGTTATCAGGATCTTGCAAGTAGATTGTAAGACCATTTCATAACTAACTTTTCTCTGAGATGAACAGGAATCCTGTGGAATCCTTCTGAATTAGAGTTTATATTACAGTTTCCTGAGGTTTGCTTCTCATACTTTCTTCCAGCATTGTACTTTTGTAATGGTTGGTATCTTACAAACTTAGCTAACATCTCTGTGGGACGCATGTAGTCTGCTACTAGCCTTAGAAATTCAACATTTTCTTGCCAATGTTCAAAGATAAACTTTGTTACTTTTGACCAGTACCCAAGCTAGTAAAATGAAGCACATTGGTTTGGGATTCCCTTCAGTTAAAATGCAAAGTTCTTTTACAGTTAGCATAGTAAAGTTTTTCCTCCCACATTATAGAATGGTTAAAAGAGAAAGTGTGCAAGTGTTTGTGGTTTTGATGTTCTGTAACACACAATTATTGTCTCTCTCCTGCAGTGTCCAAGCAGGATAGACTCCCAGATATTTACATAATTGGTTTAGGCACAGCTAAGAAGTAGCATTATAGATATGGATGTAGAAGCCTGTGTAACAGATGGCTTTGAGTAAGATGGAGGTTCTAAAGGGCATAATTTAACATTTTATTCTCCAGAAGCTATACCACATCCTGTTTACAGATCAAATGTGTTTATCTGGCCAGACTCATTCCTTCTATAAAACACTTGCTCCAAATAGAGTCAGGGCAGGAAATCTACACATCCCCTAGTGGTACTTGTTTTGTGAGCTTTGGCTATTAGAGTGTGGTTAAAAGAAGTCCAAAAAGACAGCAGGTCAGCCCCTAACCTGTACTAATTCATGCTATTATTCCTCCCCGGGTGCATGACTCTATGCTTGCTTGTGTTAAGCCTCATCAGGTTCCTCTCTGCCCAACTCTCCAGCTTGTCCAGGTCTCACTGAATGGCAGCACAGCCTTCAGGTGTGTCAGCCTATCCCCCCAGCTTTGTATCATCAGTAAACTTGCTGAGAGTGGACTCTATCCCTTCATCCAGGTTGTTGATGAAGGTGTTGAGCAAGACCGGACCCAGCACACCGCTACTTAAAGGACTCTAACCATCCTCTGCACCACTGATAACAACCCTCTGAGCTCTGCCAGTCAGTTCTCAGTCCACCTCACCATCCACTCATCTATTCCACATTTTCTAAGTTTCATAATAAGGATGGTGTGGGAGACAGTGTCAAAAGCCTTGCTGAAGTCAAGGTACGCAACAGCCACTGCTCTCCAGCCATCTACTCAGCTAGTGATGATATCATAGAAGGCTATCAGGTTGGTCAAGCATGATTTCCCCTTGGTGAATCCACGTTGACTACTCCTGATAACCTTCTTCTAATTGCTTGGAGATGGCATCCAGAACAAGTTGTTCCGTCACCTTTCCAGGAACAGAGGAGAGTTATCCTCTGACTTATTCTCACAGGTGCCTTAATGAAGCCTACAGAAGACTGAATCATACAGAAATGAGGCATTCCTGCCTCGGAAAAACACATCAATAAAAAGAAAAACCAGGAAATCTGAGTTCTGATGCTGAATCTGGTGTTAACTACAAAGCAAAATATGTTGTTTTGGATTGGGTGGGTTTTTTTGTTTTTCTGTTTTTACTGTTTCTTTGTTATTTTTAGTCAGTTAAGAAGATGCTTTCTTGACTAAAACTGCTATTGTCTTATTCATTGGAATATGTAGGTAGAAGTCTTCTTTCCAAGGAGATCAAAATCAAACCTAATAAGGGATGGATTTCTTCTTCAGTTGTGCTACCAGGTAGTGTATTGTGGAGGTTTTCTACACATCTTAATGGAAAACTCAGCAAATCAGCAAGTGGCATGAAATAAGCAAAATGAAGAAGAAATAAATACATGGATATTCCTTTTAAATGCAGTTCAGTTCAGGTCTCTGTTGTGTTAGCAAACTTTTGGTCTCAACCTGTGTAGGCATCCTACTTTGCAAACCTCTTCAGAGGAAAAATATATTTTAGCAATTCAATACATAGCTAAGACAAGTTTTCAAAGTCAATACAGTGTGTTTTCTTGTGTATTTTCTTAGTGGCTCATGTAGTATTTAATCTTCTCCATCATGTACTTCAGTTTTAAGCTACATTTTCTGTATATCGCTTACATTGTTTCCAAGATGACATGTTTTTTTTCTAATTAAAACACTCCATGTATTTTTATTCTCCTAGCCTTTCATCCTTATTGTTTTCCAAAATGGATATTATCATACAGCTTTCCTTTAATCTGTCTCCATACTAATTTTAATTATTTTGGCAGGAAGGGATTCTATCACGTGTTGCCAGGAATGCCTTTACTTTTATGTTTTGCCACTAAAATCTGAAGTACAATAACAAACCTAAGTTGATGTACTTCATAAAAAATCAGGTTCTCACTGATTGTAATAGCATGGAATTTCACATAATGCATGCCAAACTGAGTTTAAAGGGCCAGTTCACTGTGGTAAACACCGGTGCATGTTTCTGTAAGATGGGGCCAAATAAATTGTTTCTAGTTCTAGGTAAAGATTTCATTTTAATACTGAAATGCCTTCCATTTGCTTGGAAGGTTAATTTTGTGTCTATCACTGCCTATAAAAGATTTAAAAATAATAATAAAAAAAAAAGTGTTCTGTTCCACTCAGTGAAACACTGCATTTTTTTCAGCCAGAATGCTCTTCATAAGGTGAAGCTTGCAAATTTACAGATTACTTTGTTTAAATTTTCAAAACGTTTTATTACTCTGCCCTAAATGGAGTAACATAGCTCTGTGTGGAGTGTAATTGAGAGGAAAAAAAAGTGTAATGTTCCTCACTGGGAGGTATTTAAGAGGTAATATATCTTTAAGTGTCTCCGCCTCTGAATCCACCCACTTCTTGATAGCTGCAGCAGTCTTGTTGACTCATAAAAGCTGTGTTCATACAATAGCCGACAATGAGCAGTGTTTTTCTGAGATTTTAAGAATACACCTTCTGCTATGCATTTTCCATTCTAGGTTGCTGGAGCTGAAGGTGTATGGAAGAAGGAGTTTTAAGTTTCTCAGATATTGCAAAAGATAGTTCCTCCTCTCATCCTGGAAAATCCTGACAGACCAGTTGGATACCTTTCAGGCCTTAACTAAGGACTTTATCTGTTCATCCCACTGTCTTTTTTACTGTAGAAAGACCTGAGACACCCTTAAGAACTGAGAATCTGACTAATTTAAACAGATGGCTAATCCCAGTGCTGTCTGTAATGGACATCTACATCATCATCACCATCAGAAACAGAATAACATCTTAAAAAGTGGAGTCTGTAAGAAAAATGGAATTACCAAAGGAGTTAAGGTAAGATTTGGTTACTCTGTCTCAGAATTGAAAATAAATAGATAGTCACAACGTTGCGTATTAAGGTAGTTTTATGAAGGTCTTAGTCTCCATTGAACAGGTGGTATGGCATTGCATTGTGTGTTAAGTTTTGTAATTTCAGGACGTGATGCTGCTTATTTTCTATCATCTTAAACTGCAGCAAGAGTTGTGAATGCTCATGCAACATACTTCGTCCAGTAACTACTCTCTAGTTTGTATCAAGGACAACAATCTGAAAGGTAGCAGTTTCCTTTTAAATCTTAACCGATGCCGGAGTTGACTATGCAATGTACGAAACACCAGTGGCAATCTGAGTTATCAACTTGAAGTGCATGTGGATTGGTTTTCAAAGAGAGATTTACTGTTCTACAAATATAATCAAAAAAAAAAAAATGTAGGCAAGAGAAGCTGTCTTCCTGATGTGTATGCTACTGTAAGGTTGGCTTAATACCTGCTTTACTTATGCCTGCTTTCCAGCCTTGTACGGCTTAAAATCCAAGTCAGTTTACTTACCCTTTTCTCAACCTGTTTTCATTCAAACCAATGCTTCTCATTTACGTGAGCATTTTGTAGAATAGTTAGTGTACAGCATTTCAAAGAACAAATCACAAAACCAAAGGTATTCCTTTGCCGGAAGAGCCCAGTTTTTAAATGTTGTCTCTCTGTAGTACCTATCCTGCTTGGGAATGTACTGTCTGTCTTAAAGCATCCTAATTCTGCATCTTGTTGTTGTCATTAGTAGGAACTCTTGTAGTGATTAGGGAGAGGCTGGCTTTACAGCATAGTGTGATGGTGAGAGGCGAATGGAGAAGTTACTTCAGGAACCTCAGTGCTCACCTGCTCATCTCTGTTCAGAGCCTGTTGAAAGCTCTAGGCAACAAGTGTGGCAAGGGCTTCACTGTTTTACAAGTAAACTATCTTATATCTTTTTTAAATGAAGCTCTCACGCACCTAGCACTGCTAATGAAGGCACGCCCAGTGTTGAGCTTAATGATTGTCTGGCTTTAGGTGTCTCCCTTGGTATGGGTGTTTCCTGATCATTGGCTTGCCTAGGATGAGAAAAGCACAAAAGCTTGTGCAATGATCGAAAAGGCCTTTCTTGGAAACTGCTTCCAGAAACCTAATCTAGCATCTAACTCCTAATCTGTTTATATTATAATTATTTGCCACTGTGATGCCAGAAATCTTTGTTTTCAGTTTGATTAGCAAATTTCAAGGACTAAGTCGTGTTACTCATTTGTTATTAAACTGCTATAAAGTAGCAGTTTTTAAAGAAGTGAACTCCTGGGGAGGATATTAATTAGGATTTCCTCCTTAACAGAAAAGACATGTCTGGAGAAGTAAAGAAGAATATTACTAAGGCTGAGCAAAAAGGAAAGAAAGACTGGGCTGAAAGGGATGGCAAAGAAATTAAGGAATTTCTAGTAGATGTACCTGCGGGATTAGTGAAGTGCTGTGAGTACCATGTGGTTGGAAGGGAAGGGGAGAGATGTGCTCATGGCTGAGGAAGCAGAGTTTTAGGAAGTTCAGGAGAGTTGTCAAAGGCTGATTTGATAAATTCAAGTCTAGCACTGTGTTACAAATTACTTGCCGTTTCCCTCTCTTCCTGCTTCTAATGCAGACTGGGAAAGAAGGAAACAGTAACAGACAAGAGTCCTGTATGAAACAGGAATCTCACTCCCGGTAGGAATCTCCCCATTCCTGTCTGGTCTGTTTCCCCACCCCAGCTGCCTCACCCTGTTTGGTACTTATGCTTTATCCTATTTTACAGGAATAGATACTGTTCCTTCTTACCTGGTCTGTTTACATGGCTTACTGCTGAAGGTGTGCAACATCACACAGTCTTATGTTTGCAACACCTTGCTGAGGTGTGCTCCCCCATTTACAGCTGGGATCTGAGGAGCAGCAAAAATGGTAGCTAGGAGCACAGTTAAGCTTGTGCAGGAACCAGAGCCAGTTTTGTCATGGTTCCAGTCTTCTGCCGTGTTGCTCTCATTTCCCCTAATACTGTGCAGTGCACTTGCACACATATAATTTTTACTGCCTATTCAGATTATTTTGTCATTAAACAGTTCTAGTAGGGTGGGAAATACAGTGCTAAGTTATTCAGTATGTGGCTAATTATATTGATTCCAGCATTTGAGACTTGTGGCAGTTTTTAACTCCTGGGCTTAGTTACAGGTGTGTTATATTGCAAGTTGGAGAGGAAAGAGACAGGTAGGTGTTCTGGTTTGTCAGAGACAAAGGATGGTGCTGAGGCTGCAGTAAAGGTACAGTACAGTGAAGGCTTCTAAGCTAGGAACATGTAGCAATAGCTGCATGCAATTGGCTGACTGGAACATCAGGCTTTGCAGAAATTGGCTCAATAAGCCTCTTTTCTAGGGAGCACACAGGAAGCACTGGCTTTGGAGACACTGCCTTTGAAAACACTGGCTCAGGAGCACATCTTAATGATTTAAGAACATTTGTGTGGAGCTATGCGTGACAGAAAGAGAAACAATTCTAATACAGCAAAGCCTTCAGTTTTCTGAAATAACAATTTTGTTTAATGGGATGTGGAGGGTAATTAGGGATGATCAAATGCTGGGGAGCAGGAAGGCTGTCTGCTTCTAGCAGTGTGTAGCATATCAAGGAAAGTAAAGAAGATAGCAACATAATAAAGATGCAGTGAAGCATCCTGCTAGAAGAGATGCTGTTGCTTTTGGGGAAGAGTTATGCTACTTTAGGGGAGAGAGACCACTTTGTTTGAACAGCTTCTGAGATTATTTTAATATAGATATTATTATATTTTAAATATAACAAATATATACATATGTATAATACTATATATTTTAAGTCTGACTCCTTTGGTTCTGACTGGTGGCATTCACTGGAAGTTAGGCTACAGTTAGACCCAAGGGTTGGGAAGTAGACAGTGGGACATCTCTTTCATTTCACTTGT
This sequence comes from Aquila spilogaster, assembly GCA_024606505.1. Lineage (NCBI taxonomy): Eukaryota > Metazoa > Chordata > Aves > Accipitriformes > Accipitridae > Aquila > Aquila spilogaster. The sequence continues at coordinate 39,863,170 of JANHGO010000073.1, read as the reverse complement.
GCTTTTAATCCAGACTCTGAAACCTAGACTGGTCATCATGTAAGGCACAATTCAGTAGCTATCCTATTCAGTTATCTAACTGTAGTAGCCAGGAAAAGTATTTTCCCAACTGTGGTTTTGCTGTTGTGTTTCTGTTTATTTTGGGTGTCAATTGTAGTGGACATCATATTTTAAGACTATAGGTATGTTTGATCCAATGGGAACTTTATTTTTTCTATGATACATATTCAACAATAGCATGAAGCTATTCATTAATTATTTTGTTTTTTCCTATTCTGCACTAAGAATGGTTGTTGCTGGGAAGAAATTTGCAGTGAACAGGCTACCATCTTTTTTGGGGCATTCTGAAAGCAGAATGGAGCCTAGGATGATGTTAAACTCAGAGAACCTCACTTATTTGGTAGCCAGAACACATGATGACCTCTGGTATATGGGTACTCTAAAATTCAGAAGCTGATTATGTTTACCTTCTGTCCTCTGACATCTGGCCCTCCTCCTAACCTTTTTACTCTGCTATTAGTTCAATACTGCAGCAGCCATCCTCAGTCTCTTCAGTGCTTTTTCCTCCTCTGCATTTCTTCATCTTTTCTGCACTACAGTGTAACTTGCTCCCAAACAAAGATTTTGAAGAAAACACTGATTGTTTAAAAAAAAAAAAAAAAGAAAAAAAAAAGAAAAGAATATGCCTTGCAGCTGTTCTCATTGAATTCATTTTCATGTGTATTGTAAATGCCTCCTCTAGTTGTTTTGTGTGGTGTACTCTTACATATATATTGCATTTTCTTCATATGCTTTTTCAGTAGTTAGTGTAATTGGAGCATTTTGGAAGTTCAATATAAATATTTTTGATCTCTGTGAGGGGGGAAAAACACCTAATTCCTGCAATTAGAGTGGTATGATAAGACTTATTAACAAGGGAAGAGAAAGGAGGGAAGGCTTAAGGCTGATCAGATTACAGCTTTTCCAAGTTTGTAGCCTCTACTGTGCCAATTGTAATGATCAGAATAGAATCTCTTTTTTTTTCTTTTTTTTTTCCCTGAAATATCTTTTGTTGGTGCTGTTTTGGGTAATAACAAACTGAAAGGAGACTTTATTGACCCCAACCTGGTTCATCTCCAACCCGTAAGCCTTTAGGACCTGTTCATTTGTACACGTACTGGTGGAAAGTGGAATCCCCATAAGAGTTGCATAGCTGTAGTGACAGCAAGATATTAAGAGTTGGTTTCCAGTCTGCGTTCCCTACCAATTACTTTACCTGTTGTTTCCACAGTACTACAGACATGACCTCCTCATCCTCAGTTCCTGACTTCTCAGTTCCAAGCCCCAGAAATTTGCTGCTTTGCACCAGCACTCTTGGGCATTAATCACAGGTCTCAGATCCACACCCTTGTTTCTGTCATCTGCCTTGCTATGTGATGAGCTCAATGCTTTGGAAGCAGGAAATGTTGAAGTCTACCTTCAACAAGCTGAGATGCAACTAGTGTGTAGGCACGTGTAACAGTAAAGGACTCCAGTAGCAATGGTTTAAGTATGTTGCATTAAATTTTAATACAAGACTAGAGATTCTTTGCATAGAACAAATAAGTTTCCGGTAGGACTGGAGTCACTATGCTCTTAGCACGTGGAAATCCCTAAATTCAGGTAATTAAATTTTGAAAGTTTAAGCCTTAGCAAAAACAGCATGTATTTATTTGCTTTGGTTTGAGAGGCCTAGCAAACACAAAAGTAAATGGTAGTTCAGTGGGGAAAATGAGCTTAAGGAAGATGTTGGGTCTTTAAGGACAACCTCTTCTTAACACAAGAGCAGTTCACCCCTGTACTTAAGAAATGTAAATGTATCAGGAGACTGGTTTAGCTAACTGGTTAACCTATGACTGACCTCTGGTACAACCAGGCAATGCACAAGAGATTGATGCAAAAACAGGCTACAAGGGGGGACATGTATGGATGGTGTTAGGAACGTCAAATCTCAGTGTTAACAATTGCAAAGGATATCAAAAGAAGCAAGAAGAGCTCTTACTGCTGTATTCCCAGTAAATAAATAAATGTTGAAAATATTGTCCATTGCAGGATAGATTGGATGACTTATTGACAGCAGGTACAGGTGAGGCTGTACTGGCTGTTTAATGCTTTCTTTGCACTGGTTTTCACTAACAAATTCTCTGAAGCCTTGAACCACCAGATTTCAGGAGGAGGGGAACTACCAGTAATGGAAGATAGAGTCATGGATCTCTTCAGAAATTTCAACCCATATAAGTGCATGGGACCAGAAGAGTTGCATCCAAATATGCTGGCTGATGTCATACTAAAGTCATACACTCTCATCTTTGAAAGGTCATGGATATAAAGAAGATCCCTGATAACTTACGAAAGGCAAATGTTCCATCCATCTTCAAGATATAGATACTTTCCAGCAAATATTGCTTCTGAAAGTATGAAGGTGGTAGTGACTGGGAATAGTGAGATGGATTTACAAAAGGTAAATTATGGTTGACTAACTGATTGTCTTCTATGTTAAAGTGACTAGGTCTGTGAATTAGAGGAGAGTGTTGGGTGTCATCTACCTTGACTTTAGCAGTACAGTTCTCATGCTCTAGTTGGGACATTGCAGACTTGGTGGGTAGACTAGCGTATGGATTAATAACTGGCTGGATCATTGGACTCCAAGGGTAGTGATTAGTGGTTCATACTTTGCCTGGAGGCTGGTTATGAGTTCTCAGGGGTCTCTTGTGGGAACTACCAACAAACTGGAGAAAGAAAACAGAATACCTGCTCACGGACTTTGTGAATCACACTAGACTGGGGAGACCAGACAATATGCTTGACAACAAGGCCATTAGTCAGAGAGATTTAGACAGTCTGGAGGGATACGCCAGCAGAAGCATCAAGCATTTCAACAAGTACAAATGCAAGGCTGCATTGCATTGGTACAGGCTAGAGACTGAATGACATGGGAACAGTTTTGCCAGAAAGGATCTGTGAGTCTTGACGGACTGTCCACTACTTAAAAGCCATCAGGGCAGCCTGTCAGAGATGAAGACTATCAGCTTCCTGGGTTATTTTAACAGGAGTATAGCCAATATATTGATCCACATTTACCTAGCACTTTTTGGATGATGTCTGGGATGCTTCAGCCAGCTTTGGGCCCACTAACACAGGAAAGAGTCTTGTGCCTGAGTTGTGGCAACCTCCACTATCATTACAAGCCAGGATATGTAAGGATAGAGTGCTGCCCTACTGGAAAGGCCTTGGGGTAGTGGTTGTTGGTAAGCTGGACGTGAGTCAGCAATGTGCCCTTGCAGCACAGAAGCCAACCATATCCTGGGCTGAATCAAAGGAAACATGGCCAGCAGGTCAAGGGAAGTGATTCTGCCCCTCTACTCTGTGCTGGTGAGATCTCACCTGGAGTACTGTGTCCAGATGTGGAGTCCTCAGTGTAGGAGAGATGTGGACCTGTTGAAGTTGGAGTGACTCCAGTGGAGATCCACCAAGGATGGTCAGGGGGCTGGAACATCTGCCTGATGAGGAGAGGCTGTGGGATCTCAGTAAGTCTCTTACTGAGGTGCACAGAAGAAGAACAGGCAATGGTTGTTGAAACAGGAGAGATTTCATATATGAAGAGAAGAAAAAATCAAGATGCGGCTAACAGCACTCAGGCTGCTCTGGAACCTGCAGCATGGAGACTTTCCAGACCTACCTGGGCAAATCTCTGAGCAAATTCCTGGTGGGAATTTGATCTTGTCCTGCCTTTGAACAAGAGATTTGGACCAGAGACTTGCTGACTCATCCAGTCCGAGTATGTGGTCCTATAGTATAAGGAGGCAGCATTTCTCTGGTGATAGTGATAGACAGAAAAATGGACAGAATGGTTAGAGAAGCCCAGCTGGGCTCTTGTGGGTAATTACCTGGCAAGATAGCTACATATATTGGTTTACTTGCTATTTAGGCTTCTGTATTCTGGAAAATCACTTTTCAGTGTCAAGTTTCAGAGGACCTATCCACATTAAAAAAAAAAAAAAAAAAAGGCCAGAAAATCTCATTTAGTGTCACTGGTGCTATGCACAATGCTAATGAAGTTTTAGTCTATATCTCTGTAACAAGTTTCGTCCAAATGGTGGTTTTTTAGAAGGTAACGATTTGGCCAGCATTAATGACGGTCTCAAAATTACAGCTAAAATCTCAACCCTTCTGCATAATTTCAAGTCTTTCCTTCAAAGAATGAATGTGTTGAGCTTGCTCGGTAGATTTCACCTGGATGGTGATTCTGTGTGCTTTAATTTTCAGATTGTCTAAAATAGCACATTATCACTGCCTCCTTAATGGTTGTGATACTCTCATTCTGGAAAACGTGTATTCTCCTGGACTTCCTTTCTCACTCCATATGTATTAAACTCCTAGGTCAAGACTGTACCTACTTCTTAGGTAAAAGACCACATTTTTCCACAGGAGCTTACTCTTGCTTATTAGAGTAATTTACTAATTAAGTTTTTTGTTGTTTTTTTTTTTTAAAAAAGCCATGAAGTGGCTATTCCTGTTGCGTGCCTACTCCAGCATAGGAATTAGTTACCTTTGCAAGTTTTAAGTACCAGTACAGCTTTCAGAAAATGTAATACATATTTTTCTACGTACTTTCTTAGCAAAGGATGTAGCTGGCTGCATTCCATTGCAGAAGCAGTTCATGAGTATAATGAGTAGAATGATAAGGTAATGGTTGCTTAGGGATTGTCAAGGTCTGTATAAAACCTAACTTAAGCCAGAATAATGGTTAACATGGTGTTGCTTCTCACAGCTTGCTATTTGCAAATGTGCAGTGGTGATTCAAATCCTGTTTTATACGGTACTAGACACCATAAAGAGCCCTTAATTTATCATGCTATGCAGATCTGTTTCTGCTGCCAAAAGAAACATGAACTCACTTTAGGATTTTTATTTTAAAATTTCTTTTTAAATAAAATTAGCATTTGTTGTGGTAAGACTGTAGCATCAAGCAACTAAACAGGAAATTAAATTTCCCTGCAATGACCATTGGCTCAGCCAGAGAATTCCTACCATTCCTGGCTGCTAATTTTTCCACCAAAAAAAAATCCAACACTTTTTTAATACAACCAAACCAGAAGTTTTATGAGGCTGTTGTCTGAGAGAGTTGTTTTTGCAGGATGGATGTTGAGTTGGGAAGAAAAACAGAGTTTAAGGAGCAGAGTGGGCAGCAGAAACCAGCGGTATTGTATGCCAGACTAAAGATCAAGAGAATTTCACACTTTGGGGTATGTTAATTCAGACAGATATCTAAAGCACTCAGCAAGATCCCTTTGGTATGAAATTGTGAGGTGAAGGGCTGAATTCCCAGGGCAGAAAGTATCTATGTGCACATCTGTCTTCAGCACAAGGTAATGCATAACCTGTTCTGGCCTGGTGGCTTTCTCCCCCCCTTGCTCATAGAAAGGGGTCCAACACCAATCTGAGAGTGACCCATATCTCTTCTGTCTGAGACAGAAGATTCTCTCGCTGCAACTAAAGACTGAAAGTACTTGGAATTCTTGGGAAAGCATCCAGTGTAGATGTAGCACCGCGGAGCTCTGTGTATTCTGATCATCTCAGTCTTTTTGAAAATCATTCAGCTGTAACCTTTCTTTCGTTTCTTTGGCCAAATGCAGTTTTTTGCATGTGCTCTGTTATTTTTCCCATCTTCCATAAAAATCTATTTCCACCCTTCTCAGCTTACCAAGAAGTGAAGATTCATTCACTGACAACAGGAATATGGAAAGACTAATTTGAGGTGAAGAGCTGAGACTTGGAGCCTTTTTAGCTGACATAACATTGTGTTCTGCTTCCTCCAGGAATTTCCATTAGAATTTCTGCTTTCCTGTCACTGCTGATGATTCATGTGGTCTTCAGGGCTGGCATACAGCCCCCCGTGACTCATGTGTACTGTCTGAGACTTCAGCTGGGCTGCTCTCACATTCACAAAGCTACCATGACCTACACTTTGGATCACAACAGCCACTTATACATTCTTGAGCTTGGGACTGTTCTGTGAGAGGGTGCCTCAGTCTGTCCCCATATTCAAATTTCCATCTTTTCCCTGTGCCCCCTCAAAACTCAGTGTTCATCTTCTGAAAGTAATGTTTCTCCTCTTGTGGCCCCTGTAGGTTGCACTTCTTGAAGGTAAAGGTAGCTGCCAGTTATGCACAGCATTGTTGTGGAGATCTATATAGATCACCCAAGCCACTACTGAGGACAGCAAAATACAGTTATAGTCATCAGCAGCCACGTATCAATGACTGTAGTGATTGAGATAGGTACCACAAAGACCAGGGAATATAACCTGAGAAATAAATTCAAGACTGTCTGTGACAGTCAGCTTTTATCTCATTGTCAGCTGCTCTCAGAGAGAATCCCAGTGCTGTGATCTGATCAAACGTATCTCCTGCTCAGGCCACCTGCTGATCAGCCTCACTTCTAGAGCTTCAGGTAGAGCACAGATACCAGCACCAAACAGTGAAAGAATTCACAGGCACAATGCAGGGAGCTTTTGTTGAAGGGATATTGTGATCCAAGAAAGCATTTGAAAAATGCATTTTCTTAGCTTTTTTTATTATTATTCATATTCATCTAATATGAGCTTTTGAATTCTGGCAATTGCTTGACACCAGGCATGCTCAAAAGGAGCATTTTACTCTGGCACAAAACTATTTATCTGCATATCTGTTGATGTTGTATCTTCTTTATATAAGGAATCACTCTTCTGTGTTGTCACTGTACAATTTTTCCTTGCATCATTGTTATATAAACAGTTTTTTGTTTTGCATGTGTGGGTAGTCTGGGATTGTCTGGGAGGCTGGGGAGTGTTAATACCCATAGGAGAATCTTGTTGGTTTTTGTAGTTTTGTTTTCATTGTGAAGAAAACAAAACAGTGATTTGATGCAATCACCAACCCTTTTCCTCTCTTCTAATCACAGTCCTCCCCCACCTATAAGCCACCGTCCTCAATTGCTTTCCACCTGCATTAGGTTATATAAGAGCCAATAGTGGGCTTTTTATAAGCCTTTAAGTATTGGATTGGTGCATCTGTGATTATATCAGGGGCATTAGAAAGTAGATTCTGTTGTGTGTGTGTTACAATCCTGTGCAATCACAGGTTGAGAAATGTAAAATTACTTGATCAAATAACATATGAAGTAAGTCATGTGGGTGGAGCTTATCTACCAGTCAGTTTTGACTTTAAATGTTTCTTAACAGCATTTCTTCAAGCTGAATTCAGAGCCTTTGATTCCAGTGTCTGATTCTAACTCATAATCAAGCAGGAATAAATAAAGATTTCAAAACAAAAACAATATTTTGCCAAAATATCCACCTTTTAACGAAAAAAATGTTTTGTTCATTTCATTCTATGACAGTATCATGTTTTATGACAGACAGTTATGCTGTTGATATATGCTAGGTCTGTTTGCTCTCAAAATCTACACGTGTTTTAAAGATATGGATAGTCTACCAATTTTGTCATCTCTATTAATTTTGAGATGTGTATGAATTGAACGGTATGTAAACATGCAGTAGTGTGAAACACTGGATATGCTGTGCGCATATCCAAAGATTTAGCAACATAATTATGAGCCAGTTTTCTGTATTGAAACAGGAGGCATGTGCTTAGTGAACTGAGTATTTTCAATAAAGTTCAGTTTCATCTTGGGAAAAACCTTTTGTGTGAGGAGTGTAACTTACTTTCAACCCCGAAAAGGAATTAGTTGGTCTCCTCTCATGCCTTGTTCAGCAGTGAAAGCTACTAACATAAAATTCTGCCGAAGATACTGTTTTTAACCTGAAGATGAAGGACCATAAAGGTCTGCAAGAAAGCTACCTTGTTTTTGTTTGGTGTGTCTATAGTTTGCATGGATAGGTGAGCAGACTGGCCCCAAAGTCTTGGTCTTTTGGCACTGGTATTTAGCATAGAAAGCTAGCAGGGGACTTATTATGGCACCAGTTATCACCATTAAGTGATGTCTACAAGATCCTTTCATTTCTCTCCATTTGTGTAGTATTCTGTCACGGAGTTCTCTCTAGAGCTCACTCCGGGACAGCGGGAACTAGCGGCACTGTACGGCGCGGCGCGGCGCGGC
>JANHGO010000073.1:39766253-39850469 GCA_024606505.1 Aquila spilogaster | reverse complement strand
TGGTATTGGCTCTCTCTCGAACACAGGGGAAGCTTCCAGCAACTTCTTACAGAAGCCACCCCTGTAACACCCCCCCCCGCCCGCTACCAAAACCTTGCCACACAAAGCCAATACATTTGGTAAAGAAATCACTGTGGCTTTTGCATTAGAGAGCCATCTCTGGAGGTTATGCAAGAGTGAAAGTCAACACTCTCTGCTAGTAATGAACAAGACAGCATTACCAAGCATGACAAATCAAAAATGGAGCTCTGTCAGCTTCCATCTCACCCCCAACCCAAAGTATCAATTAATTGATGCTTTTGAAAACATTGGCATGAGCTTCTTTATGCTTTCAGCACAGCATAATTAAATCAAGCAAATCAGAAGGTAAAAATCAGCTTTGCCCATCAATATGTGGAAAATACTTTAAAATTTGCAGACATAAGGTACTACTAGTAATTTTTTATATCTGTGATTCAGTATAACTGAAGACCTTTTGAAAACTTGTCTCATGGGCTGAGAATTACATGGGTTTATGTAAGTGAAGTGAAGCATGTTTTTACTGGATTTTGTCAGTATTATTATCAGAGACTTTGGCTTTTTTGACTCTGTCAGTATGTACCTGATGAGAAACAAAGCGTTGTAATCCTGTGATTTTGTTTTAAAGATGTTAACATTTACAGGAAACAAAATTTCATTCAATGACAAGTTATGCAGATTCTTAAAACATCAGGTAGGCATGCTTATTTTTATTCCCTGCTGAACACTTTATAGGTGCCAAAAATGCATGTAGTTAGGGAAGCGGAGTGTTGTATGAGGGGAAAAAAAGAATCACCTCCCTGGTTTGTTCTTTCAGCATGGTAGCATTATACAATCTTGGTTGGTTGGTTTCCTATAGGAACAAGACTAATTTAGTGATGCTATCTGTCTGTCAACTCCTTAACAACTTGTGAACTAGTCAGCCATCTTCAGTCAGATTTGATAAAGGCACATCATCAACTCTTTCCTTTAAGTAGGCAGCTGGGCACAGGAGAAAAGCTCTGCACATTCCCTGTTGAAAGAGAAGCTGTAGTGTGAACTCATTCCTCCAGTACCCTGGAGAATCTGCAGTAGAAAGGAGATTTGGTCTACGTCCCAAATAGGAAGGAAGTTTCTGTCAGTGTGTTGCTTTATTTGACCCCAAAGTCAGTCAACATGCGACACATGTAGAAACCCAGAATTTATTATTCCCAGAGTTCACAGTGCTCTGTTTACTTCTGCTCTAACTCATTTCTGCATGGTGCGTATCTTATCATTGCATTTCTCTGGAATTTATTTAGTCTGTAAACTTTCTGAGAGAAAGACTTTATTTTCTGTCCTCTTCTTGTAAAATACTTGGTACACATAGGAGCAGTATCTATTAAGTGCACCTTCATTCACAGGGGTTTTCATCAAAGTCTTCCCACTTTTTCAAATATCAGTGATTTGTTATCAGTATTGTGTAAAGCAGTTGACCTATCTCCTGTTCTAGTTGCTGCTAGTAAGTCTGGATAGAAAAGTGTATCTTGGTCTCATTTCTCATGGGACATTTCTCCTCTACCAGTCTATCTACAGAGGAAACTTGAGTTCAAGTTAAATGTTATACTTACTGTTTTGCAGTAGTTCAGTTCTAATTCAGTCATGCATCAGTTCTTCATCTTCAGAGGACATTGATCCAAAGGTGAGCAGATTCAGATTCACCATTGTCATCTGGCTGGTGTTTAGCCATTTCACAAAGGCTGCATGATTTCAGTTCACGTCCTGTTAATCAAGTATCTCACCTACTCAGCAACGGCATTCTAGTGGGAGCTGTGTTTCGGGATGTCAGCATAAAGACAGAAATGGAACAGATGCAAACCTCTCATTCCGTGACAGGTAATTTCTGTAAGCTTGGGCTGAAGGTTGATGGTTAGGCATTTTAGAGAGCTTTGACTACTTCCTTGAGATTTAGGTGATCATAATTAGAATATTTTGTTTTTCAGGGCTACCCACAAAATAACTTGAATAGTGTGGAAAGCCTGTTAAAGAGATTTTAAACAGATATCCAAGAAAGGCTTCTGACTCAAAAATGTAGTTTAAAAGACTGGCAGAGGACGGTTTGAGGGTTCTTTAGTTTTCTTGTTGTTTTGAGTAATGCTTCACTGGGGAAGCCAATTAAAATATCTCTGCACCCTAACACTTCTCAGCAAATAATCACCATAGTTGACTGACAATAATTTGTTTGCAGACTTCACTGTTTGCTGCTTATTCCTATCTTCTGTTTTTTTTCCAGCCCTGTACACCTTCCTGGCTTATGGCTAACATTTCAAGGCTACATGTAGTCACTATTGCACAGTGTGTTGCATTCTTGGCTGTGCTACATGCCCACTTAGCTGTGTGGCCAAAAAACCCAGCCATTTTCCACAGGACTCACACAGGGTTTGCAATGCAATATTTCAACAGACATATGAGAGATGGGCATCGATCATGTGTAGGCAATTGTATTTGTCAACTATACCTTCTTGGAACAGGAAACAGCTTTTACTATGAGATCATGATGAAAAACAGAGTTACCAAGTCTGATGATAAATCTTCTGGCACAATTTCTTGAAACTCCTGGTAGAGGCAAATGAATCAGTATTACTTTCCATGTTATTGGACAAAGAACTTTTTTCTTAACTTGAAACAACTGCTGGAGCCTTGTTTCTTTATTAGCCTCATTTAGCAATGGTTAAAACAAGCAGATACACCTGCGCTTTATCTATTCACATGTTCTGGCAGATTATTGCAAAACTGAACAGCAGTTTGTGATTTTGGGGGTTTTTTTCAGCCCACATTGTTCAGCGTGTAAGGTTTAGCAGAGCTCATAAACAACACTGTTTAAACAATTGAGTAGGTAAGAACATCGCCAGGACTTTGAAACATTTTGTGTTTTGAAAATTTGAAAAGACAATTAAATTGGGGAAAAAAAATCAAAACTACACATACATGCAAGACATTGGAGTGGAAGGATGTCCCCAAAGCTGCCAGAAATAGGTCCTCATGTATGGATACTGGTCACTTTTGGAATAGGAAAATTAATTCTCGAGCTGCCTAATACCTAATTTATCCAATATTTGTTAGTTTTGCATATTCAGATTACTCATCAGATAGATACAAAGCCTTGTTTGTATGTCATAAGCTAGGCAGGTTACAATTATAAATAAACAGTTTGGTTTAGGTCCCACTTTCACATCTGTTATGAGAAAAGCGTACTTGTGAATAAGACATACCTGCGTGGCACAATTTCTAGTTATTCAAGTGGCAATACGAGGGACAAGGAATCATAGTTGAACTTTTCTAACTTCTCACTTTCAAGTCAAGGTCAGTAAAATCTGTATTAGTCAAGGGACAAAGAAAATAAAAATCTGTATTAGAAGGGACAAAGAGCGCTCTCACAAGTGACAATTGGCTAGTCAGTGTGGAAAGGGGGGAGTGAGATAAAGCAGTGGTTGAACTGGAGAGTCTGGCTTGCTTGGTTGTCCTGAGGAGCAAGCTGCATTCAGCAGTGTAGTAGTGCTTGGGTGGAGTGAGGTAGGAGTAAACTGTATTCAGCAGCGTAGTAGTCCTTGGGTGGAGTGAGGTGGAGCTGCCTGAGGGAGCAAAATGCACTGTGAGAACTAGGTCAGGGGAGTGCCGAGCTCGCTGGGGGTGCTGGTATAGCTGGAGGCTAGAGAGGGAAAGCCAAGAGGAGGTGAAAGGTGGATGGGCTGAGTCTGTGGCAGGTGATCTCAGCCAGGATGAAGGCAAGGAACCAAGGGGAAGGAATGGCGAAAGGCGGGGAAGATGTAGATCTGCAAGCAGTTGCAATCTCAAAGGAAGGGAATTGATTTTTCTTTATTTTTCCTTCCTTTTTTTGCAAATAGCAAAGAAATAGGACTGGCAAGCAGACAGACGCAGAAACATGAATTAGTTCACAGCCAGCATGTGTACTGACTAACATGTAGTACTCTGAAATGAAATACTTCAGTGCTGACTGAACGTTAAGTTAAAACAAAAGCAGCAATACTTGCTGTGGCTGCTACAGCCAGCCTTTTACTGTACTCCCATTAGGAAAATTCTAGCATAACCTTTTTTGTAACTGTTTGCACCACCCTTGTTCTGTTTGTCTGGGCTAGTAAGAGTGCTTTAATCCATTTTGTCATACATTCTTCAAGAATATACTTAAATTTTACAATTTTCCTTCCAAATCCAGAACTGAGCTGTAGTATTTCTGGGGAAATGTGGTCTCCTGTGCAGTATGTCTCTTAAGATACCACAAGCAGATTTGAGGGCTGTGTGGGCCTGAGACGGATCTTAGGAAATGAGGATAGAATTGCAGTTTTTTGTGTAGGAATGCAAGCCTTCCACATTATTCTACTGAGGTTTGTAACACAGGAAAAAGTTGGTAACGCTTAGCTCTTGTTCACTACAGAGACACAGGGACATATATGGAATTTCAAAATAATTCAGCTCTGCTTTACAAACTAAGCGGTCAGATTTTTGGAATGGCTCCCACAGAAAATAAAAATATTTCAAAATTCTGTGGTCTGTGATCCTTTCTCCTGGCAGCGCAGGAATGCCCATGTCAAATATTTTCCATTCTTGGCATGAATTTACTCCCCCAGAGGTTATGTTCTGTTTTAATGCAAATAATCTACATGGTGTGATGCACCTGAGTGAGGGTACTTTAAAGTTTTGACATTCCATTCCAGTCAAGACATAAGTGATAATCTGAACCTTAAGCATAATTATATTTTTATTTTATATACCTTCCTGTATAACTTCAGTTACCACTGCACTACCTGACAGTTGCATTTTAAGTTCTCTAGGCATGGTGTAGGACCCAATCTTAATACTTGACTGTCCTCAAGCAATTTTGGCATACAGGAGATAGATCTAGCCAACCCTACCTTTTAGGGCAATGTGTCTGTGGTAGAAACCCAGTTTGGATGCTCTTCCACTGTTCAGAGTTTTTTCTTTCTAAAAAAAAAAAAACAACCTTCTAATCTGTTTTGTTCATTAACAAATAACAGAGGATACTGGATTTTACTCCCGCGCTTTGGCTTATAGTCATTCTGTTAGAATGAAGCAGCAATGCATTTGGTAAGGCAAACCTGTAAGTAAACTACCTGAACACAGAATTTATGTTTTAGAGTATTTGACATGAAGTGATTTAATCTCTCTGCATGCTTTTCACCAACTCTTTTGAAATGGGTATAACTTTTTGTTGGTACCTTTCAAGGTCCCTCAGGGAAGTCAATGCCTTCCACTGTACATTTCTATACCATTTCCACACAACAGCTCCAATGGGCATGGCTATACTGAGCACTGAGCTTAGTCTGAACTGCCTTAACCTTCCTTTCATACAAAAGGAGAAACTTCTCATTTATTCCTCTTTTTTAACTTGACTTAAAGCTAGAGCTTATAGTACGCTTCAGAGATTAGACTCTATAACCGGATGGGGATATGAACTGCCATCTCTTTCTGTGTGGATGTAGGCGAGACTCAAGCCAGACCACTGCTCTGATTGAGCTGAGTCCGACTGCAGGGCCACTACCTCTTGCAGAGGGAAGGTACTGCCAAGGTATCTTGCTTTTGGAAAACTCAGCATCAGGAAGCAGTTGGCAAGCTCCTGTACAAGCTGTGTGCCAGGACCCCCTGCATGTCACTGAGGCAAGACCTTGCCTTCAGGCTTTGCAGAAACCACATGCCACATAGACTGACTTACTGCAAAATAGGGAGTACAGCTTGGCAGCAGAGGGCATTATGTGTGATCTCCTGCCAGCCTGGAGTGGAAACACTCCTGGCTAAAGAGAAGAGTAAGAAACAATGTTGGAAACATCAGGTCCTCCCATAATTCAGGCAATTATTTAAACAGGTAACTCAAGCTAATTACATAGTTTAGCCTTTGCAGCTGACAGTTCTGTTTTTCTGGAAGCAAGATTCATCTTTTTTAGAAGTTTCTTTGGGGCCTTGTGCTGGTGCCTATAGCTGCGTTTCCTGAGTACCAAGTTGTGCTTTCTTTGGAGCTCACAGTGCCTTAGCCATATTCCCCCACTGACAGACCTTGGATTCTACCTCATGAGTCCCTGCTGTTGGGCAGCTCTACCTGAGTTTTTTTCTAAGAGCTTCCACTTTCTTCCTCCTGAGCAGAATGCAGAAAAAAAAATTAAGATATAGGAACTGCAAATAGTGTTTTACTATACTTTTTATCTTCCAGCAGCTGCTGTGCTCTAAGTGATTAGCTTTGATCCATGAAAATGAAGAAAAAAGGGGGGGTGGAAGAGACCGCCATACTATCTGGTATGAATTTGGTCCTCAAAGGGGTATATTCTTGAATTATGATGGTTAATCTGCATGTCCCTCTTGTCATTCTTGATTTTGTATCAACTGATTTTTTACACAGGTTGAAGTTATTCCATTAGTCCATAAGGGAGCTGTCAGGATAGGCACATAAAATTTCTTAATTCAGTTTAGGATGATTAATTTCCTATATGAGAATCAGGGGAGTGCAGAACTTCCTTCCCTGTGGCATGGGAAAGAATGTAAAACAAGGAGTTATCAGAGTATATTAGTATTGTTTCAGAATTCACTGTGAAGCATTATGTCTGAAATTTGTTTATGTGCATGAGACCTCAGGTAGGTTGTTTGGGTTTTTTTCCCCCACTGTAACTCAGCTTTAGTAATTCTTTATCAGCTCATTTGTACCATGGGACATGCTAGTGAGATCATATATATTACTTTGCACATGTGGACATTCCTCAGAAGTAAATTATATTTTTCTCTGCTAAATGGTAGGATGTAAGTATGTAGTTCACCCTCTCAGAGTAGTTACTAGATGAACTAAAATTGTCAGAACAAATTTGAGATCTCTCTCCGCAGTAGTAGACACTTGCACCTTTCGTCATTGCTCGTTATTTGCCTCATTGCACAAGTATATTTGTAGCAGCCATTATAGAAGGGCACGAAGTTAATCTTCTGTTCAGGTTTGTAATTTTTTCTTTTTTTTTTGCAGATGTGGAAGGGTAGAGGTGAAACATGAGGTCTTCTGAAAAAGGTTTATTTATCTTCTCTGTGAAGTTTTACTGTGACTTGCTTATCATGTATAACTTTAAACAACAACTTTTTCAGAAATATGAGACTATTTGTTTTACTAGCACTTTAGAATCTTTGCATTTTAATAGGCTTTAAAACTATGTTCTTTTCTGAGAGAGAGCAAGCCTTCCTTTTGGGTTTTGTTGACAATGGTCATATTTGAGAAATAAGATTGGTGTATAGGCATCTCCTGTCATTCCTGAAGTGTGTCAGGTAGCTCAGGAGAGTGTATGGTTGATCAGAGCTTCAGCGCATCCCTTCTAAATGGTCCTGCCTAGTCTTTGTGTTGCCAGCTACTGTTGGTCTGTCTCGGTACTTCCCAAATTTAGGAGCACAGACACAGATGTGGGAACAGAAGTGTTATCCTAACAGAAAAGTCAGAGAAGCATTATCATATCTCTCAGAGGACTGGTATAGTAGAATGGTGTTACATAAAGATGTTAGTGAGGTAGAGATAACAGGGGGGTTTGTGTGGCCACAAAAGAAAAAAAAAAAAAAAAAATCTATACAGTCTTTGTTAGCCAGAACTTTGTTCACTGATTTATAAAGTGTGCTGAACAGATTTAAATTCTCCAGATATGGACAGTTGCCAAAAGCCAGAGTCATGTTAATTTTATTTTAACTTTAAACAGAAACTCAGTATATCTACTTCCTCCTTCCGGCATCCATGGTTTAGAGGTTGTCTCTAACTGCTTGCATTTCACTCTGTGCAAAATGTGTATCAAATATTTTGAGATGTCATCTGGTCCATTTCTATACAACAAGGCAGACTCAGTTTTATCCAGGCCTAGTTTTATGCTAGAATATCTTGAAGGCTATTCTGGAACTTTTTAGCCCATAAGCTGTGCCACTCTCTTTGGGGATTTTGTTACGAGACTAACAGCACTGCCTTCTGATAGCTTTTGCTAAACAATATTAGCTTTGACTGTGCATAAAATGTCCCTGACAGAGGTTTGTTTATACCCATCTTAAACACCTCCATTGCTCTAGCTTCATGTTTAACTGCTTTTATCAGTAGAAAGTTCTTTCTAATGTCTGATTTAGATCACCTTGGCTGTGATTTAAGCATGTTGATGCTTTCCAGAGCATAGATTATTCTCTTCCTCTCACAGTTACCTTTTACATGTTTGAAGACTCTTAGGCTGCCGTCATTAGGGTTTTCTCTTCTCTTTAGACTAGACAATTCAAATTCTTTCATTCTTTCCTCATAACTTACTTGACCAGACTTTATGCTTCTCTTCCCAGCTCCCTCCATTTGGTTCACCTCTTCTTTCTCAAAAACCATTGCCCAAAGCTGGATGGAGTACTTCAGCTGAGACCTGCATGCTGCTTAGTAGTATTAGAGTGGTTTGTCCTTTTGCCCTCACATTGCTTTCTTAGGAGATGGCTGGTTTTTTTCTAACTCCTTTTAGCTTTAATATTGTTTCCTATAGAGTTGCCTGCAATTTCTGAGTACAGTTGTGCTCTCCTGAAATCTGTTATTCTGCTGTTCCATTTCCTGCTTTTCCTGAGTCCCTTGATTTCTACCATTTTATGATCAGTATAAATGAAAACTTTGAGTTAAGATACCCTAATGTCTACTTAAACTACTTCCAAGGTGCAGCAATGTTTTGAGTATTGTTATTTAATTTGCCCCACAGCAATATGGGAAGAAATAATATTGGAGGTAAGATAAAGGCTTGTGAAATGTCCACAACTATTTTTTCCATGAGCAATGGGTCTAATGAAGCCTGATTTCATCATATTTCACGTCCAGCATCTTCTACCACCCCAGAACATCCCAGCTTGCGTACCACGTCCTCACCTTCCAGACAGGCAAGAGACAGAATGTGCTGAACCTTGTTCAGAGCTATGTAGATGCTGGCTTATGGGTCATTACACTTGTGCTTGTGTAATTCACTCCAAGAATCGCTAAAGAGCCAAGTTGTTACTGTCTTTCCTTCAGCACATGGATTTGGATCTCTTCATACTACCAAGGTCAGATTTTCCTGAAGCTCTCAGGAAAGTTCATATCTTGAAGATCTCTATTCTTCCATCAGATTTGATTGAAATTGGTCTATGAGCTCAAAAGCTACTAGAGGGGTACTTGCAGACAGAGGAGTAACGTGAGGGCATAAGCCATTGCTTTCTTAGAAAACACATTAAAAACGTTCAAATCCAAAGGCTGATTCAACTGACTTTTTGCTTCTTGCTATGCATTTGAAAAGGTGTCTTCCTTTGCTGAACCAACAAAACATGCTTCAGTCACCCCTTTCCCTCCGTTTTCTTGCACCTGATTTGTGTCTCTTGAATTTCTGGTGTGCTTCTTTTTCCCAATCCTTGTATTTTCAGCCAAGAACCGCAGCTTCTAGGTGTTTGCCTCTAGGTAGATGTGGATCTACTGATGAAAATTAGTGCATGATGGGGTGAGGACTTTCCTTTTTGCCTATATCTAGACTGCTATAAAACCTGAGGATAACATTTATTTAAGGGTGATTTCTGCAAACCTGATAGTTACAGAAGGGTCAGACAAGAGAAAGCCAGTGATTCTCATTGTCAGTGTTATGACTTACATAATTACTGGGACAACGTATAAAGAGTATTTTAATGTATGGTGCACTAAAAAAAAAAAAAATCATGTAACAATTTATTTCTAGATTATTTTTTATTAATTTTCAAGCAACTGAAGTAGAATACAATTATTTTGTTTTGAGCTCTAAGATTGAATTAGCCAATTTAATAATGGTTAATGAATATCATTACAATTAAGTAGACATTAAGAAGTCATCAAGGCCCAGATCATTTTTTCCAATTGTACAAGGCAGAAGTTGAAGTCAGTGGGAAGAGGCAGCCTCTTGCAGAACTGTTGTACCACTTCTGGGATCCTGGAGCAGTCCACCTGTGAGTTCCTCATAGGTACAGAGGTGGGCATTACTTAATCATAACACATTGAAACCACCTTTTCTTGCTATTTTCCAAATTAAAAAAAAACAGCTAGAGAAGGATGTTACTGTTTCTGTAGAGTTTTAGATGGGGAAAAAAAAATCTAAAGTAAGTAATTGGTTGTCATCTGTTAAAATACATAGCTTTTCTGCATTAGGGCACAAGTTGGTGAATCCAGGTTGCTCTGTAAACTTTCTGGGGTTCTCGCAAGATAATTTGAGGATAGGTGGGTTGCAGCCCTTGTCATGTTGTTAAATTCAATGGTGCACTGATTTGATCATGTATGCCAGTTCTGATGCTGGCTTGGGTATAGCCCATCTGAAATTAATTATGGCACTGCTGCCAAGCTGCCTAACTATTGTTTAAATGAATTCCTGTCTTCTTGCTTAAGACAGCTTCTTTTGTGTTTGAAGGTGTCAAGCTATTCATTTTCTCAACTTTATTCCCACCATGATGTGCTGTAAGACTATTGGCACATTTATAGAATGGCTGTCTCCCTCATCTTCCTTGAATTCTTCTGTCCTAAAATCCTATGTGCTATACAATAAGTGAGTTTATTCGGAATGTTTTTTTTTTTCCCCTAGGGCTCTTTTTTGATGCTTAAGCTCAAAATGTCCTAGCTCAGAGGAGGACATTGTCTACCCAAATAGTCGTCTTCCTGCTGAGTTTTTAATTCCCCTACCTGTAAAACTAGCAACACAAATCCTGATTGCCTCTTTCTCAGCTGTTCTTGAGAAATTCTGCTTTCCCTATCATTAAATTGGTAATTTTTTGATCATGGTATTTCATATCTCTTTCTTTCCTCTCCGTCTGTGGTATACCAAGAGATCTGTATTTAAATATCATTTAAAAGTAGCCCATTACCTTGGAAGAGATAGCATAAATCCAGCTAAGACTCTGATTGCATAAACAAAATTGGCAATGATTTTCTGTGTTGTCACCTTTCTAAAATATACGTTACTCCTTGCAATAATAGGAATGTCTTGGAGGGCACACTGTTTTAACTTAACCTGTGCATAACTCTCACAACAATTAGAATAATGTGCAAATTATTCTAATGATACACAACTTTCAGGTAGGAAGTGTGAATGCTGTAAATTACATTTGTGATACTTTAACAAGGGACCTGATGTATTAAGCCTTCCAGAAGTCTTCATCAAAACTGGTGCTGTCGTCTCGGGAACCAGTGATGGCCTGAGACTGTTT
Source organism: Aquila spilogaster (assembly GCA_024606505.1). Classification (NCBI taxonomy): domain Eukaryota; kingdom Metazoa; phylum Chordata; class Aves; order Accipitriformes; family Accipitridae; genus Aquila; species Aquila spilogaster. The sequence goes on along the minus strand of JANHGO010000073.1, from coordinate 39,839,249 downwards.
CTGAAGTTTTAACACATTAAGATTGAAGCTTGTGATGTATTTGGCGTGATCCAGGAAAGTCCAGGGAGACATCCATTCTGATAGGGGATATGTGTGTCATTATTAAACTGTTTCCATTTGTCACCTGTGCAAAATCCTGGCCCTGTCTGAAGTCGTTGTACTATATAATGGGAAAAGCTCTGGGATCCAATCATGATTCAGTTATGCAAGTTAGTCCTTAAGATCTGTCTGTTCACCTATAGTGTTTTCTTCACGAGGGAATTTTGCAGGGAGACCAATTTGATGCTAGTTAAAACGTTTTCCAGTGTTCTTTGCAAAGTCACTACAAGGGAAATTGAATTGGTGGATTGCTTCACGTAGATTTTAGCTCAGAATCCACACTGGGCAAAATCACTAACAGTCTGGTTAGATAATTTTAGGTATCCTTCCATTCAGTTACAGTCTTGATCCCAACAAAAACTAGTTTCTTATCAAAAATGTATATGAGATCTATAGAATGTATTTCTAAATGCTAAATCACTTCTGGAAGAAATTTCCTGTATTAGATCATTACCAGTGATGTGCAGAAACTGACAGCCTTTGAAGTGATACCACTTCATTATCATCTTGTTTGTTTGTTTATTCTTAAAGCCAAAGCCATAGGATTTGAATGACCAGGAGATATTCTGATGAGGCCAGGCAGTGTGAATCTTGTAGCTTACTATAAGCTTTGGAAATAATAGCAAACACTTGCTGCAACTTGAAGCCATGAACTATGTCAGGATTGCTGTAACCCATACGTTTTATCTAGTTCTTTTGTCTGATTCAGTGTGCCTGGCTTTCTACTCTGTAGTTGCTGTAAGGTTAGGAACTACCTTCTGGTGTTTGTAAGTATCTCTCTGGGTAGTGAACTTGATTGTTTTGTCTCTAATAATTTGAAATTCTTAAGCTCCATCTTTGCCCTCATGCCTTCCTAGTTATGTTGAGTTGAGTCCATTTTGAATTTTCTGGGAGTGATGGTGAACAGAGTAATAGCTGTATCAGGCATACATATTCCTTTTTCTTTCTAGTGTTTCTTGCTATTGCTTGCAATGTACAGATGTAAAGCCATGGAGAAGAGTTTACTATGCAATTTTTTTTTTATCTCCCATGTACTGTTTGATGTAAGTGCCTTAGTTAGTTGGTATTGGATAGTATCTGTTATGGTTTATATTGCAGTTTCTGAAACCTACAGTTCAAAGCAGTGCTTTCTTAAATTTTTGTCACCATCATCACATTGCATTTTCATGGTTTGCTACTGGCATTTGTCCTGAGTCTGCGTGCATGCCTCTAAGCTTCTGTGCTGTGAAGAGATGTATATGGCTTTTCTTTTGACAGTTCTGCAATGTGCAGTTCTGCTCGCAGGACTAAATTCATACCAGATGAAAACATGTGCTGATCTATAGGTTTTGCAAAAATTGCACACAGTAGACAGTTTACTTAATAGTTGCAAATAAGCATTCACTGATGCCAGAATGCACATTTCTTGTAGTGTGTGCAGGGCTAGAAATTCATATCCTGGCATACCAGACTAAGAGACTTCTTGAATGAATATAAATATCTGCATAAAAACTTACAAAACTAATACAATGAAATCTGCACGTTCTAAGTTCATCTTTGTTCTAGTTTGGACCTCTTGCCACTGCTGTCTCTAGACTTTTACCAACTTCTTTTCTTCCTGAACATTATTTATGAGTAAGTCTTCTGCATCCTTCCAACCTCCTATGTTGCACTCCAAAGTATCATTTTAGCATCAGAGTAAAGTGTTAGTCTGAAAATTGTATAGTAAGGGTATTGTTTTCCAAATTATATAACAATGTTTTCTATTTAACAGTATACGTCTAATGTGCTTGTCATTCACTTCTGTATTTTCATAGTATTAGTGTCACAGTCGGCATTGCAGGACTTGATTATTTGATGCTAAAAGAATTTATTATAAGGTGAATAAGTTGGAGTTTCACTTGTGCTTTACAAAAAATGGTGCAAGTCTGGAAGGTGAAGATCCTGTCTTTTCATACCTTTATTGGTATTTGCCTGTAGTACGCTTTCATGAATATTTGTACAGAGAGCCTGCAAGTTTTTAGTCAGTATTTAGATGACAGTTGATTAACAAATCAAAAGCCATTTCCTGGTGCTTGCGAAAAGTATGGTGAAAGGACCCAATCTTCATACAAACCTCAAGTAGCAGAACAGAACAAACAGCAGTTAGTACTGTTTACAGGGAGCAAACTTCAGAGTTCCTGAGTTGTTAAACTCTAAGTCTCCGGCAAGTTCAACAGCACATGGATTCCTAAATTATTCTGAAGGTGTCTTATATTTCCTAAACCTCCTGGACAGTCTTGGAAATTTTACTCTTAGTCCTTATCGATTGCCTTACTACCAGGTATATATTTTTTTTGAAACTTCAGCAGAAATCAATAATCAGGCTAAACAAGTATTCTGCAGACACACAGTACTAAGAACTAAAGTTTTTTGGCTTGGTTGCTATTTATAGTTTGTGTTGTGTGAAGATTATACCTTCTTGTGGCTTTGTCACATCGCAAGAGGCTGCAACCATCATTTTAGCACCTTCTAGGCGTATAAGTTTCACAAACATTTTTCATTTAAGTCTTGTCTGTATAGCTCAGTAAGCTATGAATTCCCCATGTAGCCATTTTTGGTTTACATCTTAGAAACTTGAGCCTGTAAGATCTGAAATGTGTTGTAACAGAAAAGAAACCACATGCTTAAAGTAAAGGATTTCATTGCCAGTAACTGAAGAGACTTGTGAAGTAATTTCAATGTGTCAATAGTATAGTCATTATAGGAAACTTCTGATTTTCATAATTTCAGTTTCCTTTTTTTCTTTTCCTGGGGACTGCATACAATTATTAAGAATCCCCCAGTGTCTAATGGATGCCTAGGTATGGTGATTTGGGGAAAATGTAATAATTATGGCAGTCAACCTAGTAGGTTTGCATAGAAACTTACAGTTTTATTCTTTGAGACCCAACCTTCTGGTGACAATGATCCATAGGGGACAGAATTGCACGTCAGCCACCTCAGACTGTGACTATCCAGTGGCAAGCTCTGAGTGGGATTCAGCCAGACCACACCCTTCTCACAGCTAAAATGGAACCCTGCAGTACTCCATCTTCAGCTTCTGCTCCAGACAGGTACGGGCCTCTATAGGTCCTGTCATCACCATGTGGCTGTCTCACACATCCTAGGACATCTAAAATCACCTACATTTAGGGTCTTGTCCCACATGTTTTCTTCTAATGTTAAGGAGGAAACATCTGTTTAGAACCAAACCATCTGCAAGCAATCAGATACTGCATCAGTGATTATCAGTCTGTTCTCCCATCAGTTTTTAGCTGTAGCAATGCACTGTCCTGATTTGCTCAAGACTTCAGTGTCATCTTGAAATCTGGCAGATAGTGAGCAAACGTGGCTGTCACTTAGTTCACAGTTTTCAACACCTTTCTCTTCACATACATATCTGTCTTGGAAGCTTTATATATCTCAGTCAACTTGCATGGCTTTTTTAATAGGTTGTATGCAACAACATGATAAAATCTTATCCAGAAGCAGAAGAAACATTCTTCTTAAACTGAGGGAGAGTAAAATAAAGTTTCATCCAATTCTGGATCAGATTTTTTTCCTAGTGGAGAACTTATTTTTAAAGACAAAGACTTTATTATTCTCCCAGTAGTTTTATTTCAAGGATATAGCTGTCTGCAGCTACTGCTGCTGTATTGGAAGTGGCCATAATAGCTTAAAAAATATTTAATTAAGGAGAGGTTTCAAAAAGCAGATTGGGTTTTTCTGGATTTCTTTAGAGTTTATGTTGTCTCTACAGAACAGACTTGCATGAAAACATGAGTTCTCGAGTCTCGGTTTCCTTGATGCAACTAAACTCACAAAGGTTTACTCCTAACTTACGCCAGCATAAGTGGTTACCTCTTAGCTAGTTAGTTAATCAGGGCCAGCACACAGGTTTAGTACCGTGACACTATGTCTATACTGTTCAATTCTAAGCTCTCCCCTTGATACAAATCTGGCTCATGCCAACTAGCACTATTCCAGAGGCTGCAGGACCTAAATGCAGTGAAAAATTCTCTCCTCTCTTTAAGGGTAGTATGAACAAATATTTATGTATTATTCATGATATTGCATAGCTAACTTTTATTTTTCTTTCCTAATGCAAATATCATGTTTGGTAACTTTTCCTTATAAAGGTGTTACCAGGAGTGTGCTTAACAGACTTTGACATTAGTTTACATTATTATTAGAACAAGCTATTTTGATTAAGATTGTGTGTCCATTATATTCAATATTTTATACTGATGCCCATTCTAATAGCACTGTTACATTTGTTATTAGTGTTAATCTCTCCATTTTAAAAACTGAAGGTGTTTAGGAGGGGATTCTTCATTAGGGGAGAGTTTCAAAATACTTTGGGTAACTACAGAATATGGGGATTTAGGAGGTATTGCACTCAAAGCTGACTTTACTGCATTGGCATCACTCTTGTTGACTTCCTTGGCATCAAAATCTTGCCCAGGAATTCTCTTGCTGTGAGTGTCTTACTGGAAACCAATCTGCAGCTGTGGTTTAAGGCTGCTGCCAAACCTGTTGACGCAGGTTCTCTATAACTATGTGCTACAGAGTTATAAGGCTGAGTTGCCAGTGTGGCCTTTGGTATCAAGAGAGTACAAGACAGCATGATCTAATAAGCTAAGCAGAGACTCAACACACAGAAGTTGCATATCCTGGTTGTGTTTTTGATTTCCGAGAAGTCAATGAAATCCTAGATTTGTCAAACTCCATGGCAAAACATCCGTTCATTTTCAATTTCATCTATAGCCTTTATGCATTGGGTGTCTTTACATTGCATTAGCAGATTCCTTGTGTTTGTGCCTGGAAAGTATACTTACTCTGTGGCAGACTACTGAGAAACTATTTTGATTTGGAATGCCAGCAGAATTTTTAAAACAAGCCAATAAAATGTGGATTAGTATATCACAAAGGGTAGTTACTCGAGATTTTTAAAGGAAGCCAAACATAAAATTGCTGAGTAACTCTGGGCTGCTGCTTAAGTTGGCCCTTTTGCCAGAGAAATGGGGGGGTTACAAATAAGATACAATTTTTGAAAAGGTGACTAGGGAGATGCAGGGAATGGAGTCCCTCAGGGATCTCTTATTGGACCTGTGCTCTCTCACATTTTCACCAATGGTCTGGAAAAAGGGATGAGAAGAAATAGGTGACAATATGCGTTCACAATACCAAATTCTTCAGGGTAGTGAAAAATAAGCTCTGGACAACAAGCATTGCAGAAAGCTCTTGTTGGTAGTGTGTAATGCTGATAAAACAGTAGACAAAATCGCAGGTCACTAAATAAAAAACAATGAAAGAATTGGAGGGGGAAATGATCCTAAGAATGCACAAATAGCAGTGTGCTCTAAATTAGGTATTTGTTGCAACTGTGGAAGGATACATTGTAATTATAAGAGATATTTCTGAAACTGTGAACTGTGGCAAGAAGGCAAATAGAATGTAAACAATTTTTTAAAAAGCAACAGAAAACAAGACAAAGCATCATTTGCAGATGTATAAATCCATACTGTGCCCTCAAGTGTTGTATGCAATTTTAATTCCCTTCCTCTGCATCTCAAAAAGATATTATTGAACTTTGCAGAAGGAAAAGAAAGTTGAGCATTAAAATACAGATTTTTTTATTTTTTAAATCTGTGTAAGGACAAGGACACTAGACTAGGCTAGAATTAAATAGATTAAGATTCTTCAGCTTGGGAAGAGACAAATGGAGAGGCAGAAGTCATTTAAGTACAGAAAATTATGAGTTGTGTAATTGGTTGAGTAGGAAAGCTGGACAACAGAGGTCAAAGTAAATTGTCAAATGAAATTATCAGGCAATTTTATAATAAAAAAAGGAAATACTCTTTCTACAAAATAAATCAATTATCAAAATTCACAATTCATTTCTACAGTATTTGTGGGTTCAAAAATGATGAACAAATTCATAGTTATCCCTTGATGACTATTAAATGTGATGACACAGGCTCATGAGATCTCAAAGCCACCAGTTGCTGGAAGTTGGGATTATATACTGAGGCTCTTTCTCTACTTTTTTGTGGGATGCTAGGGATGGATGAAATGCTCTTTGCTTTCCTCACTTTAGTTTTTAGACAAGATGTCACTGTATTTTTTTGAATTTGTTCTCCCAGCCTTGTACTAACCTTGCACTGTTTGAAGACTCTTGGTTTTCATCATTCATAGACTGGAGAATATGGGTCACTATCTGACTCTGCATTCTTAGTACTTTACTACTATTGACACCATTTACTACAAGCTGTTTGTATTAAGGATAGTAGGTGACAGTGATTACATGTTTAAATACATATGTCATACTGACTGTATAAAACAGCAGCAGCTGAAATGAGAGTTCCACAACAGACTAGTTTTACTGTGGAAGAAGAGTTTTGCAATGCAGGAGTCTGATAAGAGCTTCTCTCTTCCTTTACCAATAAGATATATAACAACAAAGTGTTTCTTAATAAAATTGATAAAGAGAATCATCATGCTAATTCTCTGCTCCGGGCTCAGATGCATTGTCACATCCATCACAGCTTGACAAGCTACGATGTCAACTGAATTGCCATAGGTGACCATAAGTATGCTCTTAGCCCATGGCAAAGGTAAGGTAATATGACTGAGCTTAATCCTTAATGAAATAAATACTTTATCTTGTCACTGTGTGCACACAGCTCTTGTGGCTCATGTGAAATATGACTTGACCATGTATTTAACTCATCATCATAAAATGTTTTTCATGGTAAATAGGTTGCCCTAAAAGACCAATTAGCTTGAGGTAGGAATGCATGTGTAGCATTGCTTCAAAGGTCTACGCTCACATGGTAAGAACCAGCCCTGCATTCCTTCTCCCTTGCAGGGCAATAAGTCTTTCTAAAGTCTAAATGTGTTTCTGTTCAGCCCTACCAGCAATTTTTTCCTTTTTGGGTTTCCTTCAAAATCGTTATATTCTATCTTGTGCCCAACACCCTTTTTTTTTTTTTTTCCTCTCTCTCCCAAGAAAACTTTGTGAATCCAGGATCAGACAGCAAGTTACTACTGAAATCAATATCTTTTGAAGATAAAGGCATTTTAAAGCAGTATGAAGATCAATAATACTCTAGGTCTGACAAGTAAAGCAGTATGAAGATCAATAATGCTCTAGGTCTGACAAGTACAGTGAATTTGCAGTTGTTCTTAATATGATTATTCTATTTCAGCTTGCTGCATTACATAAATAGATAATCTACCTTTTTTAGTTCATCGACCCCACAGGCAGCAACGTATTACTGGTACTTCTTCATATGGTAGTCTTGCTTTATAATATGCTCAAAAATGTATGTCTTGTGTCTTTTTTTTTTTTTTTTTTTTTAAAGAGGGCACTATTTTTTCTGGATTAAATTTTGTTATTTTTAATTGGCAGGTTGGCTGTTACTAGACAGTAACTGTAAATGTCATCATATTTTGCAGAAGGGATTTGCCTCTCTTCCAAAGAATAATCTGATAACCCTACTGAATATAAGTTGATTTGAGAAGATTGCAACTGAAAAACTTAGCTTCTTTAATTTGAAAATGGAAATTTTAGAATAGTTTCAAGACAAAATATTTTGTCCACACATGGTTGTAAATTTCAAGAAGTTGCTCACAATAGAGTCACTAATTCCAACAAGGAGTGTGTCTGTGTATCTCTTCTCTCCTCTTTTTTTTTTCCCCCCCCTTTTTTTTTTTTTTTTTTTTTTTTTTTAAGTAGCCTTAGAAGTATGGAAGAGATCACTGAAGATATGACTAAAAGCATTTGTGAAATCAGAACAGAAATAGAAGTCTGGGATCATAGCTGTTTTGGATACTTCCTCAGAGCTGAAGAACAACATACAAAAGTTGCCCTATTTTAGACAGGATTTGTTGTATATAGGTTAGTTGCTGCAATGGGTTACACAAGACTTCTAGAAGCAGAGTCAGGCGCAGTGTAGGTGAGTTTTTAATGCTGCCCTTCCCTTTTTATAGCTCTGTCTCACAAGAACAGAGTATTGTGGTTTCCATTTAATCACCTTTGAAATAATTATCCAATTACACAATAATATGTTGCCAATCTTTCATAAGTTTCACATGTTTCAAAATAGACAAGGGAGTGGTGTTGAAGACACCTGCAATTGAGGACATTGGCGGAGAAGAGAGAAAATGGAAGATACTTGTAGCGATCAGTAACAACTGCAGTGTTAAAAGTCCTCCTCTTCAGGTATAGGTTGCATCAGCTGACAGTGTGAGGTCTAAATGTCTATCCTAATTTCTGGTGTGTTAGAGAAAAAGATTTGCCTAGAGGTCTAACATCTAAGCTTTGATGAGATGAAATGTATTAATCACAAGTTTCTCTTCTATATTTTCAGAAGAATGGCGTATCAAATGGAACTCTCCACAAAAAAACAATTACTGAGCACTTTGAACAGGCACCAATGTATGTTGCTGTTCTTACTTTCCTGGGTTTTGGAGTGGGAACAATATTTGGCTACCTGCGAGATTTTATGAGAGCCTGGGGACTAGAAAAACGTAACGTTGCTGCAGAGAGAGAACAACAAAAAGTATGTATGAAAAAGACATTATGTATCCACAGCTGCGTTTTCCCCTGCTTGCAAGTTATGTACAATAACCTACCGAAACAACAGGGCAGACAACTTTCATCTTAGAGAAGAACATTGCATAGGGATGAGAGGAATGACATGCACTGCAGTACAGTTAAACACATGTGTATGAATATGTACCTGTATATATGTAAGATCATAATTTTCACCCAGAGAGATGTTCACCTTGTTCTAAAAGTGTCAGAATACTCTCAGAAAAATAGAATCTCAGTGTATTAGGTCAATCCACAGAAAAAGAAAACTCAGAAATGTGTTGTTATTAAATATATCATCTCTCTAAATCTCTTAAACCCAAATTTTTCTTTGTCCCATCTGGCTGTCTTAATTTGTCTTTCAAAGCGATACATCTTTGTAATTGCTGACTTACATTTGCTGAACTGCTGGTCACAGAGCACTTAGGAATCATTGCCCCGGCCCAAACTGAATGTAGCCTGAATTCTTGCAAGTCCTGACTTAGAAATTTTTTCAGACCACATAGTTCTCAGTGAAACTTGCACGTCAGCAAGCTCAATTGCCTTCTAACTTTGTTAACTTTTTTTTGTTGCTCCTCCTTCTCTGTGCAGTTTGATCCATCATGTACAATAACACCTGGCATAATGGAGGAAAATGGAATATCCTTTTCAATTCACTTCATGATTTGGCCATTTGCTGAGCTATTTTGATTTCAGACATGCCAGTTAAATCTTTTTGCCACCCACCATGGATTATGTGCTAATTTAATTCTCCAGTCTCCCACATATGTAACTACATCCCATGTTATTTTATCAGTTTATTGTATCCATTATCTAATAAGGCTATATTGCTGTTTCATATAAAACTTTGTTTAGATTCCATACATCTCTTTTACTTTAATTCCCAAGTAAAATCCATAGATAGAAATCAATTGTCAACCAAACTAGTTGTCTTTACTGGCTGTTTGCATGTCCAGTCTAGGCCGATAATGCCTAGATCAATTACATTGGACTAGCCTTAATCTAATGTATCCAGCACTTCATGAAATATAATGAGTTGTTTATCCTAGTTTTACAATCTGCTCCACACATAGCAAAATGCTCAATTTATAGCATTTGGTTTCTCCAAGTGAAAGAATCATGAGTTCTTCCGTTTTCAACTTTCCAAATATTGGACTGGAGAATTAGGCCAATTTGTTGACCCTTAAAAAAAAAAAAAAAAAAAACACCCCCTAAAAAAGCCAACACTGTATTTCAAGGGAATTAAAGTAAGATATTTGCTGATTGGAGCTGTTTGTGACATAGGAACATGTGGCTGTTACAGCTCTTTGTTTACTAATGAAACGGTTTTTCCTTTTTAATGGGAATGACTTGGGTACAGAAGCAGACATTTTCCTAGCAACATAACCCTGTGCATGTTTTCAAACCAGGATTTTGTGCCACTTTATCAAGATTTTGAGAACTTTTACACCAGAAACCTCTATATGAGAATACGGGATAACTGGAATCGTCCAATTTGCAGTGTCCCAGGCCCACAGTTTGACCTCATGGAACGCGTTACAGATGATTACAACTGGACATTTAGGTGAGTCAGCTCACACTCAGCAGCTATCAGCTTCATAAGAATACTCCTGATACATCCGCAAAGCGCAGAAAGTTGCATCTAGCCCCTTATACCTAGGTTCTTGACTAATATACATCAGCATATTTTTTTCTGAAATCAGTACTGTGCTGATAATCTGTACCCTTTCTTCTGAATATTGTTTGGAAATGCAGTGCGGAAGGGACTGAACTCTAGTGCAAATGGGTTTTGTTTGGCTGTGTCAGCACAAGAAAGACTGCTTACGCTTCATAACAGACTGTTAGTCGGAATATTGCAACGAAATTTGTTGTATCCCTTGGTTAGGATTTAAATCATAATTTCTTGTATTGCATAAATGTGGCTTCTTACTTACACAGTGAGTCTTTGGCAGTGAGTTTTAAGCAGTTTACATCTTGAAGACTTCAGTGTATCACAACCATTACTGAGTTAAATAGATACAGAAATTCACCACATAGACAATGTGTAGGTTGACTATATTTTAGCTTATTGAGAATGTGTTATAGTGTTTCCCACACCATTTTCCTTATGTTTAATTTCTCTGTGTGTGTGTGAACACTCATGACGTTCTAGAAGCTGTTGACAATTCGCTTGAAAAAAATAGTGTCTGTAAGTTGTTCCCTATATAAAGTCTTAGCTTTGTTTATTTATTTACATCCATAAAAGCACCATTTCACCTAATACCAGTATATTGCCATCTACAGCTTGGAATCTGGAAAATATTCTGAGCAGGATGCAGTATTTAGTCAGGAAAACAGAAAGGCTTGAAAAACTTTTAGGACATTAAAGCATGAGGGTTGTAAATTCCCAAATAGGAAAACTCGGGGGTTTTTCTTTTCTTTTTGTTTGGGGTTGGAGGGAAAGTTGCACTATTCTTTAAAATTTGCTTTAATTATAGGTTTACAGGAAGAACTATCAAGAATGTAATCAATATGGGTTCTTATAACTACCTCGGCTTTGCAGAAACGGATGTCAATGCTTTGAAAACTGTGACCATAGAGTTACAAAAATATGGGACAGGAATCTGCAGTACCAGACAGGAAATGGGTGAGTAAACAGCTAGATGGCCACCAAAGTTTCTGTAACTATATCCTTTTTCTTACAGATATCTTGAAGGAATTGGATACTTAGAGAATTTTAGTCACATCAACAATTACTTGTTTCACTATTAAAAGTGATGCTGTGTTTTATTCATTATCACATAAGGATTTTTTTAAAAGGAAAAATGTTATTGATTTTTGGAAAAGCAAAAACAAATGTGTCATATAGTGGCCTGGGATTTTTAATGATAGAGGTAACAGGCTTATTTTTTAAAAGAAGTAAAATAAACATTGAGTCTTCAAGAATTGTTCTAGGGCAAATTTAATTGCATCACAGATTTATATCAGTTACCACATACAGAGTGTTCTGATTAGTAAAATGAGCTTTTACATACTTTATTTTTTTTTATCCCATGTTCTAAGAATATATTGTAATGTTTTATGAGACATTAATGGGCACAACATAGAAATTTCTAGTGTGCCTCCAAGGAATTAATTCAGGAAGGCTCCATCTGACTTTTTTGGTTTATATGTCCTTTATGTTTTATCTGCTTTTTTGGTTTGTAGGCTGCATGTAGTGTTACCTTCAATTGTATATTTTCACACAAAGCCTTGCATTCCTAAACATGCAATCAGCCTGCATTTCAGAGAAAACAATTGCCAGTCATAGAAATGCAAGGGGAGGTTTCTCTTCAGGCTTGATCTTTCTTGGGAGCTCACAAAAAAAAAAAAAAAAAGGTAGGCTTCCCAGCATAAGAAGTCTTTTATAAACTTTTTTTTTTTTCATCCAGCAACTTGGAAAGTTTTCATTCTGTGTCTCTCAAAGCAAACTCTTTTTCTCCAGAAATATTATGGAAAAAAATACTGTATTTCTTTCGGGGTTTTATTTAAAGTTTCATTTCCAGTCAAAATATAATGCAAACCTTGTCATCTGCTTCTTATCTTGTCATCATTGTTTGATTTGCCAATAATAAATATGTCAGTGACGCCACTCAGAGAGGGCTTATGGATTGACCCTACTTTCCTTTTGTAGGTAACCCATCTGGTGACTGCAATATATTGTTTAACCTGAATTGCATGCTTGAAAGTGGTCACCATTACTAGTCATCTCAGGTATTGAAGGAACATTTCTCTGTATCTTTTTCTCTTGGATTCTATTTTGTCTGAGAACATTTTGAGTTGTTTTCAGTACGTCAAAGAATATGCCTCGTGTTCCTCTTTCTTTCTTTTGCTTGTGGAATTTTTTATACGGAGGAGTTGCATGACTTTGACTTATTCTCAGAAAAACCCTTTATGAAAAGATTGATTCAGTCTTCAAATATTAAAAATCTTATTGGTTAACTTAATCTAGTCTGTTTTGAGAGCCAATGTATACAGATTTCTAGGACTTTCTCTTCGTCTGAACTCTTGTGCAGTACTCAAAGTTATCTTGAAAGATTGAGCAAAGTTTTAGATTCATTCTAATTGCTTTCACAACAAATAGTCCCATGAACTTCATTCAGACTATTCACAGTGCAAGAATGGGCTACAAATAAAGAACATCATACAAGTCTTGTCAGTATCAGTCTTTTAGGGAGTGAATTTCAGAGAGCAGCTTGGACATCAAGACTTATTAAAATAGGAAAGCAGGGTGTTAAGATATGGCTTAGATGGTGTAGATGAGCAGTCATAGCATTTTGTCCTAGGTAGCTAACAGAGAGCCTTTGCTTGTGTAGTCAGTGGAGGAGAGGTTGCTCCACAGAGCAATTCTGAGCAACAGTTACTTTATTGGCCCTGGCTCTGTTTAGAGCCTGTCTACCACCAAGAACTGTGTATAAACGACCTGAGGAAAATAGCTTCTTATTAGTAGTGTGGATACCCTCTTTTCTTTTTCCTTTACCTTCTTGTGCTGCTTCAGCTCTATTCTGATTCACTGTTGAGCAGATTTGAAAAATTATATCCGAGTTAAGTATATATACACATATACTTTCAAGAGAGAGGTAGGGAAGGGTCCGTATGAAAGTTCATACCTTTTTTAATTATCATTTGCCATCCTCATCCTAGAAAAATAGAAGAGAATGTTTTGTTCCTGGGCAGATAACATTTCAAAACTTTTGTTGTTATTGTGTGGCTGAGCTAAAGTGGTTTGAAGTAAAAATGCAGTGAGCTGTAGGAGCCAAGGGTATAAATTGCCTGTGGTGTCCTAATCCAAGAAAGCACTTGAACAGATTTATAATTTCAAGATAATTGACTTTGAAAGTAGTTCTGCTTATCTGCATTTAAGTGTCCGCCATCTTCGGGGTTTTACCAAGATCTCTCTCAAAGCAGTGATAGGTGTCTCTTTTTGAGAAGGATCATTCCACTACTTTGAGAAGTTTTCAGAGAAGGGGAAAAACACAGAAACAAATAAAATCAATTGGAGTGATGTTTGAAGGAATACATGATGGTAAAACTGCCCTTTGTGGCCTTCTGCCGAAACTTCTCCTCTTATAACTGTGCAGAGTGTGGAGTGGGTATAAAATCCTGTCATATCAGAATGTTGTTACAGGTATTTTGCTCTCAGAATAAGTTAATATGGATGTTTTAACATGATTATTTATATCTTTACAAAACTGTGTTTTATTAAGGAAACTTAGTGAAGCTAAACCTTGCTAAATGTAAACCAGTTATTCTACATTCCCAGAAAAGTAACTTAAGACTGTGTGTAAACATAGTTCAGAAATTAACTTCAGTGAGAACTGTGAAGCCCTGTTCATGATTTCTCTAAAATAATAATGCACATGCCACTTGAACAGACATTCCTGTTTAAGCACAAAAGCATAGGAAACTGATAAAAACAGTGGCTGGTCTTCCTGGATTTGTCCTCCGTAAAAAGATTTAAGGCTTTTCACTCCATTTTTAATTCCATGCTCTTTTTATATTATAATAATAATAAATCACTTTCTTAGCATAACAACGTCATTTAAGACACATTTCTGAGGCTTTTGTGGGACTTTCAATTCAAAAGAAAAATATTTTCCTTTTTTTAAGACCAAGCTAACTATTATGCCTTAGGAGCAAGATCTTGGGGTTATAAGTGGTAGTTCTATGAAAGCTTGTTATTCAGTTGTCAGAAAGCAAATCAAATACTAGAAATTATTAGGAAGTGAACAGAAAGCCAACCATAGAACCTCAGTATGCTACTGCATAAACCTGTGGTTTGCTGTCATCTTGAGTACTCTGTACAGTTCTCATCAAAAACATTTAGCAGAACTGGAAAGTGTCAGAGAAGGGCAACAAGGATCGTCAAAGGCCTCAAACAGCTTCTGGATGAAGAACTATTGAGCTAACTGTGTTCAGCTGTCCAAAATGCCTGTCATCTGGCTCAAAAAGAGCCTAAAGGGGGAAATTATAGAAATCTTCAAAATCATGTGTGGCATGGAAGAGTGGTCAGGGTTGGCTGTTCATTGTCTCTTCTACTACAAGATCTACAGGGCGTTGTATGAAGTTGATAGAAGGTTTCCATCTAAATACAGGAGGCAGCTCTTCATACTGGAGCCTGGCAGACCCGAAGAACTCATTGCAAAGACGATTGCAGATGCTAAAACTTTACATTCCTTTGCATTCCAGGGGACACTGGCCACATGCAGAAGAGAGATCATTGATAGTTACTAGAAATACCAAAACTATTTTCTGATTCAGGATGTCCTTATGCTGAAATTAGTTAGAAGCTGGGATACAACTATATATATGTTTGTCCTGCTTTCATTCTTCCCCAGACTTTGATACAAGACCACTGTCAGATGAAGGATTATGGGCAAAAAGGACCTTTTGTTTGGCACAGTGCATCTAATACTAATTGTTTAGCGTTATTTTATGTAATTAGTTGTTTAGTATTAATTTTTATTATTATTTATATGCCTGTGGCCATTGCTGTACAATCATTAATACTGGACCTGTGGACTAGCAAATCATCGTACAAATTCAGCCTGAGTCAGGAACGTGCACATACTCCTATTTTTATAAAGTTGGGCAGTATTTATGATAAGAGGTAGCATATAAGGAAATAATGAAGCAGTAACCTGTCTGTTTTCAATGTTTCTGAGGACACTAAGATTAAAAAGACATTAAGGGAAGACACTTAAAAGAGATCAAAAAGAAAGAGTTGCACATATGCTTGGGGCATGTCTTCTAAGACCAGTAGCTTGGGTGAATGTGTGAAAGTGGTTTTTTGCAGACGGTAGGCAGAAAGCAAAAAATGCTGATATCATGGTCTGCTTAGAGGTGAAAGACTTTTCAATTCTGTGTGGTACATGGGATGGAAGTAGTCCCTGAAAGATCTTGGCAGCAAAAATTTAAGCATAAGTAAGATCCTTCAGAAAATTTTGGAGCAGCTGGAGATGTAGAATGATGACCATCTTGGTCAGAGGGACAGGCTGGAAGGAATGACAGGACCATTCACCTAGAATGGTAAGAGCATTCTGAGTGCATCTGAGAATGGCAAGGTTAAACTTACCAAAGCCAAAGGAAAAGATGCTGCATTTACTGTGTGACGTGTCAAGGGAGGATACAGAGATCTGCACCTACCATATCTGACAAAACTGACCATGGGTGTAATTTAAATTAAAACAGCTTTTGTCAGCAGCAGTCTCTCCTGCAGGTGCAGAAAAAGTAAATTTTTTTATTTCTTTGGCTAGTTCATTATAAGTCAAGAAACCAATCAGGACATGAAAAAGCAGGAAGTTTTGTTTTCCGGGAATTGATGTTGGGTCTGAGACAATAATTCTTAAATGTTGAACGATTTAAGTAACTGGAAACCAGCTATTCAAGTAACTGGAGTATTCTGAACATTGGGGTATTTCATGTAAACCACCCCCAAAAAATCTCCATACTATGTTTTATTTCTGTTTTATTTATTTTAATCTTCCACTCAAAAGTGTTATTTTTTAGCTTAATAAAAGTGCTAACAAATAGGAATCTAAATCAATTTGAAATGGCATGTATTCCCTCTGTGTAGAGAAAGAATGACAACTTGAATGTGAAGTCCTTTTTTTCCCATGCAAATCGATGTATTTTAATGGCTAGAGCGGGAGTTGGCTACTGTTGGGAGGCAGGCTCACAAGCCTTTTGTCTGAGCCCATCCTGTCATTCTTATGTTTATAGTCAGCCTTTTCTAAGCAACGTAAATTAAAATTATAAGGGAGAAATATGCAAAAGATTATTTAACACTGTCGTCTGCTTGCTGATTGCAGATGATAATAAAATCAGTAATGTTACACTTTTTTTAAGGTAAGGCAGATTATCATGCCCTGAATGCTCCTAGACTTAGCACCAGGGCAGTGAAGGGGCTGTCACACGAGCAGCTAGTAGTTCCAATGCTCTATTTATCTAATTCACCATTATTCTTTATGGAGATGATATACGTGAGTAACAGGAGCAAATGTATCATTAGTGCTACTTAAGCAGCCAAGCAGGTTTCCTGCCTTTTGAAATCCTTCTGCTGTGATTATGCCTTGGACCAAAAGACAAGATGGAGCCTGCATAGAACACTTGCAGGGTGATTCATTCTGGAGGGCATGGTTAGGAGATTACCTTTTAACGCCTAGCTTGCACTCAGTTGTAGGGCTTTTTGTTTGTTTGAGGGGTTTTTATATTTGATTGTGATCTGATTTCTAAAAAGCAAATCTGAAAACCTGTGCCAACATTTAAACTACAAAAGTAGCTCCAACCCCTTCACTTCCTTCTGTTAGGTTTTAAGGCCTAATATGAATTTCTAGAAGCATTTCAAGAAGGTAAAAATAATTATTTGACCGTTCTTTCTTTTATACTACTTCAGCACTTTAACTGGGGTCAGGGCTCATTTTAAACTCAGTACCGTACTGAGAAATAAATGGTCCATTTTTCAGTTAGGAGAAAGAGATAAAGAATTAAAGCTCCCATAATTTACAGTTTCCAAGTAGGAGCCTAAGGAGAAATACAGCCACATAAATGAGAATTAGTGTGTTTATATATATATATAAAATAATCTTGGCTACTTTCTGATAGGGTATGCTATAAATTAGGAAACAGTTCACGGGAGGAATTTTCCCTCTTTGTCATCTCCTACTAACATAATTTTCCTTTTTGTGCCTACCCTCTCATAAATAACTGATCCAACTTATGATCAAAGGGTCAAGATTTTTCCTGGTATTTCACCATTGCAAAAGTATACTTTGCAATGCATGATTAAGCTCTGAACAGTCCATCTTCTGGCAGGTGGAACTAAAGGCATCAGGAGTAACCAAGGGTTGTGTGACCTGTCTAAAATCTAAATATATCTCCAATATATAATGTTATCTAAGTACATGCAAATATTCAGACACTTAAGATGCTGCCATCCAGGATTTGGCATGAAGAGGCTGGACTGAAACTAAATTTTAGCCTTGTGTTTTTATAAAGGAGAAAATGAAACAAAACTGGAAGATCTAAATTAAACTGGAAGCTTTGTTAAAATGAAATCTGCTCTTTTCTGAGGATCAGTGAATTACACAGGTACATCATTATATCTATGACACCCGCAGCATATTTGTGATATGAAAGCCCTATCTGCTGGTTGCAACATTAAGAAAGCTTGAGCATTTCCTTTCTTTCAAATGCTTCCTCAAAACCCACTTCTTTTGGGGCTCTTCTGTGTACATGCAGTGCTAAACGAGGCAACTCCATAACATTACTGCATCCTTCTCTCCCTCTCTTTTGCCAATATGTATCATTCTACAAGTTTAGGCTTTGCTCTTGCAGTGGGCTCTGTAGGACAGTGAGACCATCTACATCATCCACTCTTGCAGAATGGTGTAAATAAATAATACACTTTCTATCTTCTGTTTCTTCATCCTTCTAGTAATAACTCATCCAATCTCGCTTTTGTAAAAGTGTGTATGTGTTTCAGTAAGATTTTTTTTCCATCTCTGACAAATATCTTACCAGAGTGAGTTTGTGACCTTGAGTTTCAAATGTGGCAGGGAAGTTTAGGTGTTTTGTTCTGTTCCCCACCCTCCTAACAATACCTCTGACAAACCATCATTTTCATAGAGTAATGGTTCTTATTCACCTTGGTGAGTCATATCAGTGATCCATAGGATTCCCAGTTGCTGCTCATATGTGGAAGTGGCTTCTATGGGAATCTTTTTTCTTTCAATGACTTGTTGCTTATATCAGTTTATTCCTCCAGGTTTTTCTTAACTTGAATAGAGCAGGTATTTTCCTGTCTTCTTTGGGTCTCAGAATTCCAAACGAAAAATTCTATTAAAGGATACTGTTGCCAGTGTTGGCAGTTTAACCAATACATGTCGTTAGCATGTAAGAACCTGAAAGACTGTATTGGGCAGACTAACCAGTGACATAAACCACCTTGTTCAAGCTGAAAGTGTCAAAGCTAAATAATGAGCTGTGTGGATCACGGGAAGCGCATTTTCAAGCTTTATCTGTCTAGTAGACTGACAGTGACTTTCAACCCAAGAGCATCATAAGCCTATGAAAGCCTGCCAAAATACAGTGTACTTCATGTTCCCTGTCCCCAGACTGCAGCGGCAAGTTAATGGAGACCTGGGTCATCAGATTTTGAAAAGGAGCGGATTTGCTTTGAAAAGTGTAGGAATCTGTGGAAGTGGCTTACATTGTGAAAGTCCAATTTTGATAAGATCTTTGATTTTACTTTCCATAACACCTATATAATCTTGAAACACAATAACACCTACCGTACTCTATTGCATACAACTGTTCAGCAGAGAGGAATAACTTTCAAAAGAAAGTATTCCATTTTGTCTCTTAAAGATGCAGGTAGCTTTCTCTTTTCCCTTTTGTCTTAATCTTTCCCAGTAAGATGGCATACATTATTTAGTTGTATCCTCATTTCTCAGGTCAAACCAAGCTGTAGTCAGCATAAAAATCAGAGCAAGTAGAGTATGGGGAAAAAATCTAATGTCTATGTATAGGGCAAGTATAGAAGGTATCTGCGTATACAGTGTATTAATAAAAATATATCTAGTATATCACTTTTCATTCACCAGATCATGATGCTGGTCTGAATCCAGCACAATACAAGACATTTTAAGGGCCACGATAACCTGACTTGATACTCCTAAGGTTGTACTTAATGAAAACTAGTGTAATTACTGCCTTTCTTATGTAGCTTGAAATGTAGCAGCTTGTGCCAGTGGAAGTTCCTTTGGATCAAATTTGCATCTATCTGGTAGTTCTGTTTATGCTTGTTGGGGTGGTTGCTGTGACCGGCTGGGATAACTAGTGGACAAGCCTCATTCCAGCAGAGCATATCTGACCCCTTGTTTCCTCCCGTGGAGAGAAATGATATAATTGGTGCAGTTTATATGATGTCCAAGGACTGACTCATACTGGAGAAATCTTCTGATATGATTAAATAATTGCATAATTTATTAAATAAATACCCCTTTTGCTTTAAACCTGGGAAGATGCAAGCTGATATGCTTTATCAGCTCTACTCAATGTATATTGCTGTCACAAACCTCCCGCTGTCAGTACTGGTGTGTATTGTATTGCTTCCGCCACACCTCATCTACCACTTACAATATTGCCATTATAATTAAAATAATTCAAAACTAGGGCTCATTTTGAAAATCCTTGTCATTCAGGTTTTGGTTTTGCAAACCAAAACCCCACTGATTCCAATTTGTATTCCAGGATTTGTAGGCAATAGCGATATACAATATAATCTGCATTCACTGTTAGGATTAGTAAATAATAAGTAGGAATCGGTCACTTTCACAATGTCTCATTCTTCACCATCACAAAATCAATAAAAATAGGTCAAAAATGCGCTGTTCCTTTCTGGTTCATCTAATAGATGCTTGAACAGAATAATCTGCAGTGAGTCAGGCTTCTCTTGTTTGTAAAAACCGAAAACATATGATGCAACCCCAAAAAGCAATTTAATTCCACCCCAGTAGTGTCAGATTTACCCCTGCAAGAGTTAGGGACAATTTTCTCATGCCTTAAAATGCCTGCCTTGCAAAGCACACACTGCTTGTTTCTTATGCTTTCACAAATTCTCAGGTCAAATTTCACAAATGCCCCTTCTAATTCAAGCTGTGACTATAGCGTGGTTGGCTTCAAGCTTCCATTTCAGACTTCATGTTCTGTTTGCGTGCCAATAGCCCTCAAGCGACAAAATAACATCTGTAAGGAACACTAGAGCAGCTGGCCGTGCTGGAACCCTCAGTTGTCAATGAGTGCTATAGCCAGGTTGAAGAGTAACTGGGCCCAAAATGCAAAAAATATTGAACCGTAGAAATACACCCTGAGACCTACTGGGCTTACAAGTTAAGACATAGATTCACACACACATCTCCAGTGAGCAGCTCAACTCTGAAACACTATGTGGTTTTGTATTTCATGGAGCTTGGCTACGAAGTGGTGGCTGTGTGCAGAGCCAGCACATATCCTTGTGTATCTCAGGCTCTACAAATGCAAAAACTAGCCAACCTCAAAGAGTTTCATGCAGAGTCAGCTTACATCTACTGGAGGTTCTGCAGAGCCAAATTTTCTGCATCATGTTACCTAACTTATCAGAGCACAGAGCCAGAGACAACCCAGCTCAATGTACAGCCAATGTGATACAATGAGTGCAGAGACACTCTCGAAGCTCTGCTGGAGTTGGCTAGGTCTAGCAGAACCCAGGCAGGCTCTGTGCAAAATCATGGCACCACTGTTCTTTACTGTCCATGTAATCCAGGTTTTTCCAGAAACCACATGATCCTTGCTCCTTATTTCCCTGGCTATTGGAGAGTTACCTGCCTGCATGATATTTTTCACATTCTGTTTCCAAGTGAATGCTATTCTTACTTTGGATACTTAATGAGGAAAAAATAATGAAAACACTACCTCACTGTAACCAGCTGAGTTAGTACTGTTGCTGAAACTGTACAGCTGCCATTTTTATTTGGGTTCTTTTTTTTTTTAATGAGCTTTCCTCCATGATGAAGGTAAGATCATCTTCCTGACTAATCATTCTTGTCGAGACACTCTAGCCAAGCTTCTGCTTTCCTCTATTCATCTGCCCTTTGCCCATCACAGTGAACACGGATTTCTTGTTTCCATCAATTGTAATTCACTTTGCCTATACTGTGACATCAATTTGTGCAGCACAAGTGAGGTACGATACTCACTTTCCTAATTTTTTCTTCTGTTCCCTGCTTACAGCCTTATTCATAGGGGAGGTGCTCTGTCAGAATCCACAGGCCACTCTCTTTTCTTCCTCATAGATCATCCTGTAAAAGTTCCTTCTGCCTTGGTACCTGCAATGCACAGCCAGGCAACCAAAGACTAGAGAGCTAGCAAGTTGAGATGATTCATTACTGCTCAAAGTTATTTGTTATCTCAATCTCTTAACACCACTCTTTTGTTTGTTGCCTTTTGTATTTTGTCATCCTCCATTGTGAGTTGGGTGGGAAAGATATTGCTTTTGTTGGATAGCTGGAGCACCTTATTTGTTTGGAGACTCCAGGCACTAATATTAGATACGTAATGTGTGATAAAGAAGGCTCTCTAGTGTTGCCTTATCATTTATGTTTGATTGTTGGGAGGGAGGAAAGAGGAGAGCTATCATCAATTATGGAGAGTGGCATAGCTTTTACCTTCCAAAGCAGAAAAAGGTGGAGAACACTTTTGTTTGTCTATCCATATAAAATCATAATTAAGTATTTTGTACACGTACATAGGCACCCAAGAAAAAATGGAAGGATTTTGTTGTCATTGGGTTTTGCTTTCACATCCAGAGAGAACTCAAGAATGCTTAAGATGTTTGTCCCACATCTTGTATAAAAAGGAGGTATTTTTGTCCTCATTGCAGGGGGAGAAAAAAGCTAAAAATTATTCTTGAGAATAAACTATGTCAACAGTTGTTGTTATGGAAAAAGGAAACTTTTTCCCAAAGCAACTGCTTTGCTACCTTAACAGCAACAATATTTGTTAGCATTAGTTATAGCTGGTTTGCTTTCTCTTGCATTATCCCACATGCACAAGATACCAATGGAAAACCTTCCCTAGGTCTTAATGTCATATAGCTAAATGACACAGTTCTACTCTGTTCTTTTATATGTTTCATGTCCTTAGAATTAATAACTTTCACAGTTCAATGAGATTTAAGATTCCCTGTGCTTACTTCTGCAGGCACCCTAGACAAACATGTAGAACTAGAGAAACTTGTGGCCAAGTTCCTTGGTGTGGAAGATGCTATGGTGTTTGGCATGGGCTTTGCAACTAACTCGATGAATATCCCAGCCCTTGTTGGGAAGGTGAGTACTTCCTTAAGAGGCACATAGAATAATTGTTTATTAATTGTTTTAACAACTGTTGCAGTGTTCTGGGCATGCATTAAGTGAAAAGGCTTGATCAAGGAACAAAGCTTGATATCAGGAATGCATGAGTCATAAGGCTGATGACCTTGTGACCTTAAATATGCTTCTTCATCATTTTTTCTAGCTCTGGGTGTTACTATCGCACATACCTAACATCTATTTAAGGATGACTGATACGTTTTTTTAGCTTCTCTTAACGAAGTTGCTTCTCCCTAAAAAGTAAGCAAATGTTGCATCCCATGTCTCAGGTGTTGTGGGATGAAGTATTTGGGCCGCTTGCAGAGATATTGCCCAACTGCCTGTGGTGAAACATGATGATTAGGGTATTTTTTACAACACTTTCAGAAAAGAGAAAGCACAGTGTTTAGCATTCCTGATGAACAGATCTCCAGCCAGCCCTGCAAAGAAAGCTGGCAGCAAACGCAAGTCTAAAGTTGTGACCATATGACAAAAGTTGGGTTCTTATTTGGTGTTGAAGGGACTTCATCTCCAATTTAGGGTACCTAACACAAAGGCATGAAAATCCATCATCTTGTTATGTCAGAAGTTGTGATTGACAAGCAGATACTCTGTGCTGCTAGCTGGGAAAGTGGATAGCTCCTCTTTAGTTCATGCAAGTGTGAAACAGTGTGAAGTGTGTCATGGAAGTGTGAAACAGTATTTCCCTCTTGGTGGAGACAGAATGAATTTGCTGTGTGGTGTATGATCAAGATTTCTTCTGAAGCACCAGTGTAGAGGGGAAGTCACTTCTTCACTCACTATTGAAGATGAATCCAGCTTTTGCAAGAGATTTCTGAAATATATGTATACAAGGGTTGGTCAGGGAGAATTGCTTCAGCTGCCCAGAACATGAACTTCAATCTGCAATGGTGCTGGAGAAGTTGTCCAGCAATTTCAAAGGGAACAGATACAGAGAATTAATATGGGTAAATTTATGAAATTGCAGACCTACATAACAGCATAAGATACCTGTCCCTTGCTTAGCTATAAAATAATTTTCCCTCACTTAGCTGGCCTCATGTGGAGATTCAGGCCTCTGTCAGAGGTGGGATATTTAGATATAAGTGGCACAAATAAAGATATTACTATATGTGTTATATAGAATATAACTATAATAATTTAGTATATATTAATAGTATATAGTATTGTAATATATTATATATAATTCAGCTATTATGTAGTTGCCCTATGTTGGGGAGACTTATTCCTAAATTTTTCTCTATAATTAAGCCTAGCAGCTACATTTTTTTGTCAGGATGCATATACTCTTAATGTTAGTTCTGCATTCTAGTATCTAGGCAGATTTGTGTGAGTATCTCTCAACCTAGGCATAATTTGTGTTTCCAAAATAAGTATTTACTTAATGTTGTATAGCCTTTTGGGTAATGAAACCACAGCACAAGATGTGTAATAGAAAGCAGAGCTAAGTTAGGGTTCCAGCATGAATTTCAGCTGTGAATCCTGGCTCCTGTTAACATATAATATACAAAGTTATTTCTCCTGCATTTCTATTTTATTTTCTAAAAAGATAGTTTTCAACTGAGATAATGAATGAAGAATATACTACAGGTGAACTGTATATGCATTTACCAGAGAAAGACTCTGCCTGTTGCCTAGGCTCCACTCACATCTTAATGGAGGTGGGATTTATGAGGCATTGATCTGTCCTGATCTCATTTCTGCAGCCCAAAGTGATGATGTCAGTCCAGCCTCAGTATTACTCCTCCTTACATTACTGTCATGCAGTCTTTATATATGGGTTGGTGACTGCATTTTCCCTGCAACACAAAGTAGACTGTAGACAGGTGATAGAGGAAGAAAAGTCACTTGATTTTACTATAAAGCAGTCAATCTCTACTAGGGTTATTCACTACTTTCCAGTTACAGGAAATACTTGACCGCTTTGCACCACCCGGGAATGCCTGAGAATCCGATCCCACAGTTTCTGCCTGCCTTTGCAGTGCATCCTGGCACCTTCAGAAAAGTGGCAGAAAATCCAGTTCATGTTTACTACTTATGGCTTAATTGATGCAATGCTATATCATAGACACACGTGTATGCTGACACACACATGCACACATGTCAACAGCCTCCCAATTCATGCAGATGCTTATTATACTCCTTCTCCACAGGGCTGCCTCATTTTAAGTGATGAGTTGAACCACACTTCTCTCGTTCTTGGTGCGAGGCTTTCAGGTGCTACTATTAGAATCTTCAAGCATAATAGTGAGTATTGAAGTTGGAAATATTTAGAAACAGAGTTGTTCACACCTTAAAGGCAAGAATGTTTCCTTTCAATGCTTGCTTTGCTGTCAGTTCCCAGATAATACTTTTGTCCAGGCAGAAAGATTAACTGTTCAATATTATGACTATTTTCTGATGCAGAAAAATTAATAGTGTGACACTATAATTGCTATTGTGCATGATCTGGGTCATCGGGTTGGACCTTAATTTCAAAATCCAGTGTCTTAATCTTGTTGGTGTCTTTTTGACATGCTGAATGATTCTGTGCTGTCATAAAGGTTTTATTGTTATTGTCACTATAGCCAAAATAGTACAAACATACTTACAAAAACATACTCCATATTTCCTGCCTCTGTTTCTAGCAGGTTTAGTGCAACCAGAGTTAGATTAATGTGGCATTACTTTGAATCGGTTACCCTGAATTCCCAGGGGGCTATACCAAAGATGCAGATGGTTATATCAAGAGCATCATCCCAAATATTCTTTGAAGTATAATTTTAGTATAGAAATCACACATTAACTTTGCAATCATGTAATTATCTTCTAAAATATTCATGCTTTTTAACTTTTATTTAGTTAATGCTGCTGTGGTTACTGTCAGAGACATTGTGACTGGCTTTGATGACAAGAGCTTGTTCTTTTCCCTTATTCCCCATTGCAATTCCCCTTTCCATCCCCATTGCTGTCACCAGGCAGTGATTGCAACAGAGGTTAAGAAGCTAGAGAAGTGGTGAGGAACAAGAAAAGAGGTCTGATCACCTTTGTTAATAGCTAATGCAATCCCTTCTCTTTATTAAGTGTTGTGTTCAGCCCTGAGGTGAGCAAAAATGAATTACGCGTATACTGTAAAAGGCCTAAGGATCCATTGAAATGAAAGCACACTATAATTATAGTATAAGGTGTTGTTATAATTAATATCTATTCATAACTTGGACAAGAAGAAATTTCTGAAGATCATTCAAGAATTAAAGGTCATCTGAGCCCGAATGTTTTTACAGAAGTAATTATTTATAGATTAGCCTCTAGCATACCCCAGCTTGGTTCACTTCCTTAGTTTGTTCCGTGCCTTATCCCATTCAAATTTAGGTTTGCACCACATCTTGCAGGATGACCTCTCACTGCCCCAATCCAAATGTTCTCAGCCTCTCCACCCATCAATGCTGCATGCATTTCATTCCACTCCCAAGAATCTGATACCTAACCTGCCTGTGCTGTGCTTATGATAAATTAAAGCTGACTTTTTTTTAATAATGTGTGAACCTAAAAATAACAGTGACCTGTCCAAAAAGCACTAATCCAGCACTGGAAAATGTAGACAGTCCCTTCAAGGGTCTCGGCAAATATCAGTGGAAGCCCATCCAGGTTGCTTTGGAAAAACCCATTGCTTTCTAGATTAGAGATCTGATTTGCCAAAGTCAGTCTTTTATGCTGTTTCTGAGACATCACCTTAACTTATTTTCAAAATGAAACTGTGGAAACTTAAGCAAATACTGTTTGGAATTCGAGTGTCGCCTTTTGTCATCACAATTTTGTAGGCCTTGACTCTTAACCTAAGTTGTATTTAGAGACCACTTCATGTGAAGAAACTTTACACATTCATGCTCTCTCTCTTGGCCCACAGTGAGTCTTTCAGTATGTTACTTCCATGGTTAGAAAGTTCTTTCTTTTTAATATTTCTTTAATCATACTCATGAGTTACACATCACCAACAACTTTTAAAATCACATGTGCAGAAATGTATGTATGTGCTGTTTGCTTTGGAGAAAACAGGATGTGTATTGGGGGAGGATAGCAGTGGAAAGCATAATCCAGCAGCACTGCCTTTGTAGAATGCACAGTTTCACCCAAAATGTAGTACAGCCTTGTTCTCTGTGGCTCTGTCAGGGAGTAGTGTAATACAAGTCAGTACAGCAAATTAATTAATGACACGCATAACCAAAACTTCCAGCTTGTGTTGGGAGGGTTCTTTTCAGTTAGGCAGGTGCTTGTTTGTTTTGTTAGATCAGAGCTGTTGCTTATGCTCCCAGACTATCCTTCTTGCTAATGTGTAGATATATAGCATATATACAGGCATGCACACGCATGCCCAAATTGTCAGAGTATGTTAGTGCTGTCATTGTCATGCTTATGAACAGGGGAATTAAGCCATTATCCACGTCATACTACTTGATGCACAAGAAAGGTTCTTTATGCTGTGTTGGCCCTGTGGATGAATAGAAAACTTTGCACCTTCTTTCCAAGGACAGGGGATTGATGTGTGTCATTTCATATAAGGAAATCAATGAGCCTTTAAAGAGCTTGGCCCTGGGCATCAGCTGGAGGATGTTACTGTGTCAAAGGCTTGGCTAGGGCCCTTTGATGAGCAGTTGAAACGATTATCCAGCAAGGTGCAGAAACAAAGAATAAATCTGAGTCCTATCCCAAAGAGGATTAGGGCTTAATGTGCATTTCATTCTTACTTGTATGTACGGAGCCAAGTTGTGTGCTGGCATGAGTTGGCTCATCTCCTTTGGAGCTGTGCCAAGTTACACACACATACTGTTTGACCCAGTATTGCTCTACACTAAAGACAATGAAAGAGATGCCAAGCAGTACCACCACTAGAGCCTGAGACATGTTTTCTGTGCAGAAGAAACAAAAATGAACTCAAATCAGGCAGCAGATTTTGAAGTTACCTTTTTGCTATTAGAACACAGCTTGAGAAACAGACTTTTTTCCATGCTCCTTGTTGCTTGCATCAGCCTCATTTGAAATGCTGTGTAATACCCTTGATAAAACTGCCTAGAATATATTTACTTTGGCTCTGACTTCGTTGGTTGCACATGTGTATAAAAGACACTGAGAGAAGGGTGAGGTGTTAATGTTTGTTGCAGTTATTATAAATGGTTATCAAAACGAGGAGAAATAATTATGTAACAATTTAGTGAAGCAATGGTATATTTTCTAAACCAGCTACTTCCTGAATATTATACAAAAAACATGCACAGGTGTGTGCTGGTAACCTCCCTTTCTAACAAGCTTGGCATTGTAAATCTCTCTCCCCTCCCTTTTTTCCCCCTGTTATGGAAGAACTATTTTTAAAAGAAAAATTATAGAAAACTTTGTTCTATGATAAAAATATTTCACAGAAAAGAGAGTAAAACCTGCCATTTTAAACTTGCTACTGAAGCACATTAATCCTTCAAAGGCTATGCTGTAGCTAATTCTGTAAAACTGTGTTATTTTATTTCAAAGCATATCATCTGTAGTACTGGATCTGTTTGTCATTACATAAAAGTAAATAATTATGTTTATTTCATTATTAAGCCAAGAACTAATGTCTACGTATTACCTTAATTATGTATCATATAATTCTTATTCTTACAAAAGTTAATGAAATTCTATTTCAGTAAGTGGGTAGCTGTCCTAGGCATTACACTTTTCACAAAAAAATCTGAATAGTTTTTCCAGAAGAGATGGAATTGTTAGACCTCTATGCTTCTCCTAAGTAAAATAAAAGGCATCTGGATGTTTCTCCTTTTTGACAAAAACGTTGCACAGGTGTATGAGAAGGTTTTCAAGCCTTAAGGTGAATAATAGAACAAAAATGTGCTGTGGACCTGTAAGTCCATTTTTATTTGGGCATAGGAATGTGCCCTGCATCCTGCCTCCCAGTGAACAATCCTTTCCTTGTAAACAGACAGGAATTTACAGGCCTGGGCTGAAAGAAATGCATAAGCACACACCTACAGGTCAGCTATGTGAGAGAAATTTAGAATACTGCATTTCAGGCCTATAACTAAAAACTCCTGAAAAGGGCATTCCCTTCTTGTGGGCTTTCATTAGCACTGTTGCTAGTCCTCACCCTCCCAAGGTCACACCAGTATGCCACAGAGTATTTGGCCTTTAAGGGACTTTTTCTGTCCAGGGACTTGTGAGTTTTTGTGGATGCTAACAGCAAAGCTCAATTCCCTGGAGCCCCTGCTCTGAGGAATGGGTGTAGGGGGAATTTTTTTTTTTTTTTTTTTTTTTTTTTTTAGGACCTGAGCAGTCCTGAATTTATGTAGTAATGTTTTTAGTGGGCTAAAATTGTTCTGACCTGCCCATAAAGCATCTGCCTTTTCTCTCCCCTGCAGTGGTGTGGGCACGACTTTCCCAGGCAGTGATTTGGTTAGGGAGCTAGAAAAGATCTACATTTCTACACTTGAAACGCAGCCAGCAGCACAGTCCAACAACGAGTATGCAGTGGGAGGAAGGTGGAAGGCTAAAACATCTCCCCACCTCTGTGGCAGTAGTGGCCCGGCCTTGGTTAGTTTTGTGCCAGAAGGTGTCTGATGTTACCCTTACCAGGCCTTGGCTCCAGGGAGCCTGTCCCACCCTCCCCAAGTGACCTGCATGGGGGTCCTTCAGCTCTATAAGGGCTACACTCTTGGGTGGTTTTATTTCCTGGCCCAGGGAGAGACTGACTTATCACCTGCTCTTTTTTATTTCTGAGACACTCTTTTATTAATATCATATATTTTAAACCACTTTTTCAGAACCTCTGACCTTTATCTTGGTTAAATATTAGCCAAAATCCCTTGACCCTTCCAATAAAACTTGAAAAGCAAAACCAAATAGCTAACCATTAATCAGCTTGTGACTTTATCAGGGGTTTTCTGTCACAGCAGTTCTGGGTCTTACATTGGTATCGGGTGCAGCGGTTTTGGGTCTTATACCAGTATCAGGTGAAAGGCTATCTTTGTTCATTCAGTGGACAGATGAGTGTGTTACTGACTAACTACATCCAAGTGAATTCTGTTCATATCAGCCTGTATGAGAAGGTGCTGGACAAGGCTTAGGATTTGTTTATTCTTTCTAATTCTACTACATTTTTCCCATATAGCATCAAGCAACTCAATTGCAATCACGTTTTCAGGTTTAGATTTGCAATTGCATGAGCAGTCTGTGGGAATGTCATGACTGCACAGAAATCAGGCCATGTGGAAAAAAAAATTTTTGGTTCTTTTCATTGCAAGGGCACTTCAACATGCAATCAGAACAAGTGATACTACAAGGAGGGCAGGCAATTGCAAGGCAGAACCAAGCACCTTGGTTAGATGAAAATCTGGCGTCTAATCTGGTGCTTGAACCCACATCTGAAACTGGGATCACAGTAGTACACTCCTAGCTCCTTCTTACATACCTTTTTAGAGTGTTGTGAAAGTAGCAAGGGTTTTTTGGAGGTTCTCACAAATCAAGTTGTTGATGACAGAAGTGTGTCATGCAGGTATGAGCTGTTCAGGTCTAAACATAAAATATAATTTCCTACTTGGACAACAGTTGTGAACTTATGTTAATCCAACTCCAGCGTTTTTCAGTCTACTCATTCAAATTAGTGCTTTGGAGTTCAGATACATGTGCTGTGATGACACCTTAGAGAGAAAACACGGCTACCTGGAGGAGTTGTAGTTAACACTGAAAGAACTTTCAGGCAGCAGTAGACCCTCACCTTTCAGTGCAAATATATTCTCTAGCAAAAAAGAAGGAAAGAAGGGAAAAAACAAGTGGAAAACTCTAAGCGCATGCCTGCAAGCAAGCAAGCAAATAAAATAGAGGGGAAAATGAAAGAGATAAATGAACAGGTAAAAAATAGTGAAAAATCTCTTTGGTCACAAAAAACAAAGAGTTTGCAGTGGCTTAGTATAAGATTGTTCCTTAATTTTTTTTTTTTTTCCAAAGGTGTAAGTGGCCCTTGAATTTAAGAAGGGAGGGCAGTGTTATAGCTATTACAGAGCAGGATGAAAGGCTCATGACCCACCAAGGTTTTGTCCTCCTTGAAGCTTCTGGCCACTATCAGAGACAAGATTATTGCACCAGATAGGTGGACCGCAGCCTAATCCAGTTTGGCATGTATTTCCCTGTGACACATATAGACGCTGCCACAGAGAGGAGACTGGTATATCCTGTTCCTAGCATGCTGTGTCTGCATTTGCCCTCTCTGATTTGAGAAAGCCATTTCTGACTTGCCAAGTGTGAAGAGGAAGCTTTCCTGAGCTAGTGCTCTTTACTTTCACAGAGATATATATTTATTGAGGAGCGGGGGGGAGTCTTAGGCTGTTACTGTGGCTGCAGTAGTCACCACTCCCACCACTCCATTCCAAATGAAGGTATTTAAAGCTGTGATTTCGGGGAAATTACTCTAGAGATCCTTTTGCTGTTCAGAGCTGTCCCAGCAGTCAGGGACTTTGCAAAGACTGGTTTTCACTAGAACAAAAACCACCTTCTACAGTCCTACAGTTACTGTTTAGATCAACAAAACCCTTGCAGTGATTTCCCTTTGTTGCTTTAGGGATCTGCAAGGAGGGACAGCATTGGACCTAGCCACTTGAGTCACCCAGGAAAGGACAGTGACCAGGAAAGGTACCAATGGGGGGAGAGCAAGAGAGGAGGAGGCAGATGCTGCAGCAGATGCGCTGCAGCAAGAGAGAGGCGGTTGCGTGGGAGGTTGCGAAGGGACAGGTAGCCTGCATAAACTTGCATGAGAGTGCAAAATGCGAGAAACTGAAAACGAGAGTGGCAAACACAAGGCAAAGGAAAGAAGAATGTGATAAGGGTAGTAGCAGCTTGTTTATTTTAATTAAAAAGGATTCAGCTGACATCGCAGGAGATTTCCAGCCCACGCAGAGGAATGGTGATGACAACCCCAGCATTGCAATGTAAGGATGAGGGGTGGAGCCACGGTGTGTCCCTGCAAGGAGGCACTGAGTGTGCCTGGGAGAGGGCAGGGGCCTCTCCGGGAGCCAGGAGTCCCACCTGCACTGGAGGCAGCATGACACACGGCTGCCCGCCCAGGTCCAGGCTCACTTCGACCCACTGGCAGTTTCTGGTGTTGGTGTTTGTGTTGAAGTAACTCTGAAGGATCCCAAACAAGGATTATGCAAGTCTATATTAAATTCTAAAAAAACTAAGAGATCCGCTGTCTCCACTTAGGAAACTTTATCCTCCATATATAGACAATATGCCATCGAGAGAAGGTAGAAAGTGAGACAAGGACAGATTTGGTCGTGCTTTGACTAATCAATTAAGTGAAATGCTTAACACCATCTCCTGGGCTCGTGAATGGTTGTTAGCCATTACTGCTGAAAAGCCTGGGCTGGGGATGGTCAAACAAGGAAGGACAGTTAATTTCCCCATAACTGGTTATTCAAGATGGACTCGTGCAACTCATCATCTCAGTGTCCCTGTGTTTCACAGTCTAACTATATTTAATGGGCAAATAATTTGATATCCAAAAGTCACCTGGGGTTGCACTGTTGTTTTTCCTGATCTTCAGTATATCCCACTTTCTGGAAAGTCTAAGCACAAGCACATAGAGAGCACTGCATCTTCACTTTGAATAACAGAAGCAGCCTTCTGGCGGGAAGATGAAAGGTAACAGATTTTCTCTTCCTCCCAATTTTCCCTTTCCAAATGAGGCACTACAAGCACAGAGTAAAAAGGTCAGTAAAATTCATTTGCACCTAAACAAATTATGTGTTGATTGTTACAGGCCTAAGAAAGGGTCACACAGACATGTTTTTCAGAATGAGACATCAAAACCAAAGTGAGATAGCCCTGATCCTGCAAACAGACATGTCCTTAGCCTGTACTCCAGCAGGACTATGTCATGTGTAAAGTTAGGCAAGCTCATCCCTCAGAGAGGTTTTTTCCTACCTGCAAACTCATGTTCCACACTAGTTTGGATAGAGGAGCTATTCACATCCATGTATTTTTTAAACAGCTCTATCAGACAGGGTTGTATACGTTTCACTTCTCTCTATCGTCTCCTCTTTCCTTTCTTTTTTTTCATGTGGATGTATGTTAAAACAACTGAATCTTCAAGCCATGCTTTTAGCTCAGAGGGCTGGGCAAACTGACTTTCCTGAAGTCTAGAACCAGTCTGACATGTAGACAGCATACTGAATTGAAAGACCCTGTGTGATTCAGAGGACGGTTTCAAAGGTCCCAAAAGGATTTAGATGACAATGACATCAGTAGAGAAATAATTCAGTGGAGAAAAGGGGCCACACAAATTTTACTTCATGTGACTGAGTGAGTTTTCTGTCATCCTCGGAAGTCCTTTAATGCTTAGAACTCAAAAGGAATTCTGAATATTATCTACTCAAAACAAAAGAGAAGGTGAGCAGTTCTCTTCTATGAAATACGCACATGCTGCAAATGCTCAGCTGGGTTATAAATTCTCCTTTTAAAGCACCGAAGAACTTTTATTTCCTTGATTGCCATCTAGTGGAAACTGTGCTGTCTGCATTGCATTATTCATAATAGCATTTCCGTCTCGGAGCTCATTATGCTGTGCAGATGATTGCAGCTTTGAAATAAGGGGCAACTTCTCATGCACGTTTTGTGCTTTGTAAGTTATAGCAAGGTCTTGCTAGGTCAAGAGATTACACAGTAAGGTGCAGAGTGGCACAGGTGTTTCTGAGAAATTTGTCTTTTACCAACATCAGTAAATGGTACTAGCAAGAGGTGAGGTATCAGGATAGAAAGGTTCAGCTCATAACCTGGCCATCTCTCAGGTCATAGGTTATTCACGATGGACAGTTACTGTGCAAATGGCCCAGTTCTGGTCAGGCAGAAACCAAACTATAGGTCAATATTAATATATCTGAGGTGTTTTTTCTTCACTTTGGACAATTGTATTTTACAGATTAGCCTTGTACTATTTTAAAAGGTTATAATAACTGCATTAAGATGTGTTGCTGAAACAGTGGGGTTATATTGTGAAAAAATGCCATTGATTTTCTCAACCCACAATTTGAGCTGACCTGCAATGTTCCTTCAAGTTTTACAAGTCTCTGTAAGATGTTCTTTCAAAACATTTTGAAATGTCGATCCACATTCCTGAAAAGTACCAGAATAATTCATTTTGGAGAGTGTTCATTCATGTGGAGACACCAGAATGCTGGTTAGATTTCAACTCTGCACTGAGAGTTACATTTGGTCTGACCCTTATTCCTGTGATGTTTTTTCTTGTTTCTTCCATGTTTTTCAAAACTTCAGTGGCTTTCCTTCAAGAATTTTATTAGATTACCCACACTCAGCCCTTGAGAAAGCAGCTAAGTTTCTAACACTGTTCCAGGCCTCCTTATATCAAAGTCCCACCAGTGCCAAGCATTTTGGCACCAAATTAGTGTATCCATGCCATGTGCTTGTATCCACTTGTCTCTCCCTCTCTCATCAGCAATCTTTCACTCACTCTCCTTCTTGAGAAGGACAAGATTTCTCTTGCTGCCATCCTGATGTGCTTCACGCAGCCTGATCCAAACCTTTGCTGAAGCAATGCATGTTATTCATGAGCCCATGGTGATGTTGGAAAGCTACCAAAAACTTGCTATTTGAAAGCCTTGAGACATTATGATTATCAGCAGCCCATACAGAGAAATGCTGGCAATTAGCCTCAGTACGTAAGCAAAGTGGTTCCCTTTTGCCTTTAAATAAAAACGTATGCCAATAATTTCTAGAAGTTTCCCAGATAAGGTACATAACTGGAAGCTTTTTGTAACTTTCCTTGTCACTAGATTGCATTCAGGCAAATTAAATCAATCCTTGGGTCTTGTCTACTAATAAAGGAAGTTTGTCTTCAGGACACATATTTTTTAATGTTGTCTTTTTCTGTATAAGAAAAATAATGCCCAGTAGAAAATCAAAAGTTCATTAGAAAAATCTTTGTCAATGTTTTTCCTTCCTCCTTTTTCTCATTTTTAAATAAAGATATGCAGAGCCTTGAGAAGTTGCTGAGGGATGCAATAATATATGGGCAGCCTCGAAGCCGCAGAGCATGGAGAAAAATTCTCATCCTTGTGGAGGGCATTTACAGGTATGTTTGTGTTTTAGAAACATGAATACTCTTTATCATTTCTCATGACAGAATGATATATTGAGTGAAGCGAACATTGACTCTAGGTATCTGAGAGAAATCTTAATGAGAGTGGAGGTTACAATAACATTCTGTGATCTTATAAATATGTTGATTTCCATTACGTCAGTCTGAGCCCTGGTGTAACTTGTTCCAGTTAGATCCTGTGTGTTGTTCTGAATGTTGATTTAGGAAATCACAGTGGAGTGGGAGATGTACTGTGAGAGCAAGATAGATCATCAGCTCGTGTATGTTGTCACAGATGTGATAAAATTCATGGAGCTATAGTAGGTGAGGAGTTTTGCTAAGTGAGTAAGCTGAGTTTTCTGGAGTTGTTTGTTATGCATGGGCAGATCAAAAGACAACTACGCAGAACTAATTAAGTTCTGCATGCCCAGTTCTTACCCAGCTGTTGGAATCTAAAAACTCAAGCTAAATATAGGCCAACCGGTATCAGTACCTTTCTAGCAATTAGTGCTTTATCTATTGGACTCACACTTTAACAGGAAAAACAATTTTTAAAATGGCTTTCAAAGAATTATACAATGATATTTCATGTAGCCCCAGTCCCTGGAGGAATTTGAATGAGAGAAGCGCCTTTGAGAATCCATCAGATAATATCAGCATCAATAATACCATGTAATTATAGAGCATCCTAGTCAGATAGCTCCAGTTCACTAGTGTGGTGCACCTTACACCCAACCAGAAAGACGAACCATCACTAAAGTTGAGCACCAAAGCAGAGGCACCAGCCAGGCTCACCATCCTGGGCTTCATCCTGGCAACTGCTCAACTCAGGAGAAGGTTGCTGGGGAGGCAGCCACGGGGCTGGTGGATGGCATGGAGGGGGAGCCACTGGTGGGCAAGGAGCTGGAGCAGGGAGAGGCAGAGATCATGAAGAAGAGGGAAGGGCTGAAGAAGCAGGGATCTGGACAATAAGAGGGTTTGCAGGGATCTAGGCAAGGCTACTGTGGTGATGACAAGGCAGAGGGGAGTGGGAGAAGGATAGTTTGGGGAGCAGCGACACCTACACCAGAGAGAAGGGAACCAGAACCACTCATTCACAGGACATGACATGGTTTATGAAAGCAACATTAAACTTTATATGTAGGGATCATATCATGTGTAGCTGAAATACAGCCAGCCTGGATGGGCTGTCGTTTCTGTCATTTTATTGAGAAATGCTAGCACAGTTGAGCTGATTGGCTTTTTTCATAGGAATCTTTTACAATCTCATGTCATCAGACCTTCATGGTTGTCAGTGCTTTCTTTTTACCTAACATCTTCCATCTGCAAAGAGAACAAATCAGTCCTTATCTAAACACCTGTCACTCAGAGCTGAAACAGGTCGGCAGCAGATCAGCTGATCCAAAGCATGCTGAACGTCTCCTTTCAACCAGAATAAACAGATCAAAACTGCAAATAAACATAGCTTGGCACTCCTAAAAGAAAGCTCAGATTTAAGGACTTTGATCATGCAGAAATTAAGCGGACCACCAACATTTTACTGACAAATATTCCCATCGGTCACATGGCCTGCAGAAAATGCTCCAGCTGCTGAGCTGTGTTCACTTTTAAATCCTTTACCCTGGATATTGACCACTAGGGAGCAAGAAGGTAGACTGGTGACACAGAAGCACAGATAGGTCCAAGCAGTGGGACAAACCCACTGTCAGATATTTATAACTATAATAACTGTAACTATATTTCCAGATGTATATTCGATATAGAGTTTTCCTCTAGTTTTGCAGTTCATTTTCAAAGGAGATTTCTTTCTTAAATGTTCGAAGAACCTTCCGTTGGAATGCAAAATAAAAACATGTTAAACCTCAGAGAACCTCACTAAAAAGGAACCATAAGGTTCCTTCTGTCCCATAAGGGCTAAATAATGTTAAGACCACTCATGCCCTGAGTGTCCATGCTTGTGAATGGCATAAAGTAAAAGAAAAACAAAGCTCAGCTCTCTAATAGTCTCTCATTGGAAACTAGCCCTAGCAGTAGCTAGGTTGGTTGGTTAGCTGTTTTTATAGTCTAAGCAGATCAGAAATTGAAGATTGTGGTTTGGTTGCAAAGCAAGTCAGCTCTGACTTGAGGGAGAATACCACCCCACCCCACCACGTTGTATCCCTGCCATCACTGCCAACCTGAGATGCATGCAGCTCATCTGTCCTTACAGCACTGCTGGGAACAGACTCACAGGCCATGTAGTCTAATCCACTAAGTACCTAATAACATTTCATGTGCAAAAGAAAAGCTGGAGAAAGACAGATCAGAAATACTTTCATCTTTTCTCGTGTGCAGGTTCTTTCCTTTCTTGGCCCATCATTTTTGAAAGAGACTAAAATTTTCCAACCCCATATTGGCTAATGTTAGAATGTTAGTTTTCTTGAAGATTTGACAGATGCCAAATTCATCTAGAGCGTTTAAGAGGAGGTAGAGTGTTGTTAATGTATTCTTCTTACAATAGTTAATTTTACCTTTTTTTTTTTTTTCCCCCTTAAAGGACTTAGGTTATGCTTCAGGGACAACTAATAGAGAATTTTAATAACTTGGTCAGAGCCATTCTTAAAATATCTTGATTTGCAAGTTTGGCTTGGCAAATTTTTACAGAAATGCTTTTTCCAGAGATGCAAAAGAAACACTAAGCTTTCCTTCTTTAAAAAAAATTTTGTTAAATGGGACACCATAGTCTTAGTATGGTGAAGCCAATGGTACGGAAAAAAATTTGCCTTCTGTTTCTATTAGGAGTATGTTTAAGTGTTTACACTGAGCATAACCCCGGACTTACCAGGTGGCAAAATTTGAAAAGGGTCATTGTTAGCCAACACGAGCATTTCTGGAAATCAGACTTGTGTCTGAAACCATAAGCCACAGATTTTGCTTCGTTACAACTGAAGGCAGAATTGGCCTCTCAACTTGGGAAGCACTCAAGCTACATGTCAAAAAAAAGCAATAAGTATATGTTTGTTTGCTTCTTAATGTCTCTATTATTTTAAAGAGAAACAAAAATCATCAGAAGTAAATGTAACTACTAGTTAAAGCTGGTTCTTAACTTGGACTAGCCTAGGAGCAAATATATTCCATTTGTGTTTCAAACCGAGAGAGACCATCTAGCCATCAATCTTCAGTACAAAAAGCATGCATAAGTTTTGGCAGTGTCCAGGGCACAAGTTAAACTGACTTGCTACATCATATTTCTATTATTTAAATTCCAGCTAATGTTTTCCTTGGCATCCACCATTTCCAGTTCAGGATTAATCAGTTACTGTATTCTTACATGGTTTGTGGTAGGCTTCTGCTCTCTTGCACACATATTTACCTAGGAGTCAGGTAGACCAAGGCCCAGGGCAGGAGTTATGGGGCACCAGAAACTGATCAAAACAGATTGTTTTTCACTTGGTTTTTCCCTGATTTTAATTGAATTTGGGTATTTTCCCTTCCAGCTAAGAAAACAGCTCTCTGATCAGTTAGGTATTGTCCAGTGCCTTTTCATGTGCATTAGAAGTTCCTTGGGATTCAATGCCAATACCATAGGAAATTTATCAGGGTTATTTTTTATTTCCTGGGATTAAGTGACTGGACTTCCAGAAAAGAATGGGGTAACATTTAATGTCTTTGGCCAGGGACCAGCATTAAATGTTAACATTTCTATCATTTCAGTGTATGGGATTGTATTTGAGGGCAGGGTTTGAAGGTTGCCTTAAAACTATTGCTTTAAACTACAAAACAGATTGTTGTATGAATGTGCAAGCTTTGTGTAAGAAAACAATACCTAAAGTAAACATTAAAATGGAATGCATACGTCTTGGGAGTAACAGGTCAGGAAAGGAGGGATTTTCCCAATTACAAACTAGCCTGAAAGGGGAACAGATAAAGTTTTCAAATGTTGAAAGGATGGTGGAACTAGAGGGCATGTTTAGAGATGTTGAGTGATGCAATTATGAAGAAGATAATAGGTTGAATATCAGTAAATTAATTTTCCCTACAGAAAAAAAAAAAAAAAAGAAACTGTGGTACCATAGTAGGATGTAGAAAACTCTTTTCCTGAGAAGTTTCAAAATAAACTGGACAAAAACTGTCAATATGCTGTCAAGAGTGAGCCCGTGTACCAAGCAAAGTGACCAGCACAAGCCTACTCCTCCTGTCTCTCAAAGCACCTGGCTCCACAATTCATCAGCTGCATCAGGAAGAATCTCAGTGGTTTGGTAGGGATCAAATCAAGCTTCAAAATTCAGTGATCCCAAAATTTTGGATTATCTCCTCACATGTGGAAGTAGGTTCAACCTGAGTGTGTACTGAAGCAAGTTTTTGTGCCTGCCTGCTGAACAAGGGAGATCCCTGCCACCAAACTAATAATTTTTGCTAAAAGACGGGATGTAATACCACGTGATGAGAACATCTGGCCTGGGCAGAGCCAGCTCATGTTTGTCTGCACCCAGCTTTTTCGATGTGCCCTGTGTGCTTGAGCAGATCGGGCAACAGATCAATAGCTTTGTAAAAGTGACACAACCAGACTGAGATAAAATTATTACAGTTCACTTCTGGCTCCCTGGTTTAAACTCAGTCGACATCAATATTTACAGAAGGATTCAGCAAACTTTCCATTTGGGCTACCC
Organism: Aquila spilogaster; assembly: GCA_024606505.1. Classification (NCBI taxonomy): domain Eukaryota; kingdom Metazoa; phylum Chordata; class Aves; order Accipitriformes; family Accipitridae; genus Aquila; species Aquila spilogaster. The sequence goes on along the minus strand of JANHGO010000073.1, from coordinate 39,799,868 downwards.
AAGGCGTTATGTGAAGTGAGCTTTATCTTGGAGCAATTCTAAACAGAGCGGTATTCCTATCACAAACCATCTTCCAGGGTCAAAAGAGAGACCAAGAACAGAGTAGGCAGCAAAACAGCTCTTGTCTCTGCCATCAGGAGGGCTGAGGCCTGTTTGAATGGCAGCAGAGAAAACGTACATGAAACAAACAGCGTTTTATCCACTCCATGGACACTTCAAGGCCATGTTAGGATCTGTCAGCTATTGTAACATTTGTCAGCCAGCATCTTTCAAGAGCTGTAAATCAACACTGAAAATGAATACAAGTGCCTTGTTTTGCTGAACAGCTTAGGGTTCAAAGAGAAATCTCCTACTCATACAAGTAAGAAAAGTTTTTGTTAAATCCTCTTAATGGTTAAATCTTGCAACAGCCATGTACCAGCTCTGTATTCTGGGATTCAGCAACAACTTTGCTTCCATTCCAAAAATATGCAGCAAATCAAGCTCTGTATTTTTAATTTACCATTTTTACTCTTGTCTTTTTGCTGTCTCTCCCATCTGAATCTCCATGAGCCACTAAGCCTAATGATGTCTGTGTAAATGTGGAAAAAATCTTACTGCCCTTCTCTGCCTAGCTGGTCTGCCCAAGTATTGCCGGAAGGTGGAGGGTGGGATGCCTATTCGTTTCCCTCTGCAGAAGTGCTCCTTGGCACCACTCTCACTCTCTGACCATATAGCCAACCTACAGGCTGACTAGACACAGCCAAAAGCTGCCATCCCCAGCGCGTACGATGCTGCATGCCCAAGCACACCCAGTGGCTCGGTATAATTTTTAGCTGGCTAATGCATTGACTCTGGGCTGTGTGAGAACTGTGGGCTCTGCCCTCGTATTCATTAGGAAAATAACTGTGGTGGTTCAAGTTGCTTTTCCCCCCCCATGCCAAGTGCCATTTGGGAAAAGTGAGAAAGGCCAGTCCTCAGCAGCTTGCAGTACAAGCCAGCCCGTCTTTGCTGCAGTCTTCTATGGCTGGGCAAGACAGAAGGGCAAGATTTGCCAGCAGTCACGTGACAGCCAAAAATATGCCTTCAGGCACACACAGCCAGGCTCTCTGAACCTCCCAGTACCAACAGCACAGGCAACCCTTGTCCACGGCTGCTCCCCCGTGCTGTTCTTTCAAACGAATGGAGACTTGCCTATGGGCAGGTCTCCTTCAAAACTTGGAGACCAAGCTGTTTCCAAGCTTACTCGGGAGACCAAAGGATGAAAAGGGACTAAAATTGTCAGAAATTTCCCAAGTGCTAAAAGCACATCCTACTCCTTTCGTGGTACCAAACTTCCAGCTGCATAGTGCAGTGGAGTGGCAATAAAACAATCTGTGAAAACCACTGGTCCAGGATCTAAATATAGCCAAGAAGTTGTGTTGATTGCACTGCTCTTTTGTACATGCTGTTTGGGAGCAGACTCGATGTTTCTGCTTAGCTGAAACTCTTGTAGCATTTGCAGTCAGATACACCTTAGCTGTGGGCCTTAGCCATGGAGCACTGGTTTTCCTGGCCCACAGCACACTCACTTTGTGTTTGATAGGAAGCATTTAGCATTTAAAGACCTGTTCACTAGAGCTAGTGGAAGAGAACATGTTTAACTCATTATGAAATGAATACTGAGTGCATCAGAGCATATCCAAGCATAGCTGTAGTCGTCTCACTAAGGTTCTCAAGACATAATAGTCTTCACAGCAATACTATTGATACTTAATATTTATGGGATTAGAGTGCATTTCTTATTTATCTCCATGGGCTTTCACTTTGCTGTACACCTCCTCTGTGCATTCTGACTTACTGACGTGATTACCAACAATACAAAAGATTTATCATCTTTTCTTATTTCTGCAAATCTCAATACACCATTAGTGCAAGTTCAGAATATCTCCTTTTCCTGCATGACTGTAAGAAAGTAAAAAGAAAATGAATGGAAACTTTCTTCTTTTTGAGTACTAGGTAGCAGATTACATTCCCTAAATAGTAGATATTGGGAGCAAGAATTGGCAAGAGTCGATTTGAGCTCCCTTTTCTAATCCCCAATTCTGTCCACTCTGCAGACTGGGGCTGCTTAGAGTTATGGCACCATCTATGCATCTCATGTAGCCCATATCCTGTGTATGTTAGACCCAACTCCTCTGCACCAGAGTCATTTTATCTAGAGCTGTTACCCCCAAATATTGCCACAGTAGCTGGCAATGAAGTAAGCAAGGACCAGACTGAATTATAGTGGTTCCTTATAATTCATTACAATACTTGTGTTACAGTGAATTGTAATGTGCTGCTTTGGTTGAGTATCTCCCCCTTGCTTTATAGCTTTCCTTCTCTTTTCTGGCATGCTGAATATTTGCAAATGTTCAAAGACTTTTTGACTGGTTTTGATTGTTTGAATTCTAAAACTGTTTGACTGTTTTATACTCCCCTGCAGACGGGAAAGGGTTGCAATTTTTCTTTGAACTGTAAATACAAATTGAGGTTCCAGAAGATCTTTCATGGAGTAAAGCAATTAATGCCTATATTTTCTGGCAGTATCTTAAAGAGAAAGAGAGTACAAGATTTGTTGTTCATTCATGATTCTCTCCATCTGCAGCATGGAAGGGTCCATTGTGCGCTTGCCAGAGATAGTCTCCTTGAAGAAGAAATACAAAGCCTACCTCTACTTGGACGAAGCTCACAGCATCGGTGCAGTAGGAGCAACAGGACGAGGAGTTGTGGAGTACTTCGGTATGAGTCCTGATGATGTTGACGTATTAATGGGAACATTCACAAAGAGCTTTGGCGCAGCTGGAGGATACATAGCTGGCAAAAAGGTAAAAGAAAAACACAAACACTTTAACATCAAGGCGGGGGAAGTACCTTCTTATTATGTATGATATATTTCATTATCTTTTCACATAGACTACTTTACAGGAGCATTATTCTAAAGTTAGTACCATTTTTGTCTGGATCCCAAATGCACATCAAACAGTCAGACTTTCTTATTTTTGTCTAATGTTCATATTATGTAATTTGCTTGGGTTGGGTATTTCTGTGCCACCCTGATGACTGTTGTTTGTCTTGGAAATGTTTAGACACATTGTGGTTGGCTAAATATACTTCACTACATTAATTTGCATGCAGACTGCTCATTACTTTGTTTCACATTTGTAAACAGTGTGTGGAGCAATATTGAGAGATTAAAGCCACAGTTTCATCCACTGATGATAAAATTCCTGAACAGTTGTGGGTTGTCATAGTTGCATTTTTTAGGAGAACGGAGAAAGAAGGTTACTGAGGGCCTTTTGCAATAGTAAAATCCATGTCCTCAGTTGCTGTGCGTACATTAACAAAACAACCTCTTGGCAACAACAGATGTCAACAAAAAGTAGAGCTGAGCTTGTTTTAACCGGGGGTGTAGAAGAAGAGAAAGCATAATCGGCACCATTGTGAAATGTCATTGGTTTTAGTGCTTGTCAGAAATATCAAGTGGTTGCTGATTATTTACCCTTTTCATACCCTGCTGAATGTATTTCTTAAGTAGTTTGCTGAATGCATAGGAAGCCTTTTTAGACAGCCCATATGGTTGTTGTCAGGGTAAAATTAATAAGGGTAGCACTTGAGTAGAATAAAAGGGCTATAAGAAAGTATAAAGTGTATATTTCTTACTGTCTTTTTTAGTTTTGCCCCTGGCGATCTTAAAACAGGCTATCATAATACATAAAGAACCACTTTTCTTTGTTTCCTTTGCTTCCTGAATTTGTATCTGAGGGTTTAACTCTTAGCAAAGACAATGTGGCTAATGTAGCTAGAAATTATAGGAAGCCTAGGCCTGTGAAAAGCAGTCTAAAGTAATTCATCATCTAATCCTTGGAAGTTTTCTTAAATGAAAGTGGGTCGCTCTTTTCACACCTGTGCATATCACTAAGCTTGGCCTCAGGCTTCCAGGCCTTGGTGGCAGCTGCTCACCCAATACACTTAGCACACTTACATTCACCGCAGCCAAAAACTCACTGTGGCACTGTTTATTCTGTGTCAGCTAGAGCACAGAAGCCTTCTCAGCTATTTGATCAATAGGATTACAATTGCAATATAGCAATGCATAACCTGTATAAGGTTAGGTAAATCTTTACCCTTAGCATTGGACTTATGGCATAGACTCATACAGCTTTTTTGGCAATAATTTGCGTTACTATCTTTTGGGTTTTTTCTGGCAATATTTTTTATCAAAGGCAGTTTTCAAGCAGGTCTCATCCCTTTCTCACTAACACGCATTCAGCTTTTAGTGTGGTAACTGTTACTCTGATATTTTGCACTGGGAGGTATAAGCTGTCATAACAATGATGGTCTTAATCAAGCACTGAATTCCTACAGTGTCCCTGGATTCAGGAGTTACTGGTGCTTTAGACATGCCTACAGTATAGCAATGCTTTTTTGTAGGAGCACAGATTGTACTCTTAGTTACACAAGGAAATGTTAAAGCAACTATATTGACTCTAACATGACTGTCCCTGCCACACTGATGGGAAGTTTCAGTTGAAAGAAATTTATATGCTAATAGCCAAAGATAGATCCCAGTAAGGTTGCTTTTCGTGGGTTACATCTTGTGGCAGAGAAGCTGTACTGATGTCATGTAGGCTTTGCTTCATCCCCAGAGAGGAACTGAGTAGTATTTTAAGTGCAGCTGTTCATTGGTCTTTAAATGATTTTGGCTCCTTTATAGTAAGTCTTAGCACAGAAGTAAACATTGTTCTATTCCAGACCTTTGTTTCAGCTGTAATTGCTCTACTTATATGGTAAAGTATTTGCACCTGCTTGATGTTTCTTCAGGCCATGCATTAACAGTAGCAGCCAAGAAAGCAAACCAATAACTGGTGAAACGTCCTCTTCTTTTTTTATGTTCTCACTCCTGTGGTAGTTAAGAGGTAGATCTGCTGTTTGGCCAGCTCAAAGCTCATTCATGCTTTATTTTGCTTCTGTAAGGACCTTGTGGACTTTTTACGAACTCATTCTCACAGTGCTGTGTATGCTACATCTATGTGTCCACCCGTAGCAGAGCAAATCATCAGGGCGATGAAATGTCTCATGGGATTAGACGGGACAACACAAGGTAAGCCGCCTTCTTTAACTGCACTTATTTCAATTACTACCAGAGCATCTACTGCTTACAGGCATACACAAAATGTCATCCAGCAGCAAAGTGGTATGGTAATGCAATGCAAAGGAAATAATTCTTACTGCAAAATTAATATCCAAATTATCATACTTATAAGTATTATCAATTCTATTTTTTTTTCCACACTCATCCACTTGCAGCAGGGATGGAAACATTCTGGAATTCTGGCTCTGTAGTTGCCACCACTCTGCTTTGCAGCAACAAATAGAAGTACAAAAATTGCCCTTTGTGTGGATTGTCTGGCTTTGTAGGAGGGGTTCATAAGGATAAACCTTCATTAATGGCCTAGATGCTGTCAGTTTCGCTTCTTTGTAAGTGTGAACCTTCAAAATGGCAAGCAACTCAAGCATGGTGCAGAATTTCAAAACAGATATTGTATGTTAAATGATAGTATGAGAAGATGATTATAATAATTCCTACCTCACCCAGGCATTAATTATGGTGTCCTAAAGCTAATTTTGAAGTACATTTTGTCCCAAAAGAATTGACTACTTGGTGTCTTTATGAAAAATTACATTTATTTATATTCCTTTCCTGAAGTTGCAGATGCAGCTACTGTCCAGTCCTCTGCGTAACATGCTTTCTATGCAGCAAGCAGCAAAATAGCTGTGACATATCTATCTGCTACTGCATCAAAGTGATACTGAGATGTATTCAATGTTCTAGGGCTTAAATCCTAACTCGGAGTGGTGGGGTTTTAATTTGTACAGGTTTTGTCAGGAATGCCTGAGAATCATGTCATTGTGTAACATGAGGTTGAAGATACGGGTTCTGCTCTGAATCGCAATCTCTTTTACACTGGTCCAGCAGCACTGTGCTGTGCTATTTTCCCTTACCTTGTGTAGGACTAACAGAGTAATTCTGTATTAGCCCTCCCTGATAGATATGACTGGGGTAAGGTGGGAACGGAAAGGAAAAAGGGTATATGAGAGCAAGCGAGGTACTGCTCTGCACTATTCAGTTGCAGTGCCCTAGAGGGAAGTTTCAAACCATGACAGACACGAGGCTATTAAGACGTTCATCACAGCCCTTCAGCAAGGCCAGAATTTACAAGACCCTAGTGTACCAAAGGAGGGACAGAGAATCCAGTCCCAGCACTGAATTCTGCTGAGTGCAATGACAAAGTGCAGCAAAACTCCAGCGCGATGTGCGGACGATGAGGAAACAATGCTTTTGTCATTTTGGCAGAGAAGTCAGAGCGCAACAACCGTTTCCGACTTGCGGTTTGAAAGGTCAAGGTTGCGTGTGCTGGTGCCTACATCCCGTTCAACGTAAGAGAGCAGCTCTGACGTGGTGGTTGGGCCTTGGGGACCAGGCTGCAGGCCGTCCCGTGCGGCTCCCCGCGCTAAGCTGCAGGAAAAGCTTGCCGTCAGAGGGCGGCCTTACACTGGGCCTGCCCCGCAGTTACAGGGTGCAGGCTCTCACAGAGGCCGCGAGTGAAATATTAAACATGCAGAGCATTTCCAAACCTTCAAAGCCTCTTAAAAATGGTCTTCAGCTAGCGTGATTCTGCATGCAGTTCAGGGCAGGCTAATAGGAGAACTTGGTTCAAGACGAGACTGTCTTAGGGCTAAGAGTTTGCAGCCTTTCTCTTCCAGAAGCAGCGTTGTTTAATGACACGATGTTTGTATTTCTGCACAAAGTAAGTGCTTATTAAGTCTTCTGCAAATCCTTTATGAAATAAATCAATGTTCTGTCAGTTTTTTAAAATTTGTCTTGTAATATGAAATGCAAATGAATATAAAGACAAATAGATAAATCCTATATCACAACTTAAGAGTATTGCACAAAGGCTAGCAAACTGGCTATGATGTGTAAAAAATGTTTCTTGTCCTTCTGAGCCAGACTCATTATTTTAGTCTATTGGTTTTTCTTTCATGTGGGTCTCCCTTCATTAGGCTGTCTTGTGGACTACAAAAAAAAAAAACACAACCCAAAACACAGGAAAAAATGTTATGCTGGACCACACTACAATGCTGCTTTGGCATCAGAGAGAGGAAGGTGGTGGCTTAGAAAGGAGGGGGGAACAGAAAGAAGAAAGCACTGTGTCGTCTTAGATATTTTTGTTTCCAAGGTCAACAGCGGCCTTGGCTGCATTCTTTTGGTCCGCTGTCATAGAAAATGGTGAATCCTGCATGTGAGCCGTCCTTGTGAGAGTATGAGACATGTAGCAGAGACACCTGGTAGACAAGTTTCAAGTGAACCAGAGTTGCCACAGGGTGGTATGCACCCTTTGTTCTCTGGAAGCCTGTTGAATCAATAAAAGGAGTTTATTTTGCAATTTATTTCAAATGGCATTCTCTTCCCACAGGATGATTTGGGGAATCCTTTATAAGAGATGTCCACTGATGGGCTTGTCCTCTGGAGGGCATTTCTGTAGGGGAGAGTACCTTGCAAAAAATACTGGGAATGTTTTGGAAAAGAATGAAATTAGAGTTTGCTAAAAAGATCCATGTTAACTAGAAGGTGCTTCTTGAAAAGAGTATTCAAAATAACGGGGTGACAAATGTGTTAACCCAGCATGTTCTTATATCTCAACTTCATGACTGACTCCTCAGTAGACTAATAGAAAACTAAGAGAAGGAAGACTGATTTGGTCATTGAAATTGCTGCTCTGAAAACTCTTTATTCTATTTTTTTTAGCACTTCACACAGTCTTCTTTTATATTTTCCCAGATATCATGCTTTTACATTCCCTTCAATTTCTTGCTAGTTATTCTCCACTAATTTGTTAAGCAGGTGATCTAGAAAAGAGAAGCGTAGGTGGAATTATATAGTGAGTAATGCCAGAGGCCAGAAATGCAGTGATACTGCTTGTGTTTATCCTGGTGTATATCCAGATGATTGATCTCCCATATTTTCTTCCTTCATTTTCAGTTAGTAAGAATATGGTTGTTTAGAAAAGGAATTAGGGTGTGCATTTCCAGGATAGGATCAGTATACTGGATAAATAACTGCAGGATATGAATAGATGTTTATGGACACAGGGGCTACGGCTTCATTACAAGGAAGGAACAGGTTAGCACTTTAAAAATAATTTTATGAAACCTAAACTGTTTGGCTGGAAATATCCATGGCAGGTGTCAGTTTCAGGCTACAATTTTTTCATATCAACACAAAGGTTCAGTCCTTCCTCAGAAGAAGGCTAGATATACATATGGGGGGTTGATAATGGGGGGGGGGGGGGAGACACGACACAACTTTAAAAATCCTTTTCCCCCTGAAGATCTTCAGTTGCTCTAGGCTTTGGGATGAAGATTTTGATTGTGATACTCAAGTTTATAATTTTTGCCATGTCTGTGAAATACTATCTGAGTCTTGTGATGTTACAAGTCTCTAAAAAAATCTGTACTTGAAATTAACATTGACAAATCTCAGGATCCACTGAGTGAAGGAGCATCTTCCAGCTCAGTTTGTGGGGCCTGAACAGAGCATCCCCCACCTGGAGCCTGGGCAGAGGACTGGGGCTCTGAGCACCTGCATCCATCCGGCACTGTCAGACACTTAGGGAGGTAAGCCAGGAAGGTTTAACAGAGAAGAGACTCTGACAAGCAAAGGAGACACAACAGGGAATAAATAACAAGCGGGTGATAAGGATGGAGACTAGGACCAAAATAAGAGGCTGAGAAGATGGGGTGGAGACGCTGTGAACAAAAAGGGCCTGATGTGGGGAAGGAGATGAAGAGGGAGAAATGTGTTTGCAAGAAACTGCAGCAAACACATGACTCTCCAAACCAGTGCTGGTACCTCAGACATTCCTTGTTCTTCTCTGGTCAGCAAACTGCTGTGGAAGTGTACTAGCAAGATGTCTGCTTACCTTCCTTTGTAGCAGGAGACTCCAATTTGGATGGGAAGTTCTCATTTTAAAAGCCTTGCGCTGACATAAGTAAAAAGATACAGAGAAGACATGGTATCTCCCACAGAAACCATCTATCAATGTATGGGTATGTCCCATATCAATATTTGTGATAATTGTGAGACATTAATGTCATGAGCCCACAGCCAGCTATTACAGTTTCCTTCTTTTGCCATGTTTTCTGCTGTGACTTGAGAAAATGAAGCACAAAAAATGGTCAATTAGGAGAAGATAGTAGCTCCCTCAAAAATTGTATGCACAGTTGTTCCTGCCTGGGAGAGAGGGGTAGATTGGGGTCACTACGACCAAGTCCTTTGTTTCTTGAGTGACTGGCATCAGAAGAGTCAGAGAATGACAACAAAAATTGCAAATGTATTTCCAGTTTTATGTAAAATCATATTTTTAGTAGAGCACAAGTCCTGGTGTTTTTCAGTGCCGTGTTTCACAGGACTCTCTGAAAATCAACAGCTTGTAGAACAAGACACATTTATTCTTGGTAACATAATGTCATAGGTAGTATCATAGTTCCTATAATAAAGTTGTTCAAAAGCATATGAACTTCTGGCAGCTCTATTTCCTTTAGTAATGTCATAAGGCAGCAAGTTCCACAGTTCAGTTCATATAGTCTATTAAAAAAAAAAAATCATTTTATCCCTCTTAAGCCTTTGTAGCCTTTTCATCTCAAATGTGTCTCTCCTCATTTATTAGGAGATATGGGAAGCAGAAGTTCCCATGCCATTTACTCTTTATAATTCATAATATAGATATTCCTTATATGTTCTCCTCGTGGCTTCTCATTACACCACTGGAGATACCTCAGGAAACTCAGCAGCTGCCTTAGCGGTTTTATCCCCGTGATGAGACTGTAGTTGACTCAGAGTGTTTGGACCCTGCACAAATTTTCAAGTACGCTTACTTGCATGCAACACAGTCCCTCCAGCTGTGACCTTGGACCTTTTTTTTTTTTTTTCCTCTTTCTGCCTGAGAATACCAAAAGCATATTTTTACACTTAAATTTGATAGGTAAAAAATAGAACCACTAGGCAGACAGAGTTAAGACTGCAAGGAAATCTAAAGCAATTTTCTTGATGACTAATAATAGATTATAGTGGTGTAAAAAGCAAATTGCAGCATTTGCAAAGGCATCATTTTTCTGTTTAATGCATGGAAAACAATAATTCACCAGCAACAGTAGGCATTTTTAGTATGTTTTTATGGGATGCTGAAAAATTTAAAACCCTATCCTCAGGAATCTACTGTCCTTGTTATGTTAAAAGATAATTCCTGAGGTTGTTTAGATAGAAAGTGTTTCTTTAAAAATGTTAATTTACTTTGCTATTTGTGCTGATTGGTTTATCTTTTTGCAACTACTAGTTTTCATTTTTGTTTTTAGCAGACTTTGAGTTCTTGCATTTGAGCTCATTCAGATTGTGAGAAGCTGCAGAATGCTGCTTTCTGTTTTGGCCTGGCATTAAAAAGATCTGTTTTTAAAAGGTTCCTTTTTAAAACATTTCCGTCTGCCTTAGATTTTTGTATAACTGGAGGACCAGCTTCTTAAAATGCTCAGCTTCCAACATTTTCCACAGCTATCTGTGCTCAGCAATCTTTTGAAAACATTGGCTTTGCCTGTCAGGGTCCTCTGTAAATTCAAAAACCTTAGTTTCACATCCCTTCAACCTGGCATAAACCAGCACTGGTACAAGGAAGGGCAGTCTTGCCCTCCTTTTTGCCTTTTCCCCCTGCCTGTCCCCTTATTCGTGCCCCTTTTCCTTATGCCAGCATTAGTGTTCATGCAGCCACGCAATGAACTGAATCAGAGAACTGATCTAGCTGAAAAATAAGCGACCCTCCCACAAATGGTTAGCCTACAGCCAAACTGGTTCCCCAAGCCAATCTACCATATGGCTACATGAATCCCAGTGCCAGGACTTGAGCAGCTGGAGCTGAGAGGAATGATCCCATTTGCAGCAAAATAAATCTGCGCCAGACTGAACTGATCATGAAACTATAGCTGTAAGCTTTAATACTGCAAGCTACTTAGTGACGGACCCCTTGAACCTGCTCAAAACAGCTTGCAGAATCAGTCATACTAAAGTACATCTTTTTACTGTTCCCTCTCAAATTCTCATTTTGTTGCTTCATTCTGAGGTGATTGCTTCTCTTGGGTCCTCATCAAGCAGAATGCTTGAACCCTGGCTTAATTTTAAGTTAATAGTCCCAGTAAGTATGTGCTTACATTTAAAGCACTTAAGCAAATTTATTCCCTGTTTGCACAGCATTGGCTCCATGACTAGTGCTCCCAGTCACTATGACAGTGAAGATGCTAATGATGATAATATGCTGTCACGATAATTATTTGTCTAACCTGAACATCACAGATGTTCTCCCAGCAGTGACTGATGAAACAGGGCTAAATTCTGTCATCTTTACTCAAAATGAGTGAGACACGTTGTTCCAGTGGAACCACCTGCCATGTGGTCCGCCTCCTAAAGGAAGCCAAAGGTATCCGTGGAGGGTCAGTTGATCTGAACAAGCAGAGGCTTTGGAGTAATAGTGTTTGCAGTGATTTGCAAGAGCTCTGAGAATTGACCAAATTCTACCTCATTTGAAGTCACTTTTTCCATATTGAAAGTTAAACCAGTGCTGTAGTCCATTAGCAGACCCTAGCCATGGATAGGTGTCCCCTGCATTCACAAATAGGTATTAACTGGAGGCAGAGGAGGGATGCGATCACACTTGGATGTGACTCATAGCCTGTCCCCCAGCAAAGAAAGCTAAGCTTTCCCCAGGGTCAGCAACACAGTCACCTTTTAAGGGTGTCTTTGCTGCCAGGATAGAACACGAAGATCCCTCCTCCGTTCCAGATGCTGCTTGCCACTGCCCAAGGAATCCAGTGCTGTTATCAGCCTGAGGAGCAAAAAGGAGAGAAGTGCCTTTTCTAACGGCATTTAGATCACTGGCATTTCCGAAACACCTAACGTGATACAGATGGAGCACGTTGTGCACTGGCTGGCTTTCAGCAGCAGGACTGACCTGCTTTGTGATTAATCACCTGTGCTGGGAGTAAATAAGGCTCAGCCAAGGCTGGCTGCTCTGTCCCCGCTTTTGTGCAGGACACTGAATGCTTGCTTGCATGATATATCTGAATATAGATAAGGTGCTGGATAGGCATAGCTGACTTATTCGACAAATAAGGTAAAAATGACAGAATTTGTACAATTTTTCTCCTTTCTGTTTCAGCTGAAATTGCCACCTTTTCTTCCCTTAACCTGGTCTGGAAAGTGTTTTGCAGCAGTTCACAGTTAAAATTGGACTGACTAAATAAGTCCTTAAGGGCTTATTTAGCAGCTGAATTAAGTTGAAATTACTAGGTTTCTAGTTGGCATTAGATTGTAGAAGAAAATGTCTTCACTTCTCCCCAATTCATAGCAAAGTTATTTTTTTATAAAGATTTTTTATCTGAGAACATATTTCCTTTAGGCACCCCAGTTTTATAGCATTCTATTTGTGATTTAATACACATGGAGGTACATGTGTGTTACTCTTATAATGGAACCAGAGGAAAAAAAGAAAATCTGTCCATCTGCAACAGTTTAGTGGGGAAGAGCTATTGTTTTCCAAATTTTTTTTTCAGCCTACAAAAGTTTGCTTTTTACTATCTAGTTGTTAGCAGAGGAGGGCAGGGAGTGGCGTTCTCCATCCAAGGAACAGAGATTGAAGAGACACACTGACACCGGTATGTAAAAGCTTGATTGTGTAACTAATTGTCTAGAAAGACCCTGTGAAACAACAGCTGGAGAAGATTAAAGCAGGTGGATTTGTGTCTTGAAGAGTGCACCACATGCCAAAAAAAAGTGTGGTGTGGGATTATCTTTCCTGGAATGGGTTCAGGAAAAATAGCTCTCCTTCAATTAAAATACACCTGAGAACTTGATATGAAAGGCTACAGGTTGCTTATTCCTGTTTTCAATATAGTGAGTCAGAATTTCCAAGGGTAGAAGCCTACAGGAAGAGTTCAAAGGTAGAATGTTTTTGCAGGAATTGAATGCAGCCAGCTTCTCTGCTTATTAAAATCTTGCAGGAGTGAAAAGCAGACATCTCTGAAGGAGGAAAACAAACTTTTGTTTCAGAGAGCTGATAGTTTTACTACCTCTTTCGCTGCCAGGATAAGGTCCTCAGCTGGCATAAATAGCAAAACTCTATTGAAGTGTGTGGAGCTGTGCCAGGTAACACCCGCCTGATATCAGGCCCTCAGACATGTAGTCAGGGTGCCTTCCTGCTGTCAAACTCCAGAGCAGCTCCTCAATGAAAGCAGGTCTGAAGTCATAGCCTGGCATGTGACAAAGCATCTACCAAGTCTGTTACTCCAAGTGGCTCTCCTAAAAAGCTCGTTGCTTCAAAGAAATTATGAGCAAGCCACTATCTTTTATCATTTCTCTCTCTTGCCTCCTCTTTGCATTTTTCCTTAAACTAAACCATATTAATTTTGAGCTATAAAGCCTTCTAAAAGCCTGCAGAAATTAATGAGCTAAAACTGGCAATATGCAATAATGTGTGTCAAATAAAAATACAATCAGCATTTTTCCCAGAATTGCCAACACCTTAGAACTTCGCAGTAAACCAAATATTTTTAAAGTAGTGCAACAAACGTAAACTCTAAATTTGCCAGCAGTAGGTGGATTGCAGATGCAGTAAATCTGGTTTTGTTGTACCATCCAGGTAATTAATCCTGTATTTCAACAAAATCCCAGTAAGCTGGCTGTGTATCACTGTATGTTCCAAGCAATGTGAAGATAACTTGTGAAATTTAATAATCCTTTATTGTTCAGTTTTCTCCCTTTCTGTTCCTTCTTAATTCAGCTAATAAAAAGATGTAGAGCTCTTAATAAGGTCATGCTCAACCTTCACTGAAAACTCTGGAGCATTAGTGGGCTTAGTTTTAATTAGCTAAGGGTCAGTTTTCCCCATCCAGGCTGTTTTCTCTGAACATATGCTGTGTTGTGGTTCACATGTTTTATGGAATATAACTATCTGGTTATCCTGCGTGCTGTGCTCTAAGCTATTTGCATAGACTGTAAATCCTCAAGAAGTTTGCAAACTAAGAATTTTTGAACAAATATATTTACTAAGGACCTGATCCTCTAATTAGTGCCATACAGGTAAATTCTTATACTCAGATAGATGCAGCTATATCGTTTTACGTCAAGGGTCCAACTCTGCAGATTTTCACTCAATAAATAATAAAGGATGCAAGATCAGAGCCTCAAGAATCAAAGAAAATAGTTTTAAAATGCGGTGTCTTTGATTAAACATACCACAGTGAATTTGGACTAAGATCTGATTCTAAGTGAATTCATCACTCTTACACTGGTTTAATCTGCAGTTTGGGGGAAAAATTGGGCCAATGAGACCAAAATAAACATTTTGCTCAGATCTGCCTCCTTATCTGATGTTGGAGGATCCCATAAAGGAATGAAAAAGAGTGTTGAAACACAGTTACAAACTTTAAGGTTTTTATTGCTCTTATCAGGACAGCATACAAGATGGCTTGTATATGATGCATGTACGTGGTCCTTGACCACAAAACTTAACATGAGAAAGGAAAGTGTTGACACTTGGTAAAGAAATAGGTTCCTCCCAGCCAGCCACCCACAAATACAGTGTGTGTAGCAATCGTCTCCTAATGTGCTTTTTTTCCCTCCAGATATATGTGAGTGCTCTGATCTTTTATTTGGCTCTTTAATGCATCCCTGCAAATGAAATTACTATTCTGGGATGTTGCTAAAACATTAAAGTGGCTTTTTTGCATCTGCACTGGCTGCCTTGAAATGAGTTCCATAGGGAGTCTCGAAAGGGGATCCGTCCCATCGCAAAATTGTTGAGGATATAGATCTAGCGAGGGAAGATTGGAAGAGGTGTTCGGCTTTTGGGGGGTTGCCTGAAACTCCTCTTTCAGCTCTAATGTTTCCTCTGCTGGATTCCCGCTCTTGCCTTGGAGTCTAACTTTCCAGTACCTAAAATAAGTAGAGACAAACTGATCAACTCTGGGCCATGTGCATATGGTTTGATAAATACTGAGCGGCCTGGAATCTTGCATGGCTGACACTTTGTTTCCAGCTTTGTGGTAAAGAGCTGAATAGAAAGAAGAAGGCAGCAAGTCTTCAACTGCACTCGCCAAGAACATCTGCATTTATGAAAACTTTCCCTAATTGAAAATCTAGTAGTTTCAAATGCTGTAGACTGAGTTTGGAAACTAGCTCAGGGGCTGCTAAGATAGCAAGAAGCAGCAGTGGTTTTGAGCCCCCAGTTCAGGTTAATTCCCACCCTCCTCCTTGTAATTTGGGCATTCAGGATGTGCTAATGACATCTTTACAAATTCTAACAAGGGAAAAAGTCTCTCTTTAGAGTTCAGAAACAGTATTCTGCGGTTCTTCTCTAACTCCCTTTGCTTGCCATCTCCCCTGCCCCCATTTCTCCTCCTCCTCCTCAATATATCCTCCTGGTTCTTTGAGATCTACTACACCAAAAATATTTTTGGAAATACCACAGACTATTGTTTTTATTAGTGACTGGAAAGCTTTGTAGTAGGATGCTTTTGTGTTTCATTTGTTTTCCTTGCTCTGGCACAGCTGGTTTTGTTTTAGCAGCATTAGAGAGATGGTTAAACTATTTGTGGCCTTTTCTAACCCACCAGATCTCTTCCACTGAATACTTTAAACTGAATGACTGAAACTGTAACTAACAGGTTGTCTGTGTGGGCAGTTCTGTGCATAAAGTTGCAAATACACTGGTTTTATGAGATCTTTTAATTTGTTCAGCAAAACACTGATCACTGTGAAGCAAGTCCCAGTTTCCCTATAAATTTCCCAGCCAGAACACTGACAGAACCTTGACTTGGGAAGATACAGAACAGATGAAGCAGTAGATCTTGTTCAAACCTACGCGCGCTCAGAAATGATTAATGGAAGAGAGGTTTATATAGGTGTGCCGATCCCCACCTTAGCCAAGAGGGAATAGGAAGAAAAGCCACAGCAGGTGGTGGGACAGAATGTGGTCTGAGGACAAATCTGCCAAAGGTGGTATGTAGCAGCTACGAGTGCCTAACTGGCCACTGTGGTTACAAGGAGGAAGATGGGAAATTAGGAAACAGGCATCCAGTCAGAGAAAGGTGACAGCAGAAAGTAGCAAATGAAGAATGAAGCAAACGAAAAGTAAAGTAAGATGAAAAAGTAAATGGAGAGTGAAAACGTAATACATCTGTGCAAAGGCACCTTAAAAGCAAAGAGAAAAAGAGGAAATGAGTTGTGCTGGAGGCTTCAGTGTTCATGTCTGGTGACATAATGTAAGTGATATTGAAAGTATGGGCTGATGAATGGCAGGAAAATGAAAGTTAAGAGCATAGCTGAGATGTGTCCCGCTAAATCCCAGTCTTACCACATGTTCCCACCACCTCTGGTGAGCAGGCGCAAGCAGCTGCACAGTGATTAGGTTTAGAGAACTGATCTGTTTGACACTGGTTTGGCAGTTTTCTTTCTGGCGAGGTCAGGCAGATGACGGACCTGGCTTAATTCATCGTGTGGCTGTGTGAACCTAGGACTGGTACTGGGGAGGCGGTGGGAAAGAGCAGCATGTGGGTATGGGGTAGGTGGCACCATCCCTGTCAGCACCTTCCAGCATTGGAAGAGCAGCACATATATCAGCTTGCTAATGAAATATAATGCAGGTGGAATGAGGAAAGGACATACTATATCTCTTACCTACAGGGATGCTGAGTGTGGCTCTTCCCTTTTGTATGCAATGGGTGGGGAAGCAACGGCACTTGTTAGAAACCACCTCCTTAGTGACACTGCAAAAGAAAAGACTGAGATGACTTTTCAAGCACATTTTTTCTCTGCTGTTTTTTGTCTTTTTCCTTCATTAAAAATAACTGTTTTCAACTTTCCTGTCAGTTTTGCTGGGTGACACATCAGTGCATTCGTGACTGAATGAGGCCAGGGACAATGCAGAGAACAGAACTTGTGTCTGAAAGTCTTGAATGACTAAAGTGTGTTGTCAGATGATGATATTGAGGTAATAACAGCAAGATAAGAGGACAGAGAAACTGAGCAAGGGTTTGCACATGTAGGTGCATATTAGAGTAACTGGAGTTATGCTGAATGTTGGTAACACTCTGCAGAAGATCAGACCTTGTGTAATAACAAAGTTTATTGCATGCTTTTCCTCTGTCTAAAAAATTGCAACAAAAGCATCAGTTTGAGCTGACCCCAAATGTAGTATTTTCTACTTTAAGCTTTATTGCAGTCACAGAATAATTAAAAAAAACCTAATGTGTATGCACAGAACTAGCTAAGATATAAGAGGACCCCTGTGGAAAATTGTGAATGAGAAAAAATATGCATATACTGACAGCTGTATCAACATCTGTAGACATTGGTTGTTTCCCTTTATAGTGAATATGTTGAAAAGACCATACTCTCTTTACATGTCCTGTATCCACAGAGACATATAACTACTTCTCTATAGGTGCGTGTCATTCAGTAGGCTTTATTCAGCGCAATACAATAAAGGGAATTGTTCATCTATCTATCTCCAGAAGACATACTGTTTCTGCTGGTGGGAAAGCACCTCACAAGTACAGGAGTATCAGTCGTCTGTCCTACAATGCCATAATAATCAACGTAGTTGCATTTAGCTCATTCCATGGTTTTCTTCTGAATCAAATAGCAACATATACATTTCAGCCAAACTTTTTTGAACTGTTACCCATAGCCCTGTTTCTTGCCTGTTACTAGACCCTGGTTATGATCTTTGCACTGACTGTTCTCCCGACTGACTCATTGCAGGGCTCCAAAGAGTGCGCCAGCTGGGGAAAAACACAAGATACTTCAGACGACGACTGCATGAAATGGGCTTCATCATTTATGGAAATGATGATTCTCCTGTTGTCCCATTACTCCTTTATATGCCTGGTAAGATAGGGTAAGTACTGAAAAAAAAAACCTATTGGCAAAATAAACACTATCCAAGTTCATAGGTTATTTGGTGTACACTGTGGAAAATGTAGTTATGTGTGGTAGATGCTTCACAAGAGAAACATACACCATTAGGTGAATTCATCATTTAGTTATGTTCTATTTTAAATTTGGCCCTAGACTTAGTTTTGAGCTGTTCCAGTATTCAGAATTTTTAGAATTTCTCCTATCCATTTTTAACTTGCTCTGGAATACTACTTTTGATAGTATTTTGAATTTGGATTTTTTTTTTTTTTAATTTGTAATCATGAGAAGAGATACATTGTCTTTGATGTATGAATTGTTTTGGATGTTCTTTTTCCCCATCTGATCTTCGACTGGTCTTTGCATGTTTTACCATTCAGTACCTATCAAGCAGCACTTGTGCACTGACTTGGACATGCAGACCAGAAGTCAGTAGCAGCATAAGGTAAGGGTTGAGCTGTAGGGAGTATTTACAAGTAGATTAGGGTGGCTATGTGCTCTAGGTCTAGTACATACCACACAAAAGGTTCCTAAACTGGCAGAGTAATTGCGAGAACAAAAAAGCCATCACACAAATTGTTTTATTCCTGTTGATGTGCAGGAACCCAGCTCTCATACCTTCCAGAAGCCCAACTTCTGTGCTTAGGGACTGTGAATGCCCACACATTTTGATTTGCACTCAAAGCCTTTCATTGACATAATTGAATCATGTCTGTTCTACAGTACACTCTCTGCCATCACTGCTTCTAGTATTTGACGCCCACTTGGCTTCATGAGCTGTTAAGCAGCAAAGAATCTCAGTCCTACTGGTAAAATTCTGGCTGTTATTGAATTCAATGGGAATATTACCATCCACTTCAATTGGAGGCAGCATTTTACCCATTGTTTTATTATACTTGAATGTTTTCTCTCTGTGGTCAGTTTATTGGAGATAATTTACTTCTGTTTTATTTCTTCTTCTTCTCTCCTTAGGGCTTTTGCAAGACGCATGTTAGAAAAAAATATCGGGGTGGTTGTGGTTGGCTTTCCAGCTACTCCTATCACAGAATCCAGGGCTCGGTTTTGTGTGTCAGCTGCACACACACGGGAGATGTTAGACACGGTAAGCACAGCAGATGTCCTGCTGAAATTAACTTCAGATGCAAAGGAGGTTGGGAGAAGCTGTGTGTCTGTTACTTTGAATCCCAATAATTCATTTTTACATTTGTTTTTCTGGCCTTGCCACTTCATCTTTAAAGGCATTTTAGCCTTATATATTTTATTTTTTAAAATTAATTATGGGACAGTTAATTTGTTTTGTTCTTCTATTTCTAATAGTGACCAAATCTGACGGCACTAATAAAGACCTACATGAAGAGCACAGCAAGACAAAAGTTAAATGCTAGGTCAAAACTATCATAGTAGTAGGAAACCTGCAATGATATAGAAATAATTGAAAATCGAGTTTTGCATAACCTTATTTTCGTTCCATATTTCCACGTGTTTCTTGAATTGCAGAAGTATATGGGACAGCCTTGGGGGTACAGGTGGAAATACCAAACAGTATTTGGAACTGTTTGAACCTAATGAAGTTTAACTGGTGCTGTCTGGCCTGTCTCAGTCCTGTATCTTTCTCTGATATCAGAAATACTGTTAAGAGTATGTTAAGACTTCCATCTTTAACCTCCATTCCAACGCAGTCAGAAATGTGTTTAAAATAAACTCTTTGAAATTTTCCATCTCCCTTTCTTGCCGAAGGTGTTTTTGGCCTGGCTTGATATACGTTCTTTCATTCTCAGAATAAGCCAACGTAGAGGCATGAAACACAGAGGCTTAACATTAAATGTCAGGCTTTCTTTTTCCTCTCTTTGCACAAGTATGATGGTCAAAGCAAAAAATCCGTTAACATGGAAGGCATTTGAGTTAAAGATGCCACTCCTTCATGCAGACAAGCACCTGTGCCTGCAGAGAGCCCCTGGCTCTCCATTTGCATCCTGAGATTCATGTGGAGCTTGAGGCCAGAGCCCTGCCCGGCTGACCAGTTCCCACGCCAGTGCAGACCCCTCTCAAGCAACACGGAAAAATCTGCCTTACATGTGTGCAGTGTAAAATTCCTGCTGCTCTTAAAGGTGCAGTAATTATTAACAAAGTATAATACCATAAAGAAAATATTGCATGGAACAGGGCATAGGTACGTGCTTGTGTTGGTCATTGCCAGCTTTCTGTTTATATAGATTTTTGGCTTATGTAACTAGCAATAGGCGATGAAGTTGATCTGAAGACTGATCTCTCGAGGTTACTGCTTTGATTTTCTTTCTCTCACCCCACCCCCAAATGTCAAGCCCATTATATTTTGAGGCCATCATTGCATCTTCACTTCCTGCTACCTGCACGTTGCTGCTTCCTGGTAGCAGTGAAGGTCTGAAACACTCCCCAGCCATCATTCTTGAACATGCTGTATTTTTGCCTTTGGGCAAAGTGGGATCATTGCCGTAGTACTTGTGGCATTCTTTAAATGTCCTTACAGTATGGGGGAATGGAAATGGCCTGAATTTAATTACTTGCAGATGGAAAGTATTTAGGACAAACACTTTGTGAATGTGCCTAAACCCAGGGTAACAACAGGTAACAAGCACAATGAAAACTTCTCCCTTTGGCAAAGTTTGTTTTGAATCTCAGCCTGGAACTAAAAAGAGGAACGATCCATGAAAGGGCAAGCTCCCAAGAATAACTTCCTTAATGACCTTGAAGCTATCTCTCTGCATAAACCATTGCTAAATTACTCCTTTTTGTTCTTGAGCTCATTTTAGTGGCCTAACAAAAACAGGCTCAAAATCAAAATTGCTGTTTTCTTCTTTGATGCCAAAAGGTCGTCTGCTTTTGAATGTAGATCAGATGCTGCAAAACAGTGAGCTGCTTCTCTATGGTATAGTGTTCCCTGGCTACTTTTTGAATCTGCTGAGAGCTGGGGACGCAGCTCAGCAAATTGCATTACAATATTAATGCATTATTAATTAGGCCTGTGATATTAATACAAGAAGATAATGGAATGCACTAAAAATATCTCAAACTATTCAGACTATTTATGATGACTCTGATCAGCACTGTGGGCTGAGTCTCATCTAAGAAAATGCAGTGGCAACTCAAGTCTTTGGGATCTATAGGGAAATATTGAAGTTTTGCCTTACACATCCCTTTTGCACAACCAAAGATAACTTTTTATCTGGATTATTATCTCCATGTGCTTTTAGAAGAAGGTCATTTTTTTCATCTGTGCTCAATTAATATACCTACTAATAAACCATAACCTACTGAAGGAGTAATTTCTGTTCTTGTAGATTCTATTGTACATCTATGACTGCATTGATGCTCACTAAAGGAGAATGAAAGCAAAATTTGCCCGTTTGCCCTTCAAACTTTCTTTAATTGATGCTTTTGTGATCTTCTTGTTCTGCTGTGAAGTAGAGGTTACCAGAACTTCATTTCTTTTCTAAGAGAATTGACACACTATAATGGTCTTACAGGTTTTGAATGCTCTGGATGAATTGGGTGATTTTCTACATCTGAAATATTCCCGGTATTCCAAGTCATCTCATCCTGAACTGTATGAAGAAACTAGGCTTGAACTTGAAGATTAAGTTTTCCACCCATGAAGAGAACATTATGTTGCTATGAAAAGGGGGAAAACACGAAAACTAAAAAACACGAATGCATTTCTTCCCTTCTAAGGACAATTTTTGTTACACAGTTAATTGAAAGGAGGGAAAGCTCAGGTGTTGCATTTTATTGTATCAAATTTCTGTATTCAAGAGACTGAAATATTGATACAGATTTGCGTCCCCAGGAGATCTGTCCTTCTTATGGTATTTTTGATGCAGAATGAATGCATCCATTGATCGAGTTGCTAATGTTCAGCTTTTGTTATGGCCCCTTTTTATGAAGAGGCTTCAGATAGTCTTAATTGTGACTGAAATAATAAAGTTTAAAAACTGAATTTATTCCAGTGTACTATGGTAATATAGCTGAGCTTCATCAGTGAGATTGCTTTTATCTGTTAAAGAGCATAAATCAAGACATTGGTGTGGACTGCTATAGACAAATAAGCAGAAAGTAACCTCTTTAACTAAGTTGCCCTATCATGCATTTCTCCAAGGACAGAAAATATTAGAAGGCGGCTCATGGTGAGAACAAGAAAAGTAGCCTGATCAGATCATGTATTTCTGACATGGTTATGAGAAAGGGAAAATGCCTCCTCCCCTCCTCAGACCCTTTCTCAGCTATTTAAATACACTGTAAGCTTCATAATGTACAAAAATTTGGGCTTAGACATAAACAGAAATGCTTTTCTGCTAACGCATTTGACCCACAGCCTATCACATCTTATCACAGTGTAAGCTCTTCAGCAGGCTTGCTCCCTTTTCTTGCAGCAGTAGTAAATAATTTTAATAACCATTTAACTTTCCCGTAAAAACCTTGATCAAAACAGTCAGATACTTGCAGTTCACAAACTGCAGATGACATTTACGGGCCCATTCCTAAGTTTCTTGAACTACTTATGGGCTTAATAAATTCACTAACAAGTACATAATTCTGAAGCTGTTAGTTATACAGAATGTGAAGATCAAGATGCCATAAGCAGTTCTGCCACCTGTTAAATTGAAAATTCCACCATTTCTAAATCTGCTGAAGTCACCCACTTAATAACATTTCTTGACATATTCTTGTCTGGTTTATGCATGTCAGGGGTTGTTTTACTTGGCTAGTTGCAGACTTTTGAGTGGTTTGTTTTTCAAATAATTGATTATGTCATCTGAGGGGGAAGATGTCCTTGTCCCCTTTTCCACTGCCTGAGTGACAAATGCTCAAAGATACTTGAAAGAATTGATAGAGCCGGCAACTTCCCTGCAATGCCTGCAGCAGCATTATCATCAGGCTTATGTGGGCTGAGTTGCCTGAAGGAGATTGGAGGCTTTTTCCCTTTTCTGCAGTGTTGAAAAGTGGTTCTGCAGCTTTAAGAATGAACTCCAAACCATTCCACACTATCAAATGTCATTGTAAACACATCAGATGAGAGATGTTTAGCTTTCTGTTGCACAGATGTACCACACTTTCATGTTCTCTTGAAAGCTGTGGTGTAAACTTAACCCACAGCTGCAATATTAGATTTAAGAACAGAACAATTAAATTGTGGAATACCAATTACACTATATTACTCCCTGCTTGTTAAAGCAGCTTTCAGGATATAACAAGGCTGATTGGTTATGAGGGCCCATTTTTTGTTGGATTTTTGTTGTTGTTGTGCAAGTTAATAAAAATCCAGTGGTGCTATAACTTTAAGAATTGATTACAACACATTCCATAATATCAAATGTCCGCTTTAGGAAACATATATCAAGGGCTGGGGGAGGACTAAATGGTGTCATATGATTCTTCGCTTTGGTAGACGGACTTGAAAAACATTGCAGAGGTTCAAGGGAGCTGTGTTTGTGGATAAGAGCAAACTCACTGTATAAATACTAAAATACTCAAGCACAGGACAAGGCGAAATTAGGATAAGTGAACTTTGTCTTTGACTAACCTGGCAATTTGTGATGTACAGCTTTGTTACATGCAGGGTGAGTGCACTTACTGTGAAGGAGAGAGGTTGAGAAATTTCTGCAACCTGTTCCTCGAGGAAAAGTACTGAATTTGATATATTGCGTTTTGATCTCTCATGTCGAACATCTGCAGCCAGATCCTCAGTTGACTTCTGACCTTCCATCCTGGGGTATATGGCCATAGTTTATGTTTCAGCAAACATTATTACACGTGCTGTTGCAGGCAACATGCTATTTCCCTCAAAGAGAGGCCTGAGATTGATTAAACAACGGAATGATCACTTTTTGTCCCCCTATAGGGGAATGTTTTCTGTCTAAAGCCAAATTCTTCCTGCCCTCAGAACATTACTCTCTCTCATATTAAGGAGACAGGACAGCTATTTTTCAGAGACTGTCAGTTGATTTATTATATGCTCTCTTCTGATTTCTTCCATCCCTTACACATTAGAGAAAGTACAGGCTGACTGTCCCTGGGCTTGGGGAACAGTTAGGGAGAAATCCCTGCTCCACTGGTGTAATAATAAACTCCCAGGAACTTCAGACTTTTAGATTTTTCCCCATGGGGCTTAGTTATGGTCTGGCACTGGCTTTTCCACCACTGTAATTTCAGTGGAGTTTTTCCAGATTTACATCAAATTTAATAGATTTAGAGTTGATCAGCACTTGGAGACTCTATTTTAGCTAGCTTAATCAAAAAACTGATGGAGTACTTATTAGGGAATTAGTACATCTAGCATAAGGATCACATATTTCCTAGAATATACTCCATCTTCAGGCATGCATGTTCTCAGGAGATGGAGTTCTCTTCTTCTTGTTTTAGAAGGTTTTGAAGAAGAGCTGCCTTTAATAAATAAAAATTGCTCAAGTTGTCATATTTTAATCCAGTGGAAATGTAAGTATGAATACACTAACTTTTTGTTAGCAGGCTGCAATTCCAGTATCTTGTTATCGTACATAAAATCTTGATTAACCTTCATGCTATGGGAAGACTCAAGAGTTGTCTGTTTGACAGAGTATCTGAATTGTTTGCCCTTTCCTGTACCTTTATCCCACCTCATCTTTTAGAAAGCATTCCTTTCCTGAGCTTATCAAACTTGTCAAGGTGTTTCCCCCATCCACTTCTCCTGCCTCTTTATGTTGTTCTCTCTGTTCTGCTAGTTTCTGTCCTCTGGGTCTAGGGGAAAGCACACTGGCAGCTGCAGAGGACCTGAAGTGTAACAGTTGGCTTTTTAGGCATTGCCTCACTCTGCCTGCTTTTCTGGGTATCCACATCAGCTTCTGCAGACTTCAATCTTTCCTTTTCAAAAAAAAGTTTCCTACTGATGGTGCTAAATTTCTAAGCTGAACCAAATCTGAACTGGCCAAGCTGTTGAACTAAGAATGGGCTTGATCTATCACTCATGCAAGTGTAGATCCAGTTAAATCTTGCTTTGAAGACAATACTGTTGGTTTAAAATGAGTGCAACCATGAGAGCAACCTGTCACCATGAGGTGAGCTGCCTGCATTTATTTCAGAGGGGTTTGAAAGCTGATGTCTCTGGACTATTTCACAGCCGCTGCTCTTCACAGAGGACCAAGATATGGGAGTGGATTTATTTAAGGTAGGATTTCAATTTTCTTTTATTTCTTTCTTTTTTTTTCTTTTTCCAAAAAATGTGTGTGTTTGAAGGTGCATCACATATTTTCCTGTCCTGCTGAGAAAGGGAACAAAGTAATGCTGTGAAAAAAGCAATCTACACTAAAGGTGTTTTTGTACTTTCTAGCCTGCTTTGAAATCCAATAGAGATTCTCTAATATATGATCTGCTTTTTATTTGTGCATAGAGTTTAATTGTTCTTTGAATTAAAACACAGATCAGTACCAAATTTTAAAGAAACCACACCACCAGCTGAAAAATGGCAGATGTCATTCCAATATTGGCAGCTGAACATTTGAGCCTCCAGAGGCCTTCAAAAAAAGTATCTGTGTTTCCCTCATTTACTTACACATCCGGTGTTTTTTGTGCTCACTGCAGACCAGTCACAAGATAATGAGATTCTCACTCTATCCATTAGAAGGACAGAACTTCAGACCTGTCAGGATGGTCCCAAAACCACACCCAAGTGACCACCCAAAATAATAATTCGGCACCATCAGAAGAGGAGTCTGGGGTCTGAATCAGACTGGTTGCTCAGCGGCTACCTAAGAGGTGAGCGGTTTCTTTCCACATACGTAGTATGTCAGTGATAATGACATAAGGGAGCAATGTTAAATCCGTTTATATCACATGCTAATCAAGTGAAAAGGGTAATGTAGAGGCACAGGATCTGGAGAGACATGGTGGACCTGGAGACTTAGACTAGATCCAGTTACGTGCAAAGAATTTTTTTTGTGCAAGTGTTACAGGAGTTATTAATTCTTTTTAACCATCTAGGTGGAAAACTTGGTCTTTAATATCAAAATAGTGACTGCGAAGCAGGCAAAGAGAAATACTGCACCCCGAGTGCTACTCCAGTTTGTTTATGAACAGAAGGCAGGGTAGATAGGGTGCCATAGCAGATGTCCCTGGTACTTGGTACTCTATTACATTTCATAGATCTTTTTTGGAGAGACACTTCTGCCAGATGCTATGCCAAGGCCAACAAGTATTAATTGTTATCAGTATACCTGAGTTCAAAAACTTGTGCTGCAGGGGTTACCAGGTTTGCAGTAATGCTGGAGCCACCATCTATAGAGAACAGTGCTGATGCTGAAAATTGTTCAGACATCATTCTAGTGACAACCATGCACAGCATGACTGACAACTGTGATGCCCTCATTGGGCATCATTGCTGGGATGCCACTGCTGGGAGTGGCTGTGGTATGGTGACAACTGCCTGTGCTCCTCTGCCAGGTGTAACTGATGTGGCTCCAGGACAGGCATGACAATATGTCCTCTTCTTTGCAGATACAGAAGGACATGGCCTGTAGGTCACTCCAGCAGATGAGTTTCTGGCAAATCAGCTCAACCAGAAGGTGTAGCCATGAAAGCAGGACACTGTAGGAAGTCTAGAAAATCGATTCTCACAAGTCAAGTACTTGCAGTAACAGACAGAGAAATTTTGGTATGTGTGACATGGTGCAATGGTACTAGATGTGATGGGTGAAGCTTGCTTTTCTATCACCTCTGTTGAAATGGTCTCAAAGAATTTGCTATGAATGTGAGCTGACTCCAGTATCCTGTGAATGGGCCAACGTATATGTATACTCCAGTTCCTGGAGCATAGAACTGATCTCTCATGCCATGAAGTACTGTCATGTCTATTGTCCTTATCTTCGGTAGCTCCATTTCCACTCCCAGCACAGCAACCAGCAAGTCTATCTTACCAGTTCAGAGCACAGCATAAAGTGGACAGCTAAGCCTATTGGGTCCAGTATGACCCTAAATGGTTCATGGCACTGCAGTGAGTAAGTGTTTCTTGGCACCAGGTGGCTTTTGCTGTGCTGCAGATAGCCTCTCGTCTGAAGCGGGTTCCTCATCTGTTGACCTCTCCAGCAGCTGTTTTGGAATTGCACAGAAGTGATGAAATCACTGGGGACATTTCAAAAGCATAGCTTCCCCTGTGTGTTTCCTGGAGCTTGCTCTGACACAAGTATCCTGTGTGTGTCCTACTCTACCCTTGTTGTTACCACACAGCCCTTGTGATGACTTGGCTCTCTGCACTGTACAGAAACTGTTTTGCACGTTGCTGGGGATCCTACTTTCATGTGGGAGCTGCTTTTCAAAAAAACCCTAACACCAAGGATGGAGCTACTCTCTCAGCCAGAGTGGTCAGAAGAGGCATGATATTTTTCATAGTTCCTGGACCTTCTATTTACACTTCTGGCATTTCCTAGTCTGCAGAACATCCTGATACAAACTCTCTGACTCCCACTGCATGCTCCAATACCCGTATTTTAAAAATTGCTCAGCAAACCACTGTAACCTATGGACCAGAGCTCTAAACTGGTTGCAAGACACCCAAGTTCTGATCTGTCTCTGCTCTGCTAAGTAACTGCACATGAGACACTTCAGCATTCTTTGCCTTATTTTTATCCCTCTGTAAAACTGTGATAGTGATCCTGATTTATTTGTAAAACACTAAGTTGAACTGATGAGAAGACCTACAAAAGAGCTAAGTGTTGTTATTATCTGATCGATCTTTTAATTTCTACATCTCGGAACTTCTCCATTAATCCTGTAAAAGTCACGAGTATTCTGTTTACCAGACCTAGTGTATGAGACAGCACAATGATGAGGACTAATTATAAATCATAGAAAAAATTTCTGGAAAACAGATTCTTTTAACATTTCCATTCTGTGCAGGCTTTGTCAGTGTCTTACTACAATGATGCCAGTTGGATTAGAAAGCTTTTTAAAATGTGAATTTATCTTTTCAAAGATTTGTAGCCAAGCTTTTCCAGTTTGTTAAAATGTAATTAGTGTCTGCTTGTTAATATGATGTTCATTGATTTTTAAAGTACACAGACTTCAAAGCTAAAAATAAATAAATAAAAAGAGAGATAATTCAAACCAGAGTGGAACAGCTCGGACAGTTTTACTCTTTTGCCAGGATCCCAAAGCTGTTGTGTTCAAACAATGCCACAGTTTGAGTGGAAATGTGAAGATTAAATCCAAACTCTGCATGTCAGCTTTTTTGCAAATGACTATCCAGGATTTTAATAAAATGTCCAACCACAACAGATCATGTTGCAGGGATTTTTATTGCTTAATAGCTTGTGATAGTCTCCTGTTTCTCTAACATGTATTATAAACCAATGCACCTAGCACCTAGTATCAGTGGAATTTTGGTACCTAACTCTGTTAGGCTCTTCTGAAGAATAATTTGAAATGGACAAAAGAGGAAAGGGTTCACAAAGATGATGGATGGTTGTAGAATCTCCCAGTTGCACATCAGTGCTGTGTGGCACGCAATGAAAGGTACATACGTATGAAATGTAATTTGACCACAGTCATGGAGGAAATTATGCGAGTGCTAAAGAGGCAAGTGGAGGTAACTTGAAATTCAGACAGGAATTCAAAGATGTGATTGAGGAATATCCTGAGGAGACAGCAGAAACAACACTAGAGCACAACACCTTCTGAAGAAGAAGGCCTGGAGAACAGAAAGGTGGGAAAGGATATCCATGGAAGAACCCTACCCAAGTGCAAAAGAGAGCATGAAATTAGCTAGTGCAGGAGCGATGAAGCTGAACAACAAATTTGTTCAACTGGAGAAGGAAAACAATTCAGAGGCAAAGAAGAAAGGAAAGGAAACTACACCCCGAAGACAAAATGACAAGACAGTGGAGACAGCCAGGATTGAGACTCCCCAGGGGAGGATGAAGGGAGAAAGAAAAGACAGACTGATTTTCAGACAAGCAGGAGAGAAGAGGAGATCCCACCACACCGGTATGACATGGGTGCCCATGACAGCAGACAGGTCTCTTGGTTGTTTAGAACAAGGGAGGAACAATGTGGAGCCAAAAAGCAGAGAGATGCCTTGTTCTTCCATAACTAGGAATGTTAGATGTGAACCAGTGGCAAAGAAAATAAGGAAAGCTGATGGGAACAAGGATTGTCTTCTATTCAGGACGAGTGATACTGCGGAAACAGGTCAAGAACAACTCCAACAGAGAGAGGACAATGTTTTAAGATACAGATGGTCCAGTAGTTTTTCCACAGAACTCTTCCAGTCCCAATGGAAAATGATAAGGTAATAAAAAGTGATAGATTTCCTCAGAACTAGCTCTGTGAAGGAAATTTGGGCATGTTTGATCATTGAGAGGCAAACAGCTAAAGCAGATTCTTCTTGGAGGGTGGTCTCCATCTGGCCACTTGTTATACTAGCCTTCCAGGACTGAAATTGGCAACAGTGAGTAAAGCCAGCCTTCAAGTGTAAAACAGGGAGAAATGGGCACAAAAGCCCTGTCTGATTTTCATGCTGGGTTTTAACAGATGGGAAAAGAAATATCTTGGTAATGAATATACTAAGGGTCAAGGGACCTCGAAAGATTAAAGGTACACTGACAACAAAGTATTCATTCTGTGCTGGTCCCAATATATGAAGATATTTTTTTCTAAAGGTTTTGAAATTGCCATTCATGTTGTAATTGCAGATTTACTGTGTGATGCCATCCATGGTGAGCACAGAAGGAAGTCAGCTGTGCGATAACATCTAAGCTTTGATTTCTGTATTGTATACAAGTGTTCTGGTCTCTTTCTGTTCTTTGAAAATCAAGGGGCCACCTAAGTTTTAAAACAGTTTCATAGTCATGCCAGACAGTACTAACAGGAGATGTAGTCAGTGAAAACACTTTACCAAGTGGTAAAAAAGAAAGTGGAAAAGGATGTGGAGTTCAGGATTGCCCAGTTGCTTTAGAAACTGCTGTTTGTAACAATGTCCCGATGTGAGTCTTGTTGAGTCATCAGGTGAGGCTGCAGGCATGGCTTGATTTAAGCTGTTTCAGTAGTGAGTCCTCATTACCTTGGTTCACTTTGACTTAACCAAAAGCATAGATAAAAGCATCTCTGTAGACAGACAGTAGATAGAAGATCAGAAATAGAAGCAAAGTTTAGGCCATGGTAACTTTCAGAACAGGGATGATGCTGATGACCACGAGGGAGCAGCAACTGCTTTCTTTGATACTTCTGAAGCCAGCAGGGATATTTGTCCATGGATTTGTCCATGGATGCAGCACACTGAATGCATTTGAATCATCTACATAAATTTAAATCACCAGCAGCCAAAATAACAGTCAGTGAAGAGTGGAGAGCTCAGAAGTTTTGAATGTGGAGTCAGGATCTTCTCTAAGTCAAATTTTATTTTAAAAATCATCTTAGGGATTTGCATCTCAGTGGTGTTACTGGGGGGAGTCTTGGGGAAGAGGAGTTGGCAGGGAGAATGCTCTCGACCCAACTGGTTAAGTAATCCTCTCAATCTGGGTATAAGAAGTAAGCTCAGATCCTGTAGGTACAGGACAAGTAGCAAAGAAAACCAGTGCTGTGGTAAGAAAGCAGAGGCATAAGGGAACTATGAAATGTCAACCTGAGAGAAATGGTGCAAAGGTAATGAGAGCAACTCATAACGGGTTTGTTAGCCATAAAAAAGGAAGCAAAGAATTGAGTCATAATGTAGTGAAATTGGGGAATTTACTGCATATGGCAGTGGCAAAACAAGTCAGAGATTTGGCTATGAATGTGCCCTGAGGAGCCCAACATGGTGGCAGAGGTGTGATGCAGCATTGGCTGGGCTAGCCTTGAAATAGAACCTGCAGCACTGAGATGTACAGGACAAATGAGTGAGAAATCAAGAAAAGCAAAAGGCAGTGTTGGAAAGACTTAAAATAATGAAGGGAAGAGGAGATAGCATGGATCCAAACACCCTAAAAATCATTGATACAGGGGAACTGAAGACCTCTAAGGGTGATCAAGAGCTTATTTAGGCAACACACAGTGAAAACTTGCCCAGGGAAGAGAAGTTGTAAGGTGGGTCACAATCAGTCAGCAAAGGATTAGATAATGCACTCAAGGGAACAACACAGGGATAAAGTGATGCTAGGTGTAGGGGATTGGATTTGAGGACCCACAAGGCCCTGTCCAGCTTAATCATTACGATTCCGTGGAGACAGCAATGAAAGACCTGCATTGTCTCCCTGAGAACTAATTTCCTTAGGTATAAGCTTAGGTCATGTATTACAAATAGGTCTCTCTTACGTAGGATTCTAGTTTGGAGTTTGCAGTGATTGATGGATTCATTAAAATGTCATCACTGAAACGGACAAGAATTTTCTGTTTAAAAATAAATAAATGATGACAGAAACAGCAAAAGAGCCTTCTGCTTTTCTTGTTGATTCTCCCTGCAGCTTAATATGGTTCAGGAGACTGCTTGGTGGGAGAGAGAGGAGCCAGGATAAGAAAGGATTAGCAAGGGATATCAGCATTTCATTTAGATCTTTGGCTACCTGTTGCTTTTAAATTCTACCTCCCAGTATCTTTCTCTTTATTTTTCTGAGTGTCACATAAGCATCATTCTGGTGCTGAATAATATTTATACTGTGATCTTCCATTTGGTCTGGAAAAGGCACTTGGAGAGATTCTCAGGTAGTTACAACTGAGCTTTATAGTGCAGATGTAAGCAGAGTTGCACTTGAAGATCCAGCCCACTGGATTACTGCTTGTACAGCTGTGCTGTCTTTTTAAAGCCAAATTAGTCGGTATAGAAAGATTTCCTCCACAGCATTTGGCTGTCATCCGTGTGACAGTATGTTATATTTTCAAGTAGATCCCATGGGCCAAATTAATTGTAGTATTCTACTGATGTCAGTGATGTTACCCCAAGTGTGAATTTGGCCCCATTGTTCTAAGGCTAATAGAGATTTTTTTTTTAATGAAAGTGGATCATAAAATATTCTCAGATTTTCATCTGGTTTTGCTTACAGTAATTATCCTTTCCTGGAGCTGAGTAGTAAAGAAAATATTCATATTCTCCAGTGTCTGTTATAAATTGAAGTGCTGGTTTGCTGCAGCCCAAGGCACAAACTATGGACAGAACTTGATGCATTTACCCGTGTGTGTATATGGACAGAGTTAGCCACTTTCTCCACATGAGAAGCAGCATGGCAAAAGGTTTTAAAGTTCTCTAGTATTAGTGCTGTATCAATGAAAAACATTGATTTTCAGTGGCTTTTTATACTTTAGAAGGAAACTCTTCTGGCAACAAATGCATCAAGATGACGTTGAATTCCACCCTTTGTTATTAATGGAGACAAAAGACATGCTCTTTTTAACAGGTTTTCATTTTTTTTAAAATAATATCTGTAAGGCTTGCAGAATTAATACTGCAAGAGGGACACAGCATATTTTTGCTGACAGCTTGTACCCAGTTAGGTCAGAGAAGATGTGGGATGTGATTACAGTAAAATTAGCTGAACCAGGCAGTTATTATGGGTTGTTCCTACCCCTGATCTGAATAACACACCTGAGAGAAAGTGCAGCTAGGACTCCACTGCTATAATTTTGGAGAGAGAGGCTGGCTATCTCTGCCTGGCCACTGGTGGGTTGCACTCACTGTGTATCACAGCTAGTGCTCCCAAATTTGTGTTGAGTGCAGTCTTTGCAGAAATGTTAAGAACCAGAGGGGTCTGGTTGAACTATTGTGTCACTGTTCAGCGCAATCTTTCTATTACAAATTTGAGGGACATGAATGAAAATCCTAAGTGGATATAGGACATGTCCTGAAACGCCATATAAGGAGTAGAAGGAACTTCACAGGGCATAAATTTATTTGTAGCAAACCTTAAGATGCAAAGTCTACAGCTGGAGCTCTCCATCTTTCTCTAAACCACTGGGACTCCTCACGTACTCTTGTTGACCAAACCTTTTGGTCAAATTTATATTGCCATGGAATAGCGACCAAACAGGAGTGCTCTTGATTTACAAAAAGTCATCAAGTAGTTTAAGACTTTGTCCTCCTGAATAAATGTTTAAATAAATAGGTGTGAAAATGAAGGTTGTGGAGCTGGTACTGCCTCTCAAGCTTAGGAATCTGTCTCTGCAGGTGCATTTGAGGCTTCATCTGTGGAAAACAATGAACTGAAAGAAACCATGGTGAAGAATGAGTTCTTTCTATCTGAGCTCAGTGGCCACTACCCTAATGCACTCCAGCAGGGTATCTGGCCCTCTGGATGTTTAATGAAGAATAAAGAGCAGTTCTACTTGTGTGATGTTGAGAGTAGGAGTTATTCTTGAAAGAGAAATGCTGATATTGGATCAGCCCTAAAAGTAGTGGTGAAAGCTATTCTGTTATTATGCAATTTTCTTTTCTTTCTGTTGTGAGTAGGGGTGGAAGAAAATGCACAGAGATTGCCCCTGTGCCCATGTAAACAGCGTATCTGGGAAAACCATACTTCTTGATGAAAGGAAAATAATGTCCTAAGCAAACAGATATGCTGTACCCTAACAAAAAAAGACAAGAGGGATCTCTAACTCTAGCTATGTCTTTCCCCCCCCCTAGCTCG
>JANHGO010000073.1:39674819-39766153 GCA_024606505.1 Aquila spilogaster | reverse complement strand
TCCCTTTTACCCCCATTATTAGGCATGGTGTTCTGATGTGGAATACCAACACCAACCAAATTGCAAAACCATAACATATTCTCAGGTGTGCATGTTCATCTATCTATTTCCAGCAACTTTTTTTCTGTACTTCGTCAGTGTCTTGGCTCTTTCTAAACTTTTCTTCTGACAAAGGAAATCTCTTCTGTTTGCTGTCTTACCATATAAAGGAAGCCCTGCCACCACTTTTTGATTTGGGAAGGAAATCACTGTGGCTTTTTCATTAGAGATCCATCTCTGATGGCTTTCACAAAGTGGAAGTTACTGAACTCTTTGTTAGTAATGAATGAGACCATGTAACCAAGCAGGATGGATCAAAAATGGAGGTCTGTCTGCTTATGTCTCTCCCCAACCTGACCCAAGGTACCAATTAACTGATACTTTTGAAAATATTGACGTGGAAATCTCTATGCTTTTAGCACAGTGTGATCAAATGAAGCAGAGGAAGGTCAAAAACATCTTTGCTCCTCAATGGGTGAAAAATATTCTAAAGCTTATAGAGAGAAGGTGTTATTTGTAGGTTTTTTTGTATCTGTGATTCAGCATAATTGGAAACCTTTTTAAAACTCTTGCATATGTGCTGAGAATTATGTGTTGGTTTTGTTTTGTGTGTGTGTAGGTGAAGTAAAGCTTATGTTTTCATTTATGCAGTTGTTATTGTTAGCAGAAACTTCAACTTTTTTGGCTGTATGGTATGTACCTGATGATAAACATGGTGTTGTAATCCTATGATTTTGTTAAAGAAATATTAACATTCAGAGGAAACAGTTTTAATGACAAGTTTTTCAGATTTTTGAAGCATATGTGTGCTTATTTTTACTCTCTGCTGAATGCTTTATAGGTGTTAAAAATGTATGTGTTTGGGGAAGAAGAATGTTGTATGGGGGGAAAAATGAAAAATGTAATGTTATCCATGCAGCTGTGCTGAAAGTCAGTAATCTGAGTTTATTTGGGCCTGATTTTTCTACAGAAACAAGACATGCGTAGTGATCTGTCAGTTCCTTAACAACTTGTAAACTTGTCAGCCATTTTCAGTATGATTTGACAAAGTCTGTTTCCTTAAATTAGGCAGCTGAGTGCAGGAAAAAAGGCCCTGCAAACTCCTGCAAGGAGAAGCTGCTGGGTGAACTCATTCCTCCTGTTCCCTGGAGAATTTCTAGTAGAAGAAAGATTTGATCAGTGTCCCAAAAAAGAAGGAAGTTTCCATCTGTGAGTCGCTTTATTTGGTAGCAAAGTCAGTCAACAAGAGACACTTAGAAAACAAGAATTTATTATTCTCAGAATTCACAGAGCTCTGTTTACTTCTGCTCTAACTCATTTCTGCATGGCAAATATCATTGCATTTCTGTGGAATTTATTTCGATTGTAAAATTGCTGAGATAAAGACTGTATTTTCTGTTCTCATCTTGTAAAATACTTGGTACACATAGGAGCAGTATCTATTAAGTGTGCCTTCATTCATAGGGGATTTTCATCAACCTTCTCAATTTATCAGTGGTTTGTCATCAGTGTTGTGTAAAGCTGTTGACCTGCTCTAGTCACCTTGGTTAAGTTAGGATACAAAAGTGTATCTTTGTCTCATTTCTCATGGGACATTTCTTTTCTAGCAGTCTACCTACAGAAATTTGAATTTAAGTTAAATATATTGTATTTTATTTATTGGTTTGAAGCAATTCAGTTCTAACTCAGTCATGTATTAGTTCTTCATCTTTAGAGGAGACTGGTCCAAAGGTAAGCAGATTCCAAGTCATCATTATCATCTGGTTGGTGCTTATCTATTTCACAGACTGCATTATTTGAGTTCACCTTCTGCTGATCACATATTGCACCTATTCAGTGGTGGCATTCTAGTGAGAGACGTATTTTGGGACACAACATAAAGACAGAAACATAATGGATGCAAACCACTCATGTTATGGCTGG
Organism: Aquila spilogaster; assembly: GCA_024606505.1. Taxonomy (NCBI): domain Eukaryota; kingdom Metazoa; phylum Chordata; class Aves; order Accipitriformes; family Accipitridae; genus Aquila; species Aquila spilogaster. Next base: position 39,764,191 of record JANHGO010000073.1, on the reverse strand, counting down.
TAGTTTCTGTAAGCTTGGGCAGAAGATTGGTGGTTGGGCATTTTATAGTGTCTTGACTACTCTGAGATTTGGGGGATTGTAATTAGGAGATTTTTTTTCAAAATAGAAAAAACAGAATTATTTGAATAGTGTGAAAAACTTATTAAAGAGTTTATAATCAGATACGCAAGAAAGGCTTCTGCTGTAAAAACACAGTCTGAAAGGCTGGCAGAAGATGGTTTAAGGATTCTTCAGCTTTCTTGTTATTTTGGCTGATGATTTGTTGGGAAAACTAATCAAAATATCTAAGCATTCTGACACTTCTCAATAGGTAACCATCATGGCCGACTGAGTAATTTGTTTGCAAACTACACTTTTCTTCCTATCTTGCCTTTGTTCAGGTTTTACGTCTTCCTGGCTTATGGCTGACATTTAAAGGCTGCGTTTTGTGAGTATTGCACAGAGCACTGCTTTCTTGGCTGTGTTATATGCCCACTTACCTGCTTGGGCCAAAAAAAAGCATCAGTTTTCCACAGGATTTTCTCGAGTTTTGCAATGCAATATTACCACAAAGATACGAGAGATGGCAATCTATAATGTAGTCAATCACGTTTGCCAAACATATTTGCTTGGAATAGGAAACATATTTGCCTATCAGATCATGATGATAGTGAGAGTTACAAAGTCTGTTGATAAATCTTCCAACACAGTTTCTTAAAACTCATAGTAGAAGCAAATGAGCCAGTTTTACTTTGTATGCTACTGGGCAATGAGCTTTTTTCTTATCCTGATACAACAGCTGGTGTCTTGTTTCTTTATTAGCCTCATTCAGCCAAGGTTAAAACAAGCAGTCACATCTGTGTTTTGTCTGTTCTGGCAGATCACTGCAGAATGGAACAAGAGTTTTTGATTTCTGATTATTTTTCAGTCCATGTCATTCAACATGTAAGATTCAGTACAGCTGCTAAACAACAATATTCTACCAATTTAATGGGTAATAAAATTTCCAGGGCTTTGAAATATTCTCTAATTTTGATAGTAGGGTTGAATCTGGAAAAACAGTTGAAACCGAACACATGCAAGGAATTGGAAGGATGTCCCTAGAGCTCCCCGAAGTATGTCTTATGTATGGATTCTGGTAACTTTTAGAATAGGAAAAATAAGCTACATTATATCAAATTTATCTAATATTGATTAGTTAGCATATTCAGATTACATACAAAGTTGTCTAGATCATAAGGCAGGCAGGTTACAATCACAGGTAGTTTGGTTTACATCCCACTTTCACATCTGTTATGAGAAAAGCATGCTTATGAGAAAGACATACCTACCCGGTAGAATATCTAAGAATTTGGGAGGTAATATTATGAGCAAGGAATCATGTGAAGATAAAACAGGAACTTTTGTAACTTCTCACTTTTGACTCAAGGTCAGTAAAACCTGTATTAGTCAGTGCAAGGGATAAAGAGCACTCTCACAGGTGAAAATTGGCCAGGCAGGGTGGAAATGGGGTGGTGAGATAAAGCAGTGGTTGAACTGGAGAGTCTAGCTTGGTTGTTCCAAGGAGCAAGCTGTGTTCAGTGGTGCAGTAGTGCTCAGCTGGAGTGAGGTGGAGCTGCTCGAGGCAGAAAATGCACCCTGAGAACTAGGTCAGGGGTGTGCCGAGCTTGCTGGGGTGCCGGTGTAGCTAGAGGCTACAAAGGGAAAGCCAAGAGGAGGTGAAAGGTAGATGGGCTGAGCCTGTGGCTGGTGATCTCAGCCAGGATGAAGGCAAGGAACAGAGGGGAAGGAATGGCGCAAAGACAGGAAGATGTAGGTCAGTAAGCAGCTGCAGTCTCAAAAGGGTGATGTGATTTTTTTCTTTCCTTTTTGCAGATACCGAAGAAATAGAACTATTGAACAGGACAGGCACAGTATTAGCTTTAGAAACATAAATTGACACATAGCATTTGTATTGATTAACATGTAATACTTTGAAATGAAATACTTCAGTGTTGGCTGAACATTTTTATCAGTTATAGTAAAAGGAGCTGTGCTTGCCATAGCTACTACAGCGTGCTTTTGACCATACTACCATTCTAGGTTAATTCCCGAATTTCCTTCTTGTAACTTTTTGCAACACCTTTGTTCTGTTCTGTTTGTCTGGGCTAAGCATACTATAATCTTTTTTTTTGTATACGCTCTTTAAGAAAATAATTTTACAATTTTCTTTCCAAATCCAAAGTTGAACATAAAGCTTGTGGCAAATATGGCCACCTCTACAGGATGTCTCGTAAGACACCAGAAGCAGATTTGAGGGCTGCACAGAGAGGAGAAGATAGGAGGAACTGGTACGAATCTTAGGAAACGAGGATAGACTTGCAGTTTTTCATGTAGAAGAAGTCTTCCACATTCTTCTGCTGAGGTTTGAAACACAAGAAAAGTTGGTAATTTTTAACTCTCATTCACTACACAGACTGGTGGACGTAGATGGAATGTGAAAATCGTTGAGTCCTGCTTTGCAAACTAAGTGGCCAGATTTTTGTAATGACTCCCACTAAAATGAAAATCTTTTGAAATACTGTGGTCTGTGATCCTTCCTCCTGGCAGCACAGGAATGTTCACGTCAAATGTTTTTCATGCTTGTCATGACTTTACCCTTCCAGAGTTTGTGTTCTGCTCTAATGCAAATAATCTGCATCATGTGGTGAACCTGAGCCAGGGTGAAGATTTGACACTTCCATTCCAGTCAAGACAAATATTATAATCTGAACCTTAAGCACAACTATACTTTTATTTTCTATACCTTCTTTTTCCCATATATCTTCAGTAACCACTGTTTCACAGTTGTTTTCAGATGTCTAGGCATGATGTAGGACACAATCATGCTCCTTACAAGCAATTTTGGCACATGGTGAGTAGGTCTAGCCCAGCCTACCTTTACGGCAGTGTGTCTATGATAGAGTTCCGGTTTGGAAACTTCATTTTTTTCAGTCTTTTTTTTTTTTGTTTGTTTGATTGATTTTCAAAAAAGCTACTCATCTGTTACGTTAACTAACAAATAACAGAGGATATTGGATTTTACCTCCATATTTTGGGTAATAGAGATTCTTTGAAAATGAAGCTGCATGTACTGAGCGCTTTGCTTGTACTTAGAGTGGCTTCGCACTCTTTCCTTCCAATTGGAAAAAAAATACATTTCTCTTTTAACTTGGCTTCAACCTGGAACCCTTAATATACACAGAGGGTTAGACTGTAACACTGAATGGGGGTATAAACTGCCATCTTTTTCTTTGTGGATGCCAGCAAGAGTCAAGCCAGACCATTTCTGTTAGTGAGCTAAGCCTGATTAAAAAGCCACTTCCTCTCACAGAGGCAAGACACTGCTGAAGTGTCCTAGGGAGAAGTCAGCAGACTTGCTGCGAGCCAGGAGCCTTATGTCGCAGAGTCAAGATAAGGAGCACAGCTTGGCTGCAGGAGACTGTGTGATCTCCTGCCAACCTGGTTCACTGCTGGTTGAGACAAAGATTGAGAGACATCACTGGAAACATCAGGTTCTCCCAGAATTGAAGAAATTATTTAAAAAGGTAACTCAGACTATTTACCTAGCTTAGTCTTTGCATCTGTAAGTTCTGTTTTTCCAGAAGAAAGATTTTTCTTTTTCAGAAGTTTCTCTAGGGCTTTGTGCTTGCACTCTTATCTGTTTCCTGAGCTGTGCTTTCTTTGGAGCTCACAGTGCTCCACTGGTAGACACAGAATTCTGCCTCCTTGTCCTTGCTGATGGTCAACTCTAACTGGGTTTTTGCTTTCCTCTTACTGAGCAGAATGGAGGGGGGAAAAAAGGCAAAGATACTGCAAATAGTGCTTTCCTGTAGTTATCTTCCAGCAGCTGCTATATTCAAAGAGATTAGCTTTGATCCATATTAAAAAAGAAGTCCTCTATAAAAGTCTTTTATTAAATTATTGCCAATTTGTGCACAATCTTGACAGCTCTTTAAGAAGAGTTTCACTACTTTATATAATGTAGACTGGATGAAGGAATTATTCGATGTATCTGACTTCATCTCCTCAAGAGTTGCAGCATTGGTATTAATTTTTAGAAATCTAAGTTTTTATACCAAGTGAAAAAAAAAATAGTAACTTGAGATTCAGGATGCAGGAGCATGGCTTTGGAATGCTATATCGAACTGCAATAACTTTTTGTAATTGAAAGTCTTATTTCTTCAGATCGTGTTCATCTTCTGTCATTTTCCAAACAAAACCATGTTCGAGGAAAAGTTTATTCATCTTCTGTGTGAAGTTTTATTTTGACTCATGTTTTTACTTATCCTGTACATGTTTAAACAACTGTTTTTCTCAGAAATTAGCTTGTTTGTTTTTCTTTTGTTTGGTTGTTGTTTTTCTTAACTATTAAAATCTTTGCATTTTAATGAGCTTTAGTAATGCATTTATTTCAGAGAGAGAGACAGACTTCCTTTTTAGGTTCTGTTGCCAGTTAGCACATTTGAGAAACAAGATTATTACAGAATCACAGAATGGTTTGATTTAGAAGGAATCTTAAAGACCATTGAGTTCCAAACCCACTGCTATGATCAGGGACAGCTTCTACCAGACCAGGTTGCAAAGGTCCCCATCCAACCTGGCCTTGAACACTTCCAAGGATGGGTCGTCCACATCTTGTCTGGACATCTTGCTTTGGTGCCTCACCATCCTCATAGTAAAGAATTTCTTCGTAATGTTTGGTCTAAATTTACCTTCTTTTAGTTTAAAGCTGTTTAACCTTCTGTTACAACTCTGCTCTTTGTCCTTTACACCTTTGCATTTTTCTCTTAAGATGTGACTGTCTTTTTTAACTCCTTTTATTAGTCCTTCCTATAGAATTACACTCTATTTCTGAGTACAGTAGTGCTTTCCCAAAATCTGTTATACTGCTGTTCCATTCTCTACTTTTCATAAGTCCCTTGATTTCTACCATTTTATGATCTTATGATCAGTATAAATAAAAACTTACAGCTAAGGCACCCTAGTGTCTACTTAAATTATTTCTAAGATGTAGTAATTATTTTTTAATTGCTCTACAGCAACAGGAGAAGAAATAATATTGTGTTAAGAAATAGATGATTGTGAGGTCTTCACAACTGTTATTTTTTTTTCCATGAGTGATGGAGATAAAGAAGCCAGATTTCATCTTTTGTGTCCAGAATCTTCTACCACTCCAGAACATCCCAGTTTGACTACCATATCTCTCACTTGCCAGGTGGGCAAGAGAGAATTCAGGTTAGATTTTTCTGAAGATTTCTGAGAAGTTCACTTCTTGAAAACATCAGTTCTTCTGTCAAATTTGATTAAAATTGGACTACAATCTCAAAAGCTATTAGAGGGGTATTTCCAAACAGAGAAGTAGCGTGAGAACATAACCCGTTGTTTTCTTAGAAAGCAAGTTAAAACTGTGTTCATATCCAAAAACAAATTCAAATTGGTTTTTGGCACTTGCTATGTGTTTAAAAAGGTGTCTTTCTTTGAGTCAAACAAAACATACTTCTGTCACCTGTTTCTTGCAGCATGTTTACACCTGATTTTCATATCTTGAATTTTTGGTATTCTCCTTTTTCCTCATCCTTCTCTTTTCATCCAAGAACCACAGCTCCCAGATGTTTGCCTATGGGTAGATTTGTATCTGCTGATGTTAATTAGTACAACATGCTGGGTTGAGGACTTCCCTTGTTGACTGTGTCTACATAGACTGCTGTAAAACCTGAAGACAGAATTTATTTATGAATAATTTCTGCAAATATAATGAATAGAAAAGGATAGTTCAGACGAGAGAATGGAGGCCATTCTGATCTTCAGCGTTAGGACTTGCATGATTACTGCATCAGCTTATAAAGAGTATTTTATTATGTAATGTACTGAAAATAATCATGCCCATTTTATTTCTAGATTTTTTTTATTAATTTTCAAGTAATTGAAGTACAGCACATTTCACTATGAGCTCTAAGATTGAATTAGCCAATGTAATAATGGTTAATGAACATCCCTACAATTAAATAGATATTAAGAAGTCATCAAGTTCTGGATCATCTTAGCCAATTGTACAATTGCAGTCAGTGAGTACAGAATGCCTCTTGCAGGACTTACTACCACCCCTGGGAACCATAAATCCCAGAACTGTTTGAGTTGGAAACCCTAAAGGCCATCTAGTCCAACTCCTATGCCATGAACAGGGTCAGCTACACTAGATCAGGTTGCTCAGAGCTCCATCCAGCCTGATCTTGAATGTCTCCAGGGACAGGGCATCTACCACCTCTCTGGGAAACCTGTTCTGGTGCCTCACCACTCTTATTGTAAAAAATAGATATATCTGTTCTTCATTATATCCAGTCTAAATCTCCTGTGTTCTAGTTTGAAACCATTTCCCCTTGTCCTATCACAACAGACCTTGCTGAAGAGTCTGTCCCCTTCTTTCTTATAGCCCCCGTTTAGATATTGGAAGGCCACTACCAGGTCTCCCTGGAGCCTTCTCTTCTCCACGCTGAATGACACCAGGGTCCTGTGAGTTCCTCAAAGGTATAGAAATGGGCATAATCATAACAGATTGAAATCACCTTTTCTTGATATTTTCCAAACAAAAAAGTATATATATATAGCTAGAGAAGGATGTTACTATTTCTGAAGAATGATAAAATAATTTACTGTCATCTGTTAAAATACACAACTTTTCTGCATTAAGGCCCAAGTGTAAAAGAAATATCAGACTGTATTTGTCCTTTAAATGCATTAAAAGAGTCTATAGAATCCTGTTTTAAGTTTTTCATTTAAACTTCTCACATGATTATCTTGTAACATTTATTACTCATATGTTTAATTGTTTACCTTCTGGTATTTAGCAATCTCACTCAACTTTCTAGTATGTAACCATTGTATTAGTACCTTACAAGAAAGTGCAAGTGGAGGATTTGCTGTGCTGTATTTCTTCTCATTACTCATGTGCTGTAATCTGTGGGATTTAAACATAGTCAATGCTAATGTAAACTCCATAGCTCTTTTCCTATTTATGTTTAAAAAAACAGCTGGAAATCCATCTCCCATTAGCAGGTTGACATCTCTACTAAGTATACTTTACTCTACAGAATATTCTACATAGTCTACAGAAATATTTATTTCCAGTTTTGTAGTATGAGTTATTATAGCGTATCATCCTCATGTTTTAGTTAGTCAAGGGTTCTGTTTCTGGTGGGATTTCTTCTTGTAGTCTTGAAATCAACATATGAAGAACTTGTGTGATCTTCCCGTAATTATAGTGCTTTTTTCTATATTGATTACAGTTTTGATCCAGATCTTTATGCGGTAACACTCAAGCATTTGATCACTTTCTAGATCATTTTTCCTCCAAGATACTTTATAGCAGTGCTTGATATTTAGCCTTGAAACCTCTAAGAAAAAATATCAGTACTTTGGGATGTAGTATTGTATACTATCCCATTGAGATTATTTTTTTCAGAAATGTACTGCTTTGAGTTTGTTAGCACTGAATTTCACCTGTGGTCTCTCTTTGGTGTTCTTCACAGCCTTTTCAGGTATTGGCTACTTCAAGTTAGTCTGTTTCCTCTATATTAATCTGTCCTCTGCATCTGGACAGCCCTGTTCAGGAAATAAAACATGCTATGAATGTCTAATAAATGGCAAAAACCAGCTTGTTTAATAATGGCACTTCAGGCCAGATTGTAGTGCAGAGTCAATTCTAGTCACTTCTGTTTCAAATAAATCAAGTGTCCATGACAGTACATGCAGAAAAAAGTGTGTGTAATGATGAGCGCTTGAAAAGTTTGGAACAATTCAATTTAGGGATTATATTAAAAGTACGCAAAGAAAGAATTAAACAGTGTGCAGTTTGCATAGTGAAAATATTGAACCCATTCCTACAAAATGTTGTTTCAGATTAAATATCCATGTGAAATGAGACAGTTTCAAGGTTCTACTGGCAGGTATTAGTATTATTTTAAAAACAAAACAGAATTTTTGAAAGGAAGTGTCTGATCTTCAGTAAAGACTCACTAATTGGTGAATCTGGGTTATTCTGTAAACTTTCTCTAGGCTTCTCATGACGTAACTTGAGAACAGATAGGTTGCAGTCTATGTCACTGTTATATTAAATGGTACACTGATATGATCATGTATGCCAGTTTTGTCTCCAGTTTTGGTATGATTCATCCCAGTTCAATTATGACATGAGCACTTCTGCCAGATTGCCCAAGTATTCTTTGAATGAATTCTCATTGTCTTGTTTAAACAACCTCTCTTGTGTTTGAAAGTGTTGAGCTATTCATTTTCTCATCTTTTTTCCCATTGTAATATAATTTGAGACTATATCCACCTTTATGAGATGGTTCTCTCTCTCCTCTGTCTCAAATTCTTTTGTCCTAAAAAGCTATGTACTATATATGAAATGAGTTTATACTCAACCCTTTTTCCCTGAAGTTCTTTCTGATGCCTGAATCTTCTTCTATCTCAGAAAAGAACCTTGTCTAACTAGCTTATTTTCTTTCGTAATGAGTTTTTAATCCTCCCACATATGAAACTAGCAGCACGTCCTGATTGTCCCTTTCCCAGCTGTCCTTGAGCTGCCCTTTTTTCATCATTAAATTGTTAACTTTTTGATTCTGGTATGCCATCTCTCTTTTCTCTCTGCCCAGGGTACACCAGGAAGCTGGTATTTAAATACCAGTATAAGAATTAATTAGATTACCTTAGAAAATGTAACGTAAGCCTTTAAATATGTCCAGACTGATTGCATTAAAAAAATGACAATGATTTTTTCTGCCATCGCTTTTCGGAGATGTGATATTCCTGACAATAACAGGAATGTGTTGGAGAGCACACTTTTTCAATGTAACCTCTGTGTTCCTCATAGAATAATTGGAATAATGTGCAAATGATTCTAATGGCATAGAACTCGGAGATTAGAAACGTGAACAAAAGAAATTAAGTTCATGATCCTTTCACAAAGGACCTGGTGTTCTGACCTGGTGTTCTGTGACTTCTAGAAGTCTTTATCAAAACTGATGCCATTGTCTTGGGAACTAAGGATGGCCTGACACTGTTTCTGAAGCTTTAACACAGAAGATTGAAGCTTGTGATATATTTGGCATGGGAAGTTCGGGGACACATCCATTCTGATAGGAAATGCTTGTCTTATTATGTAGCTGTTTTTATTTGCCTCCTGTACAGAATCCTGGCCCTGTTTGAAGCCATGGTAACTTACAGTGGAAAAAGCACTGGGATTCAGTGCTGATCCAGTCATGCAAATTAGTGCATAAGATCTGACTGTTCACCTGTAATGTTTTCCTCACAAGGGAATTTTGTGTGGAGAGCAATTTGATGCTAGTTAAAGCATTTCTGTGTTCTTTGCAAAGTCATTATGTGGGAAACTGAGTTGGTGGATTGCTTCTCGTAGATTGTAAGCACGGCCCGCAGAATCATTAACAAAAATCACTAACAGTCTGGATAGATAATGCCAAGTATCTTTCCATTTATTTACAGTTTCAATCCCAGTAAAAATACATAGAAAATGGATTGAATGACTTCAGTGACTTTCTAAATGCTAAATCGTTTCTGGAAGAAATTTTCTATGTTAGCAGATTGCTGTTGGTGATGTGCAGAAAGTGATGTGATATCACTTCAACTTTTTTTCTTTTTTTTTTTTTTTCCCCACTCATTCTTAAAGCCAAAGCCATGGGATATGGATGACAGGGAGATAATCTGATGTGGCTAGGCAGTGTGACTCTTGTAGTCCACTGTGAGCTTTGGAAATAATAGCAAACACTTGCTGCAATTCAGACGCTGGGAGCTATGCCAGGATTGCTGTAACCTAAGCATCTCATCCAGTTCTTTTGTCTGATTCAACGTGCCTGGCTTTCTACTCTGTAATTGCTGTAAGGTTAAGAAATACCTTCTGGTGTTTGTAAGTGTCTCTCTGGATAGTGAACTTCATTGTTATGTCTCTAATAATTTGAAATTATTAAACTCCATATTTGCCCTCATCCCTTCCCAGTTATATTGAATTGAGTCCACTTTGAATTCTCTAGAAGCAATGGCAGACAGAGTAATAACTGTGACAGGCTTTCTACGTACTCTTATTCATTTTAGTGTTTCTTACTATTGCTTGTAATGAATGTGTGTAAAGTCATTAGAAGAATTTACTATGCAATTTCTTTTCCCTGTGTACTGTTTGACAAATCTTAGTTGGTATTGGATACTACCTATTTATACAGCAATTCCTGAAACCTACAGTTCAAAGCAGAATTTTCTTAGATTTATGTCCTATTCACTGTCCCCATTGTTGTGTTATATATTTGTGATTTGCTACTCCAGAAAAATCCTCATGCTTATCCCATGTCTATATGTCTAAGCTTCTGTGCTATAGGAAGATGTCTTTTCTTTTGACAAACATCCTTCCGACTATTCTGCAATGAGCAGTTCTTATTGTACTAAATTCATACTAGCTGAAAGCATGCAGATATATAGATTTGGAGAAAACTACGTGGTAGACGGTTTATTTAGCACATGCAACTAACCATTTGATGGTGCTAGAATACATGGTGCCTATAGTGTGTGCAGGGCTAGAAATACTCACCCTGAAACACCAGACTGAGACATCTTGAATAAGTGTAAATATCTCCCTAAAATCTTGCAAAAGTAAGGCAATGAACTGTTTGTATTCCAAGTTCATCTCTGCTCTAGTTTAAACCTCTTGTGACTGCTGTCTAACTTTTGCCAATTTCTTTTCTTCCTAATATTATTTATGAGCAAGTCTTTAGTGTATTTCAGCCTCCAAAGTTGCACTCAAAAATAGTACTTTCATTTTTTCTTTAATCGATACTCAATACAATTGAGCTGTTTATGAAATTCTGCTTGCTATCCAGTACTAGTTCCAATTTGTGATAGTGTTTAAGAGAAGGTCACCAGTAACATTAGAGGTAAAATTTTCTTTTACTGAGAACTGGTTCAAGTAACATTCAATATTAATACGTTCTGAGATTTTCTTCTGATGTTAAACAGCATGTATTCTTCATGTAGATTACTGTTCAAGTTACTAAACACTGTATCACAGAATTATAGTGGTTGTAAGGGACCTCTGGAGATCATCTAGTCCAATCCCATAGCTAACGCAGGTTCCCTGCAGTAGGTTGCACAGGAAAGCATTCAGGCAGGTTCTTAGTATCTCCTAAAGAGGCTCCACTGCCTCTCTGGGCAGACTGTTCCAGGCAGGCCTCCAACTAGACTCATTGTCACTGATCACAACCCTGTGAACTCTCTCAGTTAGCAAGTTCTCAGTCCACCTCACTATCCACTCATCTATCCCACACTTCCTAAGTTTACCTATGAGGATGTTACAGGAGCCAGTGTCAAAAGCCTTGCTGAACTCAAGGTAGAAAACATCCACTGTTCTCTCCTTATCTACCCAGCTGGTCATGACATCATAGAAGGCTACCAGATTGGTGAAGCATGATTTCCCATTGGTGAACTCATGTTAACTATTTCTAATAACCTTCAATTCCTCCATTTGCTTAGAGATGACATCCAGAATATGCTGCTCTATCACCTTCCACGGGATGGAGATGAGGCTGGCTGACCTGTGGTTTCCTGACTTCTCCTTCCTCTTTTTTAAGACTGGAGTGAATACTGGCTTTCCTCCAGACTTCAGGCACCTCTCCCTTTCTCCATGACTATTCAAAGATGATAGAGAGTTGTTCAACAGTCACTTCTGCCTGCTCTGTCAGCACTTGTGAGTGCATAATTGGGGCCCGTGGATTTGTGTGTGTCAGGTTGGCCTAGATGATCTGTGACCAGATCCTTCTCAACCAAGGGGATGTCTTCCTTTCTCCAGACTCTCTTATCTCCAGGATCTGAAACTCCTAAGGGGCAATCTTAATAGTAAAGGCAGAAGCAAAGAAGGCATTCAGTAACTCTACCTTCCCAGTGTTCTCTGTTACCAGGGCACCCACTTCATTCAGCAGTGGGCCCGCATTTTCCCTAGTCCTCCTTTTGCTATTGATATACTTAAAGAAGCCTTTCACGTTGTCCTTGATCTTGTTCTCCAAATTTAATTCCAAGTGGGCCTTAACCTTCCCCACTGCATCTCCCCTCATGCCCTGATAATGTACCTATATTCCTCCCAAGTTTGCAGACCCTTTTTCCACATTCCATAAAATTTCTTCTTCCCTTTGAGCTTTCCTGTGAACTTCTTGCTCATCTCTGAAGGTCTTCTGCCACTTTTCCCTGATTTCTTACGCTTAGTGATGCACTAATCATGAGCTTGGAGGAAGTGGTGCTTGAATGACAGCCATCCTTCTTGGGCCCCCTTATCTTCCAGTACTTTAACCTCTGGGATAACTTCAAGTAGGTCCTTGAAGAGACTGAAGTTGTCTCTCCTGAAGTCCAGGGTTGCAATACTACTTATTGCCTTGTTTCTTCTATTGAAGATCCTGAATGCCACCATCTCAAGGCTGCCACCAACCTTTACATCCCAACCAGTCCTTCCTTGTTTTAAGAACAAGGTCTGGCAGCACACCTGTCCTCTTTGGCTCCTCCATCACCTGCATTTATGTGTTATCTTCAAGGCACTGCAGAATCCTTCTGGACTCTGTGTGCCTGCAAAATATCAGGGTGATTGAAGTACCCCATGAGAACCAGTGTCTGTGGTTGTGAGGCTACTTTCAGCTGTCTTTAGAAGGTCTCAACTTCCTCCTCTCGGTCAGCCAGTAATAAATACCCACAACATTCTCACCCACATTAGCCTGCCAGAGAAAGGGAGTTGTAAAACAATCAGTGTTGAGTTTGGAACAAGTGTTCCTCACAGTAGAGTATTTGGTCTAAATATCTGTATACAAAATATTTCTTTCCTAATTATATAACAAATTTTTCTATTTGGCAATATAGTTTGTAAGTTCTTACCATTCACAGCTGTAGTTTCATAGTGTTAATGGTAGGTATTGCAGGACTTCATTATTCTGTGCTGTAAGCAATTTTTTTACAAGGTGGATGTGCTGGAGTTTCACTTGTTCTTGACTGAAAAGTGTTGCAAATCTGTTAAGTGAAGATCCTGTCTTTTCATCCCTTGTTTGGTATTTGTCCATAGTTTGCTGTCAAGAATTATGCTGGATGTTTTTGTTAATCATTAGATTTAGATTATGGATGTTGTTTTTTCCATTTTTGTTTGTTTGTTTTCAAAGTGATTTCACTGGTAGTTGTGAAAAGTATGATGAAAGGACCAATACAAACCTGAAGTAGCAAAACACAACAAGCAGCAGATAATAATACTTAGAGGGAGTACACTCTTCAGAATGCCTGAGTTATATTCTAAATCTGTGACAAGTTCAATACTTGAATTCCACATGAATTCGTGAGTTATTCTGAAGGTGTCTTATATTTCTTAAATCTTCTGGACAGCCCTGGAAATTTTACTCTGTCTTTAGCAATTGCTTCACCATCAACTGTATATTTTTTCTCATAACAGTGGACATCAGTAGCCAGTCTGAACAAGAATTTTGTGTGTGTGTGTGTGTATTTTTGCTTGGTTTCTTCTTATAGTTTGTATTGTGAAAATTGTGCATTCTTGTGGCTTGGTCACATTATAAGGGGCTGTGACTTTCATTTTAGCACCTACTAGGCGTATCTGTTTCATGATTATTTTTAATTTTGCTGTTGTCTCTGTGGTTCAGTAAGCTATGAATTCTCTGTGTAGCCATTTTTAGATTGTATTTTAGAGACTTGAGCCTCTAAGATCTGAAATGTGGTTTCTTCTCTGCTACAACACATACTAAAGGATATCACTGACAGTAACTGAAGAGATTTGTGAAGTGATCCCAATTTGTGTCAAGAGTATATTCATAATAGGAAACGTCTGATTTTTGTAATTCCAGTTTCCCTTTTCTTCTCCTCAGGACTTCATACAATCAGTAAGAATTCCACAGTCTCTAATGGATACCAAGGCATGGTGTTTCTGAGAGAAAGCAATAATTATACCAGATTTGCCAAGATCCTAATAGTTTCAGTCTTTGAGACCAGCCTCCCAGTGACAGAGCTGCACATCAGCCACTTCAAACTGTGAGAATGCAGTGACAAGCTCTGAGAGGGATGCAGGCAGCAGACCATACTCTTTTCGTGGCTGAAATGGAACCCTGTAGTATCACTTCTTCAGCTTCTGCTCCAGAAGGGTACAGGCCCCTAGAGGTCATGTGTCCTACTTGCCATCTCCATCTGGCTGCCACATACATCTAAAATCACCTGCATCTAGGATCTCCCTCCAGATGTTTTCTTCCAGTGTTAGGCAGGAAATGTCTGTGTAGAACCAAACTATCTGCAGGGAACCAGATGTTTCATCAGTGATTATCAGTCTGTGCTCCCATAAGTTTTTGGCTGTAGCAATGCACTGTTGTAATTCACTCAAGATTTCAGTGGCTTCTTGGAATCTGGCAGAAACTGGGCAAATGTGGCTGTCATTTGATTTATGGTTTTCAGTGTCTATCCCTTTCATATTTGTGTTTGTCATGTCAGTTTTATGTGGATCACTCAGCTTGCATTGCATTTTTATAGGTTTTATGCAACAACATGGTAACATCTGATCCAGAAACAGATTAAATATTCTTAAACTGAGGGAGAGTAAAACAAGGTTTCATCTGTTTCTGGATTAGCTTTTATTTCTAGGAGAGAAAATATATTTAAAGACAAAGACTTTATTATTCTCATAGTAGTTTTATTTCAAGGATATAGCTGTTTGCACCTACTGCTGCTGTACTGGAAGTAGCCATAATAGCTCACAAAATATTTAATTAAGGAGAGGTTTCAAAAAGCAGATTGTGATTTCTGGATTTCTATGCAGTGGATGTTGCTTCTACGAAATGGTCTTGTGTGAAAACACGGGCTCTCAGGTCTCACTTTCCTCATCTCTATTCCATTTATGGGCTTACTCCTAAATTATACCAGTGTAAATGGTTACCTCTTTGCTAGTAAACTGCAGAATATAGGGATGCAAGACGTATTGCATTTAAAGCTGACTTTACTGACTGTACTGGCATTGTTCCTATTGACTTCATTGGCATGAAAACTTTGCCCAGGAATTCTCTTGCTGTGAGTGTCTTACTGGAAACCACTTTGCAACTGTGGTTTAAGGCTGCTGCCAAATCTGTCAACAAGGATTCTGTATAACTGTGCACTGCAGATGGAGGTTATGAAGCAGAGCTGCCAGTATGATCTTTGATTGCAAGAGTGTACAAGGCAGTGTGATCTGGTAAGCTAAGCAAAGACTTGGCACAAGGAAGTAAAGTATTATAATCCTGATTGTGCTTTTGGTTTCCACAACGATGTTGAAATCCTAGAATTGTTGAGCTGAGTGTTAAAATATCTGTTCATTTTTAAGTTCATCTATAAGCTTACTGTCTTTGTTGTCTTTACTCTGTTTCTTGCTTTGGTGGATTCCTTGCATTTGTGCCTAGAAAGTACTCTTTACTCTGTGGCAGACTACTGAGAAACTATTCTTGTTTGGAACATCAGTGGAATTTTTTTTTTAAACAAGACAATAAAATGTGGATTAGCATATCACAAAGGATAATATTTACTCAAGATTTGTAAAGAATAGAGTTGCTGAGCAACTCTGGGCTGCTGCTTAAGTTGGCATTGTCAGCATAGAATTGGAGGGTTACAAAGATACAGCCTTTGACCAGGGAGATGCAGGGAATTGAGTCCCTCAGGGATCTCTGATTGCAGTTATGTTCTCTCACGTTTTTACCAAATTTCTGGGAAAAAAAAAGGGGTCAGGAGAAGTTGGTGACAATAGCCACTGTCACTACTCTGAAGAATTCCGTATTGTCAAATCAATTCTGGATAGCAGGAGTTGCAGAAAGTTCTCATGGTAGTATGGTAGACAAAATTTCATGTCAGTAAATAAAAAGTAAAGCATAAGTTGGATGGGGAAAAGGATACTAAGAATGCGCAAATAGCAGCCTGCTCTCAATCAGGTGTCTATTGCAGCTAAGGAAGGATACACTGTAATTACTAAGGAGTATTTCTAGAACAGTGAACCATCACAAAAAGACAGATTGGATGTTAGCAATCTTTACAAAAAACAACAGGAAACAAGCCAAGACATCATTTTCAGATGTATAAATTCACACTATGCTCTCAAGTGTTATGTGCAGTTTTAGTTCCCTTCCCCTGCATCGCAAGAAGATACTACTAAAATTGAGCGTTATAATATACATTACTCATTTTTTTTCCTATATGTAAGAACAAAGACACTAGACTAGAATTAAATAGGTTAAAATTCTTCAGCTTGTAAAGGAACAAGTGGAAAAGCAAAAGTCATGTAGGCAGAGAAAATTACAGGCAGCATAATTTGCTGAATAGGAAAACTGAGTAAAGGGCAATGGTCATAAAGTAACTTGTTGAGTGAAAGTATCAGCTACCTAATAAAAATTTTAAAAATACTTTTTTTTTTCTTTTTCAGACTAAGTCAATTATTGAAATTTACTGTTTTTTCCATACTATTTGTGGGTTCAAAAATAAGAACATATTCATGGTATCCCCGATGACTATTAAATGTGATAATATAGTCTCAAGATCATGAAATATCCAAGCCTCAATTTGTTGGAAGTTGGAGAATGTACTGAGGAAAGCGTCATTCTCTATTTTTACTTTAGAATCTTTCCCTCATCATCTGCTAAGGATTGCTAGAGTTGAGGTGTGGGTATAGAAAGGTCCTGTTTACTACAGGTTTTCTTATGAATAGTACTATACTAAGTGTACATGTCAACAGGACATTCAGGGCGCAACTGTTGATCTCTGAATCACTTCAGAATTCTTTTTTTAAGAGATCTGCTGTATTTTACTATGGTGCCAGCAATAGCCTGACAACAATATTTGCTGTTTATGTGCTTAAAATTCACAGTCTGATTCCATTTCCTTGTTTATGATAACACATAAAAAGCGAATGGTAACATAATAGAAAATGCTTATTTACTATTCATCCACTGACCATTTAGGTTGGCTGAAATTATTGAATGTCCTCAAGATATTCAGCCAGTCGTCTTTAACTCAGCGCTTGGATCTGAAGTGCTGCACAAAAGCATCCAGTTCTATGACTCCCTAGAAGTGTCAAATCTACCTATTTTGGTTATTTCAATGCTTGGAGTCTTTCTCTACTTTTTTTCAAGGAACTCCAGGGATGGATGAAATGCTCCCTGTTTTACTCACTTCAGTTTTTAGAAAAAAATTCACTGTATTTTTCTGAGTTTTTCTCAGCCTTGTACTAACCTTATGCTTTTTGAAGACTCTTGTTTTTCAACATTGATAGACTGTCATTGTTTTAGAAAATGTGGGTTGCTATCTGACTTCATGATCTTAGTGTTTTATTCCTGTTGATGTGCAGTTTACTACTAGCTGTTTGCCATAAGAATAGGAGATGACAGTGGCTAAATCTTTAAATACATATCCCATGCCAAATGCATAAAATGGGAGCAGCTGGACTCAGAACATAGCTGAAACAAGAATTCCATAGCAAAAGAGTGTTGCAGAAGAGTTTTGCAATGCAGGAGTCTAAGCCAAAGCTTCTCAGGTTCTTTACAAATGAAATATGTAATAGTGAAGTTTTATTAATAAAGTGGATGAACAGAATCATCATGCTAATTCTCTCCTCTGAACTCAGGTTCATTATCACATCATCACAGCTTGTTAAATTACAAAGTCAATGGAATTGCCATAGATTACTATAAGCATGCTCTTAGCCCATGACACATGTAGGTAATGGGACTTAGCTTAGTCCTTGATGAAATACAGTGTTGTAGCGTGCACACAGCTGTTGTGTCTTACCTGACATATGGCCTGACTTGTTTAACTTGGCCTCACACAATGTCTTATATGGTGGATAGGTTGGCCTAAAAGAACAATCAGCTTTAGGTAGGGGTGCCAGTGTAAAGTTGCTTCCGAATTCCATGCTCGTGTGGGGAGAGACAGCTTGTCGCTCCTTCTCTTTTGCAGGGCAGTAAATCTTTGCAAAGTCTAAACATGTTCTTTTCACCATTCCCTATTTTCACCATTCCTTTTTTGGTTACCTGTGAGATCTTTACATTCTATCCTGTGTACAGCACTCTTTTTCTTCCAAGAAAACATTTTGAAACCAAGATTGGACAAGTTACAATTGAAATCAAAATCTTTTGATCACATAGGCAGCTTAAAGCAGTAGGAAGATCGATAACATTAGATCTGTCTAAGAAGTGCAGTTAATTTGTGATGGTTCTTAATATGATTATTATATTTCATCTTGCTACACTGCATCAATAGATAATCTACTTTTTTTTTTTAGCTCATTCATTCCTCAGGCAAAAAGTGGTTGTTTTTGTTTTTTAGTGGTTGTTTTTTACTTCCTGGATTACATTTTTTGATTTTTTGAATTGGTAGGTTGGACATCACTGGGAAGTAAAGAAAAATGCTGTCATACTTTGTGGAAATAAGGAGATTATCTCTATTCAAAAGAATAATCTGATACTCTTGTGAATTTAGATTGATCTGAGAAGATTGTGATAGAAAAACTGAGCTCCTTCCACTAACAACTGCTGAAGATTTAGAATATTTTAACAACCAAATAATTTCATCCACGCATTTGTAAAATTTCCAGGCGTCCATCACAAGAGGGTGACTAATTCCAGCAGACAAGGGATGCGCACGTGTCCATGTATATTGCCTCTTTTATACTACCCTTAGAAGTATGGATGAGGTAATTGAAAGTATTTAAAGGCTTTTTTATTTTTTAATTGAAACAAAAATAAAAGGCTGGGATCACTGCTGTTTTGAACACTTGCTCACATCACGAAGAACATCATGGTAAAGATGCCCATTTTAGGCAGGATTTCTTGTGTGTAGGTTAGCTGCTCTAGAATGTTACACAAGACTTTAAGAAGCAGCGTCAGGCTCGGTGTGGGTGAGTTTTCAGTGCTGCCCTTCCCTTCTTATAGTTCTGTCTTGCAAAAACAGAATATTGTGGTTTCCATTTAATCACCTTTGAAATAATTGTCCAATTACACAATAATGTGTTGCTGGTCTTTCATAAGTTTCAAATGTTTCAAAATAGACATGGGAGTGGTGCTGAAGACATCTGCAATTGAAGACATTGGTTGACAGGAAAGAAAATGGAAGATACTTGCCGTGATGAGTACCAAGCACAGTGTTAGAGGTTCTCTCCTTCAAGGATAGGTTGCATTAGCTGATATGGTGAGAGGTCTAAATGCCACTCCTGATTTGTGACATTTTAGAGAAAAATATTTTCCTCAAGATCTAAGGTTTTGGTATAAGCTTTGATCAAATAAAGTGTTATTAATCACAAATTTCTGTTCTGTATTTTCAGAAGAATGGTGTAACAAATGGAACTCTCTACAAAAAAACATTTATTGAGCACTTTGAACAAGCACCAATGTATGTTGCTGTTCTTACTTTTGTGGGTTTTGGAGTGGGCACAGTATTTGGCTACCTGCGAGATTTCATGAGAGCCTGGGGACTAGAAAAACGTAATGTTGCACAAGAGAGAGAACGACAAAAAGTACGTATGAAAAAGAAGTTGTGTATCTCGGTGTCTTAGTTCAATCTATAGAAAAAGAAAACTCAGAAACCTCTTACTGTTAAATACATCATCTCTCCAAATCTCTTTACCCCTGATCTTTTTTTGTCCCATCCAACTATCTTACCTTGTCCTTCATGGCAAAAGGCAGAGCCAACATCTCCGTAATTGCTAACTTCTGTTTATCAAACAGCTGGTCACAAAACATGCAGAAATTGTTGTCCTGGCACAAAGCAAATGTAGCCTGAATTCTTGTGAATCCTCACCTAGAAGCTTTTCTGTCCTGCATATTCCTAAGTGAAACTTGCACCTCAGCAAGTTGAATTACATTCTGAATTTGTTTAGATTTTTTATAGTTCCACCTTCCCTGTCCAGATTGCTCTGTGATTTGAAATAACACTTGGCATAATGGAAGGAAAAATGTGAATAGTGTTTCTGTTCCTCTTACATATAAAGTTCCACAAAAAGATTTTCTGTTTTGACTTTTTGAAGATACATGCATTTTCAAATGAAATATCATAGTGATATATTTATCTTGGAATTTTTTTTCAATGCACTTCATGTTTTGATTCTTCATGCTCTATTTTGCTTTCAGACATGCTAATCAAGTCTCCATACCATCCACCAGGCATTACGTGTTCAGTTCATTCTCCAGTCTCCTATGTATCACGTCATTCTGTTTTACCAGTTTTCTGTATCCAGTGTCTAATACGGCTGTATTAGGGTTTCAGATAAATGTTTGTTTTGATTCTGTACCTTCCTTTTAGTTTTTCTAAATTTAAATCCACAGATTTATTAAAATCCACATAACTTAGCACCAGCCAAACTTGTTGTCTGGCCAATAGTGCTCAGACCAGATACACTGAACTTACTTTAATGTATCACACATTTACTGAGATACAGCCAGTTGTTTATCTCAGGTTTGGAATGTGCTCTGCACATAACAAAATGCCCCATTTGAAAAATTTGGATTCTGTAAGTGAAAGTACTGTGACTTCGTCTTGAACTTTCCAAAGATTGGATTGGAGAATTATGCCAACTTCTGGACCACATGAAATTAAAAAAACAACCAAGAACCCGTACTTCAAAGAAATTAAAGATATTTTCTGATTGGAATTATTTGTAACATAAGAATATGTGATTATTGTAACCTACGGCATACTAATCTCAATCAGTTTGTCCTATGTAATGGGAATGACTTGAGTTCCTTAGCAGACGTTTTCCTAGCAACATAACCCTGTGCATGTTTTCAAACCAGGATTTTGTGCCACTTTATCAAGATTTTGAGAACTTTTACACCAGAAACCTCTATATGAGAATACGTGATAACTGGAATCGTCCAATTTGCAGTGTCCCAGGGCCGCAGTTTGACCTCATGGAACGTGTTACAGATGATTACAACTGGACATTTAGGTGAGTCAGCTGACACTCTTCAGGTTTCAGCTTCGTGTTAATCCTGATACATCTGCGAAGCATGGAATAAATGCATCTAGTCCATCATACCTAGATCCTCAACTAATGCATACATCAGCATATTTTCTTTCTGAAATCAGTACCATTCTGGCAGTCTGTCCCCTTTCTTCTAAATATTGTTCGACAGTTAAAACTGGAAGGGACTGAACTCTATCGCAAACTAGTTTTGCTTATCTGTATCAGCCCAAGTAAAACTGCCTGTGCTTTATTTATAACATCTTAGCCAGAGTATTGCAACAACGTTTGTTATATTCCTTTGGACTAGAATAGTAATTTCTTGCATTACGTAAATGTAGCTTCTAAATTGCATAGAGAGTCTCTGGAAGTGAGTTTTAATCAGTTTACAACTTGAAAATTTCAGTCTATCACATCTGTTACTGAGTTAAATAGATATGGAAATTCATCATGTAGTCAGTGTTTAGGTTGGAGTATATAAGTGTGTTTCCCATGTCATTCACCTCATGTTTATTTTATGTGTAAGTGTAATAACACCAGTAGCTTTGTGGAAGCTGTTGTCAAACCATTTGAGAAAACAATCTCACTAAGTTGTACCTTATAAAAAGTCCTAGGTTTTTGTTTTTTTTTTTCTTAAGTCCATAGTAATCATCTACAGCTCTCCTGTCCATTGCAAGCACGATGCAATAATTATTCAGTAAGATGTTGACATTTTAAGGATTGTAAATTCCAAATGGAAGTCTGACAATGAAACAATATTTGTTGGAAATTTTTTTGTTTCTTTTTGTTTTGAGTGAGAGAAAGAGTCACAACATTCTTTAAAATTTGCTTTGATTGTAGGTTTACAGGAAGAACTATCAAGAATGTAATCAATATGGGTTCTTACAACTACCTCGGCTTTGCAGAAACAGATCCTAATGCTTTGAAAACTGTAAGCAAAGAGCTACAAAAATATGGAACAGGAATCTGCAGTACTAGACAAGAAATGGGTGAGTAAACAGCTGGATGGTCACCAAAGTTTCTATAACTATATGACTTTTCTTACAGATATCTTGAAGGAACTGGATGGTTTTTTTAGCCATGTCTTAGTCACATCAACAAGTACTTGTTTGAGTGCCAAAAGTGGTACCTTATTAATTATCACATAAGAATATTTTTAAAAGAAGAAAGTATTACTGATTTTTGGAAAAGCTAAAACAGGTGTATCATATAATGGCCTGAAAATTTTAATGATGAAAGTAACAGGGTTATTTTTAAGAGAGGTAAACTAAGCATCAAGACGTCAGTAGTTGTTCTAGAGCAAATTTAGTTGCATCCATCCTTGATATATGCCATCTACTACATACAAAGGGTTTCTAACTATGAAGATGAGTTTTCACATTTTTTTTCTATCAGTTTTCTAAGAAGATATTGTTATGTTTTATGAGATATTAATGGGTACAACGCATAGATTTCTATTTGTCTGTAAATAGAAGATTCAGGAAGGTTCTGTCTCACTTCCTTGAGTTGATGTGTCTTTTATGAGTTGAATGGTTTTAACTTTGAGGGCTGCATACCTCATGCATCTTCAATCCTATATTTTTGTACAAAGCCCTCTACTGAACCAGTATTAAATGTGGGTATAATTGTGCATTCCTAGTAGTGCGATCAGCCTGCATTTCAGAGAAAACTATTTCTATCCGCAGAAATGCAGGGAGATGTCTTCGTTTGGGCTTTTTTATCTTTATTAAGAGCTGTCAAAAAAGAAAATTATACATATTTGTATATACAACCTGAATTGTTTTTTTCATTTCATATTTCTTGAAGCAAACATTTTTCCTCCCAAATTCTCATGGAAAATAATATTTTTATTTCATGTCTCATTTCTAGACAATAATAGCAATAATGATTATAATAGAAACTTTGTAAACTACTTATCTTGTCATCATGGTTTGATTTGCCAGTAAAATATTGGCAGCAATACCACACCAAGTGGCTTATATATTGACCCTGCTATCTTTTCATTAGGTGACCCATGTGGTGACTGCAGTGCAATATACTGTTTAACGTGAATTGCATGCTTAAAAGTGGTCACCGTTACTAGTCATCTAAGGTACTGAAGGAATGTTTCCCTATGTCTTTTTTGACTTGAATTCTAGTTTATCTGAGAACATGTTGGGTTCTTCTGAGTACTTCTAAGGATATGCCTGGTGTTCACCATTCACCTAACATTACAATTCCACTGCTAAACCACGTCCCTAAGTACCAAATCCACACATCTCTTAAATGTTTCTACTTCTCTCCATCTAGAGCCACAGTATACAGATTTCTAGGACTTTCTCTTTATCTGTGCTCCTGTGCAATACTCCTGAAGTTATCTTGAAACAGCAAGCTCACCTTTACTTTCGTACTCAACTGTGTTCACAAACACTCCCATGAACTTCACTCTGACTATTCACAGTGCAAGAATGGGCTATAAACAAGTACATCTCTTGGCAGGTCGGCACCCACATTACTGAAATGTGGCTTCTTTTTTTACATGGGCCTTATTGCAGTTGACATCCGAGTACATGAAATAAGTGAGATAGCTTACTGTACAGCCTAAAGTCTTTTAGAGAGCGAATGTCAGAGAGCATCTGGGATGAGAGGATTTATTGAAATAGGGGAACAGTGTTAAGACCTGGCTTAGGTCACGTAGAGAAGCAGTCATAGCATTTTCTCCTAGGCAGCTAGCAGAGGCTTTGTGCTTGTATGGTCAGTGGAGAGAGAAAAGTTCCTCCACAAACCAATTCTGCAGAGTGGTTACTTCATTGACCATGCTTCTGTTGCAGCCTGTCTGCCTCTAAGTAAGAACATAATAAGCAACTGAAGTAAAATACTTCTCATTAGCATGGATACCCTCTATTCTTTTTCTTTTCCTCATTCATGGTGCTGCACCACTGTTGTGGATCACACTCGAGCAGATTTGAAAAATTTTCTGTTTTGGTTTGGTTGTTTGCTTGCTTGCTTTAATTATTATTTGCCATCTTTATCTTAGTAAAATAGAATAGAATGGCTTTATTCCCAGGCAGATAACATTTCAAAGCTTTAACTAAGCCACACAATAACAACTAAAGTGGTGTGAGTCATAAATACAGTGAGCAGTAGGAGTTTGAAAGAATATGTGATGGCAAACCTGTCCTCTGGAGTCTTCTGCCTAAACTCCTATAACTGTGCAGACTGTGGAGTGGGTATTAAATGCTGCCGTATCAGGATGTTGTTGCAGGTAGTCTGCTCTCAGAATAAGTTGATATGAAAGTTTTAACATAGTTGTTTTTATATTCACGAAACACTTTTTTTAAGGAAATTTAATGAAGCTAAACCTCGATAAATGTAAAAAGGTTATCTTGTTCTCAGAAAAGTATCTGAAGGCGTTGTCTAAACATAGTTCAGAAATTAACTTCAGTGAGAATTGTGTAGTTCTGTTCATGCTTTCTATAAAATAGTTATGCACATGTCAGTTGAACAGACATTCCTGGTTAAACACAAAAGCAGAGGAACCTGATAACAGCAGTGGCTGGTCTTTTTAGATTTGTCCTCCATAAAAAATCCCAAGACTTCTCTCACCATTTTTAGTTCTTTTCTCTTTTTTAATTGTAACAATAATAAATCACTTTCCCAGCATAACAGTGTCATTTAAGACACATTCCTGAGGCTTTAGTAGGACTTTCAATCTGAAAGAAAAATATTTTTCTTTTTTAAGACCAAGCTAACTGTTATCTCTTAGGAACAAGGTCTTAGGGTTATAAGTGATAGTTCCGTGAAAGCATTAGCTTGTTGTTTAGTGGTCAAAAAGCAAATCAAATACTGGAAATGATTAGGAAGTGAACCAAAAGTAAACCATAGAATCTCAGTATGCTGCTGTATAAATACATGGTTTTCTGTCATCGTAAGTACTTGGAACCGTTCTGGTCAAAAACACTCAGCAGAATTGGAATGTGTCAGAGAAGGGCAACAGGGATCATCAAAAGCCTCAAACAACTTCTGGTTAAAGAATTGATGAACTTCCTGTCTTCACCTGTCAGAAATGCCAGGCATCTGGCTTGTAAAGAGCCAAGAGAGGAAAGCTATACAAGTCTTTAATATGATGTGTGGCTTGAAAAAGTGGCCGGAGTTGGCTGTTAGTTGTCTCTTCCCCTACAAGATCTACAGGTCATTGTATAAAGTTGGTAGAAGGGTTCCAACTAAATGTAGGAGGCAGTTCTTCACACAGGAGGATTGCAGACCTAAGGAACCTTTCATGTGGCACAGTGCATCTAAAGATACTTGTTGAGCACTGTTTTACTTAATTAGTTTATTATTAATTTGTATTACTGCTAATATGACTATGGCCATTACTGTATAATCATTAACACTGGACTCGTGGACCAGCAAATCATCATACAAATTTGACTTGATTCAGGAATGTGCACATATTCGTGTTTCTGTAAAGTTAGACAATTCTTATGGTGTGGATAGAGTGTGAGGAACTTATGAAGCAATATTCATAAACAGTATTTGTAACCTGGCTGTTTTCAGTGTTTCTGATGACACTATGATTACAAAGAGATCAACAAGAAAGTATAGCACATCTGCTTGGAGCATGCCTTCTAAGAGCAGTAGCTTGAGTGAATATGTGAAAGTGGTTGTTTGCAGATGGCAAAAATGTTGACATCACAGTGTGCTTAGAGGTGAAAGATTTTTCAGTTCTGTGTGGTACATGTGATGGAAATAGTCCCTGAGAGATTTTGATAGTGAAAATTTGAGCTTAAATAGGATCTTCAGGAAAGTTCAAAGCAGATGGAGATGTGAAATGGGGACTTTCTTGGTCAGAGGTTCAGGCTGGGAGGAACGATAAAAAACATTTGTGTACAATGGTAAGAGCGTTCTGAGCACAGCAGGGTTAAACTTAGCAAAGCCAGAACAAAATATGCTGCATTAACTGTCTGAGATAAAGAGAGACATACACCAACTGTATCTGACAAAACTGACCATGGATGTAATTTAAATTAAAACTGCTTTTTTTTTTCATTGCAGTCTCTCTTACATGGGAATTAAAAGTCATTTGACTAGTTAATTTGACTAGTTCATTAGATAATTTGGACAGGACAAAAGCGGACCATTTGTTTCCCACTTTTCATACCTTCTGTATGAATATGAAGTCTTTTTCTTCCAAGCAAATCAGTGCATTTTTATGGCTAGAGTGGGAGTTGCCCACTGCTGGATACAGGCTCACAAGCCTTTTCCCTGAGCATGTTGTGTCATTCTTATGTTTATAGTCAGTCTTTTCTAAGGAGTGTAACATAAAATTAGCAAGGGAAAATTATGCAAATATATGCAAAATTAATATTTAAAGCTGTATCCCACTTTGCTGATTGCAGAAGATAATAAGATTTGTGATGATTTATTTTTTTTTAATGAAATAAAGCAGATTATTGTGCCCTAAACACTCCTAGATTTAGCACTGGGGCAGTGACAGGGATGCCACATGAGCAGCTAGTAGTTCCAATGCTCTATTTATCTTAACACACCATTATTCCTTATGGAGATTACGTAAGTGAGTAACAGGAGCAAGCATATCATTAGTGCTATTTAAGCAACCAAGCAGGATTCCTGCCCTTTTGAAATCCTTCTCCTGTGATTATGTCTTGGACCAAAAGACAAGACGGAGCCTGCACAGAACATTTGCAGAATGATTCATTCTGGAGGATATGGTTGGGAGCTTACCTTTTAATGCCTACCTTGCACTGGTTGTATAAATTTTTGTTTGGTTGAGGATTTTTGTTATTTGGTTATCTGATTGCTAAAAAGCAAATCTGAAAATGTGCCAACGATTAAACCGCAAAAGTAACTTCATCCTCTTCATATCCTTCTGTAAGGTTTTAAGGCCTAATATGAACTTCTAGCAGCAGATTCAAGAAGATAAAAATAGTTGTTTGCCTTTTCATTCTTTCATATCAATTCATAGCTTTAATGACAGCAAGGGCCATTTTAAACTCAGTACTGAACAAATGACTAAATGGTTCATTTTTCAGTTCAGAGAAAGTGATAAGGAATTGAAGTTCCTCTAAGTTTCCAAATGGGAACTTAAGGAAAAAATACAGTTGCATAAACAAGAATTAGCGTGTATGTGTGTTTTGCAATCTTGGCTTTCTGATAGGGCAGAGCATACATCAGAAAGCAGTTAACGAGAGGAATTTCCCTTCTTGCCATCTTCTGCTAACTTTGTTTTCCCTTTTTTGCCTAGCCTCTCATAATTAACTGATCCAACTTATGATCAAAAAGTCAGGTTTGTTCCTGTTATTTCACCATTGCAAAGGTATGTTTTTGTAAAGTGTAATTAAGCTCCAAACAACTCAACTTCTGACAGATTGAACTAGGTGCCAAGAGTAAATAGGGGCTGTGTGGTCTGCATAAAACATAAAAGATCTCAAATATATATATGCTAACTTATCAATATATAATAAATTATCTATATGCATACTGATATTTATACACTTAAAATCATATAATCATCTGAGTTGGAAGGAACCTTTAAAGGTCATTTAGTCCAACTGCCCTGCAATGAACAGAAACACTTCCAGCTTGATCAGGTTGCTCAGAGCCCCATCCAGCCTGACCTGTGGTGTCTCCAGGGACAGGGCATCCACCACCTCTCTGGGCAACCTGTTCCAGTGTCTCCCCACCCTTATTGTAAAAGACTTCTTCCTTATGTCCAATCTAAATCTCCCCTCTTTTAGTTTGAAACCCCCCTTAAGATGCTGCCATCCATGCTTTGGTGTTATCAAGGCTTGAATTCACTGTAAATTTTAGCTGTGCATTTTTTAAAAGGGAACAAAATCAAACAAAACTAGACAGTCCAAAGTAAACTGGAAGTTTTGTAAAAATCCATCTACTCTTTTCTGAGAATAAGTAAATAACACGGGAACATTATTAAATCTGTGATACCTGAAGTATTTTTCTTGTTTGAAAGTCCTGTCAGCAGATGGCAACATTTAGAAGGCATGAACGTTTCCTTTATTTAAATGCTTCCTCAAAACCCACTTATTTAGGGGCTCTTTTATGCACGTGCAGCCTTAAATGAGACATAACATTACTATGTGTTTCTCTCCCTCTTTTTGATCACTGTGTATTACTGTACAAGTTTAGGCTTTGCTCCTTTTGTGGACTCTGTAAGACTGTGATACCATCTGGATCATCCATTCTTGTAGAGTGACATGAAAAAGCAGTACAGTTTCTCCATCTTTTCTTTCTTCATCCTTCCAGTAATAAGTCATTTAATATTCCTTTCTAAAAGTGTGTATGTGCCTCAGTAGTATTATCTCTGACAAACATCTTACTAAAGTTGGTGACCTTAAGTTTCCAATTGGGCAGGGATCTTCAGGTGACTTATTTTGTTCCACACCCAGTTAAAAGTACCTCTGACATACCATCATTTACTCAGAGTGATGGTTCTTACTCACATTGGCAAGTCACATCGAGATTGCCCATTGTTGTGGAAGTGAATTTTATGAAAAATCAGTTCTTTTTCTTTCAGTGGCTTGTTGTTTGTATCAGTTTACTCAACTAGCTTTGGTTTTACTTGAAGCAAACTGGTGTTTTCCTTTATTCCTTTCAGAATTTAAAGTTAAAAACTAAAAGATATTGTTGCCAATGTTTGCATTTTAACCAGTACATGTCATTAGCATGTAAGAATCTAAAAGACTTTGTTGGGCAAACAGAGTCATTACCCATTTTTTTCTAAGCTGAAGGAGGTGTCAAAACTAAACTGCAGAGGTGGTGGGAATTTCCAAGCTTAGTGTATCTAGTAGACTGACAGTGACTCGCAGTCCAAGGATGTGGCTAAGTCTATGAAAGTCTGCATGACAAAGATTACTTTATGTTCCCTGTCCCCAAAATGCAGTTAAGGGAGGAAACTGGGTCAGCATTTGATAAGGAGGGGATTTACTATTTACTATTCCTTTTTTTCGATCAGTGGAAAGTGTTGTGATATAATTGTTGTGGTTTATACTGTGCCTACGGAGTGATCCACACAGGAGCAATCTTCTGATGAGATTAAATAATTGCAAAACTTTTTAAAATAAATACTCATTTTACTGTAAAGCTGAGAAAATACAAGCTGCTATGCTTTGTCACTTCCACTCTTCCTAATATATATGGCTGTCACTAACCTCCCACTGTCAGTACTGATGTGTATCATATTGCTCCTCCAACACCTCACCTACCACCTACAATATTGCCATTATAATTGAAGTAATTCAACCGTAGGGATGATATTGCAAATACTTGTTGTTCAGGTTTTGGTTTTGCAAAACAAACCCCTATTGATTCCAATTTCCAGTTGAGTATTTGTAGGCAATAGTGTGATATACATCATCATTTGCATTCACTGTTAGGATTAGTGGATAAAACAGAATAGGTTACTTTCAGAGTATCTGATTCTTTATCATTGTAAAATCATTTTTAAAGGGTCGAAAGTGTGGTATTCCCATCTAATAGATGCTTGAAGAGAATAATTTGTAGTGAGTCAGGCTCTCCTTATTTGTAAAAATAGAAAATCTACATTGCAACTCCAAAAAGCGATTTAACTCCACCCCAACAGTATCAGATTTACTCCTGGAAGGGTCAGGGGTAATGTTCTCATGCTTTAAAATGACTGCCTTGCAAAGCACGTGCTGCTTGTTTCTCATGCTTTCACAAACCTAATTCAGTCTGTCACCGTAACGTGGTTGGCTTCAAGCTTTCTTTTCAGATTACATCTTCTCTGTGTGTGACCATAGCAGTGAAGTGACAAAATAATATCTGCAAGAAGTACTACGGCAGTTGACTAGATATCTCAGATATCAATGACTGCTGTAACCAAGCTGAAGACTGAAAAAAAAAAAGCAAAAAAAAAAAACAGAGATAACTATGGAAATACACCAAGACTTACTGGTCTTACTAGGGGCTTACTAGTCAAAAAAAGGAGCCTCACACACCCGATTGTGACCTGTCCAGCTGACAGCTCAATCTGAAATGCTGTTTTTATATTTCATGGAGCTCAGCTACTAAGCTGTGTGCAGGGCTTCATGTGCATCTTGGGATCTACAAATGCAAACTTTAGCCATTCCCCAAGACTTTCATGTGCAGTCTACTCACATCTGCTGGAGGTTCAAGATATCTAATGAGAAGAACTAACAGAAGCACTACCTCACTGCAACAGCTGAGTTAGTGCTGCTGCTGAAACTGTACTGTCATTTTGATTTCTTTTTGTTTTTAATGAGCTTCCCTCCATGGTAAAGGTAAGATCCTCTTCCTGACTCAAAATCCTTGTCAGAACACTCTAGCCAAGCTTCTGCTTTCCTCTGTTTTTCTGCCCTTTGCCTATCACAGTAAACACTGAATTCCTGTTTCAATTAATTGTAATCCACTTTGCCTGTATGATTGTGACATCAGTTTGTGCATCTCAAGTAAGGCAAGAGGTTCACTTTGGTTGTTTTCTTTTTCTTCTGTTCTCTGCTTGGAGTCTTATTCATAGGGGAAATACTGTCAGAATCCACAGGCTACTCTCTTTTCTTCCCCACAGATCATCTTGTAAGAATTCCTTCAGCATTGGTACCACAATGTACAGCCAGGAAAACAAAGTCTAGAGCGTTGGCAGATTGAGATGATTCATTACTGTTCGAAGTTGTTTGTTATCTCTTAACACAACTCTCTTGTTTATTCTCATTTATATTTTGTTGTCCTTCTTTGTGAGTTAGTGAACAAAGATATTGCTTTTGCTAGGCATCTGGAGCACCTTATTTGTTTGGAGACTCCTGGCCATTATATTAGACAAGTAACATCCAGTAAAGAAGACTCTTAGTGTTGCCTTGGCATTTAAATTTGGGAAAGAATATAGTTACCGGTAATGGAGAGTAGCTTAACTTCTAACAGGATAGAGAAAGCTTTCATTTGTTGGTCCCTAAAATATCATAATTAAGGATTTTGTACTCAGATATACAGACACTCAAGAGAAAAGAGAAAAATTGAAGAACTTCGTTGTAGCCATCTTCCACTTTTTCATTCAGAAAGAACTCAAAAATGCCTACCATGTTTTTCCTACACATAAAAAAGAGGCTCGTTCCTCACTAGGGGAGGAGTAGCAAGGGGGGGAAGCAAGAAATGCCTCTTCAGAAGTTGTTGCTATGGGAAACAGAAACTTAGTTTTTTCCAAGCAACTGCTTTCCTGTCTTAACAGCAACAGTATTTGTTAGCATTAGTTATAGCTGATTTGCATCCTTGCTTTTTCTTGTCTTATCCCACATGTACAAGGTATGAATGGAAAAACTTGAATAGAAGTGAAAAAAAAAAAAAGAAAAAAGAAAGAAAAAAAAAAAAGGAAAAAAAAAGTCATTTGCTTTAATTACAGATTTCCTGGCTCGTGCTTTTGAATGTTTTATGTCCTTAGAATTAATAATTTTCACTGTCTAATGAAATTGCCTGTGTTTGTTTCTGCAGGGACGCTAGACAAGCACGTAGAACTAGAGAATCTCGTGGCCAAGTTCCTAGGTGTGGAAGATGCTATGGTGTTTGGCATGGGATTTGCAACAAATTCAATGAATATTCCAGTCCTTGTTGGGAAGGTGAGTACTTTCGGATGAAACACACAGGACTATTGTTTGTTAATTGTTTTAAGAACTGCTGCAGTTTTCTGGGTAGGTATTAAATGGAAAGGCTCCATTGAGGAAAAAAGCTTGATATCAGGAAGGCAAAACAGTGTTCAGCATTTCTGATGAAAGGATCTCTGGCCAGCTCTTGCAAAGAAGGCTGGCAGCAAATACAAGTCTAAAGATGAGACCGTGTGACAAAGATTTGGTTCTTATTTGATTGAAGGAATCATCTCTAATTTGGAGTACCCAATGCAAAGGCGTGAAAATCCGTAATCCCATTAATCACAGCTCTTGACACAGCATGTTCACATACCATGATGTTAGCTGGGAAAATTGTTCTCTCCAATTCAGGCAAATGTGAAACAGTATTTCCCCCTTGATGGAGATGGAATGAATTCACCACGTGATGTATGCTCAGGATTTCTTCCAAAGAACCTGGCTAGAGGTGAAGTCATTTCCTCATTGTTGAGGAAGAATCCAGATTTTACAGGAGATGTCTGAAATATATGTATGCAAAGATTGGAATGGGGGAAGTGTTCAGCTGCTGAGGACATGAACTTCAATCTACCATGGTGCTGGAAAAGTGGTCCAGTAATGTCAAAAGAAACAGTTAAGAACTAACAGAGGTAAATTTATGAAATTGCAGACATGCACAACAGCATAAAATAATTTTCTCTCACTTTGCTCTAAAATGTTTATCTATCATTAGCTGGCCTCATGTGGAGACACTGGCCTTTGTCAGAGGTGGGATATTTAGGTACAAGTGACATGAAGTTATTACTGTATTATATAGAATATAACTATTTAGTATATACTCATACTACATATTATTATAAGGTGTTATGTATTGCAGGTACTGTGTAGTTGTCCCATATCTGGTGGGTTTACTCCTAAATTTTCCTTATAATTAAATCTAGCAGCTATATTGTCTTGTCAAGATGCACATATCTAACTCTTACTGTTGTATCAGTCTTTAAGCAGAATTGTGTAGGTACCCCTAATCCTCGGCACAATCCGTGTTTCCTAAATAAATATTTACCTAATATTGTGTTGTCCTCGTACTGGATAGTGAAACATCACAATGTAAAATATACAGTAGAAAACAGAGGTAAATCAGGGTTCCAGCTTGAATTTCAACTGTGACTCCTGGCTCTTATTGATAGAACATACCAAATTGTTTTTTCTGCATTTTTTTTTATTCTATAAAGAAACAAGTTTTCAACTGAGTTTATCAGTGAAACATACACTACAGATGAATTGTATATTAATTTACCAGAGAAAGAGGAAGATTGTGCCTAGTGCCTTGGCTCTACTTGAATCTTGACAGCAGCCTCAATCCATCCTGATCTTACTTCAATTATCAAACTACTGATGTTAGTCCACTCTCAGTAGCAGTCCTCCTTAGGTTAATCTCGTGCACTTCCTGGGAATGTCTGAGAATCTGAATTTTGTTTCTGCCTGCCTTTGCAGTGGTTCCTGCAGAAATTCCAATTCACGTGTAATACATAGAGATTAATTGATGCAATACTATATATATATGTATTTATGTATATATAGACATAACTGTATGATGAAACACACACGCACTTGCAAACAGCCTCCCACTTCATGCAAATGTTTATTGTACTCCTTCTCCACAGGGTTGCCTCATTTTAAGTGATGAATTGAACCACACTTCTCTCGTTCTTGGTGCAAGGCTTTCAGGTGCTACTATTAGAATCTTCAAGCATAATAGTGAGTATTGAAGTCAGAAGTGTTTTGAGGTGTGAATATGTCTGTCTCTAAGGCAAGAGCGCTTCCTTTCAGTGCATGCTTTTCTTTCCATTCCCAGATCAAGTTTTTATGTTTTTATCTAGGCACAAGGATTAGCTGTTCTACATTGGGTGATCTCAGGTGGGGGAGAAATTGGCAGTGTAAGATTGTATTTGCTGTTGTGCAAGGTCTGAACTATCAGATTGGACCTTCATTTTTGAAGGTGTTCAGAGAAGGGCAACAAAGCCGGTGAGGGTCTGTTGCACAAGCCTTATAAGGAGCGGCTGAGAGAGCTGGGATTGTTCAGACTGGAGAAGAGGAGGCTTAGGGGTGACCTTATCACTCTCTACATGTGCCTGAAGGGAGTTTGTGGTGAGGTGGGGGTCCTCTTCTCTCATGTAACTAGCAATAGGAATAGAGGGAATGGCCTCAAGTTATGCCAGGGGAGATTCAGGTTGGATATTAGGGAAAGATTTCTCCAAGAGAGAGTGGTCAGGCACTGGAACGGGCTGCCCAGGGAGGCGGTGGAGTCACTGACCCTGGAGATGTCCAGGAAAGAAACATTTAGATGTACTCAGAGGCATGGTTTAGTGGGAAGTGTTGGTGATAGGTGGATGGTTGAACTGGATGATTTAAGAGGTTTTTTCCAACCTTGGTGATTCTGTGAAATCTGGAGCCTTAACCTTCTTGCTATCTTTTTGACATGCTGAATGACTGTGTGCTGCTGTAAAGGTTTTGTTATTGTCACCATAGCAAAGTAGTACAAACATCCTTAAAAAACGTAATCTACATTTCCCGCCTTACATTAACATGGTGTACCTTTGAAACAGTCTCCCCAAATTCCCAGAGAGGGAAGTACCAAAATGCAGATGATGACATTAAGATAACCATCCCAAATAATCTTAGAAGTATGATTTTAGAAAGAAATCATACTAATGCCAAACATTAACTTTGCAATTATATAATTATCTTCTAAAATACTCATGCTTTTTAACTTTTATTTAGTTAATGATGCTGTGGTCACAGTCAGAGAGATTGTGATTGGCTTTGATGACAAGAGCTTGTTCTTTTCCTGTATTTCACCTTGCAAATTTCCTTTATATCACCACTGCAGCCACCAGGCAGTGATTGCAACAGAGATTAAGAAGCTTGAGAAATGGTGAGGAATGAGGAAAGAGATCTGATTGCCTTTATTAATAAC
This sequence comes from Aquila spilogaster, assembly GCA_024606505.1. Taxonomy (NCBI): domain Eukaryota; kingdom Metazoa; phylum Chordata; class Aves; order Accipitriformes; family Accipitridae; genus Aquila; species Aquila spilogaster. The sequence goes on along the minus strand of JANHGO010000073.1, from coordinate 39,729,618 downwards.
TAATACAGTCTCTTCTATTATTGTGTTGTGTTCAGCCCTGAGGTGAGCAAAAATGAATTATGTATATGCTGTAACAGGCCTAAGGATCTCCTGAAATGAAAGACATACTATAATTATAATATAAGATGGTGTTGCAATTAATATCTATTCATAATTTGGAAAAGAAGTATTTTCTGAAGATCGTGTAAGAATTAATGATAGTGTGAACCAGAATGTTTTTACGGAAGTAGTTATTCACAGATTAGACAATAGCATGCCCCAACTTGGTCCACTTCCATGTAGATACTCTAGATATGGCTGCTATACTAGCCTTCTCTCAACTAGAATCCCCTGGACTTTGTGAAAGAGAACCAGAACATCCTTCAGATCATCTTGTCCGCATTTTTAAGTACAAGTCAAATCATACAATCCATTTCAGGTACAGTTGTCACCTGCCATCATCTGCAAAGAGGAAATTTTGTTTAATAGTTTTTAAAATCATGTGCAGAAATACATTTATGTGCCTTTTGCTTTGGGGAAAAGAGGATGTGGATTGGGGAATGATTGCAGTGGAAATGATAATCCAGCAAGACTGTCTTTGTAGGATGCTCAGTTTCATCTGAAATGAAGTAGACAGCATTGCTCTCTCTGGATCCATCCAAGAGTAGTATAACACAAGTATAGGAAATGAATTTAAGGGGACACATAACCTGAACTTCCGGCTTGTGTTGGGAGATTCTTTTCTTTTCAGTTAGGTAGGTGCTCATTTGTTTTGTTAGATCAGTTGTGTTTCTTATCCTCATAGACGATTCTTCTCACTTGTGTCTATATACAGGTGTGCACACACATGCCCAAAATGTCAGTCTATGTTAGTATTGTCATTGCCAAGCTTACAAACAAGGGAATTAAGCCATTATCCATGTCACATTACTTGATGTGAAAAAAAGGTTCCTTTGCACCTTGAGTTACCTCTTGAAAAATTTAGCAAGTGTTAATTTCAGCATCAGGTAGTCGTATGTTTTGCCTTCTTAAGATTCTTCTCTGCATTGTCATAGAAAAATGCAAAACCTTCCACCTCCCCCTTTCCATGGAGAGGGGCCTTAACGTGTGTCATTTCACACAGAGAAATCAGTGGTCCTTTAAAGAGATTGACTTCTGGCATCAAATAGAGGATGTTACTGTGCCAAAGGCTTTGCTAGGGTTCTTTGTTGAGAGGTTGGAACAATTCTCCTGCAAAGCACAGAAGAGTAAATCTAAGCCCTAATCCTTTTCGGAACAGGATTCAATGTGCTTTTCATTCTGACTTCTAAATGCAGAGCCAAGTCTATTCACTGGCATGAGTTGGCTCATTTCCTTTGAAGCTGTGTCAAGTCACACAAATACCGTTGGACTAGGATTGCCCTACCCTAAAGTAGACAGAAGAGATGCCAGGTGGTAGCACCACTGTTGCTTGGTACACACCTTCTATGTAGGAGAGTCAAAATATAAATTCAAATTAGGCAGCAGATTATGAAGTTACCCTTTTGCTATTCTATTGCAACTTCAGAAAGCAGACTCTTTACACGCTCCTTGTTGCTTACATCAGCCTATTTTAAAACTGCCTAAAACATATATAATTTGGCTTTGACTTCCTTAGTTACACATGTATAGAAGAGACACTGGGGGAAGAGTGAGGTGTGAATGTTTCTTGCAGTTACTATAAATGGTTATCAAAATGAGGAGAAATAATTATGTAACAGTTTAGCAAAGCAATGGCATGTTTTATGAAGCAGCTACTTCCAGAATATAGTACAAATGAAAGGTGTGTGATAGTAATTTCCCTTTCTGTGATGTTTTCTTGACACTCTAAATCTTTCCACTCCATTTTCCCCGTTACAAAAGATTAATAACTTCTATTTATAGCTGTTACTGATGCACATCCATTTTTCAAAAATTATTTTATAGCTATATCCGTAAGAGTGAAAATCATTTTATTTCACAGTGTAGAATCTGTAATACTGGATCTCTTCATCATTATGCCAAAGTGAATAGTTACGCTTATTTCATTAGTTAGCAAAGAAGTAATCTCTATACATTACCTTAATTATGTATAATATTCTTATTCTTACAAAAGTTAATTAGGCCCTATTTCAGTCAGTGGGTGGCTGTCCTAGGCATTGCAATTTTCACCCAAAAAATTCTGAGTAGTTTATCAAGACCTGACAGAATTGTTAAACCTTTATGCTTCTCCTAAGTTTTAAAAAAATCTCCTTTTTTGACAAAACCATTGCACAGTTAAGGTGTATGAGAAGGCTTTCAACCCTCAAAGTGAATAATAGAGCACAAATGAGATGTGAATCTGTAAGTCCATTTTTATTTGGATATAGGAATGTGCTGTGCATCCTGACTACAGGTGATCAATCCCTTCCTTGTAAACAGACAGGAATTTACAGGCTTGAGTTGAGATAAATGCACAGGCACATACTTAGACACCAGCCAGGTGAGAGAAATTTAAGAGAATACTTGATTAGGATAATTTAGGAGAATACTTGATTCATGTCACCAGAAACACCTGGACTACATTCCCTTCCTGTGGCTCTTACTAGCGATGTTGCTAGTCTTTGCCCCTCCTGCAATATGCTCTGAAGAGTGGGGTTAGGGTTCATTATGGTAATTACTGTTTATTATTATTGTTAGTGCTACTTATTAATAGGATCAAAATTAAGAGCCTTGCGTTACTTGCTCATACAGTTGGGCCTGATTTGTACAAGGCTCTTTCACTGGAGGTACGGTGAAACATACCCTTCCAGGAGTGAGCCATTGCTGAAACATACCATTCCAGGAGTGAGGCATTGCTGTTACTAAGGCACATGTGGACATACCCAGCCTAGTTGAACCTTAACAGCAGGGGACAGTGGGGTAACACAACCCTCAGGAAGATCACAGCAGCCGGGTGAGGCCAGTTGCTGAATCACAGCTTTTCTGTTTTCTGAAGATAGTCATTGTAATGGCTGAAACCTCCCATCTGCCATCTCCATGACATCTGCACAGCAAGAAGGGAAGCTCTGGTCTTCTAAACTTTCTCCCCTACATCACCCAGCCTTTTTCCAGCCTCACTCGATGCCACTTAGGTTGTGTTGCCAGTGAAAGTGAGTTGAGGTATAGAGGTGATCTTTCAGTTACCTGACAAGTCATTGCTTAAAAATACTCATTTATCCATTTTCTTTTTCTTTCTGTTGATTCCCAACATATTCTTCTGCAGAGCCCTTCTGGCAGCTGAAATAATTGTCTTTTAAGACAGTATTTCTTAACCTAATAGTAGGAACTTTAAGTCTGACTAGATGTAAAGTGGAATTGATTAGGTTAATAGGTTGCATTATGGGATGCCTTTCCAGATGTAGATTGGCCAAGAATAATTTTTAAAGGCCTGATATCAAAACCCTAAAGGTGAGCATAGACCTGAGCACTCTCAAATTTATGTAGTAGTGTTTTTAATGGGCTAACATTGTTTCTGCTTGCCCATAAAGCATCTGCCTGCCACCTCCCCTGCTGTGATCTGGGCACCATGCTGACTCTTCCTGGGCAGTGACTTGTCTAGGAAGCTAGAAAAGAGGGGCACTTCCACCCCTGAAATGCCGTGGTTCCAGCAGCACAGCCTAACAGCCAGTGTGTGGTGGGAGGAGGGCAGGAGGCAAAGACGTCTTCCTGCTTCTGCGGCAGCAGTGGCCTCGTTCTTCTTTTGTTTCTAAGATGATTTTTTTATTAATGTCATATACTTTAAAGCCCTTTTTCAGAACCTCCTACCTTTTTCTTGGTTAAATATTTGACCAAATCCCTTGGCTCTTCCAATAAAACTTGAAAAGCAAAAACAAATTATTAAATTATTAATCAGCTTGTGATTTTTATCAAGGGTTTTCCATCACAGCAGTTCTGGGTCTTATAGTGGTGTGAGATGAGAGCATAAGATAGCATCATTCAGTGAATGGATGAGGTTGTTCCTGACTACATCCAGGTGGATTCTGTTCATATGAGCTTGTATAAGAAGGTGCTGTGCAAGAGTTGAGATTTGTTTGCTCTTTCTAGTTCTACTGCATTTTTCCCACATAACATCAAGCAACTAAGTTGCAGTCACATTTTCAGGGTTAGATTTGCAATTGCTTGAGCAATCTGTGTGAATGTCATGACTGCACACAGAAGTCAGGCCACAGGGGGGAAAAATCCAGCTCCCTTCATTGCAGAGGACTTGCACTTCACCATGCAATCAGAGTAAGTGATACTACGAGGAAGGCAGGGAATTGCAAGGCACAACCAAGCACCATCAGTAGATGAAAATCTGGCCTCTAATCTGGGGCTTGAATCCACATCTGAAAAGTGAGGATCACAGTGGTACATTCCCAGCTGCTCCTCACACACCTTGTAAGAGTGCTGTGAAAACAGTAAGGGATATTTTGGGGTTCTCAGAAATCAGGTGGTTGATGACACACGTGTGTCATACAGGCGTGAGCTCTCTGGGTTTCCATACAAAATGTTTCCTGCTTGGACAACAGGTGAGCTTCTGTTATTCCAAGTGTGGCATTTCTTGGTCCACTCAGTCAGATTAGAACTTTGGAATTGGTATGTGTGTGCCACAAGGAGACCTTGTAGAGAAGACACAGATATCTGGAGCAGTTGTAGTTCACACTGAAAGAGTAGCACAGGGCCCTCATACTTCTGTGCAAATGTATTCTCTAGGGGGGAAAAAAGAAAAGAAGTATAAAAATAATGTGCATAAGTTCAAGAAAGTAAGCAAATAAAACAAACAGGTAAGAAATAGTAAAGATTCTCTTTGGTTGCAGTGGCTCAGTATGAGATGGTTCATTAGTTTTTCTGGATTTTTTTCTCACTGAAGTGTAAGCGGTCCATGAATTTCAGAAGGGAGGGCACTGTTCAAGCTCTTCCAGAGCAGGATGAAAGCCACTTTACCCACTAAGGCTTTGTCCTGTTTGAAGCCTCTGGCTACTATCAGAGACAAGATTATTGCACTAGATAAGTTGACCTCAGCCTAATCCAGTTCAGCATGTATTTCACTGTGACACATACAGACGCTGCCACAGCGAGAAGGCTGGTATATCCTGCTCTGAGCATGCTGTGTCTGCATTTGCCTTCCTTGATTTGAGAAAGCCATGTCTGACTTGCCAGGTGCGAGCTGGAAGTTTTCCTGAGCTCTTCGCTCACACTCAGCTATGTATTTCTTGGGGGATAGGGAGGGCAGTCTTTGGCTGTACAGCAGCTGCAGCAACCAGCACTTCCCCCCCATCCTCTGACATTTAAAATAAGGGAAAAAAAGGCAAAGCTGTGATTTTAGGGAAAGTCCTCCAAGGACATTGCTATTGAGAGCTGTGCCAGCAGGGAGAGACTTTTCATTTCATTCATTTTCATTCTTATTTCACTAGAGTGAAAATTGTCTTTTACAGTCCTACAAGTAATGTTTAGATGATTGAAACCCTTGCAGTGGTTTCCCTTTACCCTAGGAATTTGCAAGGAGGGATAGCATCAGAGCTGGGCGCTTGGTCACCTATGACAGGACAGTGACCAGGAAAGGAACCCACAAGGGGAGAGGGCTGGTTGCGTGCAAGACAGATTGAGAAGGGGCAGACAGCCAGTGTCTGTATGAACTTGCACAAGAGGGCAAACTGAGAAACTGAAAATGAGAGTGGCAAACATGAATTGAAGGAAAGGAGACTGTGATAAGGGTAGCAGCAGCCTTGTCATTTTAATTAAGATGTATTCAGGTGACATCATGCAGTAGGATTTCAGCCCACACAGAAGAGTGGTGATGATGTCCTCAGCATTGCAATGTGGGGATGAGGGGTGGAGACTCCGTGTCTCCCTGCAGGGAGGCACAGCATGTCTGTGAGAAGGCCTGGCCCTGCAGGAGCCCGGGTCCCACCTACACTGGAAGGCAGCATGACACACCGCTGCCCGCCCAGGTCCAGGCTCGCTTTCACCCAGCAGCAATTTGTGGTGTTATTTCCATTGAAGTAACTCTGAAGGATCCCAAACAAGGATTGTGCAACTTTATACAAACTTCTAAAAACCAAAGTGATCCACTGTCCCTCCTTAGGAAACCTTAGCCTCTAAACTGAAACAATATATCGGGGATGAGTCGGGAACTGAGGCAAGGACAAATTTGATTATGCTTTGAGTAACAGTTGTTTGCTTCTGCCACTGAAAAGCCAGGGCCAGTGATGGTCAAACAAGGAAGGACAGTTATTTTCCCCATAACTGGTTATTCAAGATGGACTCATGCAACTCATCTTCCTGCCCTAGTGTTTCACAGACTAACTATATTTAATGGCCAAATAATTTGATAGAAGAAGGTCAGCTGGGATTGCACTGTTTTATTTCCTGACACTCTGTATATCCCACTGTCTGCAAAGCCCCAGCACAGAAAGCATTGCATCTTTACTTTGAATAAGAGAAGCAGTTTTCTGGGTGGAGAGATTAAAGGTAATAGATTTTCTCCACCTTCCAATTTCCCCTTTGCAACCAAAAGTAAAATGTTCAGTAAAATCCATTTGCATCTAAACAAATTATATGTTGGCTGGCACAGGCTTGAGAGTCATCCCTACCTGTTTTTCAGAATGAGACATCAAAAGCAAAATGAGATAGCTCTGTTCCCATGAGCAGGCATGGCCCCAGCCTGAACTCAAGCAGCACTGTCACATGGGAAGTCGGGCATCTCCTGACTTAGAGACATTCTTCCCTGTTTGCAGTCCCTGAATTTTCTAGCCACAATTTCAGTTCAGAAGTTCGGCAAACTAGCTTTCCCAAAGTCTAGCACCAATATGGACTGAGAAGTAGACAGAATACTGAACTGTGTGCGATTCAGAGAGGAGTTGCAAAGGTCCTACAGGCATTTTGATGAAAATGACAATTCAGTTCAGTGCAGAAAAGAGGGTACCAAATTTCACTTTGAGTGACTGAAAATCTTACCTCATTTTTGTAACCTGTGAGCTTTCTGTAATCCTTTGGAGCCCTTTAATTCTCAGAACCAAAAAGGATTTCCAGATATTACCTGTTCAGAAGAGAAGGTGAGCAGCTGTCTTTCATGAAACGTGCTTAGTTGGGTCATACATTCACTTTTTAAAGCAGCATGGAACTTCTGTTTCCTTTGTTGCCATCTAGTGGAAACTGTGCTCTCTGCCTTGCATTACTCATAAAAGCATTTCCATCTGGGAGCTCATCCAGCTGTGCAGATGATTGCATGGTTGAAATAAGAGGCCACTCATCATGCAAGTGTTGTGCTTTGTAAGATATAGCAAGGTCTTGTTAGGTCAAGAGATTAGACTATGAGGTGCAGAGTGGCACAGGTGTTCCCGAGAAATCTTTCACTGAAATCAGCACCTCAGCAAAGGGCAAGGTACCAGGGTATAAGGATCCAGATCACATCCTGGCGATCTCTCAGGCCACTGGTTATTCATGATGGACAAGTACTGTGCAAACAGCTTGCTTACAGTCGGGCAGAAACCAAGCTATAGGCCAACATTAATGTAGGTAAGGTGTATTTGCCTCAGCTGGGAGAATTAAAGATTAGTTTTGTAATATTTTAGCCAAAAATAACTGCATTAAGATCAGTTACTGAAGAAGTGGGCTTATATTGTGAAAAAAAAAAAAAAAAAAAGATTTTCCCAGCCCACAGTTTGTCCTCATGTGTAGCATTCCTTGGGGTATAATGAGTCTCTGTAAGGTGTTATTTGGAATCGTTTTGAAGTGTCAGTTTGGTTTCCCTAAATGTGTAATTCATTCTGGAGAGACTTCATTCAGAACACTGATTTCAGCTCTGCACTGAGAGTCATATTTTGATCTGACTCTTGTTCCTATTATTTTTTATTATTATTTTTTAGCTTCTTCTGTGTTTTTCAAAACATCAGTGGCTTTCCTTTCAGCATTTTATTACATTATCCACACTCAGAACTTCTCAGTTTCTAACATTGCTCTGAGCCTCCTTGGATTGAAGTTCTGCCATTTCCAAGCATGTCGGCAACAAATGAGAGCATCCGCACTATGTACTTGTATCCATTCGTCTCTCCTTCCCTCATCAGCAGTCTTTCACTAGCATTCCTTCCTAAGAAGGAGAGGATTTCTCTTGCTGTCATCCTTATGTGCTTCATGCAGCCTGATCCAAGCCTTTGCTGAAGCAGTGCATGTGATTCTCAAGCCTTCGATGGTGCTGGAAAGCAAATGAAGGCTCTCCATTCAAAAGACTTGAGATGTTATGAGTATCAGCAACCCATACAGAACTGCTGGCAATTAGCCTCAGCACTAAAGCAGAGGTTACGTTTTCCCTTTAAATAAAAACATACGTTAAGATCTGTAGAAATTTCCCAGGTAGAGTACATACCTGGCAGCTTTTTTGAAACTACATTTCACAAGATTGCCTTCAGTCAAATTAAGTCAGTTATTGATTCTTGCCAGCTAATAAAAGAATTTATCTTCAGGATACATTTTTTTAACGTTGTCTTTTTTCTCTACAGAAAAAAAAATGAAACAGAAAATCAAAAATTGCTTCAAAAGATCTGTGTTAATATTTTTCTTTCTTCTTTTACTTGTTTTTAAATGAAGATATGCAGAGTCTTGAGAAGTTATTGAGAGATGCAATAATATACGGCCAGCCTCGAAGCCACAGAGCATGGAGAAAAATTATCATCCTTGTGGAAGGCATTTACAGGTATGTGTACTTCAGACACAAGTACTCTTTATCACTTCTGAGAACAGAATGATACGTTGAGTGAAGCTAATATTGGTATCTGAAAGAAATCTCAAATGAATGGAGGTTAAGTAACATCTGCAGTGATCCTGTTAAAATGTTAATTTCCATTATGAACCCTGGCATAACTTGCAGCAGTGAGATCCTCTGTGTTGTTCTGAATGTTGATTTAGCGAATCACAGTGAGCAGCATGTAGTGTGAGCAGGAGATGCACTGTGACGGCAGGGAGGATAGGGTTAGGAGTAGTGACTCTTGCACCAGAGAGGGGAGCTGGAGCTGTTTGTTCACAGGACATGACATGGTTTAGAAAAAAGCTTTACAGTTCACAGTTATTTCACATGAGCTGAACTATAGTCTGTACAGGTGGGTAGAACATGCCATTTTATTGAGGAATGCTAGTTCAGTTTAGTTGATTAGATTTTTCATAAGGAATCTTTTACAACCTCATGTCATTACAACTTCATGGTCATCAGCACTTTCTTTTTACCTAACATTTTCCATCTGCAAAGAGAACAAATCAGTCCTTATCTAAACACCTGTCACTCAGAGCTGAAACAGGTCAGCAGCAGATCAGCTGATCCAAAGCAGGCTGAACATCCTCTTTCAACCAGAATAAACAGAGCAAAACTGCAAATAAACATAGCTTGGCTCTACTAAAAGAAGGCTCCAATTTAAGGACTTTGATCACACAGAAATTAAGTGGACCACCAAAGTTTTACTGACAAATATTCCCTTTGGTTACATGGCCCAAGAAAATGCTCCAGCTGCTGAGCTTTGTTCAGCTTAAAATCCTTTACTCTGAATATTTACCATTAGTGAGAGAGGAGATAGACTGGTGAGGCATAGATCTGGGCCAAACCCACTGGCTGATGACTGCAATACTTGCAGCTGCATTTCCGGATATATATTTAGTACAAAGCTTTGTTTTCCTCTAGTATTTGTAGTTGGATTTCAAAGATTTCCTTCTCAGAAGTCTGCACATCCACCTGTTAGGATGCTAAATAAAAACATGCTAGGCTTCAGAGAACAGCACCAAAAGGGAACTTTCATTTTAGATAGGAATTGGTGATGGTACCTAATGGTTCATAAATCACTGTTTTTCAATGAGATTTCACAGTCAAATTAATTATATTTCTGCAAAAGTATGTCACTTTCTATAGATTGCCAGAAAAATATCAGACAGACAGGGAATCTGATATTGTATTTCTTTGTTCCTGCCTCATTTATTATCACCGTCACCCTGTAAGAGCATAACACTGTTAAGACCACTCATGTCCTGAGTGTCAATGCTTGTGAAAGGCATAAAGTAAAAAAATAAAGTAAATGAGTGAACAACAACAACAAAAACCAGAAACAAAACCAAAGCTCAGCTCTCTAATATTCTGTCACTGGAAACCAGCCCCAGCAGTAGTCAGGTTGGTTGGTTAGTTGTTTTGCTAGTCTAAACTGATCAGGAATTAAAGATTTTGCTTTGGTTGCAAAGCATGTCTGCTCTGGCTTGAGGGAGAATGCCACCACACCCCTCCGTGCTGTGTCCCTGCCATCACTGCCAACCCGAGATTCATGCAGCTGATCTGTCCTTTTAGTACTGCTGAGAACAGACTTACCAGCCATGTAGTCTATGTAACTAATAACATTTCCTATGCAAAAGAAAAAGCTGGAGAAAGACATATTAGAAATAAATCTTACTTCTTTTGTGTGCATGTTTTTTCCTTTCTTGGCCCATGATTTTTGAAGTAGACTAAAATTTTCCAACCCCAATGTTGGCTAATGTTAGTTCTCTTGAAGATCTGCCAGATGCCAAATGAACGTTCATTTAGAGGATTTAAGAGAAGGCAGACTGTTGTTAATGCATTCTTAAAACAGTTAATATTGCTTTTTTATTATTTTTCTTAAGGAGTTAAGTAAGTTTTAGTTTGGGGACAACTAATATAAAATTTAAAACTTGTTCAGAGCCATTTTCCAAGTTAAAATATCCTGACTTGCAAGTTTGGCTTGGCAAATTTATACAGAAATGCATTTTCCAGAGATGCAAAAGAAATGCTAAGCTTTCCTATTTAATATAAGTATTTCTGTATGGGACACCATAGTCTTAGTAAGGTAAAGTTAATGGTATGGAAAAAAAATTGCCTTCTGTTTGCATTAAGGGTATGTTAAAGTATTTACGCTGCTCATAAGCGTGGACTTAGCAGCTGGCAAAATTTGAAAAGGGCCATTGTTAGCCAACACGAATATTTCTGGAAATCAGACTTGTGTTTGAAACCGTAAGCCACAGATTTTCGTTGGTTACAACTAAAGGCAGAATTGGCCTCTTGACTTGGGAAGCACCCAAGCTACATGTCAAGCAAATAGCAGTAAGTATATGATTGTTTGCTTTTAATGTATCTAACACCTTAAAAAAAAAAATCATCAGAAGTAAATGTAACTGCTAGTGAAAGCTGCTCCTTGACTTAGACTAGCCTAGGAGCAAATACATTTCATTTTTCTTCCAAATGGAGAGACCATCCAGCCATCAATCTTCAGCTCAAAATGCATGAACAAGTTTTGGCAGTGTCTAGAGCACAAATTAAAGTGACTTGCTAAATCGTATTTCTATTATTTAAATATCCAGCTAATGTTTTTCTTGGCTTCTACTATTTCCAGTTCAGGATTAATCAGTTATTATGTGCTTACATAGTTTCTGGTAGATTTCTGCTCTCTTGCACACACATTTACCTAGGAGTCAGATTGGCTGAGGATGAGGGCGGGACTTATGAGGCACCAGAAAGTCATCAAAACAAATGATTTATTTTTCCCCGCTTTTGATTTAATTTGAGTGTATTTCCTTCCAGCTCAGAAAACAGCTCTCTGGTTAATTGGATATTATCGAGTTCTTTTTCACATGCAGTAGAAATTCCTTGAGTTTCAATGACAGTACCGTAGGAAATTTATTAGGGTTATATTTTTGTTTCCTTGGATTAGATGGTAGGACATTAGAAAAGAAGGGGCTAGCATTTAATGTCCTTGGCCAGGGACTAGCATTAAAGGTTAACATTTCTACATACAGTGTATGGTATTGTGTTGGAGTTTCCTTAAACTGTTACTCTAAATCACAAAACAAAGATTGTTGTATGAAAGTCCAAGGTTTATGTAAGAAAATAATATTTAAAGTAAATAAAAAAATGCAGTGCACATATTTTGGGAGTAATAGGTCAGGAAATGAGGGATTTCCCAATTATAAAACAACCTGAAAAAGGAACAGATAATTTTTCAAATGTTGAAAGGACTGTAATGCTGGTGCATATATAGAGAAGCTGAGTGATGGAATTATGAGGAAGATAAGAAGTTGAATGTTGGTAGATTACTTTTTCTGATAGAAAAAAAGGATTGAAACTATGTTACCGCAGTAGATTGTAGTAAGCTGTTTTTCTGATAAGTTTCAAAATAAACTGGACAATACTTGTTGCCAAGGGCAAGCTTGTATTCCAAGAGGGATGGCCAGCACAAATACACACCTCCTGTCTCTCACCACGCCTGGCTGTAGAATTCATCAGCTGCTTCAGGAAGACACTTGGTGGCTTGTTGGGATTGAACCAAGCCTCAAAATTCACTGATCCCAAAATTTTGAGTTACCTCCTCATGTCTAAAAGGAGATCAAACTGAGTGCATACTGAAGCAAGCTCTTCTGCCCACCCTCTGAGCAAGGAAGATGAGGGTAGGCTGCAGTCTAGAAGCTGTACATCCATGCAGTCAAGCTAATACTTTTTGCTGTGTGACAGGATGTAATGCCACATAATGCTAATGTCTGGCACAGGCAGACCCAGCTTATGTTCATCTGCACACAACTCTTGCCTGAGCAAGACATGCCTGAGCAGATCTGGAAACAGATTAGTAGTTTTATACAAGTGATGCAGCCAGACTGAGACAGAGACACTGCACTTTGTTCACTTCTAGCTTTCTGGTTTAAACTCGGTTGATATCAATATTTACTGGAGGATTTGGTAAACTTTCCATTTGGACTACCCAAGGGGACACATGAAATGAGTTTTATCTCTGAGCAATTCTAAACAGAGCAGTTTTTGTATCACAGACCATCTCCCAGAGTCAAAAGCAAAACCAGGAATAGAGTAGCACAGAAACAGCTCTCATCTCTGCTATCAGGAGGGCTGAGGCCTGTTTGAATAGCATACAGAAAATATACACAAAACCAGCAGTGCTCTATATGCCCCAAGGATGCTTCAAGCCCTTGTTAGGATCTCTGTCAGCTGTTGTAATGTTTATGTCAGCCAGTGTCTTTCAAGAGCACTAACTCAACACTGAAAATGGCAAATGCACAGTAAATCAAGTTTTGTATTTTTAATTTACCGTTTTTGTTCTTGTCTTTTTAAAGATAAAAGCTGTTTTTCCCACCTGAATCTCCATGAGCCATTGTGATGTGATGCCCGTGTGAATGTGGAAAAACTGTTACTCTCCTTTTCTTCCTCAGCTATTTCTGGAAGACACAGTGGGGGGATGCTTCTTTTTCCTGCAGATGTGCTCCTTGGTCCTGCGCTTTCTCTCTGACCGCTTAGCCAACCTGCAAGCTGAGCAGATAGCCAGAACTGCCCTCCCTAGCATGTAGGATGCTGCATCCCCACGCACACCCAGATGCTTGGTCTAATTTTAAGCTAATGATTTGACTTGGGGTCATGTGAGGACTGCAGGTTCTGCTCTTGTACTCATTAAGAAAATAGCTGTGGTGGTTCACGTTGCTTCTCCCAGAGCTGCAGAGTGCTGCTTGACTGCTGGAGGGCTCTGTCCCCAGCACGGGGTGACAGGAGGTAAAGCTCAGTCCTCGAGAGCTTGCAGCACAAGCCTGTCTGCCCTTTGCTGCAAGAAACTGTGGTGCTATATATGTCCCTATGGCTGCTGCTTCTATGGCTGGGCAAGGCAGAAAGGCAGGATCTGCCAGCAGTTGCCTGACACCCAAAAATATGCCTCCAGGTGGACACAGCCAGGCTCTCTGAACCTGACCAGCACAGGCAATCCTTGTCCCTGGACTCTCCCCAGTACTGTTCATTCAAACTAATGGAGACCTGCTGATGGGCAGGGAACAAATATCTCCTAAACTTCAAGCTGTTTCCCGGCTTACTCAGGAGAAAAGGAGGATACAACTTGTAAAAAGTTGCCAACACATCATTCATGGTACTGACAGATCAGTTTGAGTGACAGTCAGAAGAGTCTGTGAAAGCCACTGGCCCAAGATCACAAAACTGCCAAGAAGTTGTATTGAACACACTGCTCATTTTTTCATGCCATCTGGGAGCAAACCTGACAGTTTTGCTGGCCTGAAACTGTTGTAGCACATGCAACTAGATACACCTTAGCCTCAGGTGGTAGCCACAGAGTGCTTGTTTCTGGGGTGCATGGCGCGCTCAGTTTGGGTTTGATAGGAAGTGTTTAGCATTTAAAGGCCTGCTCACTAGACCTGGTGAAGAGAATGTGTGTAACTCATGAAGTGAATGCTGAGTGCATCAAATCATATCCAAGCACAACCTTAGTTGTCCCACAAAGACATAACAGTCTTCATAGCAATACTATTGATACATTGTCTTTATAGAGTTTGAGTGCGTTTCTTCATCTCCCAGAGCTTTCATTCTGCTGTACAGCTCTCCTGTGCTTTCTAAGTTACTGATCTAATTACCTACAATACAGAAGATTTATCACCTTCTATTGTTTCTAGAGCTTTCTGTACACCGTTAATGGAAGTTTAGAATATTTCTGTTTCCTACATGACCTTAAGAAAATAAACAGAAAAAGAATGGAAATATTTTTCCATTCATCTGGCAGGAGCAACAAGAGTGGATGTGAATTACCTTTTCTAATCCACGATTCTCACCACTCTGAAGACTGAGGCTGCTCTGAGCTATGGCACTGTCTGTGCATTTCATGTGGGTTATGTTAGAGCCAATTCCTCTGTACCAGGGTGATTTTTCTCCAGATTTATTATCCAGAGGTGTTGGCACAGTAGCAGTAGATAGATGAAGAAAGGACCAGACCGTGAATTACAGCAGCTCCTTATAATTCATTACAATACATGTATTTTTTTGCAAATGTAATATGCTACTTTGAGTGAATATCTTCCCCTCACTTTGTACTTTTCCTTCTCTTTTATGCATGTTAGCAATTCACAAATGTTCAAGGACTTTCTGACTCTTTTTATTTGCTTGAATTCTAAAATCATTTTACTTTTACTCGTTGTTGGAACATGTTTGCAGTGTTTCTTTGAACTATAAATACAAATCAAGTTTGCAGAAGATCTTCCACGGGGTAACTGCACTATGCACTTAATGCCTATGCTATTTTGGCAATATTTTAAGGAGAAAAGGAGACGTAGGATTTGTTGTTCATCTGTGATTCTCTCCACAGCATGGAAGGGTCCATTGTGCAGCTGCCAGAGATAGTCTCCTTAAAGAAGAAATACAAAGCCTACCTCTATTTGGATGAAGCTCACAGCATCGGTGCAGTGGGAGCAACGGGACGAGGAGTTGTGGAGTACTTCGGTATGAATCCCGATGATGTTGACGTATTAATGGGAACATTCACAAAGAGCTTTGGTGCAGCCGGAGGATACATAGCTGGCAAAAAGGTAAAAGGAAAACACAAACATGTCAACATCAAGGGGAGAAAAAATACTTTCTCGTTGCATGCGATAAACTTCTTTATCTTTTTACAGGAGTGCAATTCTAAAGATAGTGCCACTTTTGTCTGAATCCTAAATGCACATCAAACCATCAGAATGTCTTATTTTTGTCTCATGTTCATATTATGTAATTTGCTTAGGTCGGGTATTTCCATGCTACCCGGATGATTTTTGTTTGTCTTGGAAAAGTTTAGTAACTTTGTGGTTGTCTAAATGTGCCTCACTACATTAATTTGCATGCAGACCGCTTGTTACTTCATTTCACGTTTTTAAACAGCATGAGGAGCAAGATTGAGAAATCAAAGCCACAGTTTCATCTACCGATAATAAAATTTCTGAACAGTTGTGGATTGTCATAGCTGCGTTTTTAGGATGGAGAAAGAGGATTTACTTGAGGATCTCTCGCAATAGGAGCAACTGTGACCTCAATTGCTCCACATGCATTGACAAAACAACCTCTTGTCAACAGCAGATGTCAACAGAAAGTAGAGCTGAGCTTGTTTTAACAGGGAGTGTAGAAGAGAAAGTGTAATCAATGCCATTGTGAAACGTCATCGTTTTTATTGCTTAGCAGAGATATCAAGTGGTTGCTGGTTATTTACCCTCCTCATACCCTCAAAAACACTTTAATGTATTTCTTAAGTAGTTTACTGAATGAAGAGAAAGCCTATTTAGACAGTGCATATGGATATTGTCAGGAAAGCATTGATAAGGTAGCACTTGAGTAGAATAAAAGGGATATAAGAAAGTATAAAGCATCTATTTCTCACCATCTTTTGGGGGTTTTGCACCTGGAGATCTTAAAACAGACTATCATAATGCAAAAAGAATCAACTTTCTTTTGTTTGTTTCCTGAATTTATGTCTGAAGATTTGACTTTTACAAAGGAAAATCGGCTAATGTACCTAGAAATGATAGGATGCCTGAATCTGTGAAGAAATGTCTGAAGCAATTCATCATCTAATCCTTGGATGTTTTCTTAAAGGAAAGCGGTCACTCTTTTCACAGCTGGTGTATTGCTAAGCTTTGCCTTAGGCTTCTGGGCCTTGGCAGCAGCTGCTCACCTACCTTCATTTCTGCAACCATAAGCTTACAGGGGTTCTCTTTGCTGGGTTAGTATGAGCACAGAAGCTTTCTTAGCTGCTTGGTTAAACCCTTAAGATTACAATTGCAATGTAGCAATGCAAAACATACATAAACTTAGGAAAATCTTTTTTCTTAGCACTGGAGTTTCAGCATAGACTTATGCAACTTTTATGGCAATAGTTTGTGTCAGTATCTTTATTTTCTGGTGGCATTTTTTTCTCAAAGCCTGTTTTCAAGCAGACGTCATCCCTTTCTCACTACCATGCATATAGCTTTTAGTGCAGTAACCGTTACTCGGCAATTTCCACTATGAAATATGTGCTGTTGTAGCAGTGATAGTCTTAATCAAGCTCTGAATTCCTACTCTGTCCCTGCATTCAGGAGAGTTACTGGTGCTTTAAAACATGCCTACAGCACAGCAATGCTTTTGCTAGGACCATGGATTGTGCTTTTAGTTATACAGGGAAACGTTAAAGGAGCTGTACAGACTGTAACATGACTGGACCTGTCACACTAATAGGAAGTTTATGTTGTAAGAAATGTATATGCTAATAGCCAAAGACAGATTCCAGTAGGGCTACTTTTCCTGTATTAGGTCTTGTGGCGGGGAAACTGTGCTGGTGTCATGTAGGTTTTATTTCATTCCCATTCATAGATGGACTGAGCAGTATTTTAAAAGCAACTCTTCATTGGCCTTTAAATGATTTTGGCTCCTTTATAATAAATCTCAGCGCATACACATTGTTCTATTTCAACTGTAATTGCCTCACTTAAATTGCAAAGTGCTTGCACTTGCCTAATGTTTCTTCAGGCTGTGTATTAATGGGAGCAGCCAAGAAAGTAAACAGCTGGTGAAACCTCCTCTTTTTTAGCATGTTCTCACTCTGTGTTAGTTAAGAGGGAGATCTGCTGTTTGGGCACCTCCAAGTTCATTCATACTTTGTTTCCCTTGTGTAAGGGCCTCGTGGATTTCCTACGAACTCATTCTCACAGCGCTGTGTACGCCACATCTATGTGTCCACCTGTGGCAGAGCAAATCATCAGAGCAATGAAGTGTCTCATGGGGTTAGATGGAACAACGCAAGGTAAGCCACCCTCTTTAGCCTTCATGTTATTTCAATTACACCTACTGTGTACAGGTGCACACAGAATGTCACCCAGAAGGAAACCGAGAAGATAATGCAATACAAAGGGCATCATTTTTACTGTACAATTGATGTCCAGATTATCACCTTTCTAGGTGCTGTCAGCTATACTACTTTTTCCGCTCTCATTTATGTGCAGCAGAGATGGAAATATTCCTGAATTCTGACTGCGAACTACCACCCATAGTCACCAGCCTTGCAGCAACAAATAGAAAAAGCACATCAATTGCCCTTTGAGTAGGTTGTCTGACTTTGCAGGAGGTGTTCGGAAGAGCTTGCCTCCATGAGTTGCCTAGGTGACGCCACCTCAGCTTCTTTATAAGTGTGAACCTTTGAAACTGCAAGCATCTTGAGTATGGCGCAGAACTTCTACATGGGTGTGTTGGATGTTAAACTGTGGTATGAGATGATGGTTATAATAGTTCCCACCTTGCAACAGAATTGGATATGGTGTCTTCAAACTAGTTTTGAAATATGCTTTGTCCACCTCTACTCCTCTACACCTCTCTACTACTCTGTGCCTCTTGGCCGTCTCCCCCAGAAAAACATGTACATGGCATCTTTACAAAATATTATGTTTATATATATTTGCTGAAGTTGCAGATGCAGCCACAGTCCAGTCCTCTGTATAACATGCTTTCTATACAGCACACAACAGAGCACACAACTGTGATATATCTGCTACTGTTTCAAAGTGATCCTGATATGTAATCCATGTTTGAAGCGTTAGTTCGTATCTTGGAGAAAAGCTGGTGGTTTTTGAATTTGTATAGTCTTTGTCAGCAATAGCTGAGTATCACATCATTGTGCAACATGCACATGTAGATAAGACTCTGCTGTGAATTGCAATCTGTTTTATTTTGTCCCAGCAGCACTGTGCTGTTTTCTCTTACCTAGCATAGGACTAACAGCAATTCTGTATTTAGCCCTCCCTGGTAGGTTTGACTGGGGGTTAGGTGTGGTTGGAAAGAAAAAAAAAAAGTGAGAGGATATAAGATAACACCGTACTGCTCTGCATTATTCTGCTAGTGGCCTAGAAGTTGGTTTCCAGCCATGATAGACAAGAGACTATTGAGATGTTTGTCACAGCCCTTCAATGAGGCCAGAGCTTACAAGGCCTCAGTGAACAAAAAGAGGGACACAGAATCCAGTCTCAGTGCCAAATTCTGCTGAGTCTAGTAACAAAGTGCAGCAGAATTCCAGTGGAGGAAGTGGTGCTTTGTCATTTCGACAGAAAAGGCAAGTTGGAAACTGTAGTTACCCTTCTCAAGTGGAAAGGTCAGGGCGATGTATGCTAATGTCTACATCCTGTTCCTTGTAAGAGACCACTCTGACATGTTTCTTCTACCTTGGGAACTGTGTGCAGCCCATCCTGCTGTGCTATGTCCTGCACTGGTTGTAGGAAATGCTGCCGTCAGAGGGCGGCCTTACACTGAGCCTTTCCGAGAGTGCCGTACTCGGGGCTCTCCTAGATGCTGCATCTAAGATATTAAACACACAGAGCATTTCCAAACCTTCAAAGCCCCTTACAAGTGACCTTTCAGCTAGCATGGTTCTGCCTGCAGCTCAGTGCAGGCCAAGGGAAGAACGTGGTTCAAGACAGAGCCTTTTAATGTGTCATGTCTGACTGTCTTAGGGCTGAAGAGTTTGCAGTGTCTTCTGTTTCAGAAGCGGTGTTCTTTAATGACACAATGTTTGTATTTGTGCACAAAGTGCTTAGTAAGTGTCCTGCAAATGCTTTAATAAATAGTGTTCTGTTCTTTAAGATTTGTCTTGCAATGTGAAATGTAAATAAATAGAAGAACAAATGAGCAAACAAATGTCATAGCTTAGAGTACTGCACAAAGGCTAACAAACTGACTGTGATGTGTAAAAACACTTCTTGCCCTTCTGAGCCAGACTCATTATTTTAGTCTGCTATGTTTTCTTTCATGTGGGCCTTCCTTCATTAGGCTGCTCTCTGGACTACCAAAAAGAACACGAAAACACGGGAAGAGCTGTTGTGCTGACCCACACTACGATGCTGCTTAGGCATACAGAGAGAGGAGTATGGTGACTCAGAAAGGAGAGGAAGAGAGAGCTCTGTCTCTTCTATATAGTTTTGTTTCCAAGGACAACAGTGGATGAGTTATCTTGGTCTGCTGCCACAGAGAATGGTGAACCTTGGGTATGAGCTGTCCTTGTGGGAGCATAAGCCATGTAGCAGAGACACCGGGCGGAGAAGTTTCAAGTGATAATAGTCCCTCTGTGGAACTGAGATCCCATGGGTTTTCCCTGAAAGCCTGATGAATTGGTAAAGGGAGTTTATTTTGCAATTTACTTCAAATAGTGTTCCCTCCCAGGGATAACAGGAGATCCTTTCTAAGGACATCTGCTTTGGTGACTTGTCCTCCAGAGGGCGTTTCTGTAGGGTAGGGAGCCTAGCAGAAAATACTGCCAATGTTCTGGAAAATAATGAAACTATAGTTTGCTAGAAAGTTCTGTGTTAACTAGAAGGTGCTTCCTGAGAGGGGTTTGAAATAATAGGATGACAAAGGTGTTAATTCAGCTTGTTGTGAACTTCACAACTGACACTTTAGTAGGTTAATAGAAAACCAGGGGAAGAAGGATTGATTTGATCATTTAAATTGCTGCTCTCAAAATACTTTATTCTGTACTTTTTGCATTCACAGTTTTCTCTTATTTTCTTCCATATCTTGTCAGTTACTCACCACAGTCCTGTTAAGCAGCTGATTTACAAAAGAGTAGGATAGTTGAAATTATACAGTGAATAATGCAGTAATACTCTTTGGTTTTTATCCTGGTTTGTATCCAAATGATTGATCTCCCATATTTTCTTCTTTATTTTCAGTTATTAAAAGTATGATTGCTTGGAAAGTCAATCATAGAATGGCTTGGGTGGGAAGGGACCTCAAGGATCATCAAGTTCCTACTCCCCTGCCACAGGCAAGGTTGGCAGCCGCTAGATCAAGTACTAGATCAGGTTGAAACATTAATGTCTTGATAATATGATGTCTATCTCCTGCAATTTGATTATCTTAAACTCAGTAAAAAAGATTGGGAGCATAGTGCAGAGATAGAGCCAGCTATTATGGTTGTATTCTTTTGCCATGTTTTCTGCTGTGATTTGAGAGAACAAAGCACAAGAAACGTTGAATTAGGAGAAGATAGTAATTCCCTTAAAGATGATGAGCACTGTTGTTTCCTTCTGGCAAAGAGAGGTAGACTGGGGTCACTATGACAAAGTTCTTTGTTTCTTGAGTTACTTCTATCAGAAGAGAGAATGACAACAAAATTTGCAAAGGTATTTCCTTTTTCATGTAAAATCATATTTTTAATCGAAGTGCAAGTCCTGGCATTTTTCAGTGTCGTGCTTTACAGGACTCTGACAATCAATAGCTGTTAGAACAAGACACATTTATTCCTGGTAGCATAACACCATAGGTATTATCATAGTTCCTACAGCAGAGTTGTTCAGAAGTATATGAACTTGTGGCAGCTGTGTTTCCTTGAGTAATGTGATAAGACAGCAAGTTCCACAGTTCAACTCATATGGTCTGTAAGAAACTCATTTTATCCTTCCTTGTGACCTTTTCATCCCAAATGTGTCTCTCCTTATTTATCAGAAGATATGAGAAGCAGAATTTCCTTTGGCGTTTACTCTTTATAATTCATAGTATAAATATTCTCCATACATTCTCCTTGTGGCTTCTCATTCCACCACTGCAGATACCTCAGGAAACTGAGCAGCTGCCTTAGTGGTTTTAGCCCTACAGTGAGACTGTAGTTGACTCAGGGAGCTTGGACCTATGCGAATATTCATGTGCACTTGCTTGTTTGCAACACAGCACCTCCAGCTGTGACCTTGGACCTTTTTTTCCCCTTCTGCCCGAGAATACCAAAAGCACTTTTTTACGCTTGAATTTGATAAGTAAAGAATAAAACCTCTCATCAGACAGAGTTAAGATTGCTAGGAAATGTAAGACAAATTTCTTAATTGCTAAATAAATTATAGCAGTATAAATATCAATTTGTAGCCTTTCCAAAGGCATTGTTTTTCTATCTGATGCATGGTATACAGAAGTTCATCAACAGCAATGGGCATTTTCATGTGTTTTTATTGGGACACTGCAAAACTTAAAGCTATATCCTCAGGTATCTACTTGTCTACTTTAAAAGGTAAATGTTGTTTAGACAGAAAGTGTTTCTTTAAGTTGTTAATGTACTTTGCCATTTGTGATGATTGATTTATCTTCTTGCAACTACTCATTTTCATTCCTGTTTGTAGCAGATCATGAGTTCTTGCATTTGAGTGCATTCAGATTGCAAAGAAGCTGCAGAACACTGTTTTCTGTTTCGGCCTGGCATTAAGAGGATCTGGTTTTAAAAGGTTCCTTTTTAAGACATTTCCATCTGCCTTAGATTTTTGCATAACTGGTGGACCAGCTTCTTAAACATCTCAGTTTCCAACATTTTCCACTGCTATCAGAGCTCAGCAACCTTTTGAGAACATTATCTTTGCCTTAGTTTCACACCACTATAACCTGACATAAGCCAGCACTGAGAAGGGCAGACTGGAACTCCTTTTAGCCTTTCTCCCCATTCCTAGCCCCTCGATCGTGCCCCTTTTCCTTACACACCGACACTAGTGTTTGTGCAGCCATGCAGTGAACTGAGTCAGGGAACTGATCTCGCTGAAAAATAACCGAAGTTCCCCACAAATGGTTAGCCTACAGCCAAATGGTTCCCTGAGCCAGTTTGCCATATGGCTGGATGAATCCTAGTGCCAGGACTTGAGCAGCTGAAGCCAAGGGGAACGATCCCATTTTCAGCAAAGTAAATCTGTGCCAGACTCAACTGATCACGAAACTATTCTGTAAGCTGTAATACTGCAGGCTGTGCAGTGACAGACCCCTTGAACCTGCTTGAAACAGCTTGCAGAAACAGGCAGACAAAAAAAATATAGCTTTTTACTGTTCCCTCTCAAATTCACCCCTTGTTGCTGCTTCATTCTGAGATGATTGCTTCTCTTGGGTCCCCATCAAGCAGAATGCTTGAACTCTGCTTTAATTTTAAGTAAGTTAATATTCCCAGTAAGTATGTGCCTACATTTAGAGCACTGAAGCGAATTTAGTCCCTCTATGTCCAGCACTGGCTCCATGACTAGCAGAGTGTGACAGTGAAGATGCTAACGCTGGTAATACGTTGTTACAATTATTTCTCTAAGCTGAACATCACAGATGTTCTCTCAGCAGTGGATGATGAAACAGAGCTCACTTCTGCTGTCTTTACTTGGAGTGGGACATGCCATTCCAGTGGAGCCGCCTGCAGTGTGATCCACCTTCCAAAGGAAGCCAAGCATATCCAGGGATGGCCCAGTGATATGAACAAGAAGGGAATTTGAAATAATAGTATTTACAGTGGGATTTTCAAGAGCTCTGAGGATTGATCAAATCCTGACTCTTTTGAAGCGACTTTTTCCATAGTCAAGTTAAAGCAGTGCCAAGTCCTTTAGCAGATCCTGCCCATGGGTAGGTCTCCCTGTATTCACAACTAAGCATTAATTGCAGGCAAAGGAGGGATATGACCAGCCTGTGAGCTCTTCTGCACACCCCAGAGGTCAGTGTATTGGATGATTCGCAGCCTGCCCCCAGTAGAGAAAGCCATGCTTTCCCCCAGGACAGTGAGACACAGCTGCCTTTCCAGAGTGTCTTTGCTGCTAAGACTGAGTACAAGGAGCCTTCCTCCATTCCAGATGCTGCTTGCCCAAGGAGTCCTGCACTGCTATCAGCCCAAGGAGCATGAAGAAGAGAAGTGCCCTTTCTAACTGTGTTTAGGTCATTGACATTTCAGAAATACCTAGTGCGATACAGATGGGGCACATGGAGCACTGGCTGGCTTTCAACTGAGAGACTGGTGTGCTTTGAGATTCATCACCTGTGCTGGGAGAAAATAAGGCTCAGATAAGGTTGGCTGCTCTATCCCTGTTTTTGTGGGGGACACTGAATGCTGGCATCTGAATGTAGATGAAGTGCTGGGTAGGTGTAATTGGCTCATTTAAGAAATAAGGTAAAAATGACAGTATTTGTACAATCTCTCTGTCTGCTTCAACTGATGTTGCCACTTATTCTTCCTGTAGTCTGCTCTGGAAAGTGTTTTGCAGCACTTCACAGTTAAAATTGAACCGACTAAGTAAGTCCTTAAGGGCTTATTTAGCAGTTGAATTAAGTTGAAATTGCTAGGTTTATAGCTGGCATTAGATTGGAGGAGAAAATGTCTTCACTTCTCTCCAATTCATAGCAAAGTTGTTTTTTATAAAGATTTTTTTATCTGAGAACATATTTCCTTTAGGCACCCCACTTTTATAGCGTTCTATTGGTGATTTAATGCACATGGAGGTACATGTGTGTTACTCTTGTAATGGAACCAGAGGGAAAAAGAATCTGTCCATCTGCAACAGTTTAGTGGGGAAGAGCTATTGTTTTCCAAATTTTTTTTTCAGCCTATGCAAGTTTGCTTTCTTACTATCTAGTTAGTCAAGAAGGGCAGGGAGTAGAGTTCTGCATCCAAGGAACACAGATTGAAGAGACACGCTGACACTGGTATGTGATAGTTTGATTGTGTGACTAATTACCTGAGAATACCCAATGAAGCAGCAGCCAGAGGAGATTAAAGCAGGTGGATTTGTATCCTGAAGAGTCCACCGCATGCCAAAGAAGAGAGCAATGTGGGATTACCTTCTTTGGAGTGATTTCAGGAAAAAATAGCTCTCCTTCAATTAAAATACACCTGAGATCTGGATAGGAAAGGTTACAGGTTGCTTATTCCTGTTTTCAATATTCTGAGTCAGACTTTCCATGGTTGGAAGCCTACAGGAAGAGTTCAAAGGTAGCCTGTTTGTGCAAGAACTGAACACAGCCAGCTTCTCCCTTATTAAAACCTTGCGGGAGGAAAAAGCAGGCATCTGTAAGAGGAAAGTGAGCTTTTGTTTCAGAGAGCTGATAGTTCTACTACCTCTTCTGCTGCCAGGATAAGGTCCTCAGCTGGCTTAAGTAGCACAGCTCTGCTGAAGTGCATGGAGCTGTGCCAGGTGACACCCGCCTGTGATCAGGCCCTCAGGCCCAAAGTCAGAATGCTTTCCCACTGTCAAACTGCAGAGTGGCTCCTCACTGCAAGCAGGTCTGTAGCCTAGCCCAGCATGCAACCTTTCACTGCTTCTGCTGCTCCAAGGGGCTCTCTTAAAAAGTCTCTTGCTTCAAAGGAGTCATGAGCAAGCCATCTATCTTTTATCGTTTCCTTCTCTCTTGCCTTCTCTTGGTTGTTGTTGTTTTCTTTCCTAAACTAAACCATATTAATTGTGAGCTATGAAGCCTTCGAAAAGCCTACGGAGATTAATGAGCTAAAACTGGCAATATGCAATAATGCTTGTCAAATAAAAATACCACTGACATTCTTCCCAGAATTGCCAACACCTTAGAATCTTGCAGTAAATATTTTAAAGCAGTGTAACAAATGTAAACTCTGAATGTACCAGTAGTAGGTGTACTATACAAGTGAATAAGCCAGAACTTAAGTACAATCCCAGTAACCTGGCTATGTATCGCTGTAAGTTCCAGGCAATACAAAGACAACTTGTGAAGCTTAAGAATCCTTTATCCTTCAGTTTTCCCTCTTTATGTCCCTTTTTAATTTAGCTAAAAAGAACATGTGGAGCTCTTAATAAGGTCATGCTCAACCTTAGCTGCAAACTCGGGAGCATTAGCAGGCTTCATTTCAATCAGTGAAGGGTAGTTTTCCTTGTCCAGGCTTTCTGTTCTCTTTGAACATGTGCTGTGCTGTGGTTCACTTGTTTTAGGGAGTATAATGACCTGAGTATCCTCCAAGCTGTGCTGTATACTATTTGCATAGTCTGTGGAGGCTGTAAATCCTCAAGAATTTTGAAAACTAAGAAGTTCTGAACAAATATATTTACTGAGGCTCTGATCCTGTAGTTAGTGCTGTACAGGCAAATTCTTGCCCTCAAATAGATGCAGTTGTATCATTTTAGTTCTGACTCTGCAGATTTTTGCTCATAAAAGGAGGTGGTTAGCAAGGCTAAAAGATGCAAGATCACAGCCTCAAGAATCAAAGAAAATAGTTTTAAATAAAGTGCCTGTGATTAAACATACCACAGTGAGATTTGGACTAAGATCTAATTCTAAACTGTATTCCATCACTTTTATGCTGATTTAATCTGCAGTGTGGGGGGAAAATGGGGCCAGTGAGACCAAAATAAACATTTAGCTCAGATCTGCCTCCATTATCTGTCTTTGGAGGGTCCCATATAGGACAGAAAAAAGCATTGGAATACAGTTGAAAACTTTAAGGGTTTTATTGCTCTTATCAGGACAGCGCATAAGATGGCTGTTTATATGCTGTGTGTATGTGGTCTTTGACCACAAAACTTCACATGAGAAAGGAGAGTGTTGACACTTGGTAAAGGAGTAGGTTCCTCCCAGCCACCCACCCACCAATGTGTAGCAATCGTCTCCTAATGTGCTTTTTTTCCCTCCAGATATATGCGAATGCTCTGATCTTTTATTAGGCTCTTTAATGCATCTCTGCAACTGACATTACTATTTCGAGATGTTCCTAAAATGCTGAAGTGGCTCTTTGGCATCAGCACTGGCTTTCTTCAAATGAGTTCCGTGGGAATTTTCAAAAGGGGACCCGTCCCATCACCAACTGTTCGAGGACATGGATTTAGCAGGGTAGAATTGCAGAAGGAGGTGTTTGATGCTAAGGGGTTGCCAGAAAACACTCTTTCAGCTGTCGTGTTTCTTTTGCTTTGGAGTCTAAGTTCTTGGTACCTAAAAGAAAGAGAACCAAAATGATCAACTCCTATGCCATGCACATATGGTTTGATAAATACCAAAGGGCCTGGAATCTTGCGTGGCTCACACTTTGCTTCCAGCTTTGTGGTAAACAGCTGAATAGAGAGGAGAAGGCAGCAAGTATTAAACTGCATCCGCCAAGAACATCTGCATTTATGAAAACTTTCCCTAATTGAAAATCGAGTAGTTTCAAATGCTGAGCATTTGGAAACTAGCTTAGGGGCGGCTAAGACAGCAAGAAACAGCAGTGGCTGTGAGCCCACAGTTCAGGGCACTCCCCCACTCACCTCCCTGTAAAGTGGGCATACAAGAGACATTATTAAAGTCTTAATGAAAAGGTTCTGTCTTCAGACTTCAGACGCGTTGTCCTGAAGTTCTTTCAGCCCCTTCCTTAGCTACCTCCCCTGCCTCCATCTCTCCTCCCCAGTATTTCCTCCTGGTTCTTTGAGATCTACTACACCAAAAATATTTTTGGAAATACCACAGACTATTGTTTTTATTAGTGACTGGAAAGCTTTGTAGTAGGATGCTTTTGTGTTTCATTTGTTTTCTTTTCTCTGGCACAGCTGTTTTTGCTTTAGCAGCATTAGAGAGATGGTTAAACTATTTGTGGCCTTTTCTAACCCAGCAGATCTCTTCCACTGAACGCTTGAAACTGAATGACTGAAACTGTACCTAACAGGTTGTCTGCGTGGGCAGTTTGTGCATAAAGTTACATATTCACTGGTTTTATGAGATCTTTTAATTTGTTTGGCGTACACGGATCACTGTGAAGCAAGTCCCAGTTTCCCTATAAATTTTCCAGCCAGAGCATTGACAGAACCTTCACTCGGGAAGATACAGAACAGATGAAGCAGTTGATCTTGCTCAGACCTATATGCACTCGGAAATGATTAGTGGAGAAGAGGTTTATGTAGGTGTAGTGATCCCCACCTCAGCCAGGAGGGGAGAGGAAGAAAAGGCACAGCAGGTGCTGCGGCTGAGTGTGGTTGGAGGACAAATCTGCCGAAGGTGGTGTGCAGCAGGCGGAAGTGCCTACCTGGCTGCTGCTTGCAACAGGAGCGAGATGGGACATCAGGAAGCAGGCACCCACTCAGGGAACAGGCAGCAGAAAGCTGTAAGTGAAGAACGAAGGGAACAGAAAGGAAAATAAAATGAAAAAGTAAATGGTGAGTGAAAACAAAATACACTTGTGCAAAGGCAACTTAAAAGCAAATGGAAAAAGAGCAGATGAATTGTACTGGGGACTTCAGTGCTTGTGTGCGGAGAGGTGATCTATGCAATATTGAAAGTATGGGCTGGTGAACAGGAGAAACGAAAGATGGGAATGTAGCTGAGATGTTGTTCCACTAAGTCCCATTCTTACCTCGTGATCCCAGCACATCTTCTGTTGCAGGCACAAGCACCTGCGCAGCTGCACAGTGCCAATGGCTGGAGAATTGATCTGCATGACAGTGCTGTAGCAGTTTTATTTCTGGCTGGATCAGGCAGATGGAGGACCTGGCTTGATTCATTGTGTGACTGCAAGAGCCCAGGGCCAGTGCTGGGGAGGCAGTGGGAAGCAGCAACGCGTGGGTATGGGATAGGGGGCACCATCGCTGTCAACACCATACAGCATTAGAAGTGCAGCGCATGGATCAGCCCACTGATGAAATATAATGCGGGTAGGGTGGGGAAAGGGCATTCTCTAGCCCCTGCCTACAGTAATGATGAGTGTGGCTCTTCCCTTTTGTATGCAGTGGGTAGGGAAACAGCTGTGATTGTCAGAGTTTGCTTCCTTAGTGACACTGCAAAAGAAAGCTGAGCTGACTTTTCAGGCACACTTTCTCTGCTGTTTTTTGTCTTTTTCTTTCTTTCTTTCTTTCTTTTTTTCCATTTAAAATAATTGTTTTCAACTCTTCTGTCTGTTCTGCTGGGGGACATATCTGTGGATTATTGACTGAATGAGGACAATGTGGGAACCAAAATTTGTGTCTGAAATGTTTGAAAAACTACAGTTCTGCAGTATGCTGGAGCACAGCATAGCAGTGGCTCAAATCCCCAGGAACCAGGGCAAGTCTGTACATTGTGTGCAGCAGGACCTATAGTGCATGCTGCAGGACGTGACTGATGTGAGTACAGTAGTTCAGAGATATCAAAGATTAGCCAACACAGGATTTAAGACAGCATATTTTGGATCAATTCAAATTCCTGATAAAATGAGACTTCTTGCCACAGAACTAAAGCTTCTCATTAGTCAACAGTTGTCCTTACTGCAGTAATATGTACGGTCACAACTGGATATAATTCCATAATTTACCTACTCTGTAAATGTTTGCTTGTAGCTGAGTGTTGTCCTGTGAACGTCAGTGCATGGGTTGTTTGATGTAAGTGACAAAACGTATGGAAGGGATGCTCAGGGTGGGCCTCTGGGGTCTCTGGAAAGAACAGGGAAGCATCTCATGGGATTGCCACGTTTTCCACCTGAGCATTCTTCATTTACTTTGCAAAAGAAGGTGAGAACAATTTGTCTTTGAGCTTACCACAGGCTGAGTAAGAAAACTAACTAAGATATGAGGAGTCCTGCAGAATACCTTTAGTGAGAAAATATATGAATATACTGACATATATGTTGAGATCTCTGTTGTTTCTCCTTACTGTGAACTGTGTTGAGAAAGAATGTATCCTATCTATAATGTCCTATATATTTATTGACTCATAACCGCTTCTCTATGCTTATGTGTCATTCAGCAGACTTTATTCAATGCAGTACAGTAAAGGGAATTGTTCACATTTGTATCCCCAGAAGACATGAAGCAAGACTGTTTCAGCCAGAGGGAAGGCACCTCGCAATCACAGAGATGTCAGCTGTCTGTCCTACAATGCCAGAATAATCCATATAGCTGCATTTTGCTCATTCCATGCTTTTATTCTGAATCAAGCAGCAACGTGTATATCTCAGTTGAACTTTTTCAATTGTTACCTACAGCTGTTTCTGGCCCGTTACATTTGCACTGACTGTTCTCCTGACTGGCACATTTCAGGGCTCCAGAGAGTGCGCCAGCTAGGGAAAAACACGAGATACTTCAGAAGAAGACTGCACGAAATGGGCTTCATCATCTATGGCAATGATGATTCTCCTGTGGTCCCATTACTCCTTTATATGCCTGGTAAGATAGGGTAAGTACTGAAAACACCTCGTAAGCAAAACCAACGCCATTCAAATTTGAAGGTTAGTTGTTTTGGTATAGTTTTTTGGTATAGTTGTTTGGGTAGATGCTTCACAGGAGAAACAGCCTCTGTTGGGTGATTTCATGGAATAACATTCCTGACAACATTTACAACTTGGATTTTTTTAACTAGTAATCTTTAAAAGGGATTAATAGCCTTTGGTGTATGAATTGGTTTTGATGGATTCTCTTTATACCCATCTGATATTTGAACAGTGCACAGAGAAGGTGTTTTACCATTCAGTACCCATCGAGCAGCACTTATGCTCTGACACAGGCACAACAAATGTAACAGTCAACATGCAGGGAGTTTTTGCAGGTTGCCTAGTGTGGCCGTGTGCTCTAGGTCTAGTATACACCTCACAAAATGTTCTTAAACAGGCAGAGTAATTGTGGGAGCAATGAAACCATCACAGAGTTTGTTCGATTCCTGATGATGTGCTGGAAACAAGCTCCCAGACCTTCCAAAGGTCCACCTTCTTCAGCATTTAGGGACTGCAAAGACCCACACATTTTGATTTGCACTCAAAGCCTTTGATTGACATAAATGAATCAGTTCCACTCTTCAATGCTCTGCCATCGTATCACCAGTATTTGACACTCATTTGGCTTTGTGAGCTGTTAAACAGCAAAGAATTTGGTCCTGCTGATAAAATTCTGGCTTGTATTGAATTCAGTGAGAATATTACCATCCGCTTCAATTGAAGTCAAGATTTTACCCATTGTTTTATTACACTTGAATGTTTTCTCTTTGTGGTCCGTTTATTGGAGGTAATTTACTTTTGTTTTTTTCTTCTTCCCTCCTTAGGGCTTTCGCAAGACGCATGTTAGAAAAAAATATCGGGGTTGTTGTGGTTGGGTTTCCAGCTACTCCTATCACAGAGTCCAGGGCTCGGTTTTGTGTGTCAGCTGCACATACACGGGAGATGTTAGACACGGTAAGCACAGATGTCCTACTGAAATTAACTTCAGATGCAGAGGGAGTTGGGAGGAGCTGTGTCTCTGTTACTTTGAATCTCAGTAATTCATTTGTACATTTGTTTTTCTAGTCTTGTCACTTGATCTTTAAATGCATTGTAGCCTTATATATTTTATTTTAAAATACAGATTGTGAGACTGTTAACTTACTATGTTCTTCTATTTCTAGTAGTAGCTAACTCTGTCACAACTAATGAAGACGTACATGAAAAACACAGCAAGACAAAAAAGTTAACTGCTAGGTCAAAACTATCAGAGTAGGAAACCTGAACTGATGTGCAATAATTGCAGATCAGTTTTTCCATGC
Source organism: Aquila spilogaster (assembly GCA_024606505.1). NCBI lineage: Eukaryota > Metazoa > Chordata > Aves > Accipitriformes > Accipitridae > Aquila > Aquila spilogaster. The sequence goes on along the minus strand of JANHGO010000073.1, from coordinate 39,698,651 downwards.
CCCTATTTTCATTCTGTATTTCTACATGTTTCTTGAATTGCAGCAGTACATGGGATAGCCTTGGGGGTACAGGTGGAAACTGCAAACCGTATTTGGAATGGTTTAAACCTAATGAGGTTTAATTGGTGCTGTCTGGCCTCTTTCAGCTCTGCAACTTTCTCTGACAGCAGAAATACTGTTAAGAGTACATTGAGACTTCCATCTTAAACCCCCATTCCAACACAGTCAGAAATGTGTTTAAAAAAAAACCAACTCTTTGACATTTTCCATCTCCTCTTCTTGCTGAAGGTCTTTTTGGCTTGGCTTGATATACGTTCCTCATTCTCAGAATAAACCAACTACCCACTTAGAATCAAGCAATGCTGAGGGTAACAGTACATCTCAAGATTTCGTTTTCTTTTCTTTGCACAAGTATGATGCTTAAAGGAAAACAAAAACAAAAACAAAAACCAACCTTGTGAACACAGAAGGCATTTGAGTAGAAGATACTACTTCTTCATGCAGGCAAGCTCCTGTGCCTGCAAAGAGCACCCGACTCCCATTTGCATGCTGAGATTCATATGGGCTTGAGGTGGGAGCCCTGCCTGGCTGACCAGCTCCTGTGCCAGTGTGGGCCCCTCTCAAAGAAATCTGCTTTGCATGTGTGTAGTGCAAAATCCCTGCTGCTCTTAAGAGTGCAGTAGTTATTCGCAGGGTATGATATCATAAGATCGCATAGAGCAGGGCGTAGTTGTGTATGTGTCTTGGTTGCTGTCAGCTTTTACTGTTTGACTGTACAGATTTTGGCTTACATAACTAGTAGAAAGCAAGGAGCTTGAAGATTAATCTCTTGAGGTAGCTGCTTTGCTTTGCTTTCTCACCACCCACCCCAAGTGTGGAGTCCATTACATTTGTAAGCCATCGCTGCATGTTTGCTTCTCCTACCTGCACATCACCGCTTCCTGGTGCCAGCGATGGCCTGAAACACTCCCCATCTATCATTCTTGAACGTACTGTGGTTTTGCCTTGGAAATTGGAGTCATTTCTGTACTATTTGTGGCATTCTTTAAATGTCCTTACATTATGGGGGAATGGAAATGCCCTGAGTTTAATTACACGCAGACTGAAAGGTTTTCTTAGGGCAAATACTTTGTGAACATTCCTAAATCCAGTGTAATAACAGGTAACAAGCACAATGAAAACATCCACCCCCCTTTGGCAAAACTTGCTTTGCGTCTTGGTCTGGAACTAAGAAAAGGAAAGAACCACTTAAAGGGCAAGCTCTCAAAACTAACTTCCTTAATGATTTTGAAGCTATCTTTCTGCATAAACCATTACTGAAATACTGCTCTCTGTTCTTGAGCACATTTCAGTGGCCTAACAGAAACAGGCTCACAATCAAATTTGCTGTTTTCTTTGCCAAAAGGCTGGCACTTCTTGAGTGCGGTTAAGATGCTGCAAGACATTTAACCACTTTTCTGTGATGTAGAGCTCCCTGGCTGCTTCTTTGAATCTACTGAGAGCTGGGGACACAGCTCAGCAAATTGCAATGCAATCCTAATGCATTACTAATTTTGCCTGTGATATTACTACAAGAAAACAGTGGATTGCACGAGAAATACCTAAAACTGTTCAGGGTGTTTACAGTGACTCTGATTAGCATTGTGTTCTGAGTCTCATCCAAGAAATGTATTTCAGTCTCCAGAATCTGTATGGAAACGTTGAAGTATTGCCTTACATACGCCTTTTTCACCAGCAATGATAACTTTTCCCCTGGATTATTATTTGACCTCATGCTTCCAGAATGTCATTCTTTTAATCTGTGCTCACATTCTGACTGATAAAACATGATCTACTGAAGGAGTAAATTCGGTTCTCATGGATGCTATTGTACATCGGTGGCTGAATCTTCATTAGGGGAAACTAAAAGCAACGTTTGCCCTTTATACTCTCTTTATGTGATGATTTTATGGCCTGGTTTTTCTGCTGTAAAATAGAAGATAGTCAAACTCCATATCTTTTCCCAAGGGAATTGACACAGTGTGATGGTTCTTACAGGTTTTGAATGCTCTGGATGAATTGGGTGATTTTCTACATCTGAAATATTCCCGGTATTCCAAGTCATCTCATCCTGAACTGTATGAAGAAACTCTGTTTGAATTTGAAGATTAAGTTTTCCGCCCATGAAGAGAACATTATGATGCTATGAAAGGGGGGGAAACCCAAAAACCAAATACGAATGCATTTCTTCCCTTCTAAGGACAATTTTTGTTTCTCAGTTAATTGAAAGGAGGGAAAGCTTGGTTTTTGCATTTTATTGTATCAAATTTCTGTATTTAAGAGACTGAAATATTGATACAGATTTGCCTCCCAGGAGATCTGTTCTTCTTATGGTATTTTTTATGCAGAATGAATGCATCCATTGATCATGTTGCTAGCGTACAGCTTTCGTTACGGCCCCTTTTTATGAAGAGGCTTCAGATAGTCCTAATTTTGACTGAAAGAATAAAGTTTAAAAACTAAGTGGATCCAGTGTAGTATGGCAATATAACTGAGCTTCATCAGTGAAACTGAATTCTGTCTGTTGAAGAGCATAAATCAGGACATCGCTGTGGATTGCTGCAGAGCAGAAAGTGACCTCTTAACTAATTTGCCCTATCATGCCTTCTTCCAGGGACAAAAAATGCTAGAAGGCGGCTAATGCTGAGAACAAGAAAAGTTACCTCATCTGATGTTTCTGACAACAGATTATGGGAAAGGGAAATGTCTCCTCCCCTCCACAGACCCTTTCTCTGCCACTTCAATACACTATAAGCTTCATAACGTACAAAAGTTGGGGCTTAGAAATAAAGAAATGCTTTTATTCTAATGTATTTGACCTACAGCCTTCCACATCTTATCACGGGGAGCTCCTCAGCAGGCTTGCTCCCTTTTCATGTAGCAGCAGTAAATAATTTTAATAACCGTTTAACTTTCCTGTAAAAACCTTGATCAAAACAGTCAGATACTTGCAGTTCACAAACTGCAGATGACATTTATGGGCCCATTCCTAAGTTTCCTGAACTACTTATGGGCTTAATAAATTCACTAACAAGTACATAATGCCCAAGCTGTTAGTTACACAGAATGTGACGTTCAGGATACTGTGAGCAGTTCTCCCACCTGTTAAATTGAGAGCTCCGCCATTCCTAACTGCGCTGAGGTCACCCACCTAATAACATTTCTTGAGATGTTCTTGTCTGGTTTATGCGTGTCAGGGGTTGTTTTGCTTGTCGAGCTGCAGGCTTTTTGAGTGGTTTATTTTTCAAATAATTGATTATGCCATCTGAGAGGAAGACGTCCTTGTTCTCCTTTCCACTGCTCGAGTGACAAATGCTCAAAGATGCTTGGAGGAAATGTTATAGTCTGCAGCTTCCCTGCAATGCCTTCAGCAGCAGAACCGTCAGCCTCATATAGGCTGGGTAGTTGGAGGGAGATTGTAGCTTTTTCCCTTTTCTGTGGTGTTGAAAAGTGGTTCTGCAGCTTTAAGAACGAACTCCAAACCATTCCACACTATCAAATGTCATTGTAAACACATCAGATGAGAGATGTTTAGGTTTCTGTTGCACAGATGTACCACACTTTCATGTTCTCTTGAAAGCTGCGGTGTAAACTTAACCCACAGCTGCAATATTAGATTTAAGAACAGTACAATTAAATTGCGGAGTACCAATTACACTATATTACTCTCTGCTTGTTAAAGCTGCTTTCAGGATATAACAAGGCTGATTGGTTATGAGGGGCCACTTTTTGTTGGGTTTTTGTTGTTGTTGTCATGCAAGTTAATAAAAATCCAGTGGTGCTATAACTTTAAGAACTGATTACAACACATTCTATGATATCAAATGTTGGCTTTAGGAGACATATATCAAGGGCTGGGGCGGGACTAAGTGGTGTCGTATGATTCTTCGCTCTGGTAGATGGACTTGAAAAGCATTGCAGAGGTCTGAAGGAGCTGCGTTTGTGGATAAGAGCAAATTCAGTGTATAAAAGTGTTATAATGCTCAGACACAGGACAGGGAGAAATTAGGGAAGGTGGACTTTGTCTTTAAGTAACCTGGCGATTTGTGATTTACAGCTTTGCTACATGCAGGGTGAGTGCACTTACCGCGAAGGAGATGGGCTGAAAAATTTCTGCAACCTGTTCCTTGAGGAAAAGCACTGAACGTGATATATTGCATTTTGATCTCCGTTGCAGAACATCTGCGGCCAGATCCTCAGTTGACTTCTGACCTTCCATCTTGGGGTGTCTGACCATAGTTTATATTTCAGCAAGCATTATTACACACGCTGTTGCAGGCAGCGTGCTATTTTCCTCAAAGAGAGGCCTGAGATTGATTAAGCTACAGAATGATCACTTTTTGTCCCCCTATAGGGGAATGTTTTCTGTCTAAGGCTGAATTCCTCCTGCCCTCAGAACATTACTCTCTCTCACATTAAGGAGGCAGGACAGCTATTTTTCAGAGACTGTTGGTTGATTTATTACATGCTCTCTTCTGATTTCTTCCATCCCTTACACATCAGAGCAAGTACAGGCCGACTGTCCCTGGGCTTGGGGAACGTTCTGGGAGAAATCCATGCCCCATTGGTGCAATAACACAACCCCCAGGAACTCCTGACTCTTAGATTTTTCCCCATGAGGCTGAGTTATGGTCTGGCACTGGTTGTTCCACCAGTGTAATTTCAATGGAGATTTTCCAGATTTACATCAATTTTAGTAGATTTAGAGCTGATCAGCACTTGGTAGACCCTATTTTAGCTAGCTTAAGAAAGAACTGGTGGAGTATTTATTAGGGAATTAGCACATCTAGCATAAGGATCACATTTCCTGCAATATACTCCATCTTCAAGCATGCTTGTTCTTGGGAGATGTAGTTCCCTGTCATTGTTTGAGAGGGTTTTGAAGAACTGTTTTCAATAAATAAAAATTGCTCAAGTCGTCATATTTTAATCCAGTGGAAATGTAAGTATGCATACACTAAATTTTTGCTGGCAAACTACAATTCCGGCATCTTGTTATCCCACCTAAAATCTTGGTTGACCTTCATGCTACGGGAAGACTCCAGTTGTCTGTTTGACACAGCAGCTGAGTTGTTTGCTCTTTCCTGTACTTTTATCCCAACTCATCTTTTAGAAAGCCTTCATTTCCTGAGCTTACCTATTTGTCAAGGTGGTTCCCCCATCCACTTCTTCCTCTTTACACTGTTCTTTCTATTCTGCTAGTTTCCATCTTCTGGGTCTCAGGGAAAGCACGCTGGCAGCTGCACAGGACCTGAAGTGTATTCTGTCATCACTGGACTGTGGGCATTGCCTCTCTCTGCCTCGTGTTCCCGGTATCCTCATCAGCTCCTGCAGACTTTAATCATTCATTTTCACATAAAAGTTTCTTACTGCTGGTGCTAAGTTTCTCAGCTGCACCACATCTGAACTGCACAAGCTGTTGAACCAAGAGTGGGTTTGACCTATTACTCACGCAGGTGTAGATCAGGTTAAACCTAGCTTTGAAGTCAATACCGTTAGTTTAAACCTGGAGCGACGATACGAGGGACCTGTCAGCATGAGGTGAGCTGTCTGCGTTTATTTCAGAGGGATCTGAACACTAATGTCTCCAGACTGTTTCACAGCTGCTGCTCTTCACAGAGGACCATGACATGGAATTTGAATTATTTAAGGTAGGATTTGAATTTACTTTCCCTTTTTTTTTTCTTTTTTCCAAAATGTGTTTGCTTGAAGGAGCATTGCATATTTCCCTGTCCTGCTGAGACAGGGAAAAACAACAATGTAGGAAAAGCAGCCTATACTAAAGGTGTTTCCTTAATCACGTATTTTGTAGCCTCCTTAGAAATGCAATAGCAATCCTCTGATGTATGGTAATCTGCTCTTTATCTGTTCTTAAAGTTTAATTGTTCTTCAAATTAAAACACAGATCAGGCCCAAATTTTAAAGAAGCCACACTACAGGCTGAGAAACAGCAGATGCCATTCCAATATTGGTAACTGAACATTCCAGCCTCCAGGTATCTTCTAAAGAGCTCAGATCCCAATGTTTCCCTCATCTACTCACACATCCAATGCTGGTTGTGCTCACTGCAAGCCAGTCACAAACTAAGACGACTCTCTCTCTCTCCATTGGAGAGAGAGATTCAGACCCGTCAGGACGGTCCCAAAATGACCACACAACTGACCACATAAAATAAGAATTCAGCAACATCAGAACAAGAGCGTGGCGTCTGAATCGGACTGGATGCTCAGCAGTCACTGAAGAGCTGAGCACATTTCTTTTGATGCGCTGACAGGACATAGCAAGGGAGCAGTGACAAATCCATCACGTGCTTGTCAAATGAAAAGGTAACAGAGAGGTAAATGATCTGGAGAGATATGGTAGAATAGTCTTAGCCTAAATTTAAGTGTGTACAAACCAATTTTTTCTGTTAGCACTGCAAGAGTTGTACATTTTTTTAAATCAGGTGTGAGGAGAACTTGGTCTTTGGTATTCAGATGGTGACTGTGAGCCAGGCAAAAAGAGATGCTGCACCCCATGTGTGACTCCAACTTGTTTACGATGAGAAGGCAGAATAGACTGACAGTGCAACAGCAGATGTCCCTGACACTTAGTACTCTCTTATGTTTTATAGTCACATCTACCAGATGCTGCACAAAGACCAACAAGTATTAATTACTACTCGTAGTCCCAGGTTCAACAGCTTGAGCTGCAGGGGTGACCAGGTTTGCAGTGATGTCTGAGCCGCCATCTGCAGTGAGCAGTATTGGTGCTGAAAGTTGTTCAGAGGTTGCACTAGTGATAATCATGCACAGAGTCTTTGATGGTTGTGATGCTCTCACTTGGCATCCTTGCTGAGGTGCCAATGCTGCAGATGGATCTCTCTTTTTCAGGTACAGAAGGACGTGCTCTGTAGATCATTCCAGCAGATAAGCTCAACTAGAAGATGTTGCCATGAAACCTGAACCAAATAATGATTTTTGAAGGTAAGTCAAGTAATTGCAGTAACAGAAGAAATTTGATATGGGGAACAACAGTGCGAGACATGACAGGTGAAGCTTGCTTTTATACCATCCCTACTGAACATTTCTTAAAGAAATTTCTGTGAAAATTCACTGCTTCTACTACCCTATGGGTAGGCCAGAACTGTATGTATCCTCCAGTTTCTGGAGCACCAAACTGTTCTCTTGTGCCATGGCAAAGCATTAAGCATCATTCATTATGTTTGCAGCCCTTACCTACCGTAGCTCCATTTCTACTCCCAGCACAGCAAGTAGCAGGTCTGTTTTACCTGGTGAGAGCACAGCATGAAGTGGGCTACTGAGCCTACTGGCATCCAGCAGGACCCCCACTGTGGTCCCAGGCAGTGCAGTGAGTAAATGGCTCTTGGCACAGGCTGGCTTTTGCTGTGCTGCAGGTGGTAGCCTCTTGTCTGAAGTGGGTTCCTCATCTGCTGACTTTTCCAGCAGCTGTTCTGGAATAGCACAGAAGTGATGAAACCGATGGGAATGTTAGAAAAGCATAGCTTCCACCGTGTGTTTCCTGGAGCTTGCTCTGACACCAGTATCCCACGTGTCCTACTCTTCCTGTGTTACCACACCGAACCTTGTGATGCCTTGGCTCTCTGCACGGTACAGAAACTGTTGTACACATTGCTGGGGATCCTACTTTCATGTGGGAGCCGCTTCTGAAAAATCCCTGATAATAAGGGTGCATCTGCTTGCAGCCAGAGCAGTCAGAAGAGGCATGATATTTTTTATACTTCATGGACCGTGTATGCATACATTCGACATTTCTCTATCTGCAGAACATCCAGATCTGAACTTTCTGTCTCTCACTGTCCCACGCTAAGAGTTCCTTTTCTCAGCCACCCAGTGTAATGTATGGACCAGATCTCTATGCTGAGTCTAAAAGAATCTATTAGGTTCTGTCTCTGCCCTGCTAAGTAACTGTAGAGGAGACACATTGATGGTCTTTGCCTCACTTTTTTTCCTCTGTAAAACTGCGGTAGTGATCCTGATTTAAAACGTGAAGTTGAACTGATGAAAAGAGCTATCAAATAGCTAAGTGTTGTCATTACCTGAGCAATCATTTCATTTCTACATCTCAGATCTTCTCCATTAATCCTGTGAAAGACACGAGTACTCTGCTTACCAGACCTAATGTACGAGACGGTACAATGGTGAGGACTCATTATAAATTATAGAAAAAATTCTGGAAAACAGATTCTTTTGTCTCGCTCCAATGATGGCGATTGGACTAGGAAGCTTTTTAAAATGGGAATTTATCTTTACAAAGATTCGTAGCCAAGCCTTTCCAGTTTGTTAAAATGTAATTAGTGTCTGCTTGTTAATATGATGTTCATTGATTTTTAAAGTACACAGACTTCAAAGCTAAAAATAAATAAATAAAAAGAGAGATAATTCAAACCAGAGTGGAACAGCTCGGACAGTTTTACTCTTTTGCCAGGATCCCAAAGCTGTTGTGTTCAAACAATGCCACAGTTTGAGTGGAAATGTGAGATTAAATCCAAACCCTGCATGTCAGCTTTTTTACAAATGACTATCCAGGATTTCACTAAAATGTTCAACCACAGCAGATCATGTTGCAGGGATTTTTATTGCTTAACAGCTCATGATAGTCTTCTGTTTCTCTATTGTGTATAATAGGCCTATGCACCTAGAGCCTAGTAAATATCAGTGGAATTTTGGTACCTAACTCTGTTAGGCACTTTGGAAGGAGCATTTCAAATGGTCAGAAGAGGAAAGAGTTTACAAAGATGATGAATGGTTACAGAAGCTCCCAGTGGCATATCAATGCAGTGTGGCACACAAGGGAGCACACTCAGTATGGAGTATAATTTTATCACAGTAATAGATAACACGGTGCAAGAGCAGAAGAGTCAGGTGGAGGTAATTTCAAATTTGTGCAGGAGTTCAAAGCTGTAGCAGAGGAATGACCTGAGGAGACTGCATAACCTCTAGAGAACAACACCATCTGAAGAAGGCTTGGAGGACAGAAAAGTGAAAATAATCATCCATGGAAGAAGACTACGCAAGTGCAGGAGAGGATGGAAGTGGCCACTGTACGAAAGATGAAACAGAGCAACACATCTGTTTGACTGGAGAAGGAAAGCATTTCAGTAGCAAAGAAGAAAGGAAGGGAAAATATCCCCCAAAGACAAAACAACAAGACAGTGGAGACAGGCAGGACTGAGACTCAACAGGACAGAATGAGGGAGAAAAGAAGACAGATTGATTTTCAAACAAGCGAGAGAGAAGGGGAGATACCACCACACCACTGAGACTTGGGCGTCTGTGACTGTGGATGGGTCTCTTAATTGTTTAGAACAAGGGAGGAACAATGTCAAGATGAAACACGGAGAGATGCCTTGTCTCTCATAGCTAGGAATGTTAGATGTGCCCAGGTGGCAAAGCAAATAAGGAAAGCCAATGGTAGCAAGGATTGTATTTCATTCAGGACAAAATGGAAACAGGTCAAGGACAACTCCAATGGGAAGAGGACAATGCTTTAAGATAGAGATGCCCTAGTAGTTTTTGTACTGAATTCTTCCAGTTCTTGTGGAAAATTATAAGGGAATGAAAAGCGATATAGGCTCTCAGAAATAGATCTATGAAGGAAATCTGAGGATGTTTGATCACTGAGAGGCAAATACCTGAAGCAGGTACTTCTCTGAGGGTGGTCTCCATTTGGCCACTTGTGACACCAGCTTTCCAGGGCCAAAATCGGCAGCAATGAGTAAAGCTACCATTCAGGTGTAAAATAGCAAGAAGCAGGCACAAGAGCACTGTCTGATTTAACAGACCTCAAAAGAAAAAGACTTGATAGGAAATAGAGGAAAGGATGACAGACCTCAAAAGAGAAAAGCACACTGAAAGAGAAGTATTAATCCTCTGTTGGTCCCAAGGTGAGAAGATAATATTCTCTAAAAAGTTTGAAATTGGCATTCACTTTGTAATGGCAGATTTACTGTGTGTTGCCATCCATGGTGAGCACAGAAGGAGGTTAGCTGTGTGATAACATCTAAGCCTTTGCTTCTGTATTGTATACAGTGTAAGTGTTCTGGTCTCTTTCTGTTCTTTGAAAACTGAGGGGCTGCCTAAGATTATAAACTGCTTCATAGTTATCCCAGACAGTCTTGACAGGAGATGCAGTCAATGAGAACATTTCCCCAAGTGGTAAAAAAATAAAAAAGTGGAAAAGGATGGAGACAAATCACTGAGTTCAGGATTATCTGGTTGCTTTAGAAATTGCATTTTGCAATAGTCTCCCCATCTGAGTGATCACACCAGCACCAGGCTGCAGGCATGGTTGGATTTAAACTTTCAGGAGTAAGTCTTCCTTACCTTGGCTCGCTTAGACTTAACTAAGAATATAGATAGAAGCATCTCCATACAGAAAAGTAGCAGCACAGTTTAGATGACAGTAGCTTTCATAACTGGGGTGATACTGATCACCATGAGGGAGCAGCAGCTGCTTTCTTTGCAATTTCTGAAGATAGCAGGGATAGTTGTCTTTGGGTTTGTCCACAGTTGCAGCACATCTACATAAATGTAAGTCACCAGCAGCCAAAATTAAATCAATGAAGATCTTAGAAGTTTTGAGTGTGGAGACAGTTCAGGTCCCCTGTAAGTCAAAAATGATTTGGGAGATTAGCATCTCAGCAGCAAAGCTGCAGGGAGTCCCGAGGAAGAGGAGTTAGAAGGAAGAATGCTCTTAGAATGACAGAATGACAGAATATCCTGAGTTAGAAGGGACCCATAAGGATCATCAAGTCCAACTCCTGGCTCCACGTGACCCAGCTGATGATGTAAGCCACTCACCAAGGATATAAGAAGTAAGCTCAAATGCTGTAGGTACAGGACAAATGGCAGAGCAGCAAAGAAAAGCGATACTGCAGTAAATAAGCAGAGGGATAAAGTGAGAATTACCAAATATCAACCTAAGAGAAATGGTGCAAAGGTAATGAAAGCAGATTGTAACAGGTCTGTTAGCCATAAAAAGAGAAGCAAAGAATCGAGTCATGATATAGGAGTCTGGGGAATTTTCTGCATATGGCAGCAGCTAAAAAGTCAGAGTTGGCTATGAATGTGCCCCGAGGAGCCCAGTGTGGTGGCAGAGGTCACAAGCAGCCTTTGCTTGCCTGCCCTTGACATAGGACCTGCAGCACTGAGAAGTACAGGGTAAATGAGTAAAGAAAAAGAGAAAGGTAATATTGGAAAGACCTAAAATAATTAAGGAAAGAGGAGACAGCACTCAGAATACCCTGAAAAACATTGATATAAGGAACCAGAAACTTGTGAGGGTGATCAAGAGCTAGCTTAGGCAAAGCACGATGAAACTTGCCAGTGGAAGAGAAGTTGTAAGGTGGGTCACAATCAGTCACCAGAGGATTAGGTAACGCACTCAGGGGAATAACACAGGGATGGAGCGATGCTAGGTGTAGGGGATTGGATTTGAGGACTCACGATGCCCCGTCCAGCTTAATCGTCTATGATTCCATGGAGACAGCAATGAAAGACCTGCATTGTCTGAGAACTAATTTTGCTAGGTATGGGCTTAGGGCACGTATTACAGATAGATCCCTTTTATGTAGGATTCTAGTTTGGAGTTTGTAGTGATTGATGGATTCATTAAAATGTCATCACTGATACAGACAAGAATTTTCTCTTTAAAAATAAATAAATGACGACAGAAACAGCAAAAAAAAAAAAAAAAGGAAGCCTTCTGCTTCTCTGCTTGATTCTCTGTGCAGCTTAATGTGGTTCAGGAGACTGCTTAATGGGAGAGAGGGGCAGAGAAGACAGGATCAGTAAGGACTAGGAAGGGTTGTCAGCATTTCATTTAGATCTTTGGCTACCTGGTTCCTCTTAAATTCTGCCTCCCACTGTCCTTCTCCTTGTTTGTCTGAATGTCACATGAGCATCATTCCAGTGCTGAATAATATTTATTCTGTGATCTCTCTTTTGGTCTGGAAAAGGTATCTGGCCAGATTCTCAGGTAGTTATAACTCAGCTTTATTATACAGACATAAGCAGAGTTGCACTTGAAGATCCAGTCCACTGGATTACTGCTTGTACAGCTGTGCTGTCTTTTTAATGCTAAATTAGTCAGTATAGAAAGATTTTCTCCACACAATTTGGCTGTCATCCCTGTGACAGTATGTTATATCTTCAAGTAGATCCCATGGGCCAAATTAATTCTAGCGTTCTACTGATGTTAGTGATGTTACCCTGAGTGTGAATTTGGCCCCATTGTTCTAAGGCTAATAGAGATTTTTTTATAATGAAAGTGGATCATAAAATATTCTCAGATTTTCATCTGGTTTTGCTTACAGTAATTATCATTTCCTGGAGCTGAGTAGTAAAGAAAATATTCATATTCTCCAGTGTCTGGTATAAATTGCTGTGCTTGTTTGCTGCAGCCCAAGACACAAGTTGCAAGCAGAAATGGATGTATTTGCCCATGTGTGTATGGCCAGAGTTTGCCACTTTCTGCAAAAGAAAAGCACAGAAAGCACAGCTTTGAAAGTGCTCTAGTATTAGTGCTGTCAGTGAAACACATTGATTTTCGGCGTCTTTTTTACTTCAGAAGGAAACTTTTCTGGCAACCAATACACCAAGATAACAATTCCATCTTTTCTTATCAATTGTTAAAAGCTCACACTCAGCTAGGTTGGAGAAGACTCAGGTGTGGTTCAAGTAAAATTAGATGAAGAATGGAGTTATTACAGGTGGGTCCTTCTGACCTGAATAACACCCCTACAGGAAAGCACAGCTGGGACTCCATTGCTATCACTTTGGAGAGAAAGGCTGGCTATCTCTGTCTGGCTATTCCTGGATTGCACTTTTTGTGCATTGTAGCTAATGCTCTCAAATTTGTGTTGGGTAAAGTCTTTGCAAAAATGTCAAGAACCTGAGGGAACTGCTTGAACTAATGTGCTGCTGTTCGGCACAGTCTTTCTGTTACACATTTGAGGGACGTCAGTGAAAAATCCTAAGTAAATGTAGGACATGTCCTGAAACACCATGTAAGGAGCAGAAGGAACTGTATAGGGTGTAAATGAATTAATAACAAACCTTAAGGCTCAGAGTCTATAGCTGGAGTCCTCCGTCCCTCTCTAAACTGTTATGACTCCTCTTATAATCATAGACTCATAGAGTCATTTGAGTTGGAAGGGACCCTTAAAGGCCATCTAGTCCAACCCCAATGCACTGAACTGGGACACCTACACTAGATCAGGTTGCTCAGAGCCACATCCAGCCCGATCTTGAATGTCTCCAGGGACAGAGCATCCACCACTTCTCTGGGCAACCTGTTTCAGTGCCTCACCACCCTTATTGTAAAAAAACTTCTTCCTTGTATCCAATCTGAAACACCCCTCTTCTATTCTGAAGCTCTTCCCCTTGTCCTATCACAACAGATGCTGCTAAAAAGTCTGTCCCCTTCTTTCTTGCAGCCCCCCTTTAGATACTGAAAGGCCGCTATCAGGTCTCCCCAGAGCCGTCTCTTCTCTAGGCAGGGCCTGGATAATCTTGTTGACCAAACTTTTTGGTCAATATCTACTGCCGTGGAATAGTCACTGAACAGAACTGCTCTGTGGTTTACAAAAAGGCATCAAATAGTTTAGGACTTTGACCTCCTCAATAAGCGTTTAAAGAAATAGGTGTGAAACTGAAAGATGTGGAGCTGCTGCTACCTCTTTATTTTAGGAAATCCATCTCTGCAAGCGCATTTGAAGCTTTATCTGGGGAAACTAGCCTTCAGGGCCCACAAGAACTGTAAGAAATCGTGGTGTGAACTGAGTTCTTTCTATCTGAGCTTAATAGCCACTTACCCTAATGCACTTCAGCAGGGAGTCTTACCCGCTAGATGTTTAATGAAGAATAAAGACCAGTTCTACCTCTGTGGTGTTGAAAGTGGGAGTTATTCTTGAAACAGAAATGCTGACATTGGATCAGCCCTAAAAGTAGTGGTGAAAGCTATTCTGTTTTTATGCAATTTTCTTTTCTTTCTGTTGTGAGTAGGGGTGGAAGAAAATGCACAGAGATTGACCCTGCGCCCATATAAATAGTGTATCTATGAAAACCATACTTCTTGATGAAAGGAAAATAATGTCTTAAGCAAATAGATATGATGTACTCTGTGGAGGTAAAGAAAAAAAAAAAAGATGGATCTCTAGCTATGTCTTTGTTCAGAAGCATGAGGGAAAGCACTGTGGGGAATCTCTTAAAGACAGATCTTTAATCAAAGAGCTCTCTTGTAGGATTTCTCCTAATACGTCGTCAGCGTTCAAGTACCCTTTTTCCTCCAGAGTTAAGGATCTGATTTCATATGGCTTTATTGTTAAAAGACAGAATTTTCAATTGAATAGATTTCTCACCAGTGTACTTGGGAGAAATATCAACTGGATGTAGTTACTTCAGGGTATACTTCATACTTTTCCTTGGAACTGTATCCTCTGACTGCTACCCCCTTGTATCCAGCAACAAATTTTCATTGCCATCTGTATACCTGTCAGGCCTTCGGAGAGCACTCTGTGTCTCCAGAGCAAATCTGCTGTCCCATAAAAATGGCTCTATATATGCACAGTCTGAAAATATGGGAGAGTGAAGGAGTTCATTCATTCATTTAGTGTGGTAGGGAAAAAGCAAAAACGCTGAGCTTTCAAAATTAGATTGAGCAAAAACCATTAGAAAAGCACATCTGCTGTCAGATGGTCTCTCAGTGATGTTTCTGTGCAGTGATGTTCTCCTGAAGGATGAACAGTTTGTTCCATTTGTAAAGAGGTGTGGTGATGCCCTGTTACCCTTAAAAATAGTTGTAGCTGGAGCAAAGCTTTCCTAATGAAACTCAAAACCAGGTGAAACTGCCTACTTCAGGCAGTCTCATAAAAACCTGCACTTCAGGCAAGTTCTGCTGATATTTGCAAGCTGGGGCCAACTTCAGTGCGAACACAGGAAATGTACTGTAACAGGTGGAAGCCAGGTAATGGCCCATCATGGTGCTGCTGGAGTCAGCGCAACTCAGTAATTTGACTTTGGAGATTTTAGATGGATATAAATTGCAGAAATTTGATGTTGTTTTAAGGGAGCTGAATGCATCAGAATCAAAACCAGAACCGATTGCTAACCCACAAGAACAAATACTATCCATTTCCACACTGATCTGGTTGAAACTAAGAGTTACAAAATTGTTTCCAAGCCTTAAGGCCAGGATTTTTTTCTCTTGCTTATAGCAGGCCATATTTTATATCGACATCTCTTGTTGAGCCCCTTATTTCATAACGTACCAGGGAAATTCCAGAGTCCTTGAAGTGAACAAATGTTTTATTATTTTAAAAGGATGGAGGAGGTGACCCTCTTTTCCCAGCCTGCCCAGACAGATATAGACCACTTAACCTGACATCAGTTCTGAGATGATCACAAGAAAACTGGATGTGCTAAATAATCAATGTTTAGTTAAAGAGGTGTTGACATAATGACACCAGTCATTATAGTTTTGGTACTATATACTTTTGTACTTGTACAAAATTGTCCTAAAATGTCACTACCCACAGTGTAGCAGATATTAAATGACTAAACTGATATACCAGGAGAGAAATGTATCAGGAGGGTATTTTTATCAAGGTTCTGCAATGATTTGTTCTTGTCCCTGGGCCATTCATCATTGTTATCAAGGATTTGAAAGAAAAAATAAATAATCTGCTGGAAAAGTTGCAGATATACCCTGGTGGTAAATAAACAAGGCGGGTCAGGTCTGCAAGGCAAACTGCATCACTTGGTAAACTAACCTCCTTTGAACATGCATTTTAAAACAGCAAAATACAAGGTCATGCGTTGGTGAACAAAGACTACAGATGATAGGTTACATCCTGGAAGCAGCAACTGTGAAGGCCTTGGCCTGAATACAGGCTCGGGGCTTTGTCTGTACATACATGCAGACATATGTACGTAAATCCAATCCCAGCCATCCTAAAATTTGTTTCTGCTAAATTTATATGATCGGTCATTCCTGTTGGCCAGACTGTTCAATTCTCAGCCACTGCGGAGACTTTAGTGAAACATCTGCCTGCTTTAGAGAGTTTTCCCATTTTCCCAGTAGTTGGGAAAAAGGCAGAAATTACCCATTTCTGAACTTGAAATGGGGCTTTTCCATCTGAGATGCCTCATCTGAAGTGAAGGCCCTGTGATTGTGAACATTGCCGGTTATGACACTGTCAGCCTGACAAGGAGTCTAGTTTCATGGCAGCTCTGCCGGTTGTAAGAGAAGGCTGTGTGGCAATCAGAAAGTTCAAAATACCACTAAAGATCTTTTGGCTAAATGGTGATCTTGGATTGGAAAGAATGCTGTTTTCTTGAAACTCAGAAACCCTTCAAGATTGAGCCGCTCCAGTTGTTCTTCATTTGATACATGGAAGAATTTGTCAGGTATTCAGATGGTAAGGAATGTCAGAATTCAGGTTATCTGTGCAAGCTCAAGTCATTTCTCTTATAAGAGAAGATTAAGCCTCTGATCACATGACCTCTGGAGATTTTTCCTCAGATCCCCTCTCTTACTGATTTTCCATTTGCATTTTTTTAATAGAAGCCCTGAAGTTCTTCCTGCCTTCTGAAAACACAAACGGAGCTGTAAGTCACCGGGGTGCTCTCAACATCATCGTGTTGGGTCATCACCAAGCAGGCAAGCTGTCAAAAATGAAGATCAGCCAGCTCCACCGATGGGGATTTACCACAGGTAGGATTTGTCATTCTAGCAAAAGTACAGCTATGACAGCTCTCTCCATACAGATTTTTTTTTAACTGTCTTCCAAGCTGCTTTGCCCTGCTCCAACACTTGCGTTGCAAATGCAGGAAGGCTCCTGAGTTCCCTGTTTTTCCCAGTGCACATACATCACTTAGCATCCAGTCACAAGTCTCGATCAGGATGAAAACAATATTGACTTATGCGGGTCTCATTTATTTAAGAGAGGAAAACGTCTTTCTTTTCACGGCGTCTCTTTAGCTTGCATTTCCTGTGCACAGAGTAGCTTTGTCTTGAGTACAATAATTAAGTTGTTGACCTTCCTTAGAGGTCAAACATCGCTTCCTTCCCTTTAGAGAAAGATAAAAACGAACAATAATAGATACTTTGACTGGTCTAAGGTACTCACTCTGCATATCCGTGATGTTGCTGAAATTTCTGCTGGACATTTTCCCCAAGATAATCCAGGACAAGAAGCTATTCTGGGAGATACACAGTATTTATTGAAGTAATCTTTTCCCCATTCTTTTTGAGAAAAGAAATATTCCGTTGTAACTACGTTGAAGAGCATGATCTAGGATGCGTAGGCTCTAATGAGAATGCTTTGTGTGATTTTTAACATGGCATTTTGCTCTTTTTAATGGTTCGGATTTTTTTTTCCTCCAATCATCTGAGACTGCTGTGGTTTTTTTTCCCAAGGTCAGAAGTAGTAGTAGAAAATCTCAGGCAGATCTTCATGTATTACACAAGCCAAATTACCATTCTTTTTATCCTGCTGTTCTTTTTGTGCATAAACATACCAAAATTCTCCTCCTTCTGTAATGATCTGCTTCTAACTTTTATGCTTAATTCTTGTTTACTTGCTTTTATCTATGACTGCTAATAGATATTAGTGTTCCTGATAGCTACATGTCGCATTCTGCATTGTGTATGCGATAACGTCAGCAATTCAATTCCCAGTGCTGGGGCTGTATGAGTAAGCAGAGCACTTGGATTATCTCCTCATTCTCAAAAAGTTTGACCAGTGAGTTTGACTTCTGTTGTGTAGAAGTTTGACATCTTGCCCGTGGCATAGAAGTTGGAGGTGGGGAGTTGAGAACCACATTATCTCATACACAATGAATCATGGAGCTATTAGGAACACTAATATCCATGTATGACCACAAAAACATCTGAATGTTCATGTAATGCAGTCTTAGAAACAAGAGATCTAAATCACATTGCAACATGGACCAAGCATTCGCTCCCTCTCTTGCTATTGCAGCACTTCACAGCTATTAATGCATGAGCAATCTCCTCTTCATTCACCAAAGCCCTTAAATTCATGCTTCCATCCCACCATGGTGAATAAAAGTTAAATATGCCTTAATGAAAGGGAGATAAGTGGGAAATGCCAGGCCAAAGCAAAGCATCTTCTTTGTTCAGCAGTGCTGGTATTTAATTCTGGACCCCTGGGAAGTGCCTTGACACCAAAGTGGTCAGCAGCATGTAGAAACTGAGTGTGGGACTGCCATTCTCCAATGCCTACATTCATTCAGGCTTGAGTTGGCACCCCTCAAAAGCCCTAAGAAGAAGCGATGGTTGCAGCCCTTTCAGCCATTTTAGGACTCTGTAGGTAAATGTGGTCCAGCAGCAGCAAAAGGCAGTTCTGTTTTTAATAACTATTAAAACATATTTTTGAGTGACCCTCCTTGTTCCTTACTATTATACGGTATTAAAATATAAGAGCGCAGCCAAGGAGAATAGAAAACAAAGAAAAAGGCCTTTAAAAAAAAATTCCACAATTTTATATCCTTTCCCTACTAACCCACCACAGAATTCAAGGGTGGGGGATTCGAGGGCTGAAAGAATCTTCACATGGTGCCAAAAATTCCCCACAGATCTCTCTGGTCCCTCTGCGTTTGGCTATTTAAAGCAAACACATTGTGTTTTAGATACTAGCTTAGATCCATTTTCCACATGAGGAGGTGGGATGCAATTAATTAGCTGTTCTTTTGATTTCTAAGTATCACGTGTACATTGCACAAGGGCATGTACTTTTGACAGAGGCTAGAAAAAGGAAATAAAACGCAAGCTGCACCACTTAAGTCTTCTTGGTACAAATGAAAATGATGGATCAGCGGGGGATTATAATGTGTGTTTTATTGCTACCAATGCTGATGGAGTCACTTGAGTGTTAATACAAACCTAGAAAAAAAATCTGGATGAAATCACAGCAACAGAGTTTAAAGTGTTTATTTTAGTCATAATTGCACTGTTTTTACATATCGTCTTTGATCTGTAGGTTGAAAAGAGGCAAAGCCAGTAGTCCACAGTAGAAGTAGCCAAAGATAAACTTCTCTGTAGACTTGAATTAAAAAAACAAGTTCATAGTCAGATATAAACATGGACATATTCAGTGCGGGAGATGAAGTCCAGACTGCAGTGAACCAAAAAATACAGCTCATTGCCATTTCAGCTAATGGGATCCCTTTTCTGGATTTCACAATGATTGCATTTACTTTAACCTTCACGTGGATCATCTGCGAGAGGAAATCCAAAGTATGTTATGCAGCAATCATAAAATATGAGTTAAAAACCTTTGCACCTCCCATCCAGCACGCTGAAAATAAATACATCTCCCAAACCCAAAGGGATGTCGATGTGCTCCCGGCCCTTCATCAGCGCAGAGGATGGTCCTGAGGACCCCTCAGAGGGCCCCATCCAGATTGGGAGATAAATCCTCCACCCCAGCAGCAAGTTGGTGCTTATAATGTCTTAACAACATGACAAAAAGGCCTCTCTCACAGAAGCAGCAAAGGCCTGGGAGGCCTGTTCTCCTACTGGGAGTGAATTCACTTGTCAGCCTGCAGGCTGAGGGAGCTGCAGGACACAAGCCACTGGCCTATGACCTCTTGGGAAGAAACCAGAATAAGAAAACCCCACTTCTCTCTCTTTTTCCTTTGCTTTTTTTTTTGAAGCTAGGGAGCACAACCTAAGCAAAATGTTTGCAGACTGAAGACGTGATATTGTCCAACTGCATAAGACTTTTGTCATCACCCAGAGGAGAGAAGAGGTTTGTAGAGGAAACATTGCTTTTCTGTAAAATCAGTTCTTCTGAGGAGCATTTCAGAGCCAGAGCCTACCACAGCAGCACCAAAAAGTTCTTGCAAATCGTTTCCCTCTCTTTCAGCTCTGGGAAGGGCCCAGGGATGCTGTAGGCTGCTAGGAGCCTATGTGAATCCTTCCATCAGGCTACTGTCCCAGGCACTGTTGGTACATGTATGCATGTTATTATGAAAGTCGATCACACTTTAATGACAAATGTTTAAGACGTGAAGCTATAAAATTCTTCATGCAGTTAGTAAGTTGAAATGAATTGTTTAGGTTGTTTCCTCCCACACACCCCACCCCATTAACTTACTCTTGAGGGAAATGTATTTATGGAGCCATGTGCTTCTCACATGGTTGAAGCTAAAAATAAGCTTAAAAAAATCATTCTGGATAAAATTTAATTTGAAATCCAGCTCAGCAGCCTAACACAGACTATTGCTGGTGTCTTAGACTGCTTTCTCTATTTGTAATGACAGCCTCAACCAGTCTTCTGAGTGCTGATTGCTTCTGGATTTCTCATACTCTCATTTCATTATATACATGTAGATACATTTTTTTGGTGTTTGTGAGGCTTTTTTGGGGGGTTTGGTTTGATAGGGTTGGAGTGTACAGAGGCTTATCAGATACTGAAAGCCATGAACTGTTTTTCCCACGATCTTTTAGTCAATGATCAACAGATCGGATGCTTCAAAAGGTCTGAACCCTTATGGGTCACATCCTTCTTCCATTTAATTCAGTATGAGTTTTGTCAATCGTTTTAAAGAAGCCAAACTTTAGCCCATAATGGACAATTATGCAACCATTGGATGAAAGGGATGTTTTCTCCTTGCCCTACATAATTAAGTCAAATGAGGATCCTTCCATTCCCATCACTAGTTTACTTTTTTTAATTAGTCTCGAGATGACTGCATCCTGAGCTCCGAGGACTGAAGTCATTGAGAAAGGAGATTTCAGCATAATTTTCTCTCTGTACGTCACAGCTTTTTCGCCTGAGCACTCCTCCACAGACAGCTCTCAGCTGTTCTCAGTGGGACCCAGACTTAGTGCAGGGCAACACACAGGCTTACTTTTGCTATGTCATTTTTCCTACATACTTCTTTCTGAATTCCTTCACTGCTGCATTCTCTGTTTGGAAGGGAATTTGTGCCCATTTTCCTTGCACCTTGTTTAGCTGTATCAGTTTTGTTTTATCTGCCAAATTTAACACATCACTTCGCAGCTTCTTCCCCAGTAGTGAATAGGTGTGGCAACCCAGAGCCTTGCTCCAGACTGAAGTCTAATTGATGCATGTGCATTATCCTGCTGGTTCTGGATTGTTACTTTTTAAGCAGTTTTCGTTTGTTGGTAAAATTTTGTCCTTTCTACCATGCTTAGTTCATAAATAATCACTAGTGAGGGTCCTTCTGCAAGGCTGGCTGGGCTTTGTCTGTTATTTTGCTGAAACAGATGAAGAATGCCAGTGAACCGCAGAGGTATCCTATCTCTTGTCGTGTTCTCCTTTCAAGTGCTCTATTTCCTTAGCGACCAAATCAACTATTTTATTTGGTACTGATGTCTGCAATAAGTAGATGTTGTTAGAGATGGAACTGCTGCATTCTGGGAAGCGGAACTGTTTGTAGTCCAGCTGCTTCCAAGAGTATCGCCGTGAGTTTGTTAGAGGCAGAATCACAGCCTCTGTGCTTAACTGTAAGGAACATTGCAGGAAGGCCACAGAGCATAATGATTTAAACATCCATATAATCATTTTTTCCCCAAGATGCTAAATGCTTTCTACTTCAAAATAACTTATCAGGCAACTGTATAACATAGGTGAATTTGTTTGGGATTCCTGAGGGTTTCAGGCTCAGCACCTTTAACCACTGCTACTACTTGGGTCATCCAGCACACCAACCATCAGCAGCATTTGGATCCACATGCATCCAGTTCGTCTCTCCAGTTCTAATCTCTCCAGTCACACCTGTACCAGCAGCCTGGGATGACCCAGGCTTACAGCCCTCTTACATCCTGTGCCGGCTTTGCGCATAGAGTTTCTATTCCAGTTAGAGGTACGACTGACAGTTAAGTTAGTGAAAGCCCTAAAGAAGGTGAGGTTGTCAGTAAAAGGGGCTTAATACCAGTACCGCTTGCTCCTGCAAATTGGAACGTGTGTTTGGTTTGCATGGTCTCTACCTGTGGAGAGGGTATAGTGCTTCCAAACCAGAAGGGTTCATCTGACAAAAAGCCCTGTGTCCTTTGGCCTCACTGAACCACTGGAAATTAAATGGCAGAAATCCAATTTAAAGCGTTAGGGTAAATGCATGCTGTAAAGTAACGTTTAACCCAGAATTATTTGTTAATGGAACGTTAACGCTGTTGGAGGAGGCAGGAAATTCCGAGTTAGCGCTTCCCTGTGCGTGCCTTGGAAGCGGGGCTGTCACAGTGCACAGAACACAGACAGAAGTTCTGTTCCCTTGGAAGCAAGGAGCTGCCAAAATGTTCATGTCGGGCTTTCTTCCTATTATTTCTTTTCCCTTTGGGCAACCGACAGCACAGAGTTCATTGGGGTGCACGTGTGCCGGGCCCCGCGGCACGCTGTGTGCAGGGGGCGGTGGAACCCACCGGTGACCGAGTGTGTTTGCTTCAGCATCTCGTTATGGCCATTAATGAAGCAGGCTTCGCTGTTTTTTTTTTCGTCGTTTGGTTTGTGTTTCTAAAAGGCATAATTTCAGCAGTTTTTGCTCTGTTCTTCCCCCACGCCCCCCATACAGAAATTGCTTTAGACAGGAAGAATTTCCTAAATTGAGTTAGACTTGAATCAAATAACCAAAGACCTATTTTTAAAAAGCACTGTGGTGCTTTGCATTCTTACCAAAATTCTTGTATTCCCACTTGTTTTTCAGTAAACTTTCATCGTTCTGTTTAAAGTTCTACAAGTGTGAATATTCATATTTCAAACATCTGGCATGCAAATCGAGCATTGCAGAAGTACTACATCCTCGCTCACTGCAGAGCTGTCAGTAAAGCTTCAGCAGCAGCCAGCACTTCTCCCTGCCAAGGGCCAGCTTTGCATTATCCTATCCACACAAATAGGATTTCTTTTTTTTTCCATTGACTGGAATGAGAGCAGAATCCATCCTGAAATAGTGGCCCTCTGGTTTAATCCATGACAAGGGACAAACAAATAGACCCTTTGAAATGAGTTTCATCTTTTGTGTCCCGTTTGTTGTCTGAAGCAGGTGTCAATTGGATCTGCCCCTGTCTGCCTGGGGTTGAAAAGCAGCATGTTGTAGTTAAACCCACTTGTAAACTGGAGCATTTTACAGATGAAGCCCCCACCCCCCCCAGGGGATCTACTAAAAAAGCTGTTTGAGGTTAAACACCAGAAGTCAAAGAGGGTTAATTTGCTTTTTTTTCCTCTCTCTCTTGTTAGATTTCTTCATTCTGTTTCAAGTTGTTTCTTGGTTAAACAGATCTTTTTAGTGTCTCCATATACAGTAGAGAGATCCTTCATGCACGAGGGTCTGATCCTGCCTGCACTGAAATTCATTTCTTTGTTGGATTATCAGGTAGGAATGTAAGGTTGGTTATCAGGTTGAGTACTGTTTTGTCACAGAAAGAGTGGTGAGGCACTGGCACAGGCTGCCCAGGGAGGTGCTGGGGTCACCATCCCTGCAGGTGTTCAAGGAACATGGAGATGTGGCACTGATGGACACGCTCAGTGGGGATGGTGAGGGTGGGTTGAAGGTTGGATGTGATGATCTTAGAGGTTGTCACGGAGTTCTCTCTAGAGCTCACTCCGGGACAGCGGGAACTAGCGGCACTGTACGGCACGGCGCGGCGCGGCCCGGCCACGTGCGTTTCGGGAGAGGGGAAGGGAAGGGAGATTTCGATTGGGTCTAACAAAAATGAAGGAAAGAAAAAGGTGATCTGAGAACGAACGGCAGTTTAATAACCTAATAACGCTAAACAACAACAAGA
>JANHGO010000073.1:39658125-39674719 GCA_024606505.1 Aquila spilogaster | reverse complement strand
CTCCGTTCACAGGATGAAATTGGTTTTGTTTTATTGATAACTCAGTTCTTTTCTATTATCAAATAACAATTACACATAATGAAGGAAAGCAGCTGAATCTACTGTATGTTTTCTGGAAATCTATGGGGAGTCTCTTAAAGACAGATCATTAACCAAAGAGGTCTCTCTTGCTGGATTTCTCCTAATTTGATATCAATGTTTAAGTACCCTTTTTCCTCCAGAGTTAAGGATCTGATTTCAGGTGGTTTTAGTGTCAAAGGCAAAATTTTCAGCAGAATAGATTTCTCTCCAGTGTATATAGGAGAAATGTCAACTGCACGTAGCTGCATGTACTTCAGGACATACTTCATGCTGTTCCTCAGAGGTGTATCTACTGACTACTGCTCCTTGGTGTCTAGGAACTCCCTTTCTTTGCCATCTGTTTATCTGTCAGGCCTTCAGAGAGCACTCTGTGACTTCAGTGCAACCCTACTGTCCCATTAAAATGTCTCCATGTAGACACAGCCTTAAAAAAGAGAATTGTGAAGGAGGAGACAATTCGTTTACTGTGGTAGGGAAAAGCCAAAGACCATCTCTCTCTGAGCCTTTAAAATTAGGTTGAGAAAAAAGTTACAAAAACATGTCTGCTGTCAAACACTGTCTCTTAGTGATGTCTCCATGCAGTGATGTTCTCCTGAAGGATGAGTAGTTGTCTCCATTTTTGACAGGTGTGTTACCCTTAAAAATGGTTGAAGCTGGAGGAAAGCTTTACTAATGCAACTGGAAAGCAGCTAAAACGGCCTACTTTAGAAGGTCTAATAAAATCCTGCAATTCAGGCCAGTTGCGCTGCTACTTGCAAGCTGGGGTGCAGTTCAGCGCGAATGCAGGAAATTTACTTTAACAGGTGGAAACCAGGCAGTGCTTGGCAATGCTATATCATGCTGCTGCTGGAGTCAGCGCAACTCAGTAATTTGACATTGGAGATTTTAGATGGACGTAAATTGCAGAATTGAATGTAGTTTTAAGGGAGCTGAATACATCAGTATCAAAACCAGGACAGGTTACTAATCCATAGAAACAAATATTACCCATTTCCATACTGATCTGGTTGAAACCAAGTGTTACAACCTTGTTTCCAAGCCTCAAGGCCAAGATTTTTTTTTCTCTTGCTCATAGGAGTCTGTAGTTTATATCACCATCTCTTGTGGACCCCCTTATTTTATAAGGTCCTAGGGAAATTCCAAAGAGCTAAAAGTGAACAAATGTTTCATTATTTTAGAAGGATGAAGGAGGTGACCACCTTCTCCCAGCATCCCCAAGTAAATACAGGCCAGTTAACCTGATGTCAGTTCTGAGACAACTACAAGAAAATCAGATGCGCAAAATAGTCAACATGTAGTTAAAGAGATGGTGACGTAAATTACACCAGTCAGTATAGTTTTGATAATAAAAATGACAGTACAAAATAGTTTTAAAATGTCACTACCCAAAATGTAGCACATATTAAATGAGTAAACAGATATAACAGAAGGGTATCAGGAGGGTATTTTTATCAAGGTTCTGCAATGATTTGTTCTTGCCCCCAGGTTATTCATTATTGTTATGAAGGATTTGAAAGAAAAAATAAATAAATTAGCTGCTGGAAAAGTTGTAGATACACCATAGTGGTAAATAAACAAGATGGGTCAAGTCTGTGAGGCAAATTGCAACACTTGGTAAACTAGACTCCTCTGAACATGTGTTTTAAAACAGCAAAATGCAAGGTCATACATTTGAGAACAAAGACTACAGATGACAGTTTACATCCTGGAAGCAGTGACTGTGAAAGCCTTGGCCCAGATACAGGCTGTGGGCTTTGTCAATACATACATGCGGACAGATTAAACCCAATCCCAGCCATTCTAAAATCCGTTTGTGTTAAATCTATATAATCGGTCATTATTGTTAGCCAGACCATGCAGTTCTCAGCCACTGTGCAGACTTCAGTGAAAGTTTGCTTACTTGGGACAATTTTTCCCCATTTTCCCACTGGCTGGAAAAAGGCAGAAAGTACCTGATTTTGAACTTGAAACTTAATTGGTTCTTCTCCCTCTGAAATGCCTTATCACCTGCAGTGAATATCCTGCATTTGTGAACATTGCCAGTTATCACACCGATTACCTGATGATGGCTTTAGTTTTAGGGCAGCTCTGCCAATTGTAAGTGAAGAAACGAGGCCCTGTGGAAATCAGAGAGGTCAGAACATCGCTAAACATCTGTTGGATAAATGGTGATGTTGGATTGGAAAGGTCACTCTTGCATTCTTGAAGCTCATAAACCCTTCAAAACTGAGCAGTTCAGATATTGTTCTTACTTTTACGTAAGAAAGAATTTGTCAGGTATTCAAATGGTAAGAAATGCCAGGATTAAAGTTATCTGTGCAAACTAAAGTAATTTGCCCTGTGAGTGGGGATTAAGGTAGCTTCTCATTGCATGACTGCTATTGATTTTTCCACAGGTCCCATACTTTATTATTTACCATTTGCATTATTTTTAATACAGACTCCTAAGTTCAACGTGACTTCTGCAAATACAACGTGAACTGTAAATCACTGGGGTGTTCTTGGAAAACACCATCCAGTTGAGTCATCACCAAACAGGTAAGCTGCCCAAAAATGAGCATCGGCCAGCCCCACAGGTGGGGATATACCACAGGTAGGGAGCCAGAAGGGATTTCTTTACCCTCTTGGACTTCCCACCCTCCTCCATATAACACCAGGGAGGTATTTCAAAGCCTGAGTAGGATGGAGTGGGGAGAGAGAGGACTAGCAGTGGTGGAGCTTCTTAGCTGTGCCGCAGGGTGGGAATAGGCCATGCTACGATGATGGGTGGTGGGAGTTTTGGTCTTCAGTCCATAAGCAGAGGGCTCAGCAGAAGCAGCCTCGCTGTTACAGTGCACTTTGATGACAGTTCCCATTAACCACGGGAGAAGCTGCAACACTCTGCACTGGTAACAATCAGGCCATTTCTATGGAGGTGCTTACCTGTGGGCACAAACTTTGGTACAGATATTGGAAAAATGTATTGTTAAGCTCTAGAAAGAGGTAGCACACACATACACACTTGCCCACATCCATCTGACTAAGAACACTCCAAGACTAAGAACACTCCAAGATCCTGTAATCTGGACATTCGTCTGGTTGATGGTAAAGTGGTCACTCCCCTCCTCAGCCAGAGCAGGGCTGCAGTCTTTGCATTATTCACTGGAAGTAGCATATTTTCCTCTCTGGAAAACGCTTGTGGCTGGTGATTTACACCCTTTGCCAGACCACCCTCGTTAAAGATTCATGCCTTTCCAACACTGGTGAATAGCATCCCTTCTCTGTGCTTTTTGGTGACGCTGGGTTCTCTCTGAAACCCTAATGCTCCACATTCCTGCTGTACCCTTCCTTTCTTTCCATGAGCTACAGCCTGTCCTTCCTGCTGGCCTGATTAGCACCAGTTAGCTCAAACCCAAATAACAGCACAGTGTTTTTACTGACAGGACCTCAAAGATCAATCAAACCTCTCACAGCTCCTGTGTATGGCAGTAAAGTAAAAACTGAGGTACGTGCTGGCAGAGCAGTATTAGTTAAAAAGCTCAGCAACAGAGCACAGTGCTTATATTTTGTGATGGTGAGACACATTCTTTTTTTTTTTCTTTTTTGTTGTTTTGGACTTTTGGGGTGAACTGTAACGTTAGGTGTTCTCTCAGAAGGTGGCATGTCACAGAGCCTAACTGCTCCTGCCTCTTCCTTGTTCTTCAAATTGCAACTTTCTAGAAGATCTGAGCTATCCTCTTCTAAGCAGTGTTCTAGCATAAGAAGTGATTGGGGTTTTTTTAATCAAAATGCCTCAAGGTGCTCGTTTTCTCAAGCGAGTGGATTTGGCTTTCTAAAGAAGTATGGCTGTGAGACCTCTCCCTGTACAGACTTTTTTTCTTTTACTGTCTGCCAAGCTGCTTTGCCCTGCTACAACTCTTGTGTTGCAAACGCAGGAAGGCTCCTGGATTTCCTGTCTTTACCCAATGAACATCACTTAGCATCTAGCCAGAAGACTTGGTCAGGATGAAAACAATACTGAATTTTGCAGGTCTCATTTATTTAAGAGAGTAAAATGTCTTTCTTTCCAAAGTGATTCTCTTTAGCTTTCATTTCCTGTGCACAGAGTAGCTTTGTCTTGAGTACAATAATTAAGTTGTTGACCTTCCTTAGAGGTCAAACATAGCTTCCCTTTAGAGAAAGATAAAAACAAGCAATAATAGATACTTTGACTGGTCTAAGATACTTGGTCTGTATATCTGTGATGTTGCTGTAATTTCTGCTGGATACTTTTCCCAAGGCAATTCAAGATGACATGCTGTTGATCCATTTATTTTGGTAGGTACATAGTATGTACTGAAGTTGTCTTTTCCCCATTCTTTATAAGAAAAAAAAACATATTCCATTGTAACTACATCAAAGAGTGTGAGATAGGATGTGTACACTCTAATGAGAATGTTTCATGTGATTTTAACATGGCATTTTACTCTTTTTAATGATTTTTTTCTCTAATCTTCTGAGAATTTTTTTTCAAGATCAAAGATAATAATGGAGAAGCCCAGACATCCTCATGCATTATACAAGCCAGCTTGCAATTCTTTTTATATTGCTCTTCTTTTTGTGTATAAACATTTAAATTCTTCTCCTTTTAAAATGAACTGTTTCTGACTTTTATGTTTATTTAATTCTTGTTTACTTGTTTTTAAATATGAAGACTGCTAATTGATATTAGTGTTCCTTAATAGTTCAATGTTACATTCCACACAGTATATGAGATGATGTCAGCAATTCAATTCCCAGTAGGTGTGCCTGTGTAAGCAAAGCACGTGGATCATCTGATTAGTCTCAATAAGGATTAGCAGTGAGTTTGACTTCTTTCATATAGAAATTTGAGATCTTGTCCATGGCATGGAAGTTGGGGGTGCACATTATGCTTTACAAACTAGGCAGGAAATAGAAATCCCCCCAGGTGGAAGAAATCCATTAATTCCAGTGATTTGGGGCTTTATTGCTTATCTGTGCAAATGGCAATAGATGCTGGGATTGTACAGCATGCGGAAGGAAGGAAAAGCAAATATAGGCGCTCCATCCCCCATACTGGAATAGGCTGGGCCACCCTTAATACGTCTGAATTATTAAACCTTCTGTTCTAAACCCTCCTATTCCCTATACCCTTCTTATTTCTTCCAGAAACCTTCTTCGGGCCTTTAGAGTTCCTTTTTCTGGTGCAGACAGTAAAATTAAGTCTGAAAGTGCAAGTATGTATATAGCCATAAAAAAGCCCAAATGTACACGTACTCTTGGAAGCAAGAAACTAACTCATTTCACAGCCGAGACCGAGTGTTCACTCCATCTCTTGCTGTTGTGGCACTTCATAGCTATTAATACGTGAGCAATGCCCTCCTCATTCACCAAAACCCTTAAATTCTTCCTACTGTCCCATCATGGTGAATTAATGTTAAATATGCCTTAATGAAAGGGGGGCTAAGTGGAAAAAGTCAGGCCTAAGCAAAGCATCTTTTTTGTTTCAGAAGCAAAAGAGCAATGCTGGTATCTAATTTTGGACCCTTGGGAAATGCCTTGATACTGAAGTGGTCAGCACCATGTAAAAACTTAGCGAAAGACTGGTATTCTCCACTGCCAGCAGTCATTCAGACTTGTGTGGGCACCCCTCAAAACCCCTAAGTAGAAGCTATGGTTGCAGTTCTTTCAGCCATTTTAGGACTTTGTAGGTAAATGTGGTCCAGCGGCAGCAAAAGGCAGTTCTGTTTTTAATAAAGATTAAAAAATATTTTTGAATGACCCTCCTTGTTCCTTACTATTATACGGTATTAAAATATAAGAGCGCAGCCAAGGAGAATAGAAAACAAAGAGAAAAGCCTTTAAAAAAAATTCCACAATTTTATATCCTTTCCCTGCTAACCCACCACAGAATTCAAGGGTGGGGGATTCGAGGGCTGAAAGAATCTTCATCTGGTGCCAAAAATTCCCCACAGATCTCTCTGGTCCCTCCGCGTTTGGCTATTTAAAGCAAACACATTGTGTTTTAGATGCTAGTTTAGATCCATTTTCCATATGAGGAGGTGGGATGTAATTAATTAGCTGTTCTTTTGATTTCTAAGTATCACATGTACGTTTCACAAGGGCATGTACTTTTGACAGAGGCTAGAAAAAGGAAATAAAATACAAGCTGCTCCGCCTAAGTCTTCTGGGTACAAATGATGGATCAGCAGGGGATTATCGTGTATTTTATTGCTACCAATGCTGATTGAGTCACATGAGTGTTAATACAAACCTAGAAAAAAAATCTGGATGAAATCACAGTAACAGAGTTTAAAGTGTTTATTTTAGTCATAATTGCACTGTTTTTACATAATGTCTTTGATCTGTATGTTGAAAAGAGGCAAAGCCAGTAGTCCACAGTAGAAATAACCAAAGATAAACTTCTCTGTAGAGTTTAGGAAAATCAAGTCTGTAGTCAGATACACACACATGGACATATACAACGGGGAGGTGAAACCCAGACTCCCACATGCCAAAAAATACAATTCATTGCCATTTCAGCTAATGAAGTCCCTTTTCTGCATTTCATAGTGACTACATTTATTTTAACCTTTATGTGGATCATCTACTAGAGGAAATCCAATGTAACAAAGTAGTCATGTAAAATGAGACAAAAACCTTTACACCTCCCATCCAGCATGACAAAAATAAATAATAACACTCCCAAAGTGGAAGGGCCAGCTATAACTCCTCCAGGGCCTTCATCAGCATGGAGGTCCAGCTGCCCTCACTCCATGGCCCTGTTGGCCACAGGTGGTCCTGGAGACCCCTCAGAGGGTCCTCTCCAGACTGGGAGCCAAGTTCACCATCACAACAGCGATTTAGTGCCTATGTTGACTTAACAGAATGACTAAAATGCCTCTATCTTGCAGAAGCAGCAAAGTCCTGTGTGTCTACTCTCCTACCAGGACTGAATTTGCTCATCAACCTGCAGACCTAGAGAGCTGCAGCACCCAAGTGACAGGCCTGTGACCTCTTGGGTCAGGGAATGAACCACAATAAATAAGCCCCATTTATCTCTCTCTCCACCCTGCCCTTTTTTTTTCCTTTTTTTTTTTCTTTTTTTTTTTCTCCTAAAGCTCAGGAGTGTCTCCTAACTGAAATGTTTGCAGGCTGAGTACATAATGATATTGTTTAATTGCTCAAGCCCTTTGTCATCTTTATCTCTACCCAGAGGAGCCAATTTGTAGAGGAAGTATTGCCTTTTTGTAAGATCTGCTAATGTAGCTGGGAAAACAGACTAGATTTCTGTCACACAAGTCCTTTTTCATGTCCCTCTTCCACTGGAAGGCAAAACACATTTGGTGAAAATGTATGAGCATTATTGCATGACTCTTCTTTTCTTTACTTTTTTCCTTGTGCAAGTCTTCCAAAATGATTCCTGGAGGCTTTCGCGCAAGCTGACTCTCCCAAAGCCCTCTCTGAATAAGCAAAGGAAAAGGCAGGTTCCTTTATGGAGCATTTCAGAGCCAGAGCCTACCACAGGTGCACCAAAATGCTCTTGTGAATAATTCCCCTCTCACTCAGCTCCAAGGGGGGACCCAGGAATGCTGTAGGCTAATAGGAGCCCATGTGAATCCTCCCATCAGTCTACTGTCCCATGCACTGTTGGTATATGCGTGGTTGTTATTGCAAAAGTCAATCACACTTTAATGACAAATGTTTAAAAAACAAAGCTATAAAATTCTTAACTCAGTTATTAACTTTAAATGAATTGTTTAGGTTGTTTCCTTCCACACACCCCACCCTGTTAACTTATTCTTGAGGGGAATGTATTTATGGAGCCATGTGCTTCTCACATGGTTGAGGCTAAAAATAACTTTAGAAAATCATTCCAGCTAAAACTTAATTTAAAATCCAGTTTGCCAGCCTAACACACACTGTAACTGGTCTCTTAGCCTGGTTTCTTTATTTGTAATGATAGCCTTGACCACTCTTTTGAGTGCTGATTATTTCTGGATTTCCTATACTCTATTTCTATTTAATAATATATATACATTATACAACATATATACACACATTCCTGAGCCTCAGGAAACCCCCAAATTACACACAAAATTTATTTTCTCTGTATGGCCTGGACTTCCACTTGGGCAACAGGCAAACTTACTACTTTCTCTCATAAATGCACGTGTACACTGTGGAGACAGGCAGAATCAGCCCAGGTTTCTTGTTTGGTTTAGTGTTTTGTTTTGTGGGTTTTTTTGAGAGAGACTTATCAGACATTGCAAGTATGTTGTCTAAGTACTGAACTATTTTTCCCAGGTTCTTTTTGTCAGTGATAAGCAAATCAGATGCTTCAAAATGTCTGAACCCTTATGGGTCAAATCCTTCTTCTGTTTAATTCAGTATGAGTTTTGTCACTCATTTTAAAGCCAAGACTGTAGCCCATAATAGACAATTACGCAATGCCTGGATGAAAGGGATGTTTTCTCCTTGCCCTAGATAATTAAGTCCAATGGAGAATCTTTCCATTCCCATCACTAGTTGTTTTTTTTTAATTGGTCTTGAGATGACTGTGTCCTGAGCTCCACGGGTTGAAATCCTTCAGAAAGGAGATTTTCAGCCTGTAGCTTATGAATCTGTGGGGCAGCAACAGGCAGCTAAGAAAAGCAAATATATTGTCAGTAGGCTCAAGAACTGCACAGGGATCCATAGGTCTACTGAAAAAATGCAGCAGTCCACATTAAAAACTAGATGGAAGACCACTGATTTTGCTAATGTTATGCTATCTGTGGAAGAGATTTTGGTCTCATAAAAATGCTTAGATTTGTGGAGAAATTCTTTGGGTTTCAACACTTTTCTGTCTGAATCCCACTACTCATTTCTACAGTGCTAGGCATTATTTATTAAAAAGCATACTTCTTTTTGCTTTCAGAAGTCATGTTATTTAATGATGCTGCATTCTCTCTGTCCGATAGTACAGAAGAAGTCGTTTCCTTTTGTGTAAACCAGTTGCTGTTTTAACTAGATGTTATTCTGTCCACTTTGTATGTCTGCTCGCTTCCTTCCTTTTGGTCCTTCTAGATCCCTTCTCACTTGGGAAAGTTCCCTTGACCCTGGCTGTCATGTGGAATTTTTCATCTATTGCTTTCTAATTTTGATATTGAGTTATCAGTTAAAACACTAACTGAAATGACAGCAAAAACGTATTTTCAGCATTATTTTCTTGCCATCCTCCACAGCTTTTTCTCCTGAGCGCTTCTCCCCAGGCAACTGTTGATTGTCCATGCTGGCACACAGGTTATTATGGTTCTCTTAGCATCAAGCAATGCATGGGAGTATTTTTGCAATATCATTTAGGCTACATTTGTCTGCTCTGACTTTCTTTGTTGTTGCATTGTTTATTTGGAATGGAGTTTGTTCCTATTTTCCTTCAGCTTTGTTTAGCTTTATCAGTGTTGTGTTGTCTGCCAAATTTAGCACATCACTTCTCAGTTTATATATATATATATATATACACACACATATATATGTGTGTATTATTCTACGTTTTTTTAAATTTTTACTGTTTAAATCATTTTCAGTCAGTGGTAGAATTTTGCCCTTTCAACCATGATTGTTTATTTCATAATCTCTAGTAAGAGTCTTTCTGCAAAGGCAAGTAAGCTTTGTCTGTTATTTTGCTGAAACAGTCAAAGAATGCTAGTGGACTGGAGAGGTATCATATCTCTTTTCGTGTTATGCTTGAAAGTCCTCTATTTCTTTAACGATCATATCAACTATTTTACTTGGTAGTGATGCCTACAATGAGTAGATGCCATTATAGATACAACCACTGCACTACCTGAACCAGAACTGTTTGTAGTCTAACTGCTTCCAAGAGGATTGCCATGTGTTTTCTAGAGACAGAATTAAAGCTGCCATACTTAACTCATTTGAAAAGATATTGCAGCCTTGATGATCACAAGAAGGAGACAAAACAGAGCAATTGAAACATGTACACATTCATTTTCTCCCAAGGTGCTAAATGGGATCCGGTTTAAATTAGTTTATCGGGCAATCATTTAAGTTTGTTTGTGGTTTGGGGGGGGGACACACTCAGCACCCTTAACTATTGCTAACATTTTTGTCATCTAATGCACCAACAATCAGCAGCTTTTAGTTCCACACACATTCCATTGATCTATTTAAGATCTAATACCTCAGATTGTATTATTAGTCAGGAATGATCATGCCTTCCAGCCCTTTTATATCCCATACCCGTTTTACACATAGATTTTTCTATCTATTTCAGCTAGGGGGTATGATTTTTTTTAATTGAAAGGGTTAAATTAGTGAAAGCCCTAATGAAGGTAAGGTTAACAGAAAAAGGTTCTTTATACTGCTATAGCTTATTCCTGCAGACTAGTACACTCTTTATGTTTGCATCGTCTCTACCTGCAGAGACGGGGCAGTTGCACCACAGTATTTAAGTGTCCCAGTTTCAAATTAGAAGAATTAAACTGTTGCAAAAACCCTGTGTCCTTTAGCCTCAAGGAACCATCGGGAGTTAAAAGGGCAGAAATCCGAATTAAAGTATTTCAGTAAATGCATGCTAAAAACTAGCATTTAAGACAAAATTATTTGTTAATGGAATTTTAACATTGTTGGAGGGGGCGCGGGTACTTGTTACAAAAGGCAGGAAATGCAGATTTAGCACTCCCCTGTGCACCATCACCTTCTTTGCATGTGTGCCTTGGAACTGGTGCTCCGTTACACACAATTTATTGTGGGTTTGGCTGCTCATAGGTTGTCTACACAGTCTGGTTTCTGCATCCTCATCTGATGGTAGTGGCCTCCAGACTATGGGTACTCTGCAGCAGCAAATGCCACCGTGGGCAAGACTCCCAAATTCAGTTTTTAGGCCTCCTTGAGGCAGGCTTGCCAGCACTGCTGGCTGCTACTGCTCAGAGCTAAAGAGCTGGGAGTTAAAATCTGCAGCTACTGGGGTTTGTCGTCTGCTTTGGAGCTTCTTTGACGTCATTTCATTATTTCCTCCATATATGTCAGCGTTAGAAATGCAAGTTTGAAAAATATCCCACTAATTTAATATACTCACATAGCTTGAAGTTTGAAGGCTTTAAGAAAAAAAAAAAGTGATTGTGAGGTTAATCGTAAGAGCAGAACAACAGATAACAGTCCAGGCTCTAACTACCACAACCCCCCTCAGTGATTAAATAGACAGGCAAAAGCTTATGTGTGGACCAAAATCAGTGCAATTCCAGGGGATTAGAGGCAGGTATCTGAGGACAAAATCTGGCTTGCTGTTTGGCAGGGACAGGGATTTGGAAACCCCATCCAGTACCGCATCCATGAAAAAAATCAAAGGACAGCAAGCAGTAGACAAAGTTCTGTTCTCTTTGAAACAAAGAGCTGCCAAAATGTTCATGTCAGGCTTTTTTTCTTTTCCTTTGGCCAGGCAGAGTTGGGTTGCAGCCGAGCTGCTCACGGCCTCACCCGCACCCAGGGACCATGACTGCTGGGCCCAAAACAGAAAGTGCAAAGATTTTATTAGGCATGCACGTGTTTAGGGGAGCCCTGCAACAGTTCGTGTGCAGGGCTTTTGTTTAAGCATATTGACGATTTGGGGTTTTTGTTTCAGCATCTCATTACGTCCTTTAATGAAACTACTGGCAATGAAGTAGCAATTTTTTTTCTTTTGGTTTAAATTTCTAAAAAGCATAATTTCAGCAATTTTTCTCTGTTCTTACACACACACAGAGAAATTGCTTTAGACAGGAAGAATTCTCTAAATTGAGTTAGACTTGAATCAAACAAATGAAAACCTATTTTTAAAAAGCACTGTGGTACTTTGCATTCTTAAAAAAATTCTTGTATTCCCAATTGTTTTTCAGTAAACTTTCATCGGTCTGTTTAAAGTTCTGCAAGTGTGAATATTCATATTTCAAACATCTGGCTTGCAAATCGAGCATTTCAGAAGTACTATATCCTCGCTTACTACAGAATTGTCAGTAAAACTTCAGCAAAAACCAAGTTGTTTCCTTGCCAAGGGCCGGTTCTGCATTATTCACACAAATAGGCTTTTTTTCCATTGACTGGAATGGGAGCAGAATTCATCCTGAAATAGTGGCCCCTGGTTTAATCCATGACAAGAGACAAACAAATAGACCCTTTGAAATGAGTTTCATCTTTTGTGTCCCATTTGTTGTCTGAAGCAGGTGTCAATTGGATCTTTTCCTGTCTGTGGTTGAAAAGCAACATGTTGTAGTTAAACCCACTTGTTAATTGTAGTATTTTACAGACTAACTCCCCCAGGGATCTACTGAAAAGCTACTTGAGGTTAAGTACCAGAAGTCAAAAAGGGGTTAATTTGCCTTCTCCCCCCCCCCCCCCATTTCTCATTCTGTTTCAAGTTGTTTCTTGTTTAAAAAAGATCTCTCTACTGTCTCCATATACAGTAAAAAGACTCTTCATACACAGAGGGCTGATCCTGCCTGCACTGAAGTTCATTTATTTGTAAATCATTGAAAAGAATTTCCTTTTATAGTGGGCCCAGCCACAAATTTCCTATTTTCTCGAGCCAATAATCTTATCAACCACCTGCTTTGTAGATCTAGCGCTAGAAACAGCCTCAGAGTTTTTAACCTTGTGAAGAGGCGACTCTGGTACTAAAACCACAAGAGGCTGGCCTGAATGCCCTGCCATTTGATCAGACTGGTGGACTATCCAGAAAAAAACCACCACCAGCAGCTTCAGTAGCAGCAATAAGCCCACACATCCCACCACGTTTTAAGAGAATGACATTAAGTCTAAGAAATATACAAACTATTACCTGATATAACTGCATAAAATGAACAATGTTTATAGCCAGTGCAATGGAAGGATAAAGCCTGAGCTTTATCAGGCGGGGCTGTGTTTTTATTCAGTGGTGCTTGCCCCTTTTTTGTACCAGTCTTTCTAAAGCCTCCCATAAGGATTTGTGGAGGGTTGCACCACCTCCTGAAGCCAATTCTCACCGCAGGAGGATGTTATCGATAAATAGACAAGAAAAATCTTAGTTGTTGATTAGCAGCAAATAACTGTCTCGGGCAGCAAGGTGGAGCTCCAGGTACTGCTTTTTCCATACCATTTTGTTTCCACACTTGCTGTTGTCTTCAGGGTACTAGAGGAGTGAAAATCTTCTACAGACAGGTCAGCTGCTTTGAATAAATACGTACTTTGATCTTAAGTGATTTCCTCAGTTGTGCGTACCAAAGCGTTGCACGTTCAAACTGTTCTCCCCGCCTCGCTCTCTCACAAGTGCTGAGCACTGCTGTAAACCCACCGTAGCCACGTAAAGAGGAGCCTCCAGCCAGCCCAGCCCCGTGTCTCTGGCCCACCACAGCACTTTCTCCAAAACTTCTGCCTCTGGCAGGACCAGGAAGGATGTTCCTGTGATTT
Source organism: Aquila spilogaster (assembly GCA_024606505.1). NCBI lineage: Eukaryota > Metazoa > Chordata > Aves > Accipitriformes > Accipitridae > Aquila > Aquila spilogaster. The sequence goes on along the minus strand of JANHGO010000073.1, from coordinate 39,661,234 downwards.
CCCCAGGCACTGGTGGGTGGCTGCGCTCTCTCCCCGCTCTTCACTGGCACGCACCAGGCATCAGGTCTGCTGCAAAGGCCGCCTGGGCACCTTTCTGCAGCTTACCTCTGTGCTCTGACCACCTTGTCCAGATCTGCTGAGACTTTTACCATCCCACCACCGACAGTAGGTGAAGCTGTTGCTATCCAAACTGCACTTTGAGCGCAACAGCGATGTGCACATTTGTTTGCCAGACAGCACGCTTGAAGTTGGGTAGCAGAGAGCGTTTTTCTTAGAATTAAATACTTTAGATGAGAGGCCCCAGATTCTCTGTTTTCTTTCTCCATTGCTTTACTTGACATAATATCATCGTCCTTTAAAGTCACATTTCAAATTATTCCTGTCCTCTACTAGCAGGGACATTCCCTAGGGAATCTATCACTATTTTGTATTATAATTATCATTGCAGGTGCTAGGGTATCACAAACATGGGCACTGCTATGTTAAAAGCTACACTAAGGGAGGACACAAAAAACAGCCTGCACTTCAACGCTGGTGGAAGGAGTGTCTAATCCAACTGCCCATCCTTAGCCCAGCAGAAATTAATTTGAGACCTCAGCAACTTAATAAAAAACACTAAGAGAAGGGACACATCCTAGTTTAAATTATTTCTTCACCTCCAGTAATCACTATGAGCCTATTCCTGCTGTTTCCTTACGGCATGCCAAATGGCTGTGTAACAGATATGCCTTCGCTGAGCACGTTGTCACAATCCCTACCGAAGAGAGATTTACTTCCCACAAGAGCTTTTCTCCTGCGCCTCAGCAAACATAGATGTTTTAAAAGACTGTTGCAGATCATTCAGGCATCTCTGCAGGGAATACAGCATTTGTCATCAGGCTTAGATTTGGGATACCAGTGGGCTTCAGAGAAAGAGGTGAATGGCGGGGAAAAAACCTGCCCTCATTCTCCATGTTTCTGCCACCTTCGTTGAAAAAAGTCCCTCTGTAGTGACAGGACTGTTGCATTTTTCCACTTGCTTCAGTACACGGTGTGTGTGGAGTATTTATCTGGAAACATTCACTGGAGATTTCATTATGGAAAAGAAGAGGATATTTATCACTAATACTATTTAGCTCCTAAAGCACTGGCTCAAAACTGAGCTGAGAAACCCCAGTGTAAAGTCAACACTAGTATTACAGGCATTAGAACATGCAGGTTTTAAAACCCAGTGTTTCATTGACGTGGCATAGTTTTGACTCGACAAAGCACTGCACAAAGATATTAGGAGATCCAGAGCATCGGCTATGAAGTAGAGGAACTGATTTAGCAAGAACAATAAAATAAACCCCCCAACACCCCTATCCCAGAGGCACAACCGGGCTAGGGAGATCCTTACCTGTGCCAGTGCAGCAAAGCACTAGCAGGAGTCTGAGTTGCCTTGCACAAGCTGTGCTCCAGCTGTGCTAAATCACCTAAGTGAAGCCAGGTGACACTTATCACCTGAAGCCATCAAGAAATGAGCTGTATTTTCTTTACCTTCTCTGTGGGAACGAAAGCCTCCCTGCAATGGAGACAGCTGAAGTCTTTTTTTTAGGAGGCAGTCAGCTCTTCATCTCACCCACCATCACAGCGTTTGCTGTGAGATCCTCCTTTCCCTTCCCTGCTGCAGAGCTGTCCTTCAGCCACTTGGCTGGCTTTCTGAATTTATTTTTTTTTTAATTCCAGAGTCACAGAAGTAGTCTTGAAAAAAAGCCAGTTGCAAGCCAGTAATGTGATATTTTCCTTGGGGAAGTGAAGGGTTGAAAACCATAGGTGTGGAAGGTGTGAATTGCTCTGTTTATCTCTATTTATTTTTTTAACGATCAGAAAGGCTGCTCATCCGCTATGCTACTGAACATAGGACAAGACTAGTCAGAAGTGATCAGCCAAATCAAGCCTCAGTCACGCAACCCCTCACAGTGATTTACAACTTTTTCACGCATCAGCTGGGCCAGGGCCACCTCCTCACTCTGCTCTTAGCTCCCACCAGCCGTGTTGTATAAAGCTCTTTCTCTGCAGTACCCACTGCCGTGCATCCACAGACAGCCTGTGTAGGTACACACAGGGTGAGCTGCCACCTTATTCATTATTATATGTAATAATTTAATGGTAAATTTGGCTGAGCCACTTTAATGGATGAGGCAATTTAATGGCTCACTGCTGCCAAAACGCGGGGCTGCCTCCCTGCTCCAGGCCAGGGGGGGCCAGCTCTGCCACATGGCTGGCACCGCAGCCAGAAAAACCACCAGGAAGGCGCTCGCCTCAGCTGACGTGCTGCGACTCGCTGAACCAAGGTAACTCAATCAGGTGTCTGAGTCTTTACTCCGTTTGTAGCACTCGTCTCAGCTAAACCAACCCTGGCGCTTCTGCAGCGGTAAAACTGTGTTCAGAGGAAAGGGGTTTGCTGGTTTCGCTGTATTTCTCTAAAGAGGCAAAAATTGCCTTGTGGCAAGCTCTTATGAAAGTCAGCAGAATTTAGGCTCTTTGGGCACTTTTGAAAAATGTTGCCCGGCGTGCTGGTTCCCACAGTCCCATACTGCCGCATCTTGGCAAATGCTACAGTGCAGTTGCACATCATCAGTACAAAAATGTGCAGCATATTGAAAAGTGAAAATGTGGCGGAGTGCAAAATAAACAGAATTCAGTATTAAAAAAAAATAAATAACAGGAGGGAAACTGGGCTGGACTGTTTCCTCTATTTCCATATTCCATAATTTAGACTACTCATTATACATTTCTGCTTTTGCTTCAAGTTTTAATAAAGTGGCTGCTGAATTTCCAGTCTGTCACACAAGGCGCTGCAGAATTCAGAAATCTTGACCCAGCCGTTAGGCCCAGCTGGTGGCAAAATATGTAGACGGGAAGGAAAGCACTGTTCTAGGAGAAGCAGGGAAATGGAGAACTCTAAGCTAATCAGCTCTTTTAAAAAGAGGGTGGTTACTATTCAAGTTGTAATTTATTGAGGTAAAGGAACCATGCATCACAGAAAGACTTAGGTTGCCTGCAGGGGAAGGTTATTCTTTTTTTCTTTCTCTCTCTTTTTTTTTTTTTTTTTTTTTTTTTTTTTTTTTTTTTTTTTTTTTTTTTT
>JANHGO010000073.1:39636122-39646125 GCA_024606505.1 Aquila spilogaster | reverse complement strand
GATTCCAATGAACGCTATGCGCTGTTTGTCTTCACATGAGTCTACGTGGCCGAGCGGTGGGGTCGGGGCTGGCACTGGTGTGGCGCCTGGGGGTGTCTCCCCCGCCCCGCCTTGGTTTTACGCTCTTTCGGGAGGCAGGGGTGGGAAGAGGCAGAGCTGCTCCCCCGGCCGCGTTTTGACAGCGTCCGCCTTGGAGGCGTCGGGGCAGCTGCCGTGCGCGCTGCCGGTGCACCGCGGGCGGGTCGCAGCGGACGACGGCCATCTGGCCCGGGGCGCGCGGATGGGCCCAGGCGACGGATGGCGGCGGGCCCGGCCCTGTCAGACACGGCGCGTCCCGCCCAGGGCCTCCCTGGTGAGGGCGCGGCGCTCCCCAGGGCGAGAGGGGACCTAACAGGTGTACGGTGCTGGGAAGCGATGGGAACAAAATGCACGGCTTTCCTCAGAAAGCATCAAGAGGCGGGTAGATACCCAGTCCTGAAATAGCCAAGAAACTTAGGGTGCTACGTGCTTGTGACCGTGAAGGGGGGGACAGGGCTTGTGACCCAGCCGTTCTCTTCCAGTCTTCTGATCCCGTGAAGCCAATGGTGAATTATGTCCGGCAGAGGTAAAGGACTTTTTTGTTCTGTTCCCTTGGTTTTGCAGGTGGTTATTTTTTATTCAGCGTCACATGTTGCCATTCGCTTAAAATGGTTGGAGACAGTGATAAAAGCAACAGAATCGTAAAAATCCCCAGGCGAAGCTTGTACATCTGTAAATCCCTGACCAACTTTTTTCCCCCTGTATCCAAGTGTTAAAGAAAAGTCAACTGCCAAATTATGCAAAGAACTGACAGAAAACGTGTAATTATTATCACCATAAACTTACGTAAACCCCTTTATCATCTCGGAAAGAATTATAGTACCAGCAGAGCACATTTCTGTGAAGCACGAGGAAAAATAAGGAGAGTGCAGGCATTAACGATCACTCTGTTTGCATGGGATCCCCAGCTGGTGGTCCACAAAGTGAAACCACTAGCTGCAGGAGGGAACCCCGACCTGCAGGCTCACCATCCCAGTCAGCAACTGGAATCAGGTCCTCTTAACTCAGAAAACCTCTTGTTGAACTTGGTGGGAGTCCTGCTTGGGAGTGCTCAGCCGTGTGCTTTGGGTAAGGCCCCACATTGCTGTGTCTCTTTGAGCTGCAGTTTTATCACCGGCTTGACATTCCAGGATGTTTTTTTAATATCTTCAAGATTTCTGGTAATAATGTTTTATAAATGATGCTTTCTTTCCTCCTGGGCACTTGAAATGCCTTTTAAAATGATGTTCCTTGGAAAAGTAAATTTGGAGAGGTTTTTTATGAGGTGTTTGCTATCATTAGAATAACCCTGAATTTGCCTTTTCTTGACAGGCTTGTAACATAATGAGGGAAACATCTGGGCAAGTGGGAACTCTGGGTGATGCCGTTTCCCCAAGGAGCTCCTTTTAGAGCACTATTGTAAGGTTAGGGTGAAACAAGAGGAAAATCATCCTAAGATAATTTTCCTAGAGTATTATCATTGTAGTTGGCTGTCTCGTGAAAATCTGTTGATTGTTGACTTTAAGAATTTTTTCTGTCTGATGATTATTTTAGAGATAACTTAATAAAACTCTGTGTCTTTGAGCATCATGATAGCTTTAGCAGCTCATACTTTCATCATGTTTTGCCATTTGTAGAATTGAAATTTTTATATACTTCCCAACTGAATTGATTCTGCAGTTATGTATTTGAGAGTGTGTCTGTACAAGACATTATGGGAGGAAAGTATATTGATTAGAGCAATCAGTTAAACAGATGGAAGTCTATCAATTCTTTGGTTTTATAGCTTTCATGGATTCTACTGCGAGTTGGAAAATACTGTAACCTGCTTTCGAAAATTGTACTCTGACAGGCAGATGCTTCCATTCAGACCATCACAGTACAGATCTCTATGGCAAGTTTGCACTGGGATCTTCGGATTTGGGGGCTTTGGGGGCCATTATCGTGGTGCATACTGAAGTGAAATGCAAAATCTTAGTGCACTCCATTCACAGGTAAAGAATCAATGTGGAAAGCAAAACTGCACAAACCCAGATTTGTTGGTATAAGCAAATAGAAATATCTCACGTTGCTATTGCTTATACTGAAAAAAACCCTATTGTTTTTTCTGTCTTGGTAGGTCTATGGAGAGAAAAGATTGTGAGAAGTGATTAGGTCAGTGTTTCATTTGATGAAATTTCATTTGACGAAGTCTGTTGCGCACATTGTGGCAAATCCAGGAAAAAAGTAATCTTTGCAGCAACTGTTTATAGATGTATTTTGACAAGGCAAATTTGTATAAAAACAAACTGGCTATTATCAAATGCAGGGTATGGTATTTTAGGACTTAGGCGGTCTGTTTGTACAAATAAAGTGGTCAGAATTTGGTCCTGTGTGTCTGAAAAAAAATCTGAAGTATTAGTCTTAGCTCCAAAAAAAAAAAAAACCAAACAAACCCCAAAAACTTAGCACATCCTTGACCCTTCTTACATAAAACGGATTCAGGAGGAATCCTTAGTAATCTTAAAATATTGTTGGAGATTTTAAAAGTCTAAAATAGAGACTTGTATGCGTTTGAAGTCTGATTCATTAAGGGAGGAAGAGCTTCTCTTTCTCCCATCCCTTGGTCCTTCAAATGAAGGAGGGTTTTTGGAGGATGGGTTTTGATTTCTTTTGGTCTTTCAATTGTGTTAACCCCTGCAATTAATTAGACTGATTGATAGATGAAAGAAATCCAGAAAAAACTTCAGTCAAAAAATTAAACAAGTTATTTCTTCCTCCCTCTTATTTCTACTTTTGGTGCCCTTCCCTGTACTGCTTGTGTCTCTAGAGTTCCCAGATGTCTGGGGTTGTGCCGTGCCGCTGTGACTGGCTGTAATAGAGCAGCAGTGAGGAGAAAATCTTGACGTACTCTGCTGGTCCTCTTCGGGATGCGTGAGATACAGGCACGGGTTTCCTCGGTTCACTGCTGCAGAAATAGGCACTGGACCTCTGCATTGCTGAAGTTTCATGCTGCCGTTAGAATTGGTTTGTGGTAGTGTAAACTAACACAAAATGGGAAATCCAGATTGGAGTTGTAAAATATCTTGCAGTTTTGAGCTATGAGAGGGAATCGGCCTTTTGTTTCTCAATCAGATTTTATTCCCTCCTTCGATCTCTACCAAAGAAAAAAAGGAGAATTGGGGAGGGGGGAGTTTTGTTTTTTCTGGTAAGAACTCTATTAGGTATAATTTAATTAGCATCCAGAAACTACTGTGGAGTATATTTATGAAATAAATAAGTACAAACTTTTGCTTCAGAATAAGCAAATGAAGCTATACTAAGGGATAGAAAAATGCTGCTTGGGTATGTTTTTATCTTTTTACATAGTTCTAAAATGAAGGGAAGGCTTGAACATAAATTTTGAAAGATGTTTGTAATACTTTACGATGCTTAGAATCTGTGCTTTCATTCTGGGAGAAAATATTTCATCAAGAAGTTTATTCCCATCACTTCTAATTTTTCCATAGCAGGCCTTGCACACCAAGAAAAACAGTGTTCCCACACCAAGAAAAATGACCTTGTAAAATGTAGTAACAGAGCCACCAACAATATATGCCATAGCACATGAAGTCAGATTCTCCACTGCGGTACTTGCAGCAGTATTACATTAGCATGAAACTCAGTAGTTGTGTGTAAAGCTGGAGCCATATAAGAGAATGTAATTTGAAAAGAAGCACAATGCTGTAAACAGCTTTTTACTTTTAATCTCCTTGCTCCTGTCCTTGCCCCCCTCCTCAATAAGCATGCAAGCAATTACAGCGTGTCAGAAATGTTCTCTGAGCTCTACCAGAGGAAACACATTCTGTTGCCTATAAATGGTTGCACAAGAATCGCTCTCCAAGCTGTGTGAGGAGTCCTTTACAGGGCTGAGCTCTTAATTTTCTCCTAAGGTCCACAGCTCAACACAATGAGAAGTTCAGAAATGGTGTGCTGTCTGGTACCTTTTCTGGGGTGCATTTCAGTCTTTTTAAGGTTTGTGTGTTCCTGCTGCCCCTTGTACTGGATTCAGGCAAATTGCAAAATGATCTCCAGTCAGATAACAGCGGGGCTATTTCAGCTTTCTGGCTTTCTCAGTTTAAGTAGGACTCAAGCTGTTTACTTTGAGACAGTTTTAGACTGAGTTTTTTAAAGCTTATTTGAGCTCTGGAGCTTTACATTTGGTTAGTTCTAAGAGGATCTGATCATCTAAATCATCTTTGAAAAACTGTTGATTCAACATTTTGCATTCACGTTTTCCAGACTGTCCTTAGCCTATGTAAGATGCCAATAAGTGGATGTACATCATATATTCAATACGAGCACTTAATGCTTCTCTGCCTTAAGAGCAGTCTATACATTACACAAATAACTTTCAGAGCAGGTGGCTTGTGAATGAAGTAGGCTGATTCTCTGAAAACCAAAATCTCTTTTGATGAGGTTGTTGCTCATCACAGGGAATGCTGTTTCGTGCTTTTTGACAGTGATAGTAAAACCTGCCTGTTCTCAGCAGGCTTTGCTGTCTAGGTTCTTAGCTAAAGCTCACCCTTACCATTAGCATATGTTCTTCTAGTTATGCACTAAGCTTTACGAATGACTTCGACCATGTGCAGTTCATTCTCTCATCTCCCAAGGGAGAGAATTATGTGTGCTCTTTAGTGGTTTTGCTAGTGGGCTGTGGCTTGTTCCGGGATCTAGGGGGAAGGAAGGACGATTAGCTTTACGTGTGCTGCTGCTGCTGCATGCATGGAAGCAAAGGATAAAACGGGAAACAACGGTGAAGGATTGAGACTGCTGCTCTGAGCAGAAGACCATTTGCTGTTGTCTGTTGCTCCCAGGAGAGATTCTTCCACCTTCCAAACCTGGCTTCAGGAAAACTCCAGAAAGTATTAATTAAGCTTCTCTTCCTACTTGTCACTTCGATTCATTTCTTAGCAAACTAATGCATCCCTGGTGGAAAAGAGCTACCACACCTTCAGGGTAGAATGTGGCAAGTTTTTTAGTATCTAAGACTACTGCAATAATTTAGAACAGGGATCCAGGAATATTGTATTTGGTTATGGCTGCAAGGAGCTATGTTAGGCAGGTACAAATGTAATTTCCTGCATTAGATTTGACCAAAATGTTTGGATGAGGCATAATTTGCTGGACTTGTCTTCAGCTGAACAGCTAACAATTACTGTACTGCTCAACTTGGATCATCACTGATAAATACCTGGCATTAAATCACAGGGTGCCTCTCAATTTTGTCCCTGTAACTATAGCTTGGAGCAGTTTTTTTCCTAGTGCTTTATACAGAAGAGTCCATTGGAGTTCTTTGTTTCGGTTTTGAGCAAGATTTAGGATCGTTTTCCAGCTCTTTAGAGTATTTTGGTAATTGTATGAAGAAAGCAGAGTGTATGTAGTTCTAAATTAATTCTGGGCCATCGTGGTGTCGTCATGACCATTTCCACGGGTCTGGAGCCAGACACAAACCACAGTGACTACTACAGGGCAGGGGTCCCAGAGACATTCCTGCTTTTGCCTTTCTCTTCTCTCAGTCCATCCTTACCTGTGCTCTGGGGCTGTGCGTGGGGGCAGAGCGGTCAAAGGGAAGCCTGCTAGCATGGGGTTCTGCACCCTACGGTGGTCGGACGGCTGACTCATGGTAGTGAAAGGAGTGGTAGGTTTAAGTCTGATTCCTGAGAAAGTCTAGAGCTGTAACGATCACCTTTGGTGACATTGAGAGTAGAGAGACAAGGCATGGGTACATAGAGATCCTGGAAGGAGCTAGGTTGGTACTTTTCATGTTGGTTCACCTAACTTGGACAATCAGCAGTAGTTCCGGAGTAGCTTTTATTTTGTAGTCTTCGTTGATCCTATAGAGAAGTTTGTTCTACGCAGGAAGAGCACAGCTGGTCCATCGCAGCTATAACAGCAGTATAACAGCAGTACAACCACACTGCTACTGGCCCCTCGCTGTTATCTGATCAGCACAAAAATCTCTCCTCCACTCCTCCGGCTTCGGTTGTCATCCCTTAGATTCAGTCACATTTCACTGCTCTGTCCTTTCTTAATGCCAGCTGTCCACAAAAACAGGAGGCCTAGAGTTGAAGCTCTGCTGTTGGTCTTTATGACCCCAACAATTTCATCATCACTTTACTGTCTGGAGCTGGTCACTGTGTATTCCCTCGTGATTTTGAACATACATGTTATGACCTGCTAATAGGTAACCAAGCCCTAGTACTTAAAGCTTCAGCATACTAAGCTTTTCGACACCTTGCTCTGCTGTGGAATTCTTTTGCTGGAGAGACATCTGTTTAACCAATCCAGGTTACATTAAATGTAAATTGGGAACCATGTTTTGAATTCAACAGTTATTCTTTTGTCTCTACTCATATCTACTGCATCTGTATATTAATAATCAATGCCTTATTGTTCCAAAATGGAAATGGTGGAAAACGTCTTCAAAGAAAACAAGGAACAATGAAAGCATTATTGATTAGGTGACAACTCTGGCTGTGTTGTGTTGCAGCATCTGAAAACTTTACAGAAAGTGAAGTGCAGAAGACAGTGGTATTTATAAAGGTGCAGACTATGCTATCTTTGCCTGCCGACCTAATACATACATATAGTAGTCATGTTTGAAAAGCTTTCTGAAATAATATGTGACAGAGATAGACATGACTTCTGAAAAGCCAGTCATCAGTATGTATTCCAGTGGGGAGGAAAGATTACTTTGAAAGTTGCTTCGTTTTTTAAGATGCACAGATTTGTAGGTATTCATGCTTAAGAATTTCCCTTTTTTTTTTCCTTCACTGTGTAAAAGTGGACAGAATGCAAGTAATGGTAGGAAGTTATTTTGCGGTACTTTCTTATGCTTACATTCTTCTGAGTCATCATTTTAAAATCTTGAAATGCACTCATACTTCAAATATATGCGGACAATTTAGGTGTTTCCTTACACAAACATAAACTAAAAAATTGAAGCAATGTAGTTTTTCTTTGTGCTTATGTCCTGAAAGTATAGTGATAGACAAGATTCAGCAGCTTTGGCAGGTTTAACTGTCGGCGTTGGCTGCTTTATGCTCTTCTGTGTGTTTTGCCTGTCTTCCTTGCAAAGAAATGTGGTAGTACCCTGTTGTGCCTCATTTATTCTGTTCACAGTGTTGTTTAGTGTTTGCTTGGCCTTTTTGCCATGATTGTTATCTTGCTGTCTACTTTAAAACTACACTATTTAAAAGCTCTTTGAATTGCCTGAATAATGTTCTCCATAAAAGATTACTTTTTTAAAGCATTATTTTTCAATGGTAGAAGAGGTAGGTCACTGATGCATTTTATTTTTTATTTTATTTTTTAAATCTCAACCCAAGCTCTTTGAGGTTGAGATTCCATTGTTGTGGTGTTGCTTGTGTACAATGTGTAGCCTAATAGGTCTCCAGGCTTGAATGGAGTCTGTAATCACTGTCAGGAATGAATAAAGTGATAACTTAGAGCAGAAAAATACAAAGTGCTTTAGTAAGTTGTAAAAGGAAGCATTAAATGATGTAGTGGTTACTGTTGCACTTTAATACATTGTGCCTCCAGGATACCAATTTTACACATTTTGAAGACAGAAAATGACAGGCTAAATTCATAGTCCAAAGCATAGTGAGCTCATTGATACATCAGTAAGAGCATAATGTTTCCAGTGCCGCTATGTCCATGTACTTTTGATTTGAAATACCAGAAAAAGAAAGAAAACAAAGTAAAATGTAACTTATTATTGTAATAAGTGATGGCTTGCCACAGTGGTCAGTTGTGTGGCAGTATAATACTTAGTCAGAGGAGCTGGTGTGGGTGGTACTGGTAAGCAGTTCCTTTATCCTTTTGCCCTTGTTTTTCAGTGCTTGGAGAACTCATAGCAGTGGGTCATATTTTTTTATTCCTCCCTTTTAGCAGTCAGCAGGATGAAAGCAGGCCTGGAGTTGTTCGCCTCTAAGCCCTTGTAGCATAATGGCTATTTGAGTGCTTTTAATGTTACAGAGGTGCTCGTAAAGATGAGAGAGGAAAATCAGAGATGAAATCTTTATCTCACCACTCTTGGTGGAGTCAGTCCATGTTGAAAAGCAGAAGGTCAAACGTACCTTGGCTTTTACGCCTCCATGCTAGACCTACATTCTCAGTGTGTTTAAATTGACCTTGCTCCACTGACTCTCACAAAGCAAGATGAGTCAATGACTTCTGTCTGCTGCAGACCCAACTGAAGTTCCTTTTGGATTTGAATCTTTCACAGCTCAGTTTGTCTATGGAACTGATATGCACATAACACACATAATCTGCACATCCATCCATGGAGACAAGCTGGGCTTTGGCGTGTGGCTTTCTTCAGATTGCATGAATTCATTTCCACCCATTATGTTTCATTTTTAGTTTCATATGCGCTGCTGAAAAATCCTGGACTGTTTTGTTCCACAGCAGCTCTTTTTCCTTGGGAAGATTAACATTTCCTCTTTGTCTGCATGGCTGCTGAGATCAGTACCTGTGACAATACCATTAGGAGTACAGTGAAGTATCTATAAAAACCACCCAAATAACGTGCCCCATCTTTTTCTGCCACTGTTTACAGGACTGCTCTAAAAAAAGGGGATTCCTCCCTTTCTAAGGAACAGTTACTGAGTCAATGTTGTCCATGGGCCAGGTTTAACTTCCAGAAAGCTTCCTTCAGGTGTCTTGCCTTTGCATTCCCATTGAGTTGGGCATTCAGGTATTGAACAATTGAACACTGTCATTGAAATGCTTTTTCTTGTACATACCCAGTAAGGCTGAGTAAGAGGTGAGGTCCTTGCACCAGAAGAACTGTGCTGTAGGCTGCGATGGAAAGGAGGTGACTGACAATAAAGCATAATGTGACAAAGAGCAATGAATAGGACCTAGCGATAAGGTGGCTATTTTTTGAAGCTAGTGCCTCAAAAATTAGTCACATAGCTTTGGTATCCTTCTCGCCTTAGAAGTAACCCAGCAGCAGCAGATTTTGCCTGAGGAAACCATAATTACTCCACTGGAACCAGCTGCCAAAGATTACTGTAGGTGTAACAAAACATAAATTTGCTTGGTTTTATCTGCCACATACATCGGTGCAGGATTTTAAAATCAATATGGATTTGATCTAGATATAACTTTAGTAATCAGATATTTACTAATGTCTGTGTGCACAAGTTACCCAAAGAAATAAAAAGGATTAATAGTTTAAATAGTTTAAAACAAAAACTTCTCACCATATTGACATATAATTTATTAAAAAATAAAAACCATAGCTAACTAGCATGAATTCTGTAACAACCCAATATACTCACCTCCTACATTGTATGAGTTGCTTATACACTGTTTAATTTCATAGCAAGAAATCATTTAGCATATCTTTAGCAACACAACAGCAATAAAACTGTCCCTGTCTTTAATGTCTACAGATACAACTCTCATCTGAAAGTGTCTCTTGAAATTACCTCAGTAATCAGACTGGAGTTGTTTAAGATGCAGTGAATATATTGGCATTTTGTGCTGCTGATTTTAAGATTCTCTGGACTGAAGAAGTCTGTAAAGGTTCACTGCATAGAGCAGACTATAACAAAGCAGTTAATGATTCTTGTGACATGAATGCTGCCATTTCAGTTTATTTGAATGACACTGGCATTCTGTCTTAAATATATCACTTTTTATTAGTTGGGGTTTTTTTGAAACCAACTAGATATTAGGCATGGGTATGCATCTTAGCTAAACTATAACCTAGCCAGCCCATGCCTTTTGCCCTGCAGAGTGCCCGGAGTTTTTCAAAACATGTAACCACAGTGATATTTTTATAAAGGAATGTTCACCTCATGGGATTTTTTTAAGGTGTTCTATTTTTTTTTTCCAAGTTACAGCTTCACTTTATTGTACATGATGTCCAATAAAAAAGATATATGTCTGTGATTGGACTTTGAAAAAGGGC
>JANHGO010000073.1:39615970-39636010 GCA_024606505.1 Aquila spilogaster | reverse complement strand
GAGCAAAGGCAGAGGAGGAGGAGGATTAGGACCTCCATAATATAAAAACAAGTCTGCATTCATCATGATTTTTATAGAGCACAGTCCCTGTCTATTGGAGATTTGCAGTATAGACTCAATGGTCTGCAGAAGAGTGCAGCAATCTTAACATTTGCAGGTGGTTTACAACTCATCCATCATTACTACTACCATCTCTTCTTAATTCAGAGTTTGTTTAGGCATTCGGCATTTAGCTTTTTCTATCTTCTTATTCCTTCCTACAATAGGAAAACAGATGTATGTCAGGATAGAGCTTCTGGAGTATCATTTTCCTTTACAGGGGTTGATTGTTGCGTTATTTATGAAAGGCTTGCTGCAGCTGGCCCATAGAGTATCTATTCCTCATCTTGTACTTTAGAGTCCAAGCTTTTATTAGGGAGGAAAGAGGCGTTGATATGTATATGTCTAACATTTGTGAAAATATATATAAAAAGGGAACCTAGAGCAGCCACACTATGCCTGTGTCTTCAGGTGTACTGGAACAATAGCACCAAAGGCTTCAAATGAACTATTTAGTCTGATAGAGCCCTGGAGCTTTTGATATGCATTTAAATGGTAGCAGTGCTAGCTCTTGATCAAAACATGCAGAAGGAAAAGGGTTGTCCATTTGATGAGAATGCATAAGGTACCAAGTTGCACTAAGTGTTGGTGGGAGTAGATAGAATTGCGAGCAGAGCTTGGAAAGAGCTGAATAATCTGTACTGTTGTAGCCATGTGTGTAACATAGCAGATGTGGAAGGCAGGATGAATGGAGTGTTCCCAGGGACGTGACGATGGCAGCAGCAGTGAGCCCAGTGCAAGTGGATCTGTATCAGAAGCCCAAAGGCGGCTCTTAGGAAACCATCTGGGGATGCACCAGGTGAAATTGCTTTACTGCACTCAATTCCAGTGGCTCTTGCTTAAGGCATGATCCTGAAGTGTCCTGACAAGGCAGAACACCTGGAAGCTTCTCTACCAGACTCCAAAGACACCTGACCCAAGGAAGGGAGGGGGTGGGGGGAAAGATGCCAATCTGTAGTGCATTTGACAGTTCAGGACTTGATTTAGGGTTGGATCCTGTGCCTTCTAGGTGTTCAGATTAGACCTGTGAGTCCAAACTCATGAACGAGTCACTGCTTGCCAGCTAAGCAGTGGTAGCTCCTCAGATGTCTTATCCCACCTTCATCCCACAACAAAATATGAGGTGATTTTATATTTATCAGTAAGTCAGTGCTGAGCAAACAAACCCTGCCCAGGGCTTTCACCAGGGTGACCGCATTCTGTCCTGGGACAAAGCACTCCACAGTATTGGTGGTCACCAAACACACAGCTCTTCAGTGAGGAATCTGTTCTTTTATTTAACATCTACCATGATGGCCATTAAAAAGGCAACATCTGGTGCAGAAAATGCACACATGCTATTTCTGCGCTCTGCTGTATGTCTCCTTCATCAGGCCCAGATACAGCAGTGTCTTAGCTGTCTCTGCTTTCCCTAGTATGCCAGCTGATGAAAGCAAACTACGTGAGGCTTAGCTAGTATAAGGTGGGAGTTCTGGCTAGTTAGAGGCATCACCTAGTGTTTAAAAGAGTTTGCCCTTGAGGGATCAATAGCTCTGAAAACGCTGCTGAAATCCTTCAGTGGCAGTGAATTTGATTCTTGCTCTTCTTTGATCTAGCGTTCATGGCTTTTTGAATAATGTAAATCAGACCTGCCTTTCTCACCTACCCATCCCTCTTTCTTCTTCTCCTAAGAGGATAATTTTTTCGTGTTCTTAGGAACACAGCTATGGCAGTCTTAACACGAAAATAAAATGAACTAATTATTTGCGTAACACCAGAGTAAGGGCCAGATTAATACCACCTCTCTGATTTTTTTTTCTTTATCCTATTTAAGTCTTCCCACAATAAAATACAAGAGGAGTTTGCAGCTGAAATTGTGTGTTTGCACACATATGGTCTAAGTGGGGGAAAAGAGCTGTATATTCTAATTCCCCGATACACACTGCTGCCATTGATAAAAGGAGCCACAATTACATTGGAATCAGGTTAGAAACCCCATAATTTCCCCATGACAATTATTGCAGTTTACTTGTAAGAGCCAGATGAGGAGAAAAGATGTATATTTAGCTCTTAGCACAGTTAAGTAGCTGGAAGTGAGTTCTGTGCCACAGCCTATCAGGAAATGCTCTTCCAACCTGCTCTGCAGTGCATCTGCTGTATATGCTTTGGAATCTCTCTTTGTACAGAAACAACTCTCCCTCCCTGGGATCTGGCATATCAGCTAGGGTCCCATTTCTGTTCCTCTAACAGAGGAGGTTAGAATACCTAAAACCTGAACTGCTTATCTTTCCTCTTCTACCTTGTTGCTGCGTCTGGCTGCTGGGACTAATCTAAAGATGCATTTGGCCCGCACCATACAGTTTATTGTCAGTGGCGTCTGGGTGGCTTCAGGCACATGCTAAGATTATAACAAGTTTGAAAAATAAAACCATTTATCCTAAAAATAGCTCAGAACTAACTAGTGATCATGGGGCGGAGGGGAGACAAAAATGAAGATATTTTCTTTTCACGTAAGTGTCAGATTCAAAAGCATCTGCCTTGTTCAGTGCATGTATGGTATTCATTTCCTGTCTGCAGTCGATTGGAATGCCCCCCGAGTCGTTTGAAATTGAAAATCGAGTCATGCTTCTTTAATCAGCTCTAGGAAATAGTCCCCCTTCCTTACTGTTCTAAGAAAATTTATATATACATGCATAGAATTCATAATACAAAAAGCCCACGCTTCTCTCCAGGGCACATCCTTGCCCTCTCCCCTCTTAAACAGAGAAGGGTCTTCACGTTGTCTTGTCAGAGTCTACTGCAAGTATCTACTTGCTTGCTCTTCTTCCCCGTAATGTCACTGGAGGGAGGCCTTTCTCTTGTGTATCTGCTTCCTCTTGTTTCTTTCCCTTGTTCTGTCATTAGGGCAGTTCACGGAGATGTAGAGAGAGGGCATAATGTCCACTGCTGATGTCTTGATACAAAAATAAGACAGTTACTGCACTGCATGTACAGATGCCATTTATACTAATGACTTCCAGTTGCTCGTGTGTCAGTCCCCAAAGTTTTCTAAATGGAGAGGGTAAAACTGTACACTCGGGCTTGAAAGAATACTTCGCTGCAGGAGCAGAGGTGCGTGGTCCTGAGGCAGCCGCTCAGATTTCTGCTGCTGTTTTGCTGTAAACTCCTGGGTGTAGTAAGAACCCCTTCCAGAGAGTGTTGTGAGGCATATAGTTGGTGCATAGATATTGAATGTAAGTGAACACTGCCTTTCCTCTGCCTTCACCCTCTAACTTCCATCCAAAGAAAAACGAGTATTGGTGGGGAAGGCAGCTAAGGGAGGGTGAAGTAAATTATCTCACAGTGATTCGATGGTGTGCATGTTTTGAGCATCAAGACTCAAGTGATTTGCCTTTTTTCAGGCACAGAAGTAGTATTGCCAGAAGCACAGGAAACATCATGTTTTTGGAATATAACACTTGTCTGCTTTCTTGCTTTCCCGTTATTAGCTTTTGCTTATGTGATGAAGTCATCATGTAACTTTTAGTCCACAGGGACTAAACACTTTCTAGTCTCTAAAAACATCTGCCAGCTAACACAGCCAGAGTCATAGACACTTTTGAAAGCATAGGGTGGATATTCAGTGGCATATGAGAGGGAGACACAGAGGCTGGGAATAGCTGTTTCTTGGAAACTAACAGCTGAAGGCAACTCTGGAAATTGAAAAGGTTTCAAGTAAGGTTACTCTTTCGGCTAGGGAGAGATGAAAACTTCATTTATTAAAGCTAGTTCACCTAGTGAAATCCTAGCCATAGTGATTTAGTGGAATAAACTTGCAAAAGGACCTAGTTTAGAACCCATGAAAATAACTTCAGATGTATGTTTGTTCTCTTTCATTTACACTGACTTTGTGTGTGCTAGCCTGCAAAGCCTGACCAAACAGTTGTGTACAAAAAGTATTAATATTCTGGATTTCCTTTGCTTTTGTGGTTTTGATTGCAGCTTAAGGCAGATTTTCCCATTCTGTTGGAACCTGATGTATAAATTACGACGCAGATTTCAAATGATGGGTGAGATTAGACTTGTTCAATTAAATTTAGCCATGGTATAAATGGATTCTACTTAAAGCTTTATTATACTAGTGATTTTATGCAAGTATTTAATAAAGCCTAAAAATAATTGGAAGTTTCAAAGAGTTTGCATTTTGGCACCACAGGTTATCGGAGTGAAATAGTTGGGCTGCTCTTCAGTTGTACATTTGCCTGTTGAACCGCTAAATCAATGTGTCTTGTATGGAGAGCTCCAGCCAGGCAGTGATTACAGGGAAGATCTTCAGAGTTGTGAAGAACAACTAAATGTTTACCACCAGCTTAGGCAACTGAAAATATCTGTTAACTACAAGCAAAACTTGGCACTGAACATCTGTCAAAGCCCTACACAATTTTAATTCTGTGCGCTCGGCCGTCCCATGGATGGCTGAGTATCTGCTGAAGAACAAAGCACCAGTGTGTGCTATGTCAGAAAATTTGCTAAAGGCCCTCTGTTTTTTCCAGCAGACATTGAGCTGTAATCACCACCAAATCCTTTTTATTATCAAAGTGTTTATACAAACTGGCAGTTCTTCACCTCGAAGCTGAACCATACTGTTTGTATTTTCCAGATGAAGGAAAACACGAAATACAAGCAAACAACAGAGCATAAAAAATAGCTGTGCTGTGAAATGTGTGTCCACAACATGTAGCAAAAGGTTCCCAGATCTGCGTATAATATGCTTGGTTTTCTCCTTAAGCTCTGAGGAAAAAATATTGTCTGCCAGAGCAGTTCAGATGCAGACCCACTGTTTACTAACGGTGTGGAAGAGACAGGGAGCTTGGTGAGAGAAATTCCCAACCAGAGACTGAACAAAAAATGGACCAAAGCTTGATGACTGCAAGTGAATAAACAGGCTCAGTAGGGGAGGAATGACAGTAGGGCTGCTCCAGCACTCAGGACGTATCAGTTCAGATGGTTCAACAAGGCAACAGCCTTTTCCTCCACTGCAGAGGGTCCTGTCGTAGTGTTGGCCATGTGTCTCGAAAGAGTGGTCTGGGACTTACTAGACCTTAGCTGTGAAGGGGGCCTCAACACTGCCGCCCTAGGATCTTTGCAGTCGTAACATAAGTCCCGGCTACATGTTCAGTTCTCAAGGTTTTCTGTGTAGCTGTGAGGGCTAGAAGTTTTTAGTGTAAAATACCTAAAATTCAAAAGCTGTCATTCTGAGATGAGTGTGCCCAGATGCTTTCAGATTCTGCTTCTGCTGTACACAGCTCCTGAGAGCTATTTCAGCATATGGCAGAAAAGCAGCTGTGGTGGGCTGGGTATATATATACTTGGGCATCCCAAGCACCTCACTGCCTAACTGCACTGCCACTGGCACCCAACATTTAAGCTGTCTACAGAAGACCTCTGCTCCAACAGTGACTGCAGATCGACATGTCTACTGTAATTTCTGCTGTCCTAATTGCAGTAGTACTTGCGACTCCAGCCTATTCTCCACAAAACCAAAGCCGCTGCAGGAGCCATAGAGCCGCTGCAGGAGCCATAGAGCCCCTGAAACTAACGTGTCCCATAGCAGTACCCTGTGGGATGACTGGCTTTGGTCTTTGCCTACCCACTTGGTCACACATGCAGATGTACTGCAAGTTAGAAAGAACTGGATACAATGTCATTTTACTAATTTTGCTGGACTAAATAGAGAATTATTAAAAAATAGACCCTGATAAACAGAACTCTTTTGGGGGGGTTGTTGGGTTTCTTTTTTTTTAATTACCAACTGTAATCAGTGATTCACCTTCTATTTACACAATGTTTAAAGCAGACGCTATATTTTGGAGCCCCTTAGTGAAAGCTTTTGTGTACATGCAAGCCAATGTAGTCCATTTTAAATGATTTATGAACAGTGATTATCTAGAATGTGCTATTAATTACTGCAACAGTTGATTTGTGCAGCTTTCTAAAGATAAGTAAGGCCTTTTACTTCATTGATATATGTGAATGTGAGGGACAAGCACATTTTAATAAAAAATGAGAGTGTCTCAGTAGCTGAGTGCTTGATGTGACACCCCTCTGGTCTGACTTCTTCTGGAGATACAAACCATCAGTGACTCCTTGGAGTGAACCGGAGCTGTGAGGCTCAGTACCACTGCATGCTTTCAGGTAGTCACACAGAAATTAAATATGAACCCAAGTGATTTGCCTCTTAAATGAGAAAGAGCTAAGAACAGAACAGAAGTCTTCTGACTGCCTGGACTGTATGTGGCATTAAGCATAAAAGAAATTTTTTTCCGTGTCTCTGATAATGCTTTTCAGCTGTTAACTTCACTGTCTGCTTATCTAACACTGTCCTCATACCTCTTCCTGCTAGGTCCTGTGCTGCTTATACTCATGATAGACAAAAAAAATAAATAAAACCCAGGAATTGGATCACCCAAGTTCATTACAGATCTTGGATCTGCAGAGGTGAAAGTCTCATGTAGTATCCCGGTGTGTTACTCAGCCTCCCCAGGCCGGTTAATTTTAAAGTGATCATTTAGCACTAACCTGGAAACACACGATAGCCTTCAAAATCAAAACAATCTGTTTAGGCAGGTGGGAAATGAAACCAGTCCTAATGGCTATAATGGTTTTCTGTGAAGGCCCCAGGCCTCATTTTGTCTCTGATAGCAATATAATCTTTTATAGCGTCTGTGAAGTTTCCTAATAAATAAACATTCCTTGTTCCTGGTGGTTGAAGATGCTGTACAGGTGCATCATGAAAGTGCATTGACAGACTGTCAGTTTTCAATTCAAGACCTCTTGTCAAGATCATTTTGCAAGATATTTCAAAGGGGTATGCAAGAAATAAAAAAGCAATGTAGCTGCAGCAGGGATTTAGTAATAGATTCCCTTGCTGTCTCGGAGCTGTTAGGGATATAAGTTGCATCAGTTTTCCCAAATTCTTTCAACTCCTTAATTAGCAGTGCTTGCAAATGTGCCCTTAGTTTGGCAAGTGGGGAGGGAATGAAGGAAGGTAAGAAATATGAAGAACAGAGAAGGAGCAGCTGCTCCAGAATATTTTCTGTAGCTCCAGAATATTTTCTGTAGCTCCAGTCATTCCTCAATTACTCTCTGTCTTGGTGGTTTTTCCAGAACTGGAAATGGGATTAAAATAAGGAAGAGAGGAGGGAGGTGGATCCCTTACTTGCTAAAAATGCAGAGAAATTCCCTTTTTCCCTAGTTTGGTATTTTTATAAGTTCCCATTTCTGTTTAACTTCTCTTTGGAGAAGAGAAACGGTACACTTCCCTGCAGCTAATGTCCAACGTGTCAGAGGGAGAAACGAAATAGGAAGGCAATGGAGGGAGTTAAAATACCCATTTGATTATTGAAATGTTAAACTGCAGTATCAGGTAGGAAATCTTTCCTGCATGCAGGGTTGTTTCTTGGTGCCTTAAACTCTGCGATGGTGCAAGTCCTGCCTGGATCACCAACATTGAAAGTTACCCTCACAAAATCCCTCTGAATTGCTCTTCTTCCCTGGTTTATAGATGGACACAAAGACATTGATATATACTGAACTATTGCCCTCCCTTTTTCAGTGATGGGTGTGGCAAGGTGTGTTATTCTGTAATACAAACGATATGTCAGATTCTTTCTAGGGTTTATTTCATTGCCTTCTCATGCAGCTATGCATAATGTGTTCCTGCCCTTATATACTGTCCACGCGTAGAACACTCAGAAATCCTAAGTTGGTTTTGTATTAGGAACTATAAATATCTGATCCCATGGGGCAGTAGAACTGTAGCTGACAGCAAGCATGAGTAACCTCTTAAAATCATCCTAATGGAAAGTTTAAAAGTTGTGAATAATCCCGGTAAATGAAGGAAAAAAAGTGATTTATCTTAAAGTATTTAGAGCAGATGCATCATTTGAGTAAGAAACCAATGTATCTGAATTAGAAATGTAACTTCAAAGAAACTGAGTCAGTAGTTCAGAGTGAAGTGACCTAGCTTTTAAAGGAAGGCAAGCAATACTACTTTCCCAAAAGCAATCTGGAATACAAATCATGTACACCTAAAAATAAATAGTGTGAAGTATAAACATGTGAAATAACATAGAAATAAGAAGACAAGAATTAAATTTCATCTATTAGCTTTGGAACACAAACTCTGTTTTCTTCAGAAAGGATGCTGGCATTGCAGTAAGGACATACTTCTTCCTGCTAGATTGGCCTTGGAAGATCCTTTGCCTGAGTTAATGCAGTAGAACAGAGTGAGCCCATATTCTTTTCTTCACATGCAGCTCAAGATCACTTTTTATTGATGGCAGCCTCTTTTATCTTTTTACCAGAAATATGAATGTCTAATAGTACTGCGAATCAGCTTAGACACTACACCAAGAATTATCTACCTAAAAAATAGGTACTCTATTCATTCAAGTAATTGGAAACAAATGGTCTTTTGCTCATGGTACTATGAGCAGATAACTGAAATGATCATGCATGTTGAGCATTTCTGTTTGCTTATGTTGCAGTATGACACAGAAGCCCCAATGAGGCATAGCATGGGCTTGTCCTAGCGTGAAAGGGACTGCAAGAGATAACACTGCTTTTAGGCAGAGGACACACTATTTAACCTGTGTCATTCCTGCGAGGCATTAGTCAACCCTGCTCTTAAAGACAAACTCCACATTCCCCCCCCCACCCCCACCCCCCGCAAAGTCTGCTCCTAAGCTTGGCTGTCACTGCTGTTAGAAATGTGTACCTAATGTTGAACCAGGCTCTTCTGATCGTGTCCACCCTGAGCAAGCAGAGTGGTCCACCCCCCTCCTCGCTGCAGCAGCCTTTGGTAGAGGGCGGTTATCATGTCCCCTCTCTGTTTTTCTTTTTAACGTTACACCACCCCAACTCATTCAGTCTGTAATTAATGACAGTCCCTGCCCCAAGCAGCTTGGTAGTGGGCCCGATCAGCCTGATGTCATTACTTCACCATGACAATTTTCTAACTAACTCCATGTGATATTCCATCTGTCTGACACTATTAAAAACTTTTTATATAGCCCTTATTATTGTAGTTGCTGCGCTCCCTGCAAACATCACAGTGAGGAAGGGAAGTGCTGTTATCCCCACCAAGGCACAGACAGACCGTGACCTGCCAAGATCACACAGCGAGTATTATCAGAGAATTAAATGTAGGTGTCTAAAGTCCTTGGCCAGCTCTAGCTGTACGGAATGTTAATGTGAAGAATAAGGATGCTCCTGAAGTGGCAAGCAGATAGGGAAAGTATGAAATTGTATATGAAAATTCTATTATTTTTAATAAAATCTCACTTTATTTTTAATAAAGGTAAGATTATGGGCATGATACCCCAGAAAAAAGTAGTTAAGTACTACATTTTTTTGGTTCCTGTCTGAAGTAATTTAATAACACCACAATTACACCTTGTTGTTAGTCAGACATAACTGAGAAGCCATTTAATCCTCATGCATCAAGAAGTTTGCAGTTAAATTCTGTTTGATAAGTGTTAAGTTAAAGCACTAGCATATGGGTAAGGAACATAAAGTTAGCTAAGTGGCCCTCAATTTTGTTTTCCAGAGCTTGCTGCTGTGTGATTTGCTTTCTACTTTATATTGAATAAGGGGTGTGTCAATGGGTGGCCCACCAAAGGTATCTGAAAGTCCTACCAGGTCTTCAACAAAAAGAGAAACATTTTTGTTTTGGCCTTCAAGTAATATGACTGTCAGGAGCACATACATTTTTAGCACTGCACACGTACACTTAAGTCAGAATGAACTTTTTGCATCTGTGCTATAGATAGATGTATAAAAGTACCCTTTGGGCACTTTCAAAGTGTAACCATGCTGATCATGAAAATACCAAGACAACATTAATTCTGCTAAATCTGATTTTGCTCTTTACAAAGGCAGTGCAGCAAGAAGGGGAGAGGAGGACCACCTCAGTTTTTGCTTGAGAAGATTTCACTTAGTCCCAGATTAACTCTTAAATCTTGGTTTATTTAACTCACTGAATATTTTCCTGTAATGTGCACAGATTATATTGTAAAATCTCTTCAGAGGTCGATTTAGAACCTTCTAAGCAAATAAACACGAAATAAAAGAAAAGGCATTGGAACTGTTATCTATCTGAGAGCTTAACAAAAGGTATGCTAGCTTAATTTGAGCCAGGGGAGCTGGATGGAGATTGCGTTTAACCAGAAATGCTGGCAAAAATATGCTTCAGTAGAGCCAGAACCACATGTGGCCATTCCTCTTTAATTGTGCTTGTTTTAAAGGATAGGTCTTTAACATTTACCCTCTCCATGCTTGCTGTCTCTTTATGAACTGAAAATAAAAGCTCCCCAGGCAGTCATACTAAGACCTCAAGCCTAAATTTTTCAGCTGAGTCAAAAGCAAAACCTGTGCTGAATCTGCCCCACGCATTTTTTTTTGTAGCCATAAGAAGATTTGACTTCTCTGCTGTTTTTTTCCCCCGAGTCCCCAGGCCAGTCCTAACCCAGGGAGGGAGTGTTTTGATACTAAATGTATCTCCTTGGTGAGGTCAAAGGCAGTGGCAGCAGTGCTACTGGTTCGAAGGCAGCCTGCTGTAAGATACTACAAAACCCGAAAGTACGCTCAACAATAACAAAAGCATTAACCGCTGACCCACAACTTGGTGAAATTCAATCCCACCATTAGGCAAACATGAAAATGAGATCCCAGAGGAAGGAAGGTTCAGATGTTCAAGACCAGAGAAATTGGGTGAGGAACACAGACAACGAGATGGAAGTTGTTGCAGACTGAGGAGAGAGAGGGGGAGGTTGCCAGTTCAGCAGTAGGATCTTTTAATACCATAAATTTCAACATGCACTTAGCAGTCAGTGGTTTTGCTCCAGTTGGGAACAAAGCAAACTGAAACGATTTATAATAAAGATACCTTTCACCATTTTCGGGACACATTTAATGTGATATAACTTGATTTCCCAGGGGTGCTTCAGAGCTTCATGTTTCCAGATTTGCTTTTAAGTTTGATGCTTGTGTCGATGTGTAGGTGCCCACCTCAAGGCTGGAATGTTACAGGAACCTGAAAGAGCTAAGCACCCAAGTCTGACTCAGTTTTAGCTTGTGTCAGATGGTTACAGATGTGCACCACTGGAACCAAGTATATTTCAGTGAGAGTCAGAGGCCAAACTCGTGAGCACCCCAGCAAATACCAGTCATAAATCCTGTGCATTTCAGTAATGAGCCGTGGGTCTGTGTGCTGTAAGGCTTTCTCTACGCACTCTGCAGCCATCATTGGCGGGAAGCTGGAGACGGGGGCACTAGGAGGACTGCACGCTCTCTCAGTTGTTGTTATAGTGCGTTGCTTTTTTCCCCAGAACACACTCACTGCAGATGACCGTTCTCCTGAAGACAGCTTCACCCTGAACCCTGAGGACAGAAGAGAATACCCTGATCTCCAGGCTGCCCACCGGCCGTTCCCTAAGCAGCGATTCAGGCAGGAAAATGGGCATACGTCCTTGCAAAGAGATGGACCCCGATCTTTCCTCCTGGATCTCCCAAACTTCCCTGACCTGTCAAAAGCAGATATCAATGGGCAGAATCCCAATATTCAGGTACAAATTTATGTTAACGTGTGATTTTTTTTTTATGAGCTGCTTTTTTTTATTTAGCTGAACCAAGACAACTTTCAGCCTGGCTTCCATGACATGCAGTCAGAACACCCTGTCTCTACCAATAGCACCAAGAAAGAATGAATATACTATACTAGACTGTACTGTACTGTACTGTAATGTAATATATATATAAATATATATAATATACTTTTTGTCTTAAGTGAATGCACAGTTTTCAATTTTCTTCTGAATTTCTCTTTGGATAGTATTGATTGCTTAAGTGTGGTATCGATATAGACCTGTTAATGATACTAAAGCCATCTTTGCTACTGCCATTTTGGAAGATATTATCTTCGTTGATATTAAATGGGTATTTAAAATTCTGTTTTCAATTCTCTGTTGCAAAATTTGTTTGTGAACAGATTCTCTTTTGGTATGCTATTATAAAATGCAACCATCCCCAAAGGTTATAAGAGAACAAGTCTTTAACTTTCAGCCCAAAATGTGGTCCTCCGTATGGAACCGAGACTTAAAGCTAATTGCTGCAGCAGCTGCCTGGAGTAAAAAAAAATTGTTTGCAAGAAACTTTGTTATATGTTATTCCTCAAACTGTTCTTGGATTTGGAATGGCCTCTTATAAGCCACTTGCATCTTGAAACTTCAAGGATTAGAAAGAGGAAAAAATGAGTGATTTGTTTTTAATTCAGAGCCTTAAAGCAAAATTGGCATTAATAAGCAGCCTTTTTTAACCAAAACAATAAATTGAAATGTTGTTCTGCCTAAGATGTGCTTATAAAAACAATACACTAATAGAACTGGTTTTCTGGTTAAATTAATTCCTGGCTTCTTATTCCCCCAACCCACAAAATTAGCATCCTTTTGATATGTCTAAGAATTATGTACGTAAAGATATAATAGATCTGTTGGTGAGAGACCAACATGATCAGGTGAGGACAAGCTGTCTCGAAGTTGACACGCCATTATGTCATAGATGCCTCGTAATGTTAAGAAGCCCAACAGATTTGGATCAAGTGCAGGTCCAATACTGATGGGCCAAGGTAGAAAACACGTTCAACATGTGGTGACTGTACACATCCCTCATGCTAAGAGAAGCCTTCCAGAAAGCCTTAGGAAGGGAAGTTATAGGGGCCCCAGACTGTGGCATGAGGTGAATACTGTAACATCATTGTTTGAACAGTATGTAAACGGAGGACAGGAGGAAACAAAAACCTTCTCTGATTGGTAACAGCATTTAATGCTTAGACCCAGGG
This sequence comes from Aquila spilogaster, assembly GCA_024606505.1. Classification (NCBI taxonomy): domain Eukaryota; kingdom Metazoa; phylum Chordata; class Aves; order Accipitriformes; family Accipitridae; genus Aquila; species Aquila spilogaster. Next base: position 39,623,055 of record JANHGO010000073.1, on the reverse strand, counting down.
AATAGATAAATGAGATGGAAACATTTCCCTGGCTTGTCTTTATAGTAACTGCTTCTGCTATGACCTCTTTTTCCACCACCTGATCTTGGAAACGTGTCAGCCAACTATGTCAGCAGTTTTGCTGGACTCCGGGAACTGGGAAGCCTAGTCCTGTAAACTGGAAAACATTGGGCAACATTAATCCCAGAGCTCTTGTGCACAAGGATGAGCTCTTTCAGAAACAGGCTCGCTAAGTTCTGCATTATATGTACTCTGCTTACTGAGGTGCATAAATAGGGATATACAAAGCTTCTTTAAGTTCCTGGTTGACAGTCCTGCAGCAGGTCAGGCCTCACGGAGATAAAGCTCCCAATAATTCACTACAGAGTCAATGAAAGTTTATTTCTTTGCCTAAAGGTTGTAAAAGGTGGCCTACTCTTTTGGGAAAAACAGGATTATAGTGAATTCTTGCTCGTTAAACAGTACCGTACTGGCCTGAATGGAAATAATGACACTTGTTGACTTGCAAATTTCTCATCAGCTGTTTGGCAGGTGACAGCAGAATCAATGCTCATTTTGCTTTTTGCACAATGGCTTCAGGCTCCATGAGTTACAGTCCTGGGGGTGTTAATTTAAATGTCCTCCTAGGACAGTGAGGTTGGAAAGGAGAAAAAAGCCTGTGTGTGTTAATCTAGCACAATGGCCACATTTACCTGTCAAAGACCCACAACTTCTTTTCCCTTTTACTAGTACAAACCTGCGTAGACCAAAAATAACATTTTTAAGGGCAATTATACCTTGAAATTTAAAACCCCTAATAAACAGACATAAAACAGCCTGAAAAAGCAAGTTGAAAAGATACTCCAGTGAGTTCTCTTTATGGCTATCCCTTCTCTGGTTTCCTGTGAGACGGCAATTGCTGTATCATGCCCTGGTTGTGTGCTCTTTCAGGGAGGAAGTGGTGGATACCAGAACACCATCACAGGAATTCAGAAAATTAACATGTCCCCAGGTACTACTGTATTTATCAGGTGATAATCAAATATAAGTATAGTGGACTGCCTTCTAGAAAAACCTCAGAAACAGCAGTCGGAGCTGCAGTAAGCAAGCCAAAAGCAATTTGAGTCTTTGCATGAAGAGCAGGACGACACTTACTGGTCTTTCTGTCGCGTTTTAGCCTTGTAAAATCTCCCATAATTTCAAGTGGCATTTTATGCTTTAGCATTGCTTCCATGCTGGTTGTTTGAGAGTAACTGCAGTAGCTGCTGTTGAGCAAAGGCTGGCTGTTTGGTTTGGGGTATTTTGTTTTCTTCTTTTTTGTCATTTTAACAATTCTGTCAATGCCTGGAAGACTTCTGGATGAGAAAGTGATTACAAAAACTGATCACACATTTTCTTTGGATTTCCTTTCACAAGTGGAAAATCCCTTTTGTGTAGGTTTGCACTCATTTGACGAACTAGCCGAGGGATGCCTATGCAGACCTTGTAATTGGGCAGGGTTATTATTCAGAGTAAGACAGAATTGTTCTCACCCCTGAGAAACAGAATGAAGTCACATGGGAGGTGTATAGGAACCCGCTTATTTGCCATTTCTGATGGGTTTTTCTCGTCTGTTCCAACCAGCTGTCTACAACCTCTCAGCTCTTCTCTGCAGCCGATCCTCCGTTGGGAGCCAGATGCTTCAGCTTGCAATTGAACTCTTGCTCTTGTCCCTCCCCTTTTCTTTTTACTCCTGGTTTCCCAGGCTTGTGTACCGTAACAGGTAGTGCGCTGCTCTCCGTTGTCCCACTGCTTTGCTGCTTTCCTAGCAGTGCTCAGCATCATGACAAATGAGCAGAAAAGGGAAAACTCCTTACTGTTTGTCGGGCAAGGGCATTTTGTTGATATTAATGCTCTTCAGAGAACTTGAATCTTCATCAAGCTTCACAACCAGTATACCAGAGACACAGCTGGGTGAGTTCCAGTTGCGATGGATGTGTTAAACATTTTGGATGAGGTAACAGGTTCCAAGTAGAAACTGTGCAGAGTTAGGTGGGATTCCTGTCCTAAAAACATGTTGATGTGCCCTGGAAAACTGAAGTAAATCAGTGTGTGATTAAATCTGTTGTGATTATTATCCTCGCTTTGAGTCATGGGATTGATAATTGATGGGAGTGATTTTAAGCCAGAAGTTAATGCTGTCTGCTTGCTGATGTGTTGTCTTTATCATGCCACTCCAGTGCTGCTGTGTTAGCTTTATTTATTCTCTGTGATATCTATTCAGTTTCTACCTTCTCTTAAAAAAACATCTACATAGAACCACCCAATCTAGAAACATACACAACTACAGGGGAACAAGGCTGTATGATCTGCTTTTAAAGAAGAACTGCAGACTTCAAGCCAACTCTTCTCTGGGTTCCTCCATGGCCATTTCCCTCACCTCCATCTATATCACATCTCACTTTTAACACATGTTATTAGATGTGGCTTTTAGGTAGCATTTATATTTGTCATTTGAAGCTGCTCGTTTCACTGCATTGGAAAGCAACACCACCTCGGTATCATCACAAAAGACTCAGCAGTACCTGTAATACCAAGCTGTGACCACTACGTCTCATCTCTAACCTAGCACAGTAAGAATTGGAGGGCTCCAGTAGTACTTATTTCTTGTAATGCCTGTAAGGCTTAATAGTTTAAGGTAGTAGCAAAGCAGTTTTCCCTAGCTGCAGCACTGGAAGCAGAGTGTAGCCTTGCCAGGAGCTAGCTAGTCCTCTTAGCAAGCCGGAGAGACTGGTCTAGGCAGAGCAGGGTGCCAGAGGGCCATGGTTAAACCACTTTCAATACCAGAGCTGTTACTACCTCTGTGCAGATTTCTTAACGTCATGGCATAACAAGAGCTCGCTGCAGAGTGCAAAATTCAGAGCTGGGTTTCTGACCAGGTTTTTAATTCTGGGGTTCAGTTGGGCAGTGAGTGCAAATAGGATTGACAATGTTAAATACAAATTTCAGGTTTTGAGTCACATCATTGTCTTCTTTGCTCCCAGCAAATTTTGAGGGTCCTTCACTTTTCATCAAGTTCAGTAAACTGTTCTAAAAGTGAGCTGTCATGACATAACTGGAAGTAAATTGGTGTCACTACTGATATAATTTTAACTGAAGTTGTTATGTGGTGTAAACCTAAATTTACTATTTCAATATCTTCTAATGAACACATTTCTGTTCTGCTACTATAGTTACCTCATTGCTGACTTGCACATATCCGCCTTTATGGAATGGCAAGCTCTGCATTGAAAATTTGCATCAGTTGCATGAAGGAAACAGAGGATAGAAATGTCGTAGAATCCACTGCTTGCACAAAATTGCAAATGTAGTTCTTTCTGAACCATATCTTCCAGTTGCTTAGGGCAATGTTTACACCACTGAAGTGAATTCAGAAACATTGTCTCAGTAAACAGGACGAAGTACACAGAACTTTTTGTGCACTCCAACAGGCGGGGATAATATTTATCTTCTGTATATTTTTGGCCAGGAGAAAATTGGATGTTGGTGTCTCAAGACATCTGTGCTTGATACATTTGTTTCATTAGAAATTGACTGCAAATCTGTTGTTTTGATGTACCTATGCCAATTGTTTTTAGAGGAACATCCTTATTTATAGCTCACACAACCATAAAAGAAGTGGCTTCATTTTAGGTTTGAATACTTCTGGAGATGATTGTGGATTTATACAAGAACCATGTTAGCACAGACATTTTGGGAAGCTTGAGAAAAAAATAAATAATCTTTACAGTTTTGATAATCACTGGAAGAAGAAATCAGAGAAAATTAAGTCTTTAAAACAGTCTCCAAGATAGAAATACTAAACCAGGTCTATTTTTTAATTTTTGAGAGAACATGTTTTTGTTGGAGTAGTTATATAGCATGAAAGCTTTTCCAGGGCTGCTTTAAATGCCTGTTTTTAATGACTCTAGTTCTAGATCTGATTTCTTTTTTCCTTTTTATAAACAACCCCCAGTGGAGAAACTGATCAAACAAGATACATGTTTGTGTATGACGTATATGTCTCATGTATATGTATATGTATTTGTATAGTCATGGGCTAATGTTGTTAAGTCTATCTGTAAGTACTGGGAAGAATTCGGTGAATGCTGATTTTTTCAAAATTTTAGACTGGGATAGGGGATCAATTGCTTGCCCGAAGCAACAGCCTCTTCTCACACCTCTGCCCTAACTTTTGGGTCATACCATGGGAGGATTACTAGGATTACTCACTGATTTCCTTGCTGCCACTGGAAGGTCCATTAGAGTTAAAAGGTGCTGGGCAGAGCATAGATGAGTCCCCGAAAACAAACAGCACTAGAGTCAAACCAAGCTGTCTTTTTTTTTAATTTCCAAGAGAGGCAGTTCAGACAATCCCAGAATTCTTTATAGAATTTCTTTCACTCTATGGTTTTAATGCCACATGTTAAACAAACAATTTGGTAATCAAAGCTTAAAACAACGGAGAGAGAAATATAGGTGTGTGTCAGACTTCCACATTGGATTTTGCTTTTGTTATGTTCGGTTTTTAAATAGGCTGTGCGCTGGGAAACTCATTTTAAAGGCCTTTGTAATAAGCCTCCTTGGTAGCAAAAACTGACTGAAGAAGAGTATCTGATTGCACAGACATGTCTTGAAACTAAGTTAGTGGCAGTGCTGCTGGAGGTCTGATGAGGTCTTACGACCCTGGAAGTTTGTGCGTTATACCTGCCTTTCTTCCCCAGGGTAGCACATAGCTCAACAGAAGTTCCTCTGTCCCTACAAACCCTCTTTTGCTTAAACTGACTTGGCATCCTGAATAAGTTTTTTAAATCAAATGCCTATGGTTCTTCAAACTGTACCTGGCAGAAATAATGCGAGTTCATGCTGATTCACTATCGTATAACTACAGATTACCAAAGCAAATGGAATGATTATCAAGTGCCCTTTTTTTATGAGAGGGTTTGGTTTGGTTTTTTTGTTTTGTTGTTGGGGGGGGTTCACTTTGCTGAGTCATTGCTTACAGAGTTAATGTGGTCTTAAAAATACTTGCTACTAAAGTACTAGAATCATACTAATTTTCACGTGGCCAGTACTAAAGCCCTGCAGCTGGCCAGCAGTGCATAGTGTTAGCTGCTCAGTAACACTATTTCCTTTCACTTATTGTGAAAACTCTGTTTTGCTTGGATAGATGCAACAATTTTGAATCCCTGAACTCACCCTGAAGTTTTCAGACTTATGAAATCCATATTAATTCTTGGTCTGTAGAAACTGGGGTTTAATGAAGTAATCATTCCAGTTCCATATTTAGTCTGGGAGTAAAACATCTCTTGTGTAAAGATGCTATTAGGCTGACAACTGCACTTTCCCTCGCTCTTGCTCTTTCTCCCAGTGGAGCTTCTTAGTAGCCTCAAAGTTGTTTCATTTCAATGGCTTGGTCTATGGTCAAATGCAAAGCATGAAAGAGATGCAAAATCTCCTTTCTCCAAAAAAGGATGTGTGGGCATTGTCTTGTCTGTGCAGCTGTGTCTGCAGCTACGGCAGCAGTTCTGTTTTGCTTCCTGTGTCACACTCCTCTGTGGGTCACAGGTAGCGGAAGAAACACAGACACTCTTTTCTTTCTTTTTCTTGTGTGTGTTTTGGGATTTTACAAATAACAATTGTATAAAACTCAACCTTTTGTCCAAAATGCAAATCCATACAGCCATGTAAATGACTTTTAGCATAATAGTACCTTATTCTGTTTTTCCTGGTTTTACACAACCCAATTTTCATGGAGTCCTGTCTTGAAAGACTGCTTTGTAAATCTATAAAACATGAAGAATACCTCCGTACCTATTAAACATTATAGGTATATCTGATAGTCACTTCTGTATCGTGGTTCTTTAGCCAGTCCAGCATAATCACAGAACCACATTAGCATGAAGCATCAGAGCATTTTATGACTTATCTGTGGCCACGCCAAGCTTGCGTGACTCATAGAGCCAAGGTTTCTGATTGCTAGTTCCTAGTTCTACCTAAATAGCCACCTATATGTGCGCACAGTATTTATCCCGGAGTTTCATAATTACATATTGTTCAGCACAGAAAAGGAGTAATCGAGGGTTGTTCCTATGCAGAATTATATTTACATTCATGATGTCTGTGAGGGAATTGGGCAGCAAACTTTGAACCTTGGCTCTGGGCTTCTGTAGAGACTGTAAATGGGTTATATATCATTACACTCTCCAGCACAGAAAGAGGACCTACTTAAGAGGGCCTAGGAGCAGATGACTTACTCGGCGGTGGTTGAAAGAGCTGCTGGCTCTCATCACCGCCGAGTGTGGTTTCACACAGCGGTGACAGCCCACGCCGTTGTGCGATGGCAACGCTGGTGCTGTGGGGAGGCCGTGGGAGGGGACGGGCTGAGGTGCTGCTAGAGGGCAAGGCAGATGCAAGGCCGGCAGAGACCCTGGGCTCTGTGTCTTCCGCCTCTGCGCTCCTGGTCTTCCTCAGCCCTGTCTTGGGTCAGCCCAAGTCCTTGGAATGGGGTCTGCGCACTGGTGTGCTTCATGCTTGCCTCAAATTCAGCCTCAGCGTAATTAGAGTAACAGATTTGGTTTTCTTTTTCCTGGTCATATACGTTTGGGTTTAAATATCTTTTCCCCATAAGGCAGAAGATTCTGCTGCAAAGGTTTTAGGCACAGCATGGATTATTGTTTTGTGCGGGATTTTTCCTAGCCTTTGTTCCAAGGTCTGATTCAGCAGAGGTAGCAGAAGGAATCACTCAGCTGCTGCATATCTCGGCTCGGTAATCCACATATGGTTTACAACGCGCAAACCCTACAGTATTACACAGCCCCTTTGCATCGGCAACACCAGCCATTTGTCTTCGCTGTATAGAAAGTTTCCCACTGACTAGGGGGAGATACTGACAGACAGGCTGGTCTATTTTGAATCCCATAGGTTACCATTGAAGTGGTAGATGGCCCCGACACTGAGACAGACAAGGATCTGCAGAAAGAGAGCAGCAAGCCTAGCTGGCCAGTCCCGTCACCTGACTGGAGAAACTGGTGGCAGAGGTCCTCCACCTTGACTCGCATGAGCAGCGGTGACCAGGACTACAAGTA
>JANHGO010000073.1:39575299-39615702 GCA_024606505.1 Aquila spilogaster | reverse complement strand
ACAAGCTGTACTGTGGTAGCTGCATTCCACTAGTAAGTCTATAATCTTGAAAATCATACCAGTTATCCCATAAGAGGACCTTTTTTTAGTCCTAAGTGTACTTTTTTTAAAAGCAAAGGAAATAAGGTTTCATATTTATTTTTAGAGTAAGGATAAATACAAATTTAGAATCGTGCAGTGGTTTGGGAACCAAAATATAATTATTGGATAAATAAGCAAGATCTAAAACGTGGTAGTATTTGGTGGATACACAAATAAGATGAATTATGTTGGTGCATGTGTGGGGAGTGGCATATGCAGCAGGAACATTGTGTATTTGCGTGTGTAATTCTCTTCCAGATGTGTCATGGTGAAAACAATTGTTTTCAGCTTGTTGTATGAAACAGTTGCAGAAACTAGAAACAGAGAGGAGCTACAGTTATCCACTGCCCCAACGGGCTGTGACTATCATCTGCACGGGAATGACTCAAGGGAGGTGAACTAATATGTGCTCACAGGTAGCTCAGAGCCTCTTGGATTTAAGTTGTATGTAAATACAGAAGATTTTTAGTTAGAGCAGGGTTTCAAAGCCACGGTACTCTTACCCTGGCACTTCTGTTGCGCTCCCTAGGTCCTGCAGAGTGGCTGTCATGCACTGATTCAGTCTTAATTTTTCCCCTGTTTTGGTTAACTTTAAGCCCTAGAGCCTAAACAATTGAGAGAGCCTTCTTGTGGAATGGTGTATTTAAACACATATATATGTACTAAATTTTGTGGCCAGAAGATGAAAGTCTATCCCTTCTTTTTGCACCTGCATTTATTTGTGGGCATACTTTATTGCCAAGAATTCATATATTTAGGTAAAATAAAATTGCTTTTACAAATAATTGTGGTAGAAAAAAAAAGAATTACAGATATAAAAATGGGAAGAACAGGTTGAGCTGCAGCTGAAAATCTAATGTGGTATGTTTAGTAGTAGATACTGTATGTTTCATAGTGCAGTATAAACACTAGGTAGGTAGGCCTAAAAATTATCCTAGAGCTCTCTGCCGTACACCAGAGCACCCTACTAATTGGAAAAGACTCCTGGCCTTCTGACTAACCTAAAATGTCATGTGCCATTGGCCTCGGCCAGGAGGATGTAGCAGCAGATCCTGCCCATATGGGGTTTTCATGCTAGTTCCACCCGTTGACCTGTTCACACATTTCATGGCTCTATCATCTCCCTCGTCCTGCCCCTGCCAAAAGGCACCGCACGGCTCTGCCTGCCCTTCCTGGGCCTCCCAGGCTGGGCTGTTTCACAAGCATTGCACATGCTCACCCTCCCTCTTCCTTGCCAGCCACGTGGAGAAAAAAAATCAGAGTTGGAAAAGAGCTGGGAAGGAGAGCAGGGCCAGGGAGAGAGGGCAGATCACATTTTCCTAAGATGTTCTGTGCCTCTTCAGACTGCTGTAGTGCCCACCTATTGGCAAATCCCAGAATCGCAGGTCTTTGCACACAGAGGGTAGCCATGTTCCCACCCACATCACACCATGGACACCTGGTTCAAGTGCGGTGGCTTCCCGATCAGCAGCAGTGTAAGAAAAGGAGGAAAAGCACATAAGGTCCCTGCCACAAGGAACTCGCATCTAGGCAGCTTGCTAGAAGTGAGATATATAACCTTCCCATACTCCTGGCAATAAATGTTTAATAGCACCCCACAGAGTTGTCGTCAGTCGTTACATATGGTACAAATCAAGTTACATGTTCTACTAACCAGCTCAGGAAGCCCACAGACAGCATGGCAGTGGGGGGGAGCAGGAATCCCGTGTAGCACAGAGGCCAGTGCAGACAGGGATCTGCCCGTGTGTCTCACTTGTACATACACGTTCAGCCTATAGCTGTAGAGCAGGGCTGGCTCAGAGTCACTAAACCCGATTTAGCTTTGCTACCAGTGCTGGTTTAACCCAAATGAGCAAAGGCTGCAAGTTATGATCACAGGGTCAGTTAAATCTCTCCTGTAGGTTGCAGAGAAATCCATTAAGCCAGACACTCCCTAGCAAGAGACAACACTCAGCTGGGGAGGCCAGTGGGAAGGCCAGGAAACTGGGATTGGTTCATGCGATCCATTTGGTGGCCTTCACAAGGTGGGACGTGCAACAGCAGACAAAGGAGACTGGCTCTAAGGGATTTAGATACTTACAGCGGCACCGAGCCACGGTGGTGCAGACTCGGTATCGTTTGCCCTTGGTTGTCTACCAGAAGAGAATAAAGTCGTGTTTTATTTTCAGAAGGTTCCTGCTAGTAAACAGTCAGATTTGACGTTATTTGATAATTCACGTGAAACACTACAAATTGCATGTTGTTCTGGGTGCAAGATGCATATGCTGTTCCCTATATTCATGGCAGTATTCCTGTAATATCTGTTTCCTGTTCAAGGACTGAAAAACAAGATTGCAATTTTCACGCATGACCCTCAGCGTCCCATAGTCCAACACTCGTTGTGTCCTAAAAATTAATTGAGTATTGTTGGGCTATTGCTGTGTGTTTTGAAAAGAAGGAAAAGAAAACTTAATTTATCCTGTGCCTGATTAGTCTGTGGTCAGAAAACATATTCCTATATACAGGGAAATTATGTGAATAGATGTGTACTGTTAGTTCATGACCCAGCTTTGCAGCTGAGGATTCTCAGCTGCCAAAAGGTCAAAAGAGAAAGGAAATATTTTTTCAAATAATGTTGCGTGCATTTCCCTGAGGAGCATCAAGTGTGAAAACCATTTAAGCAGCAGGCTTATGCCTGGCATTTAGCCTGAGCTTCAGGTGGAGACATCTGGATTCCATTCTTGTTTTGCCTTCTTAATAAAAAACACTACACGGTAGTTTTGGGTGGTAGGAGTTTTGTTTCTTCATTTCCTTCCTCATCTTTGTTCTTACACAGATTACATTGATGGTGAGGGAGACTGGAGCCCGTGGTCCCTTTGTAGCGTCACCTGCGGGAGTGGCAATCAGAAGCGGACGAGGTCCTGCGGGTACGCCTGCACTGCCACCGAGTCACGGACCTGCGACAGGCCCAACTGCCCAGGTGTGATCGTGTTCACAGGAACTGCTGTCCGAGAGGAGTGGGGAGAGGCGGTCGAGGGTGGGGAGGAGAGCCCTCCTGGACACAAAGCCCAGGGCCCATTTGTTCCCTGGCTAGGTAGGAGTTTCGGTGGGAAGAGACACGCTGGCTTTCAAGGCCATTTATGAAATGGCAGGCTCTTTGCAAGTAATAATATGCTGCTAGATGCAGCCTACTATCCCCTGGGACTTAAAAGACAAATACAGGCTTTTTTTAGGTTACGGCAGTCATTTCTGTGCACGGTACATTTTGTATTCCAAAGGGTGTAATCTACTCTCTTGAAACAAATTTGTATTAATTTTAGAATTTCAAAACACTTGAGCTGACTGCTACCTCAGCGAGCTCATGTTTTGCTGTGCAGGGCATGGGCATGCCTGTGTTGTGAACAAACAGCTCCCTCCCCAGTTATATGGCTTTTAATTTTTGTGCCTAATGTATACAGAGTTGCTTTAAGACTCCATGTGTATTAATATGAAAAAATTACTTTAAATACCTGCTTTGCATTTCACTCCAGAGATTTTGGGTTCATTGGGCATTAAGCTACAAAATTTCCTGTCCTAGAAAGTCAATGTTAAGGTGGAAGCGTCATCTCTGTTTCATTACATGTTGCTTGATGACTGGAGAATTATCAAACAGCAAGTTTGGTCCTGCAACAGCTGTGCACAATGGGATGAAGGAATGTAGAGTTTTGGCTTGAATGTGTTCAGAGAACGTGGCTAAGGAGCCTTACCTGAGCTCCTACCCATCTACAGGCATTGACATTTAAATGCCAGTAACGGAGGTGTCCTTAGCATTATTAGCATTACGCAGTTTTCACTTTGGTGAAAGCAGGGCTGAGCACTCAAATCTACATCATTAAAATTTAAAGCTGCTATGGAAAACTTTCTCATTATGTTCTTTAAATGCTGTTGTGTGTTTGGATTTAGGCTAGTTTGTAATGCAGTGATGCAGTAGTTGCGACAATGCATGGGATATGTGCAATTTCATTACTTCCCAAGATTGGAGAGAAGTAAAAACGCGTGCCGTGGCGGTATGCATTTCACTGAGTTTACTTAATGACTCAGAAAGGCAGAAATTCTTAAACTGGAGGTCAGGGGTTTTTGATGGGAAGTGAAATGTCAGTAGTGCTGGAGAGAAGACAGGGAGCCTCAGTGAGAGAGTTGGAGAGAAGTTTCTCACTCGCAGACAGATGCGTGCATCCATTGCAAGGTAATGGCTGCTAGGCAGTTCAGGAGAAAAAATGTTTCTGGATGCTCTCATACATCCTAAAACCTCAATAATAAGGGGTTAATTCCAAAAGAAAGCAGGTAGCCCCCAGTTATATTCTCCAGTATTTATTACCAGCTAGCATCGAACAGTGGCAAACTTGAAATGCATTATGTCATATAACAGACCCCCAACGATCAGCAAGCAAAATATATTCACTCTTTGAGGCTGTGCTGACATTTTTAAAATTACAAGGGCAAAGCTCAGCTTCTGCTGTTTATAATTCCAGCAGTGAATTACTGCCTTGTAATGGGTTCTTGGGTATCTATTATTCTGCATCTACTGCTGGAATTAAGGCAAAACCCCATGATAATTTTATTGAAAAGCAGCCTGAGGCTGTTTTGAAGCTTTGCAAGCCACTATTATGCCTCAGTTCAGGAGATCAGGAGAGAGTTCATTGGCAAGATAGATGGTGAACAGACTTCATTATTAACCATATAGTTATCACATATTAAAGAGCTTTCTGCTCCCTTTGGAGGTCTTGCAGTGGAGAGGAAAAAAACCCAAACCTGTTCAAATGCAGCGAAGAGACATTTGTTTTAAGGCTACATGGCACAGAAACATTAGGGAAACAGTAGGCTGGTAGGTCAGCCAAACTAAAGCAGCGATGAAAGGATGTTTACTTTGGCAAGATCAATTAACATATTTTCTGGCAATCCGAGTTTTTCTCTACTGATAGCAGACACTTAACTGGAGGTTGTTGGAAGATCCCGATATTTGAAGATCCTGACATTTTATTTGATTGCTGGGGGCGGAGGGGGCAGGGATTGATTGGAGAGGTTATTTATCTCTCACCTACTCACACCTTTCAACTCCCTAGCACTGGGAGAGGCCAACAAGCGCCAGTCGTCTTGTAATGGCATCATTCTTCCTCGTACCTCCTGAAAAATGGTTGCCCACATACGGATATGAACTTACCTGTCTTCAGGCATGTGGCTCTGTTTGAGAAGTGGCACAAAGGCTGTCTCCTTCAGATGTCACATTTTACCCAGGGCTGTTGAGCTTCCATTAGGACACTTGTTTTTACCTTGTTGGTCACTGGTGATACATGCTGTGGAGAAGACGCTGGTCACATAAAGCTGACCAGGTGGCTCTTCAGAAAGTGTGTGCAAAGCTCCTACCTGGATTACGGGGAGATGCTGGCAAGCTTTGCATTGGGAAGAGGAAGAACAAAATTGGTTCCCTCACTGCTGTCCCTGCACTGCATTCATAACTGACCAGTTTGTTGCTTAAATATAATTTAAGCTCTAAAACTTGAAAACTTTTGACCTTTGGGCTAAGCTAATGCTTTATCTTCCTAACACCATGGATTCCTTGGTCATTATACTTTTAAATGAACACTCCCTCCCACAGCAACTTCAGATTACTTCCCTGCCAAACAAAAGCACCTTGCAGAACTGGGGAAGGAGGGGATTGCATTGTGTTTCAATAGGAAAACGCCACCAGCACTAACACGTGTTTGTCTTTCTTAGGGATCGAAGATACCTTCCGGACAGCTGCCACAGAAGTGAGCTTACTTGCAGGAAGTGAAGACTTTAACGCTACCAAACTGTTTGAAGTTGGTAAGCAGCCTAGTCAATCCTTCAGTAATAGATAAGAGACTTCCTTAGATTTTCCTGTTTTGACTCTCACTGCGGGACCAAGCTTTTGAGTTTCCCATTAAAAATGTCAGTAATAATGGCCATTTCTTGTCTCGCTTAAGTTTACAATCTGAACCTTATCTTGCTTCTGTCATAGAATCTTTCTCCTCTTAAGTCTTGGCAAATTTCTGTGCTTCTTTCATTATAAAATGGTGATTCTCTGTCCTAGTTCAGAAAAGAGCTGTAAGGCTCCACACTAATGCAGGGGAAAAAAATCAAACACTGTTTAGCACTTTGCTGAAATAGCCTCGAATGGAAGATACTATAAAAGCATTTTAGGTACAGCTCTCACATTAAAAAAAAAATGACAATGACTTTTATAAGCATGCATAGCTTTTATAACTGTGTCTGCTGCAGTGGGACTAGGCAAAGCAATTTTATAGGGCATGACTTGATACTGATCTATCTAAAACTCAGCCCAACCTCTGTAATGTTCTAATTTCATCCCTCCAGTGAAACCATAGGGCAGCCACTCTTAGACACTGGATGCTGGACTAACTGGATAAATAATGTAATCCAGCACCTCCCTCCTATAGTAGTAGAGCACAATAGTTAATGGCAGCTGGGACAGGACTCTTTAAGGAGATAGAAAAACAGGACACAGATCACTAAGTAAATATTTTGCAAGAATGGTTGCTGTAAGCGTTTTAGGTCCCAGTCTTTGCCTTACTCCAGAGTCCTGTCCACTAAGTGTGGAGCAAGATGTGCAGCGTTTTTTTGAAAGCCCGTAGCATGATACAGACACATTATGTTTTAGGTAGGAGATGTTTAACTGGATTTTCCCAAGACTCTTGCAAATAATAAAGTGCCAGTATTAAATATGCTACTAGTCTATAAATCTCTTTAATCCCAGCTATAAGTCATGGCTCTGGTGCCATTAAATCCTCCTAGTGTACAGACGCTCTGATATTATGTCACATATGCCCTTTTAGAATCTGAATCACTTTTGGCTGCATTTGCCAGCTAAGATGTCAGTCTCCATGTTTGAACTACAGCTGCTTGAAATACCCCTTTGGAAAGATGGAGATCAAATAGAAAAAAATATTTGTTAGTTAAAAGAAAGGCTGAATTAGGGCTTAATAATGAACTTCAGAAAAAGTAATGTAGGCCTTGCTTGCCATCTTGGTATTTCTAGCATCATGAGAAACTTAATCCTTCAACATCTAAATCTGCTCTACTTACAAGGTGAGTGTGTGGACTAGGGGTTTAAACTGGAGACTGGCATCAAATCACTGCGATTTCCCTATTTCAGTTCTGTCACTTGTGCACCAATGACAGTGTCTCTTGTGCTGCATGGTGATATCAGCAGCTTAATTAGAATTTGCCAGGTAGAAGAAATGTCAAAGATTCTTGCTGGCATGGTCCTGCACTGTAATTCAGACAAGCACTGCCTGAGGCCCTAGAGCCAGTCACACCTGTGATTTCTTTATCTGACATCAACACATTGCGGGCAGGGAGGCAAGCTTTGACTGCCCTTTCTCTCTTAAGCAAAGCACTGGTGCTGAACAGTTACGCTTTACTCATTTGTTATCACTGATCGTATGAACTGGCATGCTTCATAATGTATCTTAAGTTTCCATTTCCTGCCCTCAAACAGATACTGATAGCTGTGAAAGATGGATGAGCTGCAAAAGCGAGTTCTTGAAGAAATACATGCACAAAGTGGTCAATGATCTTCCCAGCTGCCCATGCTCCTACCCCAGAGAAGTTGCATACAGCACTGCTGAAATCTATGATCGAATTAAGAGGAAGAACTTTCGCTGGAAAGATGCAAGTGGTCCAAAGGAAAAACTGGAGATCTATAAGCCCACTGCACGATACTGCATCCGCTCCATGCTCTCTTTGGAAAGCACAACACTTGCAGCACAGCACTGCTGCTATAATGATAATATGCAGCTGATTACCAGAGGGAAAGGAGCAGGTACACCAAACCTGATCAGCATTGAATTCTCAGCAGAACTCCATTACAAAGTGGACATTCTGCCTTGGATTATATGCAAAGGTGACTGGAGCCGATACAATGAAGCACGGCCTCCAAACAATGGGCAGAAGTGTACAGAAAACCCTTCAGACGAAGACTACTATAAGCAATTTCAAGAAGCAAGGGAATACTGAGAAGATTTTCCTCCTCTTCAGACACAAAATAGCATTCATTTCCTGGATGCCAAAGAACTGATAAAGGCTGCTGCATTGTCTCCTTCACAGGGGTTGATCAGTTTCTTTCTAATGAATGTATATAATTGTAATATAATACTTAAGTATTTTTCATAGTGTGTGTAATTTATAAACACATATCTCTCTATCTCACACACACCTATTTTTACATACAGACATACATAAAACTTGTCCTGGTAGGATTTTATACTGCAATAATGTTCATTTAATAACATGCATTTCATTTTATTCCCCAACTGTAACATAAGTGTGAGATGGGGGGGAGGGGAGGGGCAGCTGCCATCACCTTCAGGCCCCAAGGCCCCGGCTGAGGAGGGCGCGTATTTAAAAGTTGTTATAAACAATAGGATTGAAGAATGTACTCTTCCATATGGGAATGGTTTACAACATTAACGCACCTACAGCATCAGTTTTCTCTGTAATTGATTTCATGACTAGTCATATCTAAGAAAGGAAGATTTTTTTTTTTTTTTTTTTTGGAAGGGTAATACTCAAAAGTGAATATAGGCAGTTACTAGCAATTTTTTTTCTTGGAATTCCTCCTGTTACCTTCTAGCTCAGGTCTTTGCAGTCCACCTGGGGTAGGCTTGCAGGGAGATGTAGCTGTGGTTTTCCTGTAGAGCAGAAAAAGTCCCAATGCAGTGGTTCTGCAAGAGTCCACTCCAGAGACATCTCGGATAGGGAGCTACAGCTGTCAGGGCTTACCCCTTAGGCCAGGGAGCAGATCTTCAGGGCAGCTACCTGTAAACTTAGCACACCATACGTCTTTGGAGGAGTGAGTCCAGAGAAGGAGGCCACGTCAAAGGAGAGAAAAAAAAAAAAATCACAGTTACTTCCCTATTTTTAATATGAAGAGTGGTTAGATCTGCTTGTTTCTTTAAGAAAAGAAAGAAGTTTATTTTTTTAAAGAACAGGAAAAGTGGAATACGCATTTCTAAGTTCCCTGAGATAAAGCACGCAACCAGCCTTTTCCCCCCATTTATCATATGCTGAGTGCACAGTGTCCTGCAGAAGAAGCTATTCTTTAAGGAAGCTGTCTGGGAGGAACTATCGGTGACTTAAAATATCTTAATTTTTTTAAAAAGCTAGCATTATTTTTGTAAAGTATTTATTGAATTGTAACAATAACTCACATGGGGAGTATGTCTCTAACACGAAAGGCTTCCGTAGATGGAACGTGATTGCCAAGAATAAGACTGTTGTTAGGCAAAGGTTTTACTTCCAAATTTTTATAAAGTGCAAGTTTACATACATAATCCTGTAATTAAGCAGCTGATAGCTGCATTCTTCTGAAAGATAAAAACTACGCCGTGGGTAAATAAATACTTAAAGTTCCATCCTGTAAAAGGCTGTCTTGCTGCAAGTCAATGTCTTCATTGGGAAAACCAAGGCTAAATGTAAGTAGAGAAATGCCTATTTTCGGGTTATGTGGTCTGATACACATATGTGCGCTGCATGTGGAACCTCACACAGCTGTAAAGCCGATCTTGTATTGCAGTCAGTCTTAGCTGAAAGATTCAAGACACCCATGAAAGACAATTCCTTCTGCTATATGCATACACATATACATACTGTAAATCTTTTCTCTAGCTCTGTTGGCCTTTCAGGTGCTGCTTGATTGCGACTTCCCAGACAGACCTGTGCACCGTCCCCCCAGCATTAACATACGCATAGTAAGTCCGCTCAGTCTGGGAAGAGTCAGGCTTGTGTTGGTCTGCCCAGGTGGTGCAAATCAGGGGATTAAAAAGCAGCCTGGGCCTTGGACACCCACTCTGACCAAACATGTGGTGCGTAGACTGCAAAGGCTCTGCCCGGATCTGCCGGAGCTAGTCTGACAGGCTGCAGAGCCTCAGCCCTGTACTGATGCTCCAGGTTTCCAGACACACAGCAGTCCAGGCAAAGCTACTGCACATATGCAACAGCGACTGATCTGCTGAGGTAACTTCAGCAGCTGGAAATCTTGGCCAAGTCATCGGATCTTCCCAGATGCAGGCTTGAGTCAGAGGTGGGGGGAGACGTGGATATATTCTAGCACTAGCTGGTAGTAACAAAACATGATTAGTTGAGCAAGAGGGTAAACATGGGGATCGCCCCTTAATTTTTATAGAAACCAGGTTTTGTAAATTCTTGCAAGGTCATAAGAAGGAGCCACTAGCTAGCGGAGCCAGTTAAATTGACAGCAGATGGATGAAAGGCATAAGCAGCTCCAGCATCAGTCACTTCATAAGGAAGACAGGTATTTTCTGCAACATGGGGGAGAAAGTGCTGGTTTTTTACTTCACTTAGCAGTGTGGGGGGAAAAACAGTCTCAGATTTCTCTGGGAGGGCAATGAGAGGGTGGTCACAATTCTTGAAATATAAAACACATCCCTGCAGTTTATGGATTAGTAAATTATGGTGCTATTGAGAAATGCTACTTCACCATTAATACTGAACATAACAAATAAAGTGTCAGGGAAGAGGAAAAATTATTCTAATAAATGAAATGATGCACAAAGTTTCAAGTGTTACCACTCACAATTTGCCAAGGCTAGAAACTCTGAGGGAGCCTAATAACCCCTGATAAGGACCTACCAGGTTTTTTGTAGGCTGAATCCTGGAGCACAGTTCAAGAGAGTATTCACGCTTCTGCAGTCTTTAAGCAACAGTCTTTATCAAAAACAAAAAGTCAGTCCTATTTTATAATTATGATCCATTCAGGGCTGGGCTGCTTTTTTGCTTTTCTGTTTTCTTTATCTCCTTTCTGATGACTAAAATTGTACCTGGAATGGCTTCGTGTAGTAGTCCTTAGCAAGGTGCTGGAGTTTACCATGGCCAAATTTGGCTCAGTCTCTTAAGTACAGAGCCCTTCATATTAGAGTAAGACCTGAGGAAGGGTTTGTGGTCTTACATTCCTAGGCACAGGTCGGTACTTAGAAGAAGCTGTTACATTTCTAAGTTACCGCAGAATAGGCATACTGGAAGACCCAACCAAAGATATGAGGGGGATTGGAACAAGCAGAACTAAAAACAGGCTCATGGTCTCAACACCGAGAAATGCTCAGAGAGTCCCCCACCAGTAGCCATCCTGCTTCCCAAAAGGAAACTTAAAACACAGACTTTACAGCAACCTCTCTGTACCTGAGCAGTTCCGTTTACCTATTTCTCATCAGCAAAGCCAGAGGAGGGTGTTTTCACCTCCTAGACTCACATTCCTCTGCACTAGCTTTCTCTTGGGCAAGCATAGCTGTTTGTGCAGCAAAAGGAACCAGTCAAGTCATCCAAGTAATTTTTAACCCCGATCAATCAACAGATACAGATTACCGCACGGCTTTAGAGTGGAGTTGGCAGGAATGCCTTAAGCTGGCACTCCTGCTGTGAAGGATGTGTGGAGCAGTGCCCTGAGGCAGCCATAAAGGGACTGAATGTGTACCTTTGATGGTTAAAAGGATGAGTGGGCCTGGCTTCACATTGCCCGGACAGCTGCTGAGCAGCAAAATTCCACTAACATAACCCGCAGTGATGCATATGGGTTATAGGACAATATAGTGAAAAACAAAAACATACACACATTCACGAATCCCCACAGTCCTGCATTAGTTACCAGCTGCATTTTTTCCCCCCGCTGTGCAAAACAGTTAGCACTGTCAACACAACGCATCCTTTCAAAAAATGCTAGTGAGTTCATAGGACCGCCTCTTCCATATATAGCATTTTCATTGAGATTGTAGGGTTGTTTGCAATGAATAACCGATGCACCTGACACTTTCAGCTGAGTGGGGTCAGGCGAGTCGATGGTGGGTGAGGGGGGGAAGTAACCTTTCCCAGTTGAAGAATCTGCTGCTTCATGGCAGGGGATTGCGGTATATGCGTGAGCCATTTAGCAAGGGGATGCCCGTGCGGGGCCGCAAAGACCCCTAACGCTGCAGTCTCTTACCTGTGGTGGTCTCCCTGGTTGGCAGCGAGGGAGTGCCTGTGCCTTGTGGTGACGGCCCAGGGAGCTGCCTGAGGCTGAGGAACCGCCGGTGCTCCCCCAGGCCTCCCCTTGCACCCCTTCCTGCTTTCTCTATCAAGGCACCCTTGGAGCC
The DNA here is from genome assembly GCA_024606505.1 of Aquila spilogaster. Lineage (NCBI taxonomy): Eukaryota > Metazoa > Chordata > Aves > Accipitriformes > Accipitridae > Aquila > Aquila spilogaster. The sequence continues at coordinate 39,603,478 of JANHGO010000073.1, read as the reverse complement.
ACCAAGTGCCAGCGTGGCTCGCCGCAGCGGATGCCTGCTGGGCGGCACTGCCTTGGCGTACGCTCAGCAGCACAGAATCACGCAGTCATCCATCCTCAGAGAACGTTACTCACGTTCAGGCTGGACAGACTGCACAGAAACCTGGCAAGCACCATCCCTGGCAGGGTCAAGAAGCTGGCAGGGCAGGGAGCCTTGTTTATAACCCACCCAGACAAAGTTACTCTGCAGGCTCCACACAGTCACCCGCACGATCGTCTGACACCGCGCGAGGGGCAATGGCATGGCAAGGCTATCGCTTTTTAATCCAGAAGAGGAAGCCGGCAAAACGGATCTGGACAAGCTCGGATCTCTTTATGCTCACTGCATGCACCTGCACAGGCAGAACCATGGCCATGTCCCTCCCCTCCACACACGCGGAGCCCAGAGCGCTTAGGAGGGAGGGCACGAGCAGGAAGACAACCAGCAGTAAGCAGCAGAATAAAGATGACACTTCTTCCAGCAGAATGGTGTGAGTGAGTGTATGTTGCTGCCTGGCTGCACGGCATGTATGTGACAGCTGAGAGAGCATGTGTTTTTCTATCACCAGTTCCCCCCTCCCTTCCCTTTGTAACTTTTAATGGAAAAATGTGTGGGCAGTTTCCATTATGCCTGCACTGTTTCAGACAAATTAAGGGGTTGGCTAAGAAATCACTGGTTTCATATTTCATACAAAATACACACACATGCATATATTTATATAGCTATGTAAATTAATTTAGGATATCCTCTAGTCATGCACTTTATAGCAGTACTTTGCCGAGTGTAGTGTCTTCAGGAATGGTCCAACAGAAGAGCACTTCCTTTTGGCCTGCACAGGGGGGATGAGCCTATTTCTACACTTACATGGCAGGGAGAAGGGCTGGGAAGCTGAAATAGCAGCAGTCATTCTTCGGCTCTGCCTTTTACTGAGTGGCAGGTTTATTCATTTTTCCTTTTCAGCTGCATTGCTAAAGCCACATACGCCTTTTATGACTGTGCTAATTTTCTATCAGTTTAGGGAGTTATAATTTTTTTCCTTATTTGTTCTCTATCACAAGAAGGATCTCGGGGGGATTTTTAAACACACAGAGAAGCTTTTCATACAGTAAAATGCACAAGTTATGAGGGATTCAGAATGTTATATTCTGGAAATGATAGCAATATTACACAGGTCAAACTGGCCAAACCTAACAAAACTAAAAGTGTGGGTAGCTCTAGTTTTCAGAGGAACGTTTAGATAGTATTTCCTTTTTAAAACTGGGCAGGCAACATTACATGTGTTAAATGTCAGAGCTTGCTGTTTATTACAGGCCTGACCAATGCTTCACTTAGAATGAAACAGTGCTTCACTCTATGGATTTCAGGAGGGGTCTGGTATGACTGCGAAACATGCCTAAAGCAAGGGATACCATCTGCACACCATGGTGGTAGATGCAGGATGTGAGTCAGAAAGTTTGGGGAGCAGAGACAGCTTGGGAACCAGCTCCCACTCGAAGCACCATCTTCTGGGCTGGCTCCTGCCTCTGCACAGCTGTACTTAACCCATTTGTTTGTCCCCAAAGCCAAGCTGCAGCCATCCCCCTTCCCCACTTCCCAGGGACAGCTCTTGAGGGGATGTTGCTGAGCCACAAAAACCAGAGCCAGGGCACAGCCGGCCTTGGGAAAAGCCCTATCATCTGTCTGAGTAGGGCTCTCAGAGTCAGGTAAGAAGATGGGAAAAGTGCAAATCTACTTGACCATGCAGACACAGGGATTCCTGTGTTCCACTGTCCTTGGCAGCGTTTACCATCAAGCAGTCAATGGGGAACACCTTCAAACCACAGCACAGCCTGACTTCATACACCTCCTGCCTGCCAAAGCAGCAGGATGGCAAATCTCAAGCAGCTTACCAGCACTGCTGCGGTCCCTGTCAACCCTCAAATGGATAGGGGATCCAGCCTGGCATGACAGCTCCATCCAAAGCCAGCCTGCGCCAGGAGGCAAAAGCACAGCTTCACTTCACCTGCAAATGTCCTGGCTATTCCAGCGCATCCAGGCATGCCAGGGATTGATGGCTTGGAGACACAGGAAGGTCCACTACTGCCTCTGCAGCAGTAATCACATCTGAAAGCAATGGTGGTCTGACTTCAATGCACCAGTTCTCTTTCTTACACAACCCTCATCTCACAACCTGCGCAGGAAATGCACAGAAAGAGTGTAGAAACAGGAGGACTCTCTTCAGGTTGAGAAAGAGCATGCAGTAACAAGAATGGAAGTGACTCCTGGCCAGTGTGGAGAGTTACAGCACACTGAGTTACAAAGTGGCCTTATTAAGGATCACCAAAATTTAAATCAGCATGTGGGTAATGATAGCATGAAGGAGGATAGCCTCAGAGAGGGGAAAGTCAGAAGGCACAAAGCAAGTCTTGAAAAGAAGCCTAGCAAAGGAAATGCTGAAGCAGTGCCTATGCCCCCAGCAGGCTGAGGGCTTCCCTTGCCTGGCCATACACTCACAGACCCATTCCCCAGCTATTTCACCACATGTTTAATCACCACTAGGTACACAATACCAGAAAAGCCAAATTAAAAGGTACAGTCGGTAGGTGTAATGGGAGGAAAAGTTACTGAGCCTTTTTTCCTGAACAACAGCCCACATGGCCTCATGCTCACAGAGGCCGCAGCACAGTGGTAGCCGCACCACAGCTTTTAGCTGTCCACGAGAGGTCGATGGCGGTGGTTAACCTTGACAAATAACTATGTTTTGCCCTTGCCCATAGTGGCACAGCTGTCAGTATTCCTGTAATTTAATGCGGCTTTTGCTCAAAAGGTTAACCCCCTTTCTCTCACACCCATATCAACCACTCAGAAGAGTGGGTTTTCCACCCCTCCCAGCACCACTGGCTGCACAACAGAGCAGAGGCATTGGCTTGGGTCACTTTGCAGCTAGCCTCTTTCCCTACAAGGAAAGGGAGACCCAGCCTCATCTTCCCAGCATGCAGACGGGAGGCACGAAGCCACCAGAGATGCACAGGCTGGAGGTGGGAGAGGAAGCTGACCCAACCTCAACCTCAAACACAACCACATCTGTCATTGCTAGGGTGGGTGGCCTGGTCAGAAATACAGCATTGTTTTTGCAGCCAGCGGGACTGCCCCTCAGATTCAGTCTGTGAGCCAAAAGGAAAGCAGCAGCGTGCTCCATGTCTGACCGTCACTAGCACTGATGGGGAGCAGGAAGGTAGGAAGCCCCGAGAGCTACGTATTTCAAGATCCAGCTATGTACAAGATCCAACACTGCCAAGCTGAACTTCAGACCTGGGATGGAAACAGCACCCAGGCAGCCACACAGGGAGCTGGGCCTCACCCACACCAAAGGGACACGTAGAAGGAGAGCTGAGCTTTGACGTCTAAGTCGCTGTCAGTGGGTATTTGGCCTGCATTAGAAAGGAGATGAGACCAGATAACTCCAGCTGTAGAAGAGGAGATCTGCAAGGCCAGAGAGTCCCACAGGACTCACTGGTCCATCTGACATCTCCAGGCTGGCAATTACAGTGTGAGCTGCAAAAGACTCTAACCAGAGCTTGAATAGGGAACAGCAAATTTGATAGAAACTGCGAGATTTTTCCTCCCAAGAATATCCAGCTGTTTCCCTCACAGATTGCCTTTTGCAAAATTTCCCACCGCTTTCAGCAGGCATATAGCTGCTCGCCAACCTCTTCAAAGCCAGAGCCCTCCAGAGAGGTTCATTGTCTGGCAGCAAAACAAAGAAGGGGAACAGCAGCACTATCACCCCACACACAGCTAAATAACATCCACCACGTCATTGCATCCCCAAAAATGCCAAGAAAGAGCTGCCTGGCCCTTCTTTGTACCAGCACTCCCAGCTTTTCTACTCACTGGCTGAGTTTTTCAGGTAAAGCCAGGTGTGGACTTCAGTGAATGCTATTGCAACCAGCGAGGACCATTTGAAAGCCTCCTCTGAAAGACACCATGCCAATACCTGCTCACCCTGGGGTGCAGGGGACAAGTGACAGCACCCCTCCTACTGCTAACTTGCCCTGTGTCAGCTTTACACAGATGCGGTCGCACATGGCACAGGCATCACTGCATCTCTGAGCTCTTGGGTCTGACAGCGCAGCTCAGCACCACTGGCAATGGCCACTGCATTGCCCTGACTTATCCCAAGACCCTTCTCATGCCAGATTTTTCTTCTTTTTTTAATGGGAAGAGGCAAAACCAGACCTCCTGCATGAAGGCAATTTGTCTCTTCTGGACGAGTTCCAGCATGAGGAGGGTACTTTATACATATGGGCTCTCTTTCATGTTTGATTGCTGGACTAAGATCACATTGTTGTCCAGCTCAAGGGGGGAAAAAAAAAAGCAAAAACCACACAGATCAGGAAAGCATTAGGTAAACTTAGCTAAGAATACATCTTCTGACCAAATGGAGAGGGATGTTCTTTCATATAATTAGACCGTCTGCAGGAAGTCAGAAAGAACAAACTGTGATGCTTTCAGTGCTGTGGGAGATGTGCAGTCCCTGGGAGATGATCACGTCTCTTCCCCAAAGCAATGGGTCGGCATCCCTGGCCAGGTTGCGAAGGGAGAGTGTGATTTAAAACACCCTCAGAAATTCTGTCATTGCGTTGCAGCTCCAAATGCCATTCCTCATTCAATTAAGAGACATGCATACATGAAGATAATGAATGAAAACAAACCCTGACTGATCAAAAAGTGTTTGAATATTGTCTTCAGATTTGCACAAAGTGATCAAAATGCTGGGTTTGGTGGTAAAGGGCCAGTGGCACAGCCAGCGCAAGAGCGGGTGGCATGAATGGGACTGTATTGCAGACTGGAGGGAAAGATACTCTGTACCAACACATAGTATCAAACAGTAAATGATCCTGTCCTTCATATAATGACTCATTCCATAACAACCTTCTCCTTAATGGGAATGGCACAAATGGACATTGAAACATGCAGGCACAGCAATGGGCATATGAGCCTGACACCCACATTTCTGCTCAGTGCCACCTATGGTGAGCGGTGGGGATACAAAGGGGCAGATCCTTCACCCTCCAAAGTCAATGGCAAGGCTCAAATAATCTTTAGCCCAGTCTGCTGTTTTGGGAATGAACTCTTTACCAAAAAGAAAAAAGTAAACATTTTCCATTCTCTTCTCTTCCTAGACATTGAGCAAGAGTAACTTGTAAATTACTTCCAGCGACTTCAAGACAACAAGGGAACAAACAACTATCAACAAGCATTACACTCATTGCTTCACACGAAAACAGTTATGAGACTGAAGGGATCCTGACAGGCAATTGGAAAGCATTCCTTTTTATGCTAAATTTATTGTATTTTAGACCAATTTTCCATGATTTAAAATGTGCGATGTAATAAAGAGCTGGAATGCCTTCTTTTGTCATAATATTTCACACCCAAGGCCTCAGAGCACTTTTGTGAATCAAACTCTGCAATAGTTTTGCAAAGCAAATGGTTTAGGAACCAAAGAACTGGAAATAGAGGGCAGTTTTCAAGAGCTGTTGGTGGTCACAGAGGAGCCTCTAACAAAACCATAGCAAAGTCCCAAATTCTGGCCTCCCCAGTCCCATACTGGGACAATGGGCTCTTTCCCTCCTTGAGCAGATGTCTGCTGACAACTCACCAGTTCCCTTCATCTGGTGCTGGAGCTCCTCGCCTGCACATCCATGCTGCACTGTGCCCCGGCAATGGAAGAAATTTGGAAGGAAAGGCGAGATGGTTTCATCAAGGGAGGAAAAAGTAGGAAATGGCCAAAGAAACATTGCACATTTTGCACTATTTCGGATTCTCCCCCGGAAGGAAACAGCATCAGCTATCTTGGCACCATTGCTAACCAGACCATAGCTAACTGGGACCATTTGACGGTCCCAGTTCAATTCTCATGGACAAGCAGCCCCACTGCAAAAGCCAGTTGTGACTGGCGCTGTTAGACAAAGAGCTCAAAGCCTGAGCAAACATAAAGGCTGTGCTGCTTCTTGGTGATCCCACACAAACACATATGGGTGAGGCTTTTTAGTACTTCCATGCAAAGGAACTTGCCTATAACCATAGGCAATGGTAATGCAAACTTCATTAGATTATTGGCACATAACTAAAGGGCTTCAGGGGACTATGAGCTGTTAGCTTAACTATACCCATATAGCAAAGCTCATATAACCCCTTCCTGAGAGCATTCCTCCACCACAGGCAGAATTTCCAGACAAAAAGAGAATGGAGCTGGGGCCTTTCCACTAATACAGCCTTTCTCACGTGAGCATTATGTTAAAAACAAAATTGATTATCTGCCAATGCTTCTTATGAGCACTAGTCAGCCCCTACACACCTTCAGGTGGGACAGGCAGGCTTAGGTAGCAAGACCACAACCATACCTGGTATGGTTTGCAATGCTCTCCATACTCAGTATGTTTCTATGCCACAACGCAAAACCTCTCTAAGTCCATCCCAGGAGTCTCAGCTACTACAAATATTCATGAGCTAATTTTCCCAACAGCTTTAAAGCATGCAAATTAATATTATCCTCATGACTTTTAGGGAAGCTCATGGTGTTAAGAGAATTAACCTGGCCAAAGTCAGAGCTGGGCAAAACTGGGAAGGGCTGTGGCAAAACTGGGACCTGACTGTAAATCACTTTTCCCATAGATCTCCAACTTACTTCTTAAGGCATAAGCACTACTAGAGAAGATCAATGGAACATAAGTGGGTTTAATGCTGATGTTTCCTAAGATTTCAGTGACTATGTCTCATATTCACCATTAGTTTAGACAGAAACTGAGCAGCCATCAGGTTGTGTGAGGCAGAAGCCTGCGCCAATATTAAACACTCTCCACACCTCAAAGCAGCCCAGGTACAAATTCTCCACACCTCGAAGCGTACGAAACAGGGTGCATGCAGCTGGTGCAGACGTTTGCTCTCAGCAGCTCCCAGGAATGTGCCGCTCGTGGGGCGGCTTGATAATATGTCATCCTACATCCAGGAGGACTTTGTTCTCGGTGGGGTGAAACCTCAGCCTTCAGTTTATTAAATGCAATTGCAGAAGCCAAAAGGATGAGTCACAAAGCTAGTTGTGTAAGCATGCATACGATGAAAGCACAGAGGACATGCATTTTTCTTCACGGAGGATTGCTTGGGTCTGGCAAAGCCCTTCTGATGGGCACAGGCAGGCGGTTGGGGCATAGCCCCCATCCATCACCTCCCACCTGATGCCAGCAAGAGCTCAGGCAGATGGCCTCTACAGGTATTGACCCCAAACTAGCCACAGAGCAACAAAGCAAACAGCAGGTACAGACACAGTGGTGAGGACATACTGGCACGCAAACTCTCGCACAACACCAGCGATAAAGCTCTCTCTGTGCTGCTAGTCAGGATTTGGCCAAAAAAGGGGAGCTGTGAGTCCCACCTACCTTCCTCGGATGCGGTGATGTCTCTCCACGCCTCGCTGGCCACATCAGCTCCCAACCTGCTTTCTCACTGCCCCTGTCCCCCAGCCCCTTTTAAAAGATTAGGAGAAGGGGAACGGAGGGTGAGAGGGATGAGCACCCCTAAAGCTCCACCAACAAAAGCTGCCGGCACAGGACACCTTCGCCAGCGAGCAGATTGCAAATGGCACCGACAGCGAGATGTAAAACATACAGAAGTAAGGGCTGCAGCATGTCCTGGCTGAAGCTGGGCAGCATTTTTCTGATCCCCCCCCCAGCTCAGCAGATTGCAAAGCCTTCGCCAGGACCAAACACCTGCCCAACCACAGGAGCCACAGCAGGGCGGACGGCCTGTCGCCGGGATTGAATCCTGCCTCTCTTCTGCATTGGGCCTGATCAACAGGCTTTTGCTTGGGAAAAACAAGGCTGCCTGTGGAGAAGCACTGGGGGCGAGGAAAGGGAGAACAAACACCTGCGGGTGCTGCTGCTGCTGCTGCTGTGGTAGAGATGTCTCGACCTCAGAGAGGGACCTGCTCGTACCCCCACAGGGTCTGGAAGGAAAACAAAAGCTACGGCTTAAAATCAGCTCCAGGGACAGCTGTGCCTTCACGTTGCCATCGCTCACTAGTTTCCACCCCACGGCTGTGAGCTCCTTTGGTGGTGTAGGTAGACCCTTGGAAAAGCAACCGGGGGTTGGATCCGCTTTGTTCTCCTCACCCAGACTGTCTCTTTTCCTTACCCCCTGCCTCCTACCAGATGTGCTCACTGCCTCTCTCCTGCCAGCCCTTGTGTTCACCCTGGTGTTAATTCAGCAATTCAATTCAGGAAGCTGATCCAGCTGAAATATTCAGCAAGGAAAAAAAGAAGTTTCCAACCAGAATATAAGCACTGCCTTTGAACACAAAAAAAACCTTCTTAATTTGTTTAAAAAAAACATAGAAGAAAGAAAGAAAGAAAGAGAGTGAAGTGTCTTCATAAAAATCTTCTTTTAAGTTGAAGAAAAGTGCCATGAAAATACCAACCTTCTAACACCATAAATTGAGTTGAAGAGGAGATGGTGCCTGTACTGAAAGAGCCATCAGACTGTATGGAATTCATCACTGGTTTACTCTTTTAAAATAAATCAACTGGCAAAGTTATGACGTGACCTACTTAATTTGTTGTCTTGAAACTTGACAAGCATTTAAGATTCGTTCCCAAAGCCTGGAAAAGGAGAGGAGGAGAAAAATGCAGGCACCATATCCAAATCCCTGCGTTGAGACATCGTCCTCTTTCAGACACTACAAAAGGGCACCACGACAGCAGTCAGTGGCTGCAGCAGTGCCACTAATGAGAGGAAAATTGGGCTCCAGCAGCCCTTACAAGGAAGACCAGTCCATTGCCCTGCCTTGAAGCAGGTCAAACACAGTGTTTCTAGCAGATATTTGTTCCATATGTTTTGAGAAGTTTCCACTGATGAAGGTTTTGCTCCGCACCTGAGCAAGCTATCTTCCTCACCAGCAAGTTTTTGCATGAGCCTCCTTCCTTTCCGCTTCAAAGAAAAAAAAAAAAATCCGCCATGCAACCTTTTCTATGGCTAACAGATACGGAGACCAACGCCTTCCCTTTCCTCTTGTATCCATCCTCAACACAGCCGGAGGCTGTTACTGTTACTGTAAGGCTTGCCCTTACTCTTTTCTCTCCTAGGTTTGCACTTTCTCTCTTGCTCTCTTCTCACTTCCTCATTTCTTCTCATCTTCCATGAAATGTGGTGTCCAAACCCATGTGGCTTGTCTGCAAGGGTACACTTTTGTGTACACATTTTTGTCCCCAGCTCCAACAAACTCCTGCACTTGTTTCAGTTTCAATGTATACTACAAAGTACACCTCCCTACTGTCAACCCACCCTTTTGAAAACTTTCCTTAAGTCATCCAGAATCCACTTTTTCCTTTGTTATTTTTTATTATTTTCATAACCTAAGATCATATAGGCTGCCATATCCAAAATGAAAAATAAGACGATAAAACTATACAGCTCCATCATACAGCTCCACCAAAAATCCAAAATCTCCTTGCTCTTTCCCAGGAGAGACACCGAAAAAACTCCACCAACGCCACCAGAAGCACAGCACTGCACAAAAAATGTAGCCCAAGGGCTCCAGAAACCCAAAGATTTGGCAAGCATACCTTGGTGCTTTAATTAAAAGTCCTTGATATGCTTAAAAGTGTTTAGGTGTTTTGAATTTTTTTGTAGGGGAGAGAAATTGATTATATTTACCTGGGTGTATTTATAGCAGCTTAATCTTCTTTGAGATTTTATATTTTCTCTGATTTGATAAGATTATGGCCCTTTAATAAGTTGAAGTATTCTGATACTTATGACACTCTGGCACTCGGTTTGTTTGCTTTAGCATTGGAGATTGCACAAGAGACATGAAAGGTTTCAGCGTAGCTGGAAAGTCACTTTTGATGAAATCACACATCGCTCCAGGGGCTGCATTCTTTACAATTTGTGCATACTGATGATATGTGTCTTCAGATGCATTTTGGCAACCCTGTGCCATTTTCAGAAATCCATCTGGGACTCAAGAACAAAGCAAACGCACACGAACATGAGGAAGACAGAGCTGGCACAGCTACTGGATGGAATTTCTTTAAGGAAGCTAAATCGCTTGTTCATTTTGTTGGCAGAAAAAGATAGGAAAATGAGTGTTCCTGTTCTTGATGAACTTTGTGATATTGTTAAATCCTTCAGACAACATATAATTCATGGCAAAGCTGTGGCAGAATTCCTTTGCACTTATCCACAGTGTGGCTCTCCCCCAAAACACAGATCTCTGCCTTCATTTCATACACAAAAAATTGCCCAGATGAACAATAGCTCTAACTTTAGAGAAAAATCAGAACACTTGCCTCTATTTTTTTGCTTCATCCCTGCCAAAATTTATTATGACTCCATCAGCTGCATAGTTTTCTTGCACTAAAAGAAAAAAATACAAAAGAAAACTCCATTCTGTGATACAGATTGGCAGGTGACTTCCAAAGAGAGTTTGCCAGGTAATGCCTTGAGCTTTGCCATGCAAACACCAAAGGGAATGGCACAAACGATGCCCCATACCTGGCAATGTCCCTCAGCGCTGGCAGCACCAAGCAGTGCTCCCAAGGCTGCATGATGGCATACCCCTGAGCCCAGAGCAGAATGAGGAGGTGGCACATATTTGAACTCTGACCACTAAGCCTAAATCTCCTTCATAGGTGCCGGCAAACATTTGAGTTACACCAGCTGAGGATTTAGCCCGGGACTGCAAATTGTAATTAATACCCATCCCAGCTTTGCATTTCTTTTGGAAAAGAGCAGTGAATCACTGAAGTGGAGACTTGCAGAGGAAATCCTCAGCCACAACAAAAAGATTTCATGCTTTATCTCCCCCTCTCAAGTATTTTAGCAGACAGACAGAGGATTTTCCTCCCAGTGACAACAATAAATACGCTCATTGAAGAAAAATATGTGGAACAGGAAGACCTGCATTCCTTGTGTGAAAAATAAGAGTGGTCTATGCCAACTGCATTTTTCAGGAACAACTCATCCACATGAAGAAATGGCTGCTGCGATAGTGTCAGGACCAGTGAGGCCTACAGTAACGTGCTGTATAACTGACAGATGGGAAAAGTAGAGAGAAATGCGGCTTGGTCTTTGTTTCTTCCGAAGTTTCCATTATTAATATGCCTCTTTGACTCACATTTGAATGACTCATGTCTTCCCTGCTCCTTGCTCCTGCTGCTTTGTGTAGTAATTGTACCTTATTCCTAATTGTACCATTCCCAAAAGTTTAGTTATTTTGTGTTTAAGAGACCCCTTGAAATACATCCTGGCATCTTGGGTTCTTCAGGGCAAGGATTTGGAAAGCTTGTCCTGCAGTCATTTAGGCATGTACTTAACTTCATACGTAGGTCCCTAAATTAATTAAGCTTACCAAAGTGATAAGGCTTAAATGCAGTCTGGTAGTCCAGACAACAATACATCTATTGGATTTGATAATTATTATTATTATTATTATTATTATTTTAAAAAGAGAACTCAAAGAGGGAAAAAAAGAGCTGGGAATATTTGCTAACCTCTCCTAGAGGGGAAAAGAGTGGCAAAGACACCAGCCTCACATATGAGGTAAGGAAGTGCCCACATTTCACCACATCAGGTAGTTAAAAGCAAGGACAACACACTTCCCACTCCCTTCCTGACCACTGTCATTTTCAGAGCAGGAGCCCATGGACACTGCCCAGTTGCAAACTTCCCAAACTTCCTGAAGTCTTCCCCTCCCTGGTAGCACCGGTGCGAGTGGTTCTCCCATATCCAGTGGTTTTTCTCAAGTCACCCATGGCCATGACAGCAAAGGGCATTGCCTCCTTTAAACAAGGGTGCCATGACTCTTGTTTCCATTGTGCCAGATCCACAAGACACATAGGGCAAAATCAAAGGCAGAATAAGAGACATCAGTGCGCAAAATTTTGGGATGGGATTGAGGAGTGGCAGAACAGTCAGGCATTTGTGCATGGGGGCTGCACACATGAGCCCACTGTCAGCATGCTGTGGGGCTCACTGCACCATGCTTACCTGGGCAAGCGGAGGGCATTCGGCGCCAGCCAAAAAAGCAGAGACTGAGCTGTGCCAGTCTCACAGCGTAAAAACACTCAGCTCCCTTTCAGCCATTAAAATGAATGAAGAGCAAGAGTGTTTGGATAAACATCAGCCAAAAGAAACCTTGGAGGCAGTTAGAAGGCTACTGCTTCATACAATATAGACCATGTTTCCAAATACAAATATTACACTTGGCAAAGACGCTCCTTTGCTTCATGAGTTATGTTGCATTTTTTGTTATGTTTAAGTTTGTGCAAGAGGTATAAATAGCTGGACTGGTATTAAATGAGCTTTTCATTTTTTTTTTGCAAAATATCAAAATGGTCCCAGCTTTTCATGGAACAAACACACACTATATTCTTGTGCCTGAATTTTCATTGCTAATTACAGAAAGTAGCATGTAACTGAAAAACAATGTTCAAGAGCCAGACGTGAAAAATACAACTTTCCTATATGAAGTCATTTTTCAGAAAGCTGTCTGGAGAAGGGCATCTGTTTCACCATATAATTTACATGTGTGCATACATGCTTATTTGCCTCACAGAATAGTAATTAGCTTCTGCTTGCACTACGCTAGGACATGAAAAGCCCCATGTCCAAGCTGAGGAAGAGTGAGACAGAGGCACCTAGTTTTGGTCTTTAGTCACAACTGCTTTGGCTGATCCTGTATTCCCCAAAAGCAGCATTAATAGGCAGTCCTGCTTACAGACCTATAGAAACAAGACTACACTTTCTACTGGATACAGCCAGCTCCCATAGCAAACCTCAGCAACCACCCATGCCTCTCCATCTCATCATGAGTAGATACTACAACCTGGAGGCCCACAAGGCCACTGTAAGCCTATTTCAGGTTAACTTTGGCAGAAGTATACCTGGGGTTGGAGAGGAAATTCTTCAGTGAGAAGGAGCAAGTTACTCTAGGTGGTTATTAATCCCAAATTCAAACACAACCACATATTAATCACTATAATACGCTGGAGGCCAAATGGCACTTTTATTTGTTCTTCGATAAATCTGAGTGTGCATAAACATGAGAGCACAGCAGGGCCCTCACTAGCTGAATCCCCAGCTAGAGAGGTCCCAGCCATGGCCAGGACCTGACACTGCTTCTTTATCAGCACAGCAGCAATGTCTACCTGGTTTAACCAATTCATACGTGAATGGATAAGCAAGTTACTTTTAAAGATGGATATGAATCAAACTACCCAACAGTGATGCAACGCTAAATGACTGTCTTAGATAAACCACAGAGAGGAGTTCAAATACACCGTTAGTTTAGCATTGCAAAGGACTTTCAACTTCAGACAACACAAAGGGCTGTCTATTCCCACTGAAAGTCAATATTTACTTCCATTAAAAAAACCTGACCAAATATTCCTGAGTATTTTAGAAGTGTTACAAGACCACCATACCAATAGAGCAGACATCAACTGAAAATATGAGAGTATGATTCATCCTTCTGCAGCCTGCAGACCCACAGCAAATGCATACTGCATACTATTTACTTACAGGGGGGTTAAAAGGAGTGGCACACAGAATCCTCTGTTAAACGAAAGAGCTTTTTTTTGCTTGTGAGTGGAAGTGGCAAACGCCCACCACAAACAGCTATTATTTAACGTGGTGCACAGGACCTCTCCATCCATTCATCTGACTTCAGCAGTTAGGCGAGAGCAACCAAGGAAAGTCTCTCCCGCACAAATGCCTCTGAGGCTCAGACGCTGGAACAGCATTAGGTCAAATGCTGTAGATTAGCAGTCAAAGTACAAAATTAAACACAAAGCCATTTTCTCCCCTAATCCCTCACGGTTTTGCTGATGGCTCGAACCTCTTGTCAGAAGCAGATGAGTGTGCATTGCAGTACATCCTTACAAGTAGCTCGTTTACAATTCTGGTTATTTCCCCTTGTACCAATGTAGGGAAAAATACTGACCACCACTGATACAGTGGCTGATGGAACAGAGTAAGAATTACTTAAAAAAAACCCACAGAAATGTTGGTAATTTTAGCTCCTGACACCACTCTATGAGAGTTGTTGAGCATTGCAGGAAGTGTCTGACCAGTAATAAACATCCTATGGTAGTGTGGCCAATCTTTACTGAAAGGCCTCTGTTCATCTTGTAATCAATGGTTCTTGACCTCATTTTCAGTTCACATGTTTAGCTGTGAGAAGTAGCTTGTTTTTCAGCCAACTTGATAATCCCCAGAAAACATACTTAGAAAGAGCTGAATTAGATTTACCCAGTTTTGTACTCATTCTCTATGAAAACAGCAACTCCCAAAACAAAGGTGTGGGACAAAGCAAACATGCTGTGAATTAGAGAAGAGCCATTCCCTGCTTTTGCTTACTGCCACTCCTCATTTGGAAAAACTTGTATTTTTAACACCACAGAATTAGTACAGGGTGGTGAGCCTTAAGCTGTCATTAGAGGCTGCCAAATGAGCCAATGTCCCTTGTGTCAGTAAGTAAATAGGGGTGTACAAGTGTTGAACAAACAAACAAACAGAGCAGGCAGGGATGTCTTTTGGACTCCACAGTTGTCAGTGGAGTAGGAGTCAAAAGAAACCCTGTGCTATTTTCTCTCTGCTTTCGCACCAGGCACTGGTACAGGTGCCTTGCATCCCTTTCTGGACTGGTGAGATCAGTTCAGTTACTTGTTTGATTGCGGTTAAAGCCATCAAAAGATCATCCCCACTCTTAGACAAGCCCCTTGCAGTTGTATCAAAGAAGCAGAACGTGAAAGAAATTCAGCCTCTGGATGAATTACTCTGGTCAGTGAGATTCCTCTACAATCCAGGCAGATGCTGGCCCCTCCAGAGATGTAAAATGTATAAACAGAGTTGCATACTTTTTAACAGGTTTCGCTCGCACAGAGCCACATCGCAATAGGAGCTGGACCTGGGAGCCCTTCTGTCCAACCATGGGTGAGGGAAGAGACCTGGGGCTGCAAAGCCACTTTCTGGAGGTACCAGAGTGACAGGCACGCAAGCAGGTCCAGCGTGATGTGGAGGAGGAGGCATGGTTGGACAAAACTGGGTGAATTGTACCAGTGTACAATTCACGTACAGACAAATCTGTATGAGTGGTATGAGCTCTGTGCCTGCCCATGCATGGTGACTTTGAATATTCTCTTCTCAATAAAACGCTGGGAAGTTAAATGCAAACCAGGCTTGTGAGACCTGTCTGATGGTGACCTTGCTGGCCAAGCTCAGATAAACCTCCCTGCATTTGTATGCAGAAACAAAAATACCACCCCTCATCTCCCCTCCTCCAAACTGCCCACAAAAGCCTACCAGAATTTCTTCTAAAATTAAAATCTTACTCATGCATAAAGAAGAGAAAAAAAAGAGAGACAGGAAAGTACACAACGACGTACGCAGACTTGGCAAACACCAGTCTTGGTTTCTGTGTGGAGAATAGGACAGCCCAGCCAGGGTAAGACCCTCACTGGTCTCTGGGCCCTCTTACAACTATATTTATGGTAGCTGTGATTCTGCTGAAGATTTTGTTTCCCCATTCACACAATCTTCCCCACCTCCTTACTCCACCCCAAATCCAAAACTGTCCATTTACTTTGAAGCCAGATCACAAGCCCTATTTCTTCTCCTTAGCTAAGATAGTTCTAAGAAAGAGTAAGACCTTAAATATGCTTTGACTTCGTTTTTTATGCTTAATATAGACTGAAGAGATAATATTAAAGCTTGCTTTTCTAATTTTTTTAAAGTGTAAAAGCACTATTGCATTAAACATATCCATCAAAAGAAATACTGCTTTCACTTGCATATTGTTGCCATAAAATCTCTCAAAACAACCTACAAAACCGCTGACTGTGATTCTCATACAGGCAGCAAGGACAAAGAACATACGATGCACATGGGTTAAAGTCATGATCTAAAGGTAGAAAAAAAGTAACAAGCTACCAATTCTCTGTTGACATCCCCACTGCTGTACACTTCTCTAAGGAGATACTGCCTCTGCAGACAGACTGCCCTGAGGCTCTTCTCCTCGTCTTCTTTGTGTGATATAAATAGGTGGAAGCAGCCCACAGCCTCCTTCCAGCACAAAGTGGATCCTCAGTCAAGAAATGGATGTGGGGCTTGCATTTCCTCATGTTTGCAGTGGCTGTTGCCTTTCAGAGGTGAGATGTTTGTTTTCCAAGGGGAGGGAGTTTCCCCTCCATACACAGACATCCCTTTGGCCATGCAGCCATGCACCTGTGGGCTGCCATCACTCCTGCACCTCTAACTGTTGCAGATTGTGCATAACCCAAGGAGTATTTGGAGGTTTTGCCCCGGGTGGCTCTGGAGCAGTTTATTGCGAAGCTCTGCTGACCATTCCAGGTGGACATGAGGTCTATAAGGCAGTTTGGAAGAAGTTTCTCTGCATAACTCAAAGGCATCATTCAACCAAAGCTAAACACTCGCCTTCTTTATCCTCCTGAAAACTGGTCTTGCTTCTGTACCACGGACATGTTTTCACTTAGGTTACTCAAGTGTAGCGTCTTGTCAAAAAGCTCCCAAAGGTCTTGGAGTTTGCAGAGGTGGACGGTGCTATGAAAACACAGGACCTGCGCAGCCAAGCTGGGGACGTGGGCATCGCCCCCCCAGGACACCCGATGGCCCCTCATATTTCCTGCGCTTCCCTCCATCCCAAGGGGCTACATGGCTGCAAACTCCAACGTGTTCACAAGTTAGTGACATTTCTACGGGAGAGCATACAGAGTATTAGGCAGCCGTGATTTAGCTGGTGAGGAAGTAATGATTTATAATAACATTTGAAGCAGGTCATTAAATATGACCCCCTCATTGCAAACCCCATGCTGAGCAAGATATTTTCTTGTAAATGATTTACCAGCAAGCTTTTCATACTTCTGCCTAGTAGCTTTTCCATAACCAAAGTCAGACTCTCTCACATTTCCCAAGTCCTGGTAGCAGTTTTTCTTCAAACTGTGAAGATACCTCAAGGCTGCTGCAAATTGGTTAGGGTAGCTCAGCAAAGAGGCAGAATTTGGGGCTGTTTCGAAGACATAGCTGCTTTCTCTGATATGAACTTCACTTTGTTAGAAATACAACCCCAAAGCTTCTGAAGTGAAAGCAACCCAGTTTTAGTTTTCCTCTTTTTTCCTCATCTACATGGTGCTACTCCAGCTCCACTCCTTGTTCTTCTCAAGCTCCCAACACAACATCATCCAAGCACCTTCCAGAAACACCCACAGTTATGCCTGGCATTTGTTTCTTTACAACCCAGCTTTTCAGGAAGAATTAGTCCTAAACCCTGTGGCCACAGCCATCTCAGGCTGCAGAAGTGCAGAGCATCCTGCAGGAGGCTGGAAATTACACAGCAACATCAGGCTGCTGTGGAAGCACCCAGCAAACCTACCGCAGTCAAAACCCAGCAGAGCAGCCTGCCTCCCAACACGAAGCAGCTTTCTTATTCCCCTCTTTTCCTTTAATTTCCAGAAGTAAAGTCTGCTTTCATAGCAGAGAGACCAAACTGCTGTGCTGCTGCCTTAGTGTTGACAAGCTGCTGGTTTGTAGTGCCAGACTCGAGACTGTCTCAGTGCTGCAACAAGCCATATAAAAAAAAAGAACGTTGCTCTTGGGGGCACCCAGCTCACTTCTGTTTAATTTTCTCTGTCTGCCATTGCTAAGCAACCTGAATCTCTACCTCCCATCTGCCAAGGAGGGGACACTGCTCTTCTCCAAACTCTCAACTAAACGGCCAATGTGTTGCTGAGGCTGCAGGGTGGGTCCCTGCCTGGGCGTGAGCATCCAATGCGCACAGCAGCCCTGTGTCTGCTAAACGCCGATGCCTTGACTAGTGCAGGGAGGATTTCTGCTGAGGGCTGCCGCTCCTCCTGGGATGGCCATAGGTGCGCCCGAGCCAAGGCAACTCTAACCATGCCAGAGGGCACTAACAGAGCACCTGGAGGTGTTCTCCTTTGTGGGGAAACCTCAAATTCTGCTTGCCCATCCTCCTCCAGGAGCGGCCATCTTCAACATGAATCTGCAGATTACCTTTTCAAGGCAGAGAAATCTGGGAATCTGAAGCCATCACCACAGTGTTCATATCCCACATCATGAATAAGTTATACTGATGTCCTTCTGAGAGGCATTTATAGTTCTGCAACATCACACAGCCCAATCCCAACTCCCGCTGAAGTCTGTGGAAGCAATCCATCTTGCCTTTTGTCAGCTCTGGGCCAGGCTTCGGTCTCCAAAGGACAATCACAACTGAAGATAAGCAAACAAGCTACACAGTTTTGTTTGGTTTTGCCTTTTAAGTATAATTTTTCATCTGTGTAACTAAAACTGTTCCTTCACAAATGAGGATGGATCATATTGCATGCTGCACTTGATAGCATGAGAAACAAAATGTTTGCATTTATTTAGCTAGCAGATTTCATTTGCCTTTTATGGAGGCAAAAAAAAAAATCCTCCACCAAAAAATCAGAATATTTACTCTCATCATAAAGAACACTGCTTTCTGATATTCTGAACATCTGATGTCCCTTAAAGAAGATACTTAAAAAATACGCATGTACAATGAATAAAGCCTCATTCTTGCTTTAGGACCAGGCCACATATAAAAGGTAGCAATATTGAGAACATCCAATATTTGATGTCAAGGACTGGATGCTCTGTAAGCCTGTTCATACCTACACCACAAGCAGCTGGAAGAAGATGACAATCTCAAGAAAGCAGGTGGAAGAAGACAACACCTTCAAGAAGGCAGATAATACTTTCTTTGAAGCAGAAACTCATATAAACCATAAAAGGGAAAACTATTTGCTTGTGAACGTGTTTGTAACCTTAATTTTTTAAATGGCTCCAGCTTTGGACAATTACAGGCAACTGAAGCTGCCCTCGTTGATGCCAGCCTTATTCATGCCAAGTGCAAGCTATGCAGCTGCTCAAACACAGCCACGGAGTTGAGCCCTGCATGTATGGAGCCACCAGGGAGATGACTGAATTTACTGGCGCTCAGCATTGGGCTCTAGATCCTTAAAACCAGAAAGAAGTATGTGTCGAATTTCAACCTCCCCGAGCAACACAGTTTTTGCAAAGACTGTCTTTATGAAGCCAGGCTGGGAAGCAGCCTCACTCTCCACGGTTGGTGTGCCAGGCAATCACACAGCAGCCACAGCTTTTTGCTAACACCTCGAGAACAACGTGAAGGCTTAATTCTGAAGCTGCATTCCCAGCAGTCCAGGGGAGAAAACACGGCGGAGGATTTATATCAGAAGGCACGACAGGCTGATGCTCTGCCCCACTCGGGCACAAGCCGTGCTCACACCTTGGCTCTCAGGCACACTTGTAGCGGAGGGTCTGGAGGGGATATGTAGGAGCAAGATGCGATGTTACCACACGTGTGTGTTAGTTCCAATACCGAAACCGTGTCCCTGTCTGTGGTACCCCCCTGTGGCCAGGTCTGACATAGCAATCTCCCTGCCACCTGCGACGCTTCTCCCACAGCAATCTGCGTGCATTTCTCCATCCACCCGGACCGCCGTGCCATCCGCAATGCTTCTTCACCCCTAGTGATCTCCACGGCACGTGTTCATCCATAGCGATCTCTGTGTCACCTGCAACACTTCGTCATCCCTCACCACCTCCCTGCCACGCGTTCATCCGCAGCAACCTCCAAGCCATCCGCAGCCCTTCTTCATCCCTGGCGATCCCTGCGCCTCCCGGGACCCTTGGCCCCTGGTTTCTGAGCAGAGCCCTCGGTGAGCACAGAGCTCCCACGGGGCCAGACCTGCGCCGGCACAGGGCACAGCAGCCCCTGGCTCTGCTGCTCACTGGAGACTGCCCAGAGGAATGGAGCTGCCCTTTCCGCAGCTCCCAGTTGGGCAGCTTTGTAGGGGTGGCTCCTGCCTCTGTCCACATCTTATCATCCAGCTGCTCCTGCAGCTGCCTTCCAGCTGTCTGTGTGCAGTGGGCAGGGCCCGTGAGACCCCACGGCCCCTCCGTATCACCGGCCACCTCCACCTCCTCTGTTTCCAGCAAGCAGAGCCCCCGTCAGCCCTTGGCAGGCTGCACCCGGAGCAGCAAGTCTGAGCTGGGAAACGAAAGGAAATGGCGTGAGGACACAAGGTGCAGAGGGTTTCCCTCCTCGTGTCTGCCCAAATATGCAGCGTCCTCAGCAGACACGTGGCACTCCTGATTTCGGAGGATGCTGAAGACACAGGGGAGCCCAGGGATGCAGGAGTTCTACCCAGCAGGTTTCGGAGGCAGGTAGCTGGTGCACCAGGCCTGACGCCCATCATTTCTCTTCACGGTCAAAGTGGAAAGGCTATTCTTGCTGCTGGGTTTTGGGGGGATTTTTTTTTTAGCCTTTTTTCGATATGGCAATGCGATGCCAACAGATGGAGCTGTTCAGAGCAGAGACCGCTCACTTTGGCAGAGCACCGAGGAAGCACTGGACGAGCATGGAATTCTAATTATAAAACATAATGAGAGATGAATCATCTCCAAGCAGGAGACAAACTCTATTTACTATGCTAAAGTGAAAAATAAGTCTGTCAACAAAGCTATAGCCCAGAATGGGGGAATCCCAGGATTTCTCCGTCTCCGCAGGTGAGGATGTTCTGTCCCAAGAGAGAGGAAGGGCTCATCACAACTCTTCAGCAGAGGATTGGAGCCTCACAGTCCTGTGCTGGACTCACATCATCACTCACCAGAGCTTCAAATCAAAAGGATACATCATGCAGGACTTTTTTCCTTCCCCCCAGCCCAATCCCAGACTTCAAAGCCAGGACACATCGGCATGTCACAGAGCTATCACCCTTCATCTCCTTGGAGTTGGATCAAAGTCCTCAACCCTCTTCCCTAAACTATGGCCACAAGCAGAGCATGAAGCCTCCACAGCTCACCAGCAACCAGGGATGTGTTACAGGCTATCAGGAGGACAGGAAAGAGGAAAGAGTAAACAACAGGTGACCCTTCTTGGATTTGTGCATGTGTGTGTATGGACAGTGAATTTGAGAGCTGCGTTGTTTCACTAGGGAGCAAACTGGGAGGAAAAATCGACTGTCAAGTGTTACTGCATTTTTTTTCCTGGCAAGATGGAGTGAAACAAAATGTATTTGGTATCCTTACTGGCACATGACTAACAAAGAACAAGGTCTTGCAGCCTATCTGCCAGTGAAATATAAATAATTAGAAAATTTAAGGTGAGGGGGAGATGTCAGCTCTATTTGAAAGATACTTGCCTTTTCGTTATTTTCAGGTAAGGAGAACTAATTAGTTACCAGGCAGGGGAAAAGGGCTTGTATCTTCTTTCCAGACACATGAGGTGTTTCAGAAAAGAAGAAAAAAAAGATTAGGTGGTCTTTCCATTATAAGCCCTGTTCCAAAAAGCCACTGTGTCTGCTTTTATATAATGGATACAGGATTTCTCATGGCAAAATTACCTGAACATTGCATTGTTCTTAGCAAAAGGACTGCATATGCACTAATGGAGGGACATCTGTGATGAAGAATTTGCAGGGCAGAAAAAATAAACTGCATCAGTACAGAAAGCAGATATGGGTCCTTCGTGACCTTCACCAGTAGCACTGTTGCCAGCAGGAATGCACTGGCTTCTTCAGGTGATATTCAGTGTAAGCCTGGCACCACATTATTGTGCAGGTGATTTTTACCAGTTGTGAAAAAATCTGAGAAATAAAAAAGGCAAATAAATTGGTGAAAAAAAAAAAAAAAACAAAAACAACCAAACAAAGCCAAAACTTTTGCACCAACCTAAAACGTTCCTAACTGTGAATTAAGCTGTTCTGTAATCACTGGAACAAACAATGCCTGGTTTCTTCCAGATTTGTGCCAACTGGAGCTCACAGCAACCTACGCTTTAGCCCTAACTGGGAAAAAAATCCTGTATAAAGACTTTCTCCTGCATGGATCCTCAAGGGACTCATCAGTCTCCTTTCAATTCAGGAACTTACTGTAGTTCTTTATTCATTCTAGCCACATATATTAATTTAACTGGGGAAACTTAATTGTTTACCCTCTGTTAATAGTATTGAACTGAGACAAGTGATGCCGTTGGGGGAAGAGAGAAGAAAGAGGAACAGAGAAGAGTGGCGAGAACAGGACATAAAGATGGACATACATAAAGACAGCACATGCACATATAAACCTTGTTCGCAGGAGCACACTAGCCTGAAGAAACCCACACCTAAGATTTCCACATGAATAGGTAATCACACTTACTAGCCAGCCTGGCCACCATTATTACTAAAAAAATGTTAAAATGTAGTTTATGGAGACTACTCTTTGACTTATTTAAAATGGAGGCTTTAAGTGTTTTCTCAGGCACCAAATTATTCTGCTGATCCTGGACAGGGTCACTGCTGGACAGGAGAACTCACTGCTAGAAGGAGAAACAGCATTAGAGTGGTGGAAACAGGCTTTAGTACTCCTAGTACTGTGACTGCAAATCATCATGCTGTAGCATTCAGAAAGCATCCTAAAGAAAATGTGACATATCCTCAGGACAGGGCTTAGGCAAGGTGAGTAGTATGGATTGGTTCTGGGAAAAAAAAATTCAGCAGGTCTTGTTTTCTTCATTACCTTTCCAGGAGGAGTAAAAGGAAGCCTTTTACCTCTTTGTGTGTGTTATTTATGAGACCACCTAACATGTCTGTGGCTCATTCTATTGCAGTTAAATAGATGAAGGACTAGAATTTGAACTAGGTTGAAGAAAAAGAACAGGGGATTGTTGAAAGCCTACCTCATTTCCTCAGACACCTGAACACTTTCAGGTGCTGCTTCCCTGCAGGGTTAGTCCCCACCAACTACCTTATCTGGGCTTGTCATCCCCACAGAAGTAAAAGCATCTTTATTTTAAAAGAGTTTACATGACTTTAGGGATACCTAAAATGAAAATACTTTTACTAGTGAGGCAAAAGAAAAGGCATGTTAGTTTCAAAATTGAAAACAAATAAAATAGAGAAGTATTGAAAGAAGAAAACAGCATTAGCTCATACCTGAACTTAAAACTCTCACACTTTGGACAACAGGATAATTCAGTTGCCTTCTGCCCCTTGTATGTTAACGGTGAATTTTTTCCTGGGTTTCTGTTCATCATTTATAGTTGGGAGTTACCTTATTTTTGAGTTCTATTCTAATTTAGGTACCTCCCTTATGTTGGTCAAGATTTTTGAAACTTACCTGGGAATAACTATTTTTTTGATGTGCAAAGAAGACACTCAAAATTCTGCTTTTTCTATCCATTCATCCTTTTCCCCGAGGAATGAACTGGATTGCAGTTCCCAAATTGTAACATTTTGCAAATCATGTATCATAACAAATTTTCTGCTGTGCTGTGGCATTGTTTGTCTTTTGGTTTGCTAATTTTCTTTCATGGACATTACACGACACATTAATACAATAAACATGGGGTTTGAAACAATCTCCCTTCCATCCTCACACACACACAGTATTAGTTTCAAAGGCCACCATGTCACAACATTGACTTTTAATTACCTCAAGACTTGGCATGCTCTTATCTCCCCAGAGGAGTTCACTGCCTTTCAAAAGGACTAGCCTCCAAACTTTAGAAAATGTTTCTTCATCGGATTGAGAACTGCACTTAACTAGAGTTGATTCCTGTAAAATTAGACACAAATGCAATTTTATAAACATGGCAAATTTTTCCCAACAACATCCATAGTGCATTATAGCAGTTACTTCCAGAGATGGACTGGAAGTGATAAGAGCAACATCCAGCAAGATGAAAAATCAGAGTAAGCGCAATGAAGGGGCAATTTCATTTTATACCTGATCTGATTTAACAACAGCCCAAAGCAGGTTATCCCATCCTCCCCATCCCTCTTCCAGCCGTACGCTCCTCTGTTTCCTTTATGTTAGCTCTAACAATCATGCAGCTGCAGGGCACAAAAAATCAATTCACTGGCCCAAGAGAAAACTAACCTACCAGAAGAATATCTCCTGCAAAGTTTTACTTTTAGTCCTGAAGAGAATTCTGGGTACAATTGTAATTGATACCTGCGGTGCATTGGTCTTGGCCAGCTGCTGGTGCCCACCCAGCTGCTCTCTCCCTCTCCCTCCTCAAAAGCACACCAGGGGGGAGAAATTAAGATGAAAAAGTTAATGCGTTGATCTTACAACAGGGAGATCACTTGCCAAGTACCATCATGGGCAAAACAGACGCAACTTGGGGAAAAGTAATTTAATTTATTGCCAACTAAAATAGGTTTAGGATAGCAAGAGACAAAGGCAAATTAAAACACACCTTCCCCTCGCCCCCAAATCCTCCACCCTCTCCTGCAAGAGGGGCTCGCAGGGCCGTTTCTCACCTTTTTTTTCCTCACCCTTTGCGGCCGGGTGCTCTTTTCCCTTTTCTTAAAGCTGCTTCCCCTGAGGTGCTGGGCTGTGGCCTGCACTGCCCCTGCCGGAACCGGCTGGAACCGGCCGGAACCGGCGGCAGCTGGGGCAGGGCAGGCACGCCTCTCCTCGCAGCCCCCCGCCAGCCCCTCCGCACCTGCACACAATACAGCACCACAGACAAAAGAGCTTTCTTTTAGCCACAAAAAGTAAAGCAGCAACACTTTCAAATATGGACAATTTGATCTCAACTTAAAATTGAATCTCCTCTGGCCCACGGGCAGTGGGGCCAGGAGATTTCCAGCACAGCGTCACACTGCCCAGCTGTATCAGTCAGATACAACTTACATTTTAAGAAAACAATTAAAAAAAAATGTTTAATAGGATTTCTATCCCAGGTACAGTACATACCAAAGATGTTACAATCCAGGCTGGTATCACGGTTTATTGGCACTTAACCTCGAACACAGTGGTTTTGCCACAAGCGAGTTATATCGCAGCAAACCGAAATCCTCGCTCATGCTTGTGCTGCGAGGGTATGTAGTCTGTACCATTCAAACACATACACCCGAAGCGAAACCAGGGCTGCAGAAATGATTACCTTTAGGAAAACTGTTGAAATTATAAAAATATGCTGAGAGCCCTTGGCTAGTGAAGAGCTCCTTTTGGAGCAGTCATCGCCTGGCTGCATCAGATTATTTGCCCGGAGGAGTCTGCGGTTTGGCTCTTCCACTTGGCTTTTCAAGCCTTGCACATCCACCAGATATTCCCAGATAATCCAAAAAATAAGTATGAGTCTTCAAAACATTTTGCACCACCTCATTTCTTAAGTCTCCAGTGTTGACATTAAAGGACTTGCAGTGTTTGAGTCCTCTAAGAGAAATACCTCCAAGGGTGATGTCCCGGCTCCGCCGAAGCTGACGGCTGAGCTCCAAGTGATCTCACTGAGGACAGGACCTCACCTCAAACACTGGCCTTCATGAGGTGCTTTCTGAAAACTGCATTTTAACAACTTTGAAAGGCTTTTTATTTTAGAAAAATGAGTTTAGTTGGTCTCTTTCTGTAGGTCTATGTGGATACTTACAGCAATATAACTGAGTATAATAAATTGGGCAAACTGCACCCTAAATATCTATCACAATACATCGTAGCTGATAGGCTCTAAGAGGGATGATAAACTATGGGGGCTCCTCCTCTGTAAGTCCACCTGGATGTCTGACCGACATACACCTGCACACTGTGCGTAGGAACAGCCATGCGTGCCTGAAGGTGCAGAGCCTCGGGGGGTTAACCATGCGAGGACATGACACCCATGGTCCTTAGGAGGCTTGTACAAACTCCAGGATGAGCCCTGACACCGTAACTTCACAGCGCTCTTCTCTCTGGGATGATTACACTGTGAGGAGGTTGGAGCCTGCCAGCTTTGCCACATTTACACCCCACACTCACCCTCAGGGGAGTGGTGAACATAGCTGTCCGTGTCTCTCATGCTGTTTAAGAAACAAGGAAAAGCAGCTACTTCGAACTCTTGTAGCCTGGACCCTAAGGAAACCATGCCTACACATTCACGCTGTCCATCTGTACAGTTTCAGCAATTCTTGCGTTCGTTAGCAAATTCCTACAAAGCTGAAGAGGACTACAGATCTGACAGATGCTCATTGCCTATGGGAGTCTCGCACAAAGTATGGCCTGGGGCTTACAGGCAACTCTTGAGACCAGCAGCCAAGAGGTAGGAGCCACATACACAGTCACCACTCACGTACACTGTCTCTTGTGTAACAGATATATGTGGACACAAGGGTTGGCTAAAAGTCTTGGAGGCAGAGAAGCTGGGGTAGCTGACACTTCTGTACTAGGATAGGGAACTCGGGAAGAAGAGCAGGATAGTACCTTGCAAGGAACTGTGAACTCAAGAGTTTGTAAAGGAGCATAGGACATAAAATAAGTGCATTGCATTGCTGTCACAGAGGAGGCTTCTAAGGTAAGTGAGGTTAAGGCACAAAACCATACGAAAGCAGGTCTCGCTGTAGCTGTTGCTCATGTGTTCGTTAATGTATTTTATTTGGTTCATTAGGCAGACAGGAGTGGGCAACAAGACAGACATTTATTGCATTCAAATCACCATTAAGTGATGCTAATGGTCTTTATGGGGATTTATTGCCCAGGTTATGTGGAAGATAAATGCTGTGTCACTAGAGGACCTAAACCAAGAAAAGTCAGTGTACAAGTCCTCCTTATTTCTGTATTATCTCGTAATGGAATGAATAATCAAGTACAGGGCGATTGGAGCCGAACAACCTCCCACAAGCTTTCCTGTAAAAAATGAGCAAAAAGAAAAGACGTAAGTTTTATTAATGAGTACTGCTATCTTTAGACCCACTACAGGAGTTCTTTACCACAAGCTATCAGTGATGTCAGCTTCCATATAAAATCTCAATACAATTTCCTGCAATTTGTAGGCTCTCAGCATTTTTTGGCAGATCTGGACTCTGATACGAGGCAGTGGCACTTTCTTAACTCACCTGCAAGGCATCTACAAAAACCTCTGCTGACGCTCCATGCTAAAAGCCACAGAAATTGTGTGTTTGTCTTCACTTTGCTGTAAACCAAAATTGAGTCTTTCACATGAAAAACCTGGCCAGGTATAAGGTTACAGTTTATATTCCTTCACCTCTTCAAAGCTCCCTTGGAAGATGAGCCTTATTAGCACTGTGAAGTATATATCAATTCTTACCCAGGTTTCTTGGAAGTTCTCACAACTATTTCCTCTTATTCTTTCTCTTCTTTCCTTAAAAATAATTTTGTTTTCCCTCTACCCACTTTACACTGATTCCTGTTCTCCGCTGTTAAAGAAGTCTCTTTGTATACTCTGCTTTCTAACAAGAGCCTTTATTTCCTTACCTAGCCACATCATAAACTTTCCCTTCAACTCTCCAGTTCTCTGCTAAGCCTTCTCCTGCCAATCAAGCTGACCTGAAAATCAGATTCTTTCCTAAGTCATATTTTAACCTGAAAGGTGCCTCTCTGCTGAATTACAGGATGGGATTGCAGTCACTTAGAATTGCATAGGTCCAAATACAGTTAAGAGTGGCAAACCTTTTGAGATTCAGGAGATGCTTTTGAAATAGGGCTGCATATAGACTGCAGATAGTGTTATTTGCAAACATAACACTATAAAAGCTTTCCATGCCATTCAATGTTTTTGAATAAATGAATCCTGCTACCACTGAAACACTAGAACTCCTAGTATATCTCGTTGATTCAAAGTAAATGACTCTCATAACAACCAGAAGAAACAGAAATTATGGTGGAATTCCAAGTTTTCATTTTTAAAATATGTAGATATATACTCTAGAACTTCCTGTCTAATTCTGCATCATTCTGCTCAAAACTGAGCTATAAAGACTGTCCAGTTGCAGCATTACCACATGCCACTGTGAAACGTTGCACCTGTTTCACCTGTAATACCATAATAACCAATAGTTGTGGCTTCTTTTTTTAGACTCTGCTATTAACTTACATTTTAAGTAACAATAACAGTTACCACAGCCTTGCTAATACCCCTGGATTTATTACTAGCTTTCCTTCCTTTTAGGCTTCTTTCTCCTTTCACAGCATCCCTCATCCTCGGCAGAGCCTCTTTCCGGAAAGGCAAACGTCCGGCTCCTGCTCCCACAAGGAAGGTCCAGGCCCTTCTTTGTGGGAGCAGGAGCTGGACGTATCCCTTTTCGGAAAGAGGCTTTGCCGAATCTGAGAGCCATGAGC
>JANHGO010000073.1:39537878-39575199 GCA_024606505.1 Aquila spilogaster | reverse complement strand
ATGGGACAGCATACGGAGCATTAGGCAGCTGTGATTTAGAGGGTGAGGAAGTAATGATTTATAATAACATTTGAAGCCGGTCATTAAATATGACCCCCTCATTGAAAACCTCATGCTGAGCAAGATATTTCCTTGTAAATGATTTACCAGCAAGCTTTTCATACTTCTGCCTAGTAGCTTTTCCATAACCAAAGTCAGACTCGCTCACATTTCCCAAGCCATGGAAGTGCTTTTTCTTCAGAATGAGAAGACATCTCAAGCCTGCAGCAAAACGGTCTGGGTAGCTCAGCAAGCAGGCAGAATCGGGGTTGTTTCAAGGATGTAGCTGCTTTCTCGGACCTGAACTTCCTTTCGTTACAAGTACAGCCAAAAAACTTCTGAAGTGGAAGTAGCTCAGTTTTAGTGTTTTCTCTTTTCCCCCACCTACAACGTGCTCCATCAACTTCACTCCTCGTTCTTTTTAGCTCCCAACACATCATCCAAGCACCTACCAGAAATGTGCCCGCAATTAAGACTGCCTGTTGTCTCTCTGCAGCTCAGCTCTTTGGGAAAGACTAGTCCTCAAACATATGGCCACAATCATCTCAGGCTACAGAAGTGCAGATCATCCTGCAGGAGGCTGGAAATTGCTCCGCAACATCAGGCAGCTGTGAAATCATCAAGGAAACCTACGGCAGTCAAAGGCCAGCAGAGAGCCTGCCTTCCAACACAGGAATGTGGCAGCGGAATGGGGGGAAACTGTTTTCTTATTCTTTTCTTGTCTTTTACTTCTCAGAAGGAAAGCATGCTTCCATAGCCTTGACCAGTGCCTTTCTGCTGATTGCTGCTGCTCCTCCTGGGGTGGCTGTGCCTACACCTGAGCGAAGGCAATCCATGCTTGGACCATGAGTAAGTTATACTCATGCCCTTCTGAGAGGCTCTTATAGTTTTGCAACATCGCATAGTCCAACCCAAATTCTCGCTGAAGTTCATGGAAGCAATCTATCTTGGGATATGTCAGCTCTGGCCCAGGCTTCAGTCTCCAAAGGACAATCATAACTGAAGATAAGCAAACAAAGTGCACAGTGTTTTGTTTTGTTTTATTTTGCTTTTTCTTTTTAAGTATCATTTTTCATCTATGTAATTAGAACTGTTCGTTCACAAACGAGGCTGGACAGTATTGCATGCTGCATGTGACAGCATGAGAAACCAACTGTTTGTATTCATTTAGTTAGTGCATTTCTTTTCCCCTTTACGGAGGTGAAAAAAAAAAGCCTCTGCCAACAATCAGGATATTTACTCTCGTGGTAAAGATATACTGCTTTCTGATCTCTGAACATCTGATGTCCCTTAAAGGAAGAAAATGTTCGAAAAACAAAGAATAAACCTGTACAATGAGGACAGCCTCATTCTTGCTTCAGGACCATAGGATCAGGATACACGTCAGAAGTGTCAATACTGAAAATACCCCCACCTTGATGTGGATATATCACTGCATATTCTGTGAGCCTGCTCATACCTACACACCAAGAACAGCGGAATAACAAAACCTTTTCAAGAAGGCGGGTAAATATTTCTTCGAGGCAGAAACTTGTATGAACCATACAAGGCACAAGTATTTGCTTGTAAGCATGCTTGTAATCTTATTATTTCTAATAGCTTCAGCTTTGGACTGTTACAAGGAAATGAAGCCGTCCCCATCAATGCCAGCCCAGTGCAAGCTCTGCAGCTGCTCCAGCACAGTGACAGCCTTGAGCCTGCGACATCCACAGCCACCAGACCGATGGCTGCATTTACTGGTGCTCGGCAATGGGCTTTAGGTCCTTAAAAACAGAGCGAAGTCTGTGTTGAACTTTAACCCGCCTGAGCGGCACTTTTGGGGAAGACCACGACATGGAGGCGTAATGCTGAAGACGCATCCTAGGGGAGGAAACATAGCGAGGATTTAGGTACCAGCACACAACAACGGGCTGACGCCCTGCCCCGCTCACACTGCTGCCCTCAAGCACGCTAGCAGGATGGAACACGGAGCAGCACGATGCAATGGGACCACGTGCGTTAGCTCACATATTGAAACCGTGCCCAAAGGGCCGCGTCACCGCGTGCGGTAGCGCCCTGCGGCCGCGTCGGACATTGCAGTCTCCGCGCGTTGTAAAACAAATCTTTTTTTTTTGCTATGGCGATGTGGTGCCAACAGATGGAGCTGTTCAGAGCAGAGCCCGCTCGCTTTGGCAGAGCACGGAGGAAGCAGCGGACAGGGATGGAATTCTAATTGTTAAACGTAATTAGAGATGAATCATCACCAAGCAGGAGATACACTCTATTCACTATGCTAAAGTGAAAAATAAGCTTGTCAACAAAGCTGTAGCCCAGGACAGGGAAATCCCAGGGCTTCTCCAGCTCCGTGTGTGAGGACGTTCTCTCCCATGAGACTGGAAGGGCTCATCACACCCTTGTCAAGCAGGGAGTTGGAGCCTCGCAGGCTCCGCTTGCACAGCTCTCAGCGCAGCACTGGCTCACCAGGGAGCACACTGGGAGGAAAGAGCCGCTGCCAACTGTTACTGCACTTTTTTTTCCCTGGCAGGACAGACCAAAATCAGATGTCCTTGGTATCCTTATTTGCACATCACAAAATAAGAACAAGGTCTTGCAACCTATCTGCTGCTTAAATATAAATAACCAAAAAAACAGAACGATGAGGAAATCTCAGCTCTCACTTGAGAGACTTTTTGCCTTTTTGTTGGTTTGGGGTTTTTGAGGGCGAGGAGAATTCATTAGTTATCAGGTAGGAGGAAACGGCGTGCGTCTTCTTTCCAGCCACAGTAAAGACTTCATTGAAGAAACAAAAGATTTTGTGGTCTTTCTGTTATATACCCTGTTCCAAAAAGCCACTGTATCTACTTTTATACAATGGATACAGTTTGTCATGGTAAAATTACCTGAACACTGTATTGTTCTTTGCAAAAGGATCGCACATGCAGCAATGGAGGGACATCACTGATAGAGAATTTGCCAAAGCAGAAAAGCTAAACTTCACCACTTCAGAAAGCAGCTGTGGTTCCTTCATCGTTCTCACCAGCTGCCCTGCTGCCAGCAGCCTCCAGGGCTGCACTGGCTTCCTCACATGCTATTCAGTGTAAGACTTGCCATACCATATAATAGATTATTGCCAATTATGAGAAGTCCAAAAGAAGAAGGCAAATGAAGTGGTTGAAATCAATTTTTGCATCAACTTAACAAGCTCTTAATCACGAATCGAGCTGTTCTGGAGCACACAGTGCTTGGTTGAACGTGAAGAACAGGGACTACTACTTCAGTGTTGAACATCCGCTCTATTTCTTCAGACACCTGAACACATTCAGGGGCCGCATCCCTGCAGGGTCCATACAGATGCCCCGATCTGGGTTTGTCGTCTCCCCAGAAGTAGCAGCATCTTCATTTTAGATGAGTTTCTGTGCCTTTAGAGATATTTAAAGTGCAAATAACTTTATACTGGCAAAACAAAGAAGGCGTCTTTGTTTCAGAATCAACAGCCATTCCAGTAAAATAAATACCAGAGGAAGAGAACAGAATTAGTTCATATCTAAACTTGTAACTCTGAGTCACAATTTGGCCAAGAAAACAATTCAGTTGCTTTCTGCCCCTCTCATATTGTTTTTAACAGCGAAACTCCCCCTGGGTTTTTGTCTACCATTTATAGTTGGGAGTTTCCTTAGTCTGAGTCCTCTTCTAATTTAGGCGATTCCCTCATGTTGGTGAAGATTCTAGAAACCTACCTGAAAATAACTCCTGCGTGATGCGCAAAGAGTACACCCAAAAATGATGCTTCTTCTATCCTTCTGTTCTTCTCCCCAGGGAATGCAGTGGTTTGCAGCTTTCCAATTGTAACTTCATTTCAAATCTTGTATCATAAAGCATCCTCCGCTGTGCCTGGCATTGTTTGTCTCCTGGTCAGCTAATTTTCTGTCACAGAAATTACCCGACGCGTTAATGGACTAAACATGGGGTTTGAAACAACCTCCCTTCCCTCCTCACGCACACATCGTTGTTTTCAAAGGCCTTCATTACATTAACTGACCGTTAATTACCTCAGGTCCTGGCACGCTCTTATCTCCGCACAGGAGTTCAGCGCCTTTGGAAAGGACTACCTTCCAAACTTCAGATGGGACTGAGAGCTGCACTTCTCTAGATTCGATTCCTGCAAGATCGGGCAAAGAATGTGATTTTATGACCACGGCAGTTTTTTTTCCCCCTACAAAATTTGCAGTGCGTTGTAGCAGTGACCCTCTGAGATGGATGGGAACAGAATAAGAGCAATATCCAACAAAAGTACTGATCACAGTGAGCACAGAGGGGGCGGTTTCACTCTGTAACTAATCTAGCAGGCAAAAGGGTTACCCCATCTCCTCGCAGCCCTGTGCTCCCGTGTCCTTGGTAACAGACCTAACGAGCCTGCAGCTGCCAGGCCCAAAATGCAGCCCCCCGAAATACCGCAAGAAATAATCATCTGCATAAAACTTTCCTTCAGGATTCGGTCCTGAGGAAGTTCTAGGTGCAGTCTGCACCTGCAGTGCACTGCTCTGCCTCTCGCTTCCCCTCAGCGGGGATGGAAATTCAGATGAAATTAAGAGGCGGAGGTCGCTTACCAGGCACCTTCACCAGCAAAACAGACTTGGGTGAAAATAGGTTTGTTCATCAGTGGAAACAGCAGCTTCCCCCTGCCCGCTTCCCACACTTGGCCTGCTCCACGTGGGACCTCCTGGCAGGCTGTGAAAACGATCACCTTCAGAAAAAACATTTAAACTATAAAGAAGTGCTGAAAGTCCTTGGCGAGCAAAGAGCTCCTTCTGGAGCAGAGTTATACCCTGACTTCAAATTGTTCGCAACAGGAAAGTCTGCGCGTTGATTCTTCCAGCTAATGTCTCAAACTCCGCACACCCACCAGATATTCCCAGATAATCCAGAAAAACAAGCATCAGTCATCCAAACATCTTGCTCAATCTCCGTTCAGAAGTCTCCAGTGTTAGCATTAAGGGACTCATAACGTTAGACTCCTCTAAGAGAAACGCTTCAAAGAGCAATGTCCTGGCTCCGCCAAAGCTGTAGCTGAGCTCCTAGTGACTTCACCGGGGACACGATCTCACTTCAAACATTTGCCTTCAAGTAATGCTTTCTGAAAACCGCATTTTAACAACTTCACAAGGCCTTTTGTTTCAGAGAGCTGAGGTGGTTTCTTTCTATGTCAATAAGTGGATATTTACACCACTGTCATGGAGTATAATACACCAGGCAAGATTAGCCTAAATATCTATCATAGTATATTGTAGCTGACTGATAAGAATCCAAGAGAAATGGTGAGATGAGCTGCAAGGCTCCTCTGTTAGTCTACCTGGATGCCTGATCGATACACTCCTGCACAACGTGCACAGCAACAGCCAAGTGTGCCCTACACTGCAGAGTCTGACAGGGTTAACCACACAAGGATACGCCACCCACAGTCCTTCACAGGTTTATACGAACTCTAGATGAGCACTGGTACTGTTTTCTCCCAGGACAGCTGGAGCCTGCCCCTCCATCATCCCCAAGGGACTGGTGATCATAATAGCTTTTGGTGTAGGTTGGTTTGTCTCATGCTTCTCACACACTGTTTAAGAAGCAAGGTAAAGCAGTTACTTCAAACTCTTTTAGCCTGGAAACCATGCTTACAGACTCATGCTATCTGTAGCGTTTGAGGAATTCCTGCCTCCCTTGGCCTATTTCTACAAATCTGAAGATGACCACACATCTGACAGCTACTCATTGCCTACAGGCCTGCACAACGTGCATCCTGGCGGTTATGGGCAACCCTTGAAACGGGAAGCCAAGATCCAGGAGCCACTTAACCCACCACTGCACAAGTGTGTTCTCTTGTGCAGTAATACATGTCAACAGCAGGGTCAGGGGGGTTGGCTAAAGATACTGCAGCATCTGGAGACAGAAGAGGCCAGGCAGCTGGCATTTCTGTATTAGGATGGGGAACACAGAAAGAAGAGCAGGACCTTGCAAGGAACTGCGAACTTAAAAGTTAGTGAAAGAGCGCAGGGCATAGGACATAAAATACATGCATTACACTGCCATGACACAAGAGACTTCTGAGGCAACCAAAGGTGTTGTGGTCAAGTCCCAAAGCCGTAGGAAAGCAAGTCTCACCATAGCTGTTGCTTATGTGTTCACCATTTCATTTGGTGTGTTTAGGCGCACGGGAGTGGGTACAACGTGACAGACATTTATTGAGCTCAAATCGCTATTAAGTGATCTAGATAATTTTTATGGGAATTTATTGCCCAGGTTAGGCAAAAGATGAATGCTGCATCACTATAGGTCCTTAGGCATTAAAACTGCTCCTTGACTCCTATAATGGAGTAAATGATCAAGCACGGGGCTATTAGAGCAGAACAACCTCCTACAGTTTTCTGTTAAAAAAAAAAGGAACAAAAAGAACACAGCTCTTATTAATCAGTGGTGCTATCTATAGATCCACTAGAAATTATGATGGCTGCACCTATTTTACTTCTAATCCCATAATATTCAATAGTTTTGGACTCTTTATCCAGATTCTGCTACTAACCTACATTTTAGTTAACAGCAGCAGTTATCACAGCCTTGTTAATAACCCTGATATGTCTAAAGTGTCTTTGCTTCCTCCTCCTTCACCCACAGCATCTCCCTTATCAACCTTTACATAGGGAATGGCTGTAGTTTCAGTGAGCCGGGCTCCCTCTTCCTTGCCAGTCAAATCACTTTCATCCCACACCCTTTCCAGAGATAAATTCATAAGCAGAGAAACATACTCTTCATACCTACAGAATACACAAAGTGGAATTCAAATCACCACTAAACTTTACTGTGAGAGGCTATTACAAGCTTTTAGAAGTAAAATTTATTATGACAGATTAGTGACTACTCCGGCACCAACCTGTCTGCTACAAAATAACCAAGGACATGTAATTGTGCGTTTGAATATAAAATCAGGAGTATTCAAATTGTTTGTATTTATATGCATTTGATCTGGTTATCCTTCCTTTATAATTTTAGACAGCTACTGCCACCAACTGTATAATTTCCTCTTGGACTGTATCTGCTTGTGCCAGTGGCAATGGTTACTTGTCACGTACGAGAGTTTACAGATCACTTCATTGCTAAGTGTCCATCCTCACCACTTACTTTTCATTACACTCTTCTGAAGTCCAAAATAGACCTGGAAGCAGAATTAGACCCAGAATTAAAAGCAGCGTAAGATCTCTCATTGGCTGAAGTGGGAATAGGATGATAAGAAGTTGTGCTCCTCACAGTCTTCACGATTACTGATACAGAAATGCAAATGTCCTAAGACAGTTTCCTTCTCCTGAGTAACAAAGGTAGAGAGTCAGCTCTGTACCTGGTTTGTGCTCTGTACCTTCCTTATGATTCTCGGGACAAGAATGACTTTTTCCTCTAGCCAGACAGAAAGAGAAGTTGGACAGTGAAAAGAGACACTGCTCAAGTCCAAACAATAATTCCTGCATCATTGCATGAAGAAGCCTGGCTTTTTTCCACAAAAGTTGCTTGGGAAGTAATTGATTGAAATATCACATCGAAATAAAAGCAAAAGAAGAGCAAAACATACTGATTTTTGAGTTACGATTTTATAGATATATGCGTATGTATGAATACACACAAAAATAAAATTCTGAGATAGCACATGGGAAAAAAATCGTAAGTTGGTATCCAGGTCTCCATAAAGAGACATTAAGCAAGTTAAGTGGAAGAAACAACTTATCAATTCACACCTCGTACAAGCCCTTCTGCATTCCTTCTTAAATGAAAGTGAACTTATGCCAATGGTTCCACAAAGGCAACACCAAAAAGCACTTGAATGAAAGGTCAACTCCATCACTTTAACTTCTGCAAAAAAAATGCCATTTTCAAATATGGGTACATCCAAACTCACAAGAATTATAACTATTCTTCACACGTTATACAGTGCAGCACCCACACAATCACTTAATGTTGTATGTCTGAGAAATTTCAATGGCTCTGACGACTAAACTTCTTTGTAAGAACATTTCTGAAGAGTTGTACTCTGCACTGCTGAACCTCAATTAGTGTAAACCACTACACTTCTTCAGTCTATCAGAACGGACTCTGGCTGTACCTTTGAGGATGCAGAAGGATACCTCAGAACAAACTACTTTAGACAGATGCATTCCACTCTGTTTCTGCAACCTGAAAAGCTTGTTTTATATTATTTACAAGAATGCTTAGAAATGTCTTAAACTATAGGACCACACTGATGTCACGATTAAAAAAAAACAGACACAAATAAGAACGTATCTCAATGTATTATTTAACATAAGAATGAAAATGAATTCAGGCTACTAAAAAAATGTATTAAGATTTTCATCCATGAAATATTGGTACTACAATCAATGTAACCATTTAATCCGTCAAGTAGGTCTGTTATAGGCAGGCACAACATTACAAAAGAGGACAGTACAACGCCCAATTAAGCGAATACAGTCTGAATACCTATTTATCCACTATTTCTGAAAACAGGATTATCAAATATCCACCAGGGAAAAAGATGAACTAATTTCGTTTCTCTTTGGCATACTTATCATGACAATGAATTAATTACAAAAGTCTTCTATTGCTGCCAGTGCTGTGAAGAAAAAAGTACTGAATGGAAGATGGTATGTGAGAAGTCACTTTTAGGACACAGCAATCTGGCTAACATATCAGAACTGGTGACAAAAGACAGTTCAGCTGCCAATGCTTCACAAGGCAGACAAGGATTACACTGGTTTATACTGCACTTTTGTTGAAGGTGTAAAAAAATTACAGTAAATTTATGCACAGTACATACATACTACACACAGTTATATAAATACCCATGCTGTGGCTGGACTTCAGGAAGTTGCTTTATCCATAAGAAAGCTAGTATCAGACCTCCCAACATCCATTCAATACACATTGCACTTTGCATCCAGTAATATGCTCATTTCTGTACCTCTCTTAAAAATAGATTTTAAACAGAAGCAAAGAATAATATTGAATCTTTCGATAAACTTTGTTTTCTTATTTACATTGTAATATTCCATTATACATAAAGACTGCATTACGATACATTATCTTCATATAGCATTTTGTAATAGATACAGCTTGAAGCTATTAACATCTTAGTTTGGAAACAGATATGACTTATAAGATTATTTAGAACAATTCTAGCCTTAATTTTGCTCTAGTCTGTTTCACTGAAACCATTCTTTGACAAAAAAATTCCTCCTTATTGGGGAGGAAAAAACAACCCATGTTTAAACCACCACTGGATTTCCTTAAACCACTAAGAAACTTCGAAACCATAATCATTTTTGCATATGTATATACCCACTTCAAAGGCCTGTTACTTATAAATTTAGAACATGAATGACAATTGTGACCACATCTTTACATTATTATTTCGTTTTAGCTTTCAGATATTTTTCAAACATAAAACAATGAAAATGTAATCATTAATCTCATACAATCTTTGTACAACTGGGAAGAGGTCCTGCTTTAGTAGGGAAAAAATGAACATGCACACACTCCCATTCACAGAGTGAGACCATAAACTACAGCAGCACTTGTCTCAAGTTATGGAGCACATGGTGGCAATACGGGGTATAAAGCCAGAGTAGAATTTCCAACATTTGTTAAGACACAAAAAAACCCTTTTTGTAGGAAAGGTCATTCACATTCTTTGCAATGAAGTGAGGAATCAGCTGTTCAGCTTTCTGGGCTCTCCAGTCGGCAGACTCCTCCTTCTATTGCTACGGACTGTCCTGCCACCGCTCCAGGAGGAAGTCTTGAAATGTGAGTCTGTGGAAAAGTCAGGAGAGTGTTATCAAATACGATGAGAGGCAAAATGACGCAGGTCACAGAGCAAGCTTGCAAGTATTGAGCAATTCACCTTTTCAGTGACTGTAGTCTGAAGGACAAATGACAAAGAAACTAGAAACGCTGCAGAAAATTTGGAGTCTTTTGTATTTTGTTTGTGTTAATGTTTAACACATGAAGAGAATGGCCATGGCAGACGTGTAGAAAAGGTGAACTGAATGGCTCAGTTCACTGAAAACAGAAGGAAGAACTATTCAGCATGAAAACAAAAGAAAAATTATGGTGAAATTCCATGTTTTATTAGCCTATTCCTTAGGAAGATCCAAAGAAAATTAGTACTGTATACAGAAGTATGCTTCATAGAAATTCTAGAAAAAAAAATTTGACAGAGATAAACTCACACTTCACAGCACATGGCAGCTGCAATGATGAAAATGCAAAAAAAAAAGTTCCCAAAGACCAATAATGTTTCTGTCAACAGGCATCTTTTCCATTGAGAAAAATTGCTTACGTTTTTATATGCACTGTTAATTTTGAGCTACAGCAGAGCCATTTTCACTTATACTGGTTACTTTAATATAGTCTAAATCAATGTTTAGCCAAAGCAGCAAAAAGACTCCGAAGCACGTTTCTCCTAACTTTGCTGTTTCCAGGTTTCAGAGCTGCTGAATAAGATCTGGTAAAACATTAAAAAGAGCCTTAGAGAAACTCTAAAATGCAGTACGGCTAAAAATAGCATTTACCTGGGTTTGAGGCATAAAGTGTCACCAGCTCAAGCTACGCCCCATCCACCCCTCTCACTGAAGCAGAAGCACAAGTTATGCATTTCATCAAGTGATTCATTAATGCTCCAACAACTTCATGCTTAAGCAATTATTAAATGAGGAACAAGAAATGACTCCTACTGTGATATAAAGCTCACAACAGTGAAGTTACTGGTGTGAGAAATTACAGCTTTCTCTAAGCACACCCAACTATATATTTCAGTTTTTCTATGTACGTCATTCCATTTAAAAGATTTAAGTGCTGTAAATCGTATATCATGCAACAAGGCAATGGGCTGTAAGGGGGTTGGACTAAATGATCTTCAAGGACCCACTTCCAACCCACACCATTCTATGATTCAGTGATGTAAAAGTTCCACACGTGTAATTTGCATCAACTGAACTGAAAGTTATTTGATACTGTAACCACAATTCATTGCATCCCAGAGAGGTTTTGTATCTTAGATATAGCTTTTTTCAATTCCTTTCTTGATAAGGGTATCCTGGTTTCTGCTCTTAGGTGGTCATGTTTTCAGTTTAATTACAGAATGACATTTAATTAAGAACATTTAAAGGTTTTCATTCCACTGCTAAACTTTGATCTTTGGCCTTTGTGCTTGATATATGAACTTCCTACTTACAGAAAAATTTTGGCTACGGCCGTTATTTACCATTTCAAGAAAAAATGATCCTTTTTAATCCCTTAGCTTCTCTTAAATGTAATTGACAACTTTATTATAAGATACTTTCTCATAAGTATCTCATACGTTTTTGTTGAGAGAGAGAGAAAGAGAGAAAAACAAATGTAAAAAGGGCATTTAAGACATTTTTCCAGGTGCATGAAAATTTCTGAATGAAAAGTGGGATAAGATGGCAGTGTAAAAGCAACATTGTTCAAGGGGCACCATAGCAATCTTTCCTCAGTGGATGAATGCCACTGATGGTTCAGTGAGATTCTGCAATCAAAGTAAACCTGTGGTCCAGTCTAAATCAAGCATCACTTGTGAGAATGCTTACACAGTGATCTGTCAGAATTATTAGCAGACCACAGCATCAGGACAATAAAAAGTATAGAGGCATAAAGATGATGTCAAGAGGTGTATGGGAGAAAACTCACTACCAAAACAGAAGAAATATTAGCACTACTGTGCTAATAAATCTTGTAATTATTTCTTTCCATTATACCTACAACAGACCTTACTTTGTTTAAACTGGCTTTCTCACCAAAATTATGAATTAATTTTTTGCAATAGGTTTGACTTAACCCACAAGCCAAAGTTAAATGCCTAGTAAACAACTCACTAGAAATGTGAGACTTCATTCAAACCACAGATCAGGCAATTACTAAGTTAGCTATGCATAATATCCCGGTAAGATCTTGAGTAAGGAAAGGAAAAAAAGGAGAGGAAAAATTAACTTAATGTCTATCAATATATTATCAAGTAGATGTCCAAAGCATGTTTCATATACAAAAACATACTCGTGTAAAAGGAAAAATGAGTTATCTATAAAGAGACAAAAACAAAAAATCCAACACCATATAGTAGCATACGTACGCTTCCATTTACAGAAACATCCAAACCACATAACAGTCTTTCTTAAAGCCTTTAATCGCACGCTGTTTATTTGCATACTTTGCACGAGCAAACGCAGATACTATTTTACACTGACTTTTTACTTTCACTACTGTCTGCCTTATGTAGAACAAAATCCACACAGATAGGAGATGATAGTATTTAAAATTAATTAATTAATTAGTATCAAAGGATAAAATTGATGTGTCAAGACAACTTCAGATGAACTTCCAAATGCATTCTTACAATTATATCTCCTTTGTTCCTAGCCATAAGAATGAACTCAAGTAAATAAAAATAAACTTCAAAGAACATCGAAGACATTTAAAATGCAACCACAGAACTTATTTGTAACGTTTGTTACATTTCTATACCCCCAACATCATATTTTACATTAAGTCCAGACTGCACAATGGATTAGACTGAGACTGAAAATATAGAAAAAAATTAAAAAACAGTAACAAAGAAAAAAGAGAAACACTGGAGAGCTTTTGCCTGAACTTGATTAATCCATCAGCTTTACAATCTGAACGAGCCCACATCTGGAGGAAATGGAACAAAAAGAGGAAAAGAAAATTTGTTTTTCAGAACTAATCCTCCACTGAGCTTTAAGGAAGGCTCTCCTTGAGGAAACAAGAGTATGCTGAGGAAAGGTAGATCAAGAATGACAAGGCTACCCAGATCTTTGGCTCCATTAACAGAAATTTTACTGTCCCTGCGAAAATGTTTTGACATGTTTCCCTAGGAAAAAGCGAGGTTGGTGAGGGCCTTGTAGAAGCAGAGAAGACAAATGCTAGATTAAGTACTTGTCATTTTTTTTCCCTCACCTATCCAGCACAACCAAGCTAACCAGCCTTCAGACACCAATTCTTGCTGTGTGTGTACTTGCCATCAAAAAACAATAAAACAGAAATTAGTCCCTCTTTCCCATCTAACTAAACCAAAATGGTGGAGCAACTAACTCCCCCAGCCCTGCTTCTACAAACACTGCCTGCTGAAAGTTACTGTCTCTAGAGTTTCTTTTGATGCATGCTGGAAAGCTTCCCACTGCCCCGTAAGTCCAAAACTAATCAGTCATCCTGCCTTGGAATAAGTGTTAACTGCTACAGGGACAATATATGATTTCATCTTTTCATCGAGAACATTTGATCAATTTTTTAAGTTACGTATTTTTTGTATAATTTTTTTTTAATACTATAAGTTGTGCCAAGACTTACTTTACTTCATGTCTCTCAAATAAAGTTTCTGAAACAAATTTGAGGCCAACTGATATCAAAAACTTTTCTCCTTTAGTGGTTGAAGACCTAGTTTTCTCCTTTATTCACATCAGTTTGTCACAACAGCTTCATTTTTTTCATTAAAAGCATACATACAGTGTAGAATTAATATAATGCATAAGCCAAAAGACAGACAACTCTGCATGAGAAAACTGAAAGCAATCAAATGCTGCCAAGAGAACAGAGTACAACTACCAGATGGCAGCACATTCAGTTCTTAAGCAAGTCAAGGGAGTACTTCATGTGTTTAGTTTTCTTATTACATGCTCAGGATGTGCTTTGGATGGAATAATTTATAAAATAAACTTTTTCCATTCATTACACTATTGAGATGAAATATAATGAAACAGAGACTGAGGACATCATGTATGAGGGCTGGTCCAAAAGTAATGCCTCGTATTTTATTATGACGGCCCACGATGTCAGAGGTGGATGCTGGTGAGATGGCAGTAGAGGTTGAACCTTCCCACCAATATCCTGTTACATGTTGTTGCTGTGCAACAGATGGCAGCAGAGGGGCAGTCTGATAGAATGGTGTCTGACATGGAAGCATGTATGAAGCAAAGGTGTGGAACTGAATTCCACCATGCAGAAAAAAAATGGCACCCATTGACATTCATCAATGTTTGCTCAATATTTATGGAGAGCAAACAGTGAATGTGAGCACAGTGAGGGGTTGGTGGGCATTTCAGCAGTGGTGACAGCAACAGTGGGGGATCACCTCTGCTGGTGCAGATTTTCACAAGCGTGGCACGCAGGCTCTTGTTCATAGCTGGAAAAAATGCAGAGATCATGGTAGTCTCTATGCTGAAAAATAGTGTCCAGTAGCTGAGCATTTGCTCTGCTAAATAGTGCTTAATGAGCTCTTTGTCATAGCTTCTAGGGAAATACATAGGAGACACTACTTTCAGAGCAACCTACATACTTAATTAAATTACTTTCCATCACTTTACTCCTTAAACAAAAGGAATACCAAATCTATATATTGTTTAGA
The DNA here is from genome assembly GCA_024606505.1 of Aquila spilogaster. Classification (NCBI taxonomy): domain Eukaryota; kingdom Metazoa; phylum Chordata; class Aves; order Accipitriformes; family Accipitridae; genus Aquila; species Aquila spilogaster. The sequence continues at coordinate 39,560,717 of JANHGO010000073.1, read as the reverse complement.
AACTCAGAATCACTCATAGGTCTATACATAGATTGTTTAGGAAGCTAACAGATTTCCAAGCTCAATTTCATTCCATGGGTCAAATGTATTATTTCACACAATTTGTGCATCTATAAACTTCAATATGATGCTTTAGAAAACAATGGCATTTTAAGAAAGTTGAAAACTAAAGCATTTTAACCTCTTTATATGATTCATACACATATTTTATCTAAAGCTATGTATCAGTCAGTCATCCAATCAGCTCACCATTCCTGGCTATTGTAGAGGTATTCTGAAATACTGAAATACTGCCATAGAGCTTAAAATGCGATTTTTACTGATCTAAATTGCAGGTGCTAAGTCAGGTTATTATATTTATATTTGCATACCTAGATACATAAAATCATCTACTTTGCTCCATTCTAAGATATGATAGTGCAATATGAGGAAAGTTCCAGAACTTCTGGCTTTATGAAAGAACTCAACCAAAAAAATTGAACTTATCTTCCCATCTCAAAGTCTATAATTTCCATGATGGTCTACAAACCTAATATTTTAACCTAATATTTTATCTCAGCCTATATTAAACCTAATATTTTATCTCAGCACTGAAGGTTATTTCCAAAAAGTATGAGGACCTTGTTTTTATGAGAGAACTGGATGTTCTGCTATATGTGAAGAGTTATTTTCAAGGAAGAATCTCTGAATGATTCCCCTGTCTCCAGACAAGAGTGAAGATTAAAGGAAAAAGAAAGCATAACAGTGACATATATTTTTCCTCTCTCATGTAGTTAAAAGACTGTCTCTGTAGTCTGAAATGAAAGACTAAATTTTTTGAATTAGTTTTTCTGTTAACTAACCAGGCCTCTTAATTTTTTCCACTAATTTTCAAATTAGAATTTGGATTTTTCCAATATGTATTTCTTCACCCAATGAGCACTGGCTGGCTGCCCTCCTCCACAAAAAGGGCTCTCACAAACCTTTGATTCACAAAGTAAAATACAGATGCTCATTATCAGAAAACTCAGTAACAATCACTGCAATCTGACTTTGTCATATGTATTACTTTAAACATAGAGGAAAATAGTTTTGCTAATCTTTACAGAGTTAATGAATTCAAGTAAATCAGATTATAACACATAATCTCAATAGGAAGTCTGAATTGGAAATGATCTCCCTGTCCACTACGTTTCCTCACACTGAAACATGAAATAAGCAGTCAAAGATAAAGTTTCTTTTGCATATTACAACCACAACATTTGGTGTACACAGGAGTTGTTGCTGATGGGTGTTTTCAAGGACAGCAACACACAACACTCTTCACTACCGTTCCCCTCATCTTGCAAAGCAACTTGAATTTGGTTCATTAGAAAATTGAAAGAATGGCATATCTAGTCTTGCAGTATGAAAACTTGCAATAATATAAAGCTTAGTAATAAATGAACTGAACATGTGCCAGAGATTTAACTGGCAAATGAGTCTCGATTACACTCCGTATCGCATCTAGATTTTTAGAAATTAGTTGTCTACGTCATCTGGGTATTAGAAAAAGTCAGATTTATTATTTATAAGCTTAATTAAAATAATGTCTCAAAATTACTGCAGCATTTGTAATAATAGCAAAAATAAACAGCATTTATACACAGGTCACATATTAAAATGTATATCTACTAAGAACCATACTAAGCTGACAAATTATTTCAAATATAGATAACACAGAACCAAAACTGCACATTGTTGGTATTAAGATCAGATTTTTCACTCAACAAAGACACCTGATCAAAAAACACCACTGAAAACACAACAAGGAATTCCCTGTTTTCAAGTAAAAATATCATTCACCATCAGCTATTCTAAATCACTAAATACAGTTTATACATGCACTTACATTGCTGGCGTACATTTGCACTGTTCTATGAGACTGAGGAACTTCTTTTTCTTTGCAGCATTCTCAGTTGGGTTTAGCAGACAAAGAACAAGAAGATACAGAGACTGCAACTCAGAGAAGTCCATCAACTTGTAATCTATCCACAAAGCTCCTTTCCTTCGGTTCTGCATTTACATCTCAAATCACAGTATCGTGAATTCAAGGAGTAGTCCATTTCCCTTCATTACATGGCAAAAGATCTCAAAGCCCTTTATGCAAAGTGGCACTCAAATTGCTCCAACAAATGCTACATCAGCCTTTGAGATTTCAAATACTGCACATCACTCATGATAGTGTGGACAGATCTCCAGGAAATAACACTGTAGTTAGCAGAATATTTTCTCAGTGGTGACAATACAATTGTTCAAGCTCTCAGGATGTAACCTAACCAGTTCAGGAAAATTTGAAATGATTAATTGAAAGCTGCCACAATATCTTTAAGGAGATCAGAGCTCAGATAACCTATTTAGCTGCTACTACTATCTGCTGTAGGATCTACTGTAGATCCATAAAAAATATCTGGAAGGTTATTCTGAAGACCAGAACCTCTGAAAGAGGAGAAAGTTTGGGTAAAAAAGTTAACAGATTATAAAAGATCTCAAACTTTTGCCAAATAATTCATGACTCATCACCACAAAAATAGAAAGCAATACATCTGCCTCTCCAGTTCATAACAGTATTCAAACTTCCAGGCCTTTAATCTAGAAGATAACTGCTGATGCAGCAGTTACTGCTACAAAAGGATCCAGGTAAGTGCAGAGGAAATCCACAGACTATTATTTTCTACCTTTTCTCATGGCTATGGTCAGAAATTTCCACAGTGGCCTAAAACATTCAACAGTCCCATTTCATGGCTAGGAATAGTTGAGTGTCAGATTATGTGACAGTTCTATCATTACATAGATGTCAGTGAAAGAACTTGCTTCAGGAGATCTTGGGAGGTCCAGTCATGTTCCCAATGAACAGATCTAATGTTGAAATAATGTGTTGCAGTATTGTTTCAGGAAGAAAGTCTGGGATGGGCAAATGTTAAAACAGAATGTGTATGTCCCTTAAGTACACTATAGCTGTGGGTTCCAGCTGGGTTGAAGTTGTAGCAATAGGCAGTATAGGTCAGTTCCAAGAAGTGTATTAAAAAAGTAACAGTTGTTCAGACAAAACGTTTGTTTCCTTCCACATCTAGTATGTGAACCGGTGCTGAGTGATCACTAAACTGCTAGTGTCAAGAGGGATGACAAAAAATAAAGAAAACACTGATAAACCAGCAAGGATATGCTTCAAGCAGTTACTTCTGGCAACGATGTAAGGACCCAAGGGCATAAGAACCTGAAGAAAGTCAGATATCCACTAGACAGGTAGTGAAGATGACGCTACCAGTGTTATCCATAGTGAAGGAGCTGAAATATTTTCAAAGCAAGTAATAGGACACACAATCAGAGATGATTGCATCAGCAAAAAAGGTGTGAACTTAGTTCATCTGGCAAGCCTCCGCACTATTTTTAAAGAAAAAGAACTTTCAACCAAACATTTTAAACCAACATCCAACAGAAAACTGATCTTTCCAGGCAACTGGTTTTCCAAAAAAAGACTGGACATCTTTCCAGAAAGTATGCTTTAAATCAATTATTAGTCACAGTGCAAAATTGTTCTACAGCTCTCACAGGCTTAGCCATTTTATGCATTCAGGCTGGTTAGAGAGCATACATGCAGTCTTGTCTGGAGGTGACTGGCCAGCTGTGTCATGTCTAATCGGAAGGAAACAAAGCCCCGTTGCAAGGCTGACTCCTGATCAGTACTTGGAGAGCTCACAACGCTAGAAGCCAGAAGCACCATCAGGTTAGGGTGTACAGTTTTGAGTCTCATATTCCACTTTCTCACTCTGCTTTTAAGGAACTACTGGTAGTTAGTTGGTTGAATATTTTTCCACCTCTTGAGCACGCTCGTTTCTGTTAAGTGAGCTGGTATCCAGCTGGTCAGAGTGAGTCTGCCTTGTACAAAGGCTTCTGATATCTCCACAATCTTAGTACTGGATTCATAACCACCAGCTGGTAGGTACAATGCTTTAGCCTCCGATACAGCAAGAAATACATCAAGATTATAAAGCAGGACCTCTCTTCTTCAGTATGTACCCCTTCATATTATTATGATTCTAATTCATAACAATGACACACAGAATAAAACTTGAGTCCTTGTCTGATGAAAGAAATAAAAACTGAAGTTATTTACCTCCCTAGAAAAACAAGAAAGCAACATGTTTCCGTGCAAGCTGCTGTCTGATGATTTTGCTATGGTACTCATAAGCAAGTGATACCTTATACTTTTATTTTTGTGTCATTATTTTTTCATGGCAAGCACTAAAAATTAACTGTACCAAAAAAGTTACTCAATTAAAGAAAAAAGATTATATACATATTTCTTTAGCTTGCAATACATTGTGTTCTATTTCAAGCCCAGTTTTCCATCTATAACTTAGTCCTAGTTGTAGCAGAATAAAATTCCAGCTTTTATGACAGAAGACTTTTTTGATCAATAGAAATCAGCAGCAAAAGCATTTGTGGCTTTTCTCTGGAAAGCATTTGTGGCCACAGACTCAAAGGAGGAAGAAAGGGAGGGGGATTAACTCTTCAATGAAGGTCAAAAACATAATTTAAAAGTGAACCAAGAGGAGCAGCTGTGTCTGTCAGCACAATCAAGATTACCAGCTGGAGAATTTACCAGCAGTATGAAAACAATGCACACCAGATGTCAAATGTTGCAACTGTGAGTAGGAAAACATCTCTGGGCATGGTACTGTCATGCTAGTACTCATTACCACATAGATTTCATATTTAGCATTTATTTATTAATAAGGGAGACACTACCAGGAAGAAATAATAACGTTTCCTTAGAAACAGCTTTTCAGCCTTCCAGTGCAAGCCAGAAGCAGGTATGCACACTGTGATAACTGAACATCGTGCATTCTAGAAATCCTCCTTCTTTCACTGTGAACACAATATAACAACTTTTAAATTTACTACTGAATACTAGAACATCCACAGCTCAGCTTGCATTAGTTAGTTCAGTCTGTTGCATTAGTTTTACTTAGTTCAGTTTTAGTTTGAGTTCGGATTCTTTTCCAATAAAACATGAAATTAATATTATGAGAACAAGTGAGAACACACCCTATTCAACTAGAAATAGCTTGAGATACATAACGAAAGAGAATACGTCACTAACATCTCTACCAACATTTCCTTTAACAACTTTTTACCTTCTTTCTCCTTCTGGGACATTTCTATATTTAAAAAAAAAAAAAAAAAAGATCTTTCACTCCTCAAGTCAGACATCTGTTCCCAATGCTCCAACCAGCAGTTAAGCAGTTACACCATTTTTAGTGTGTAAAATTATCTGATGTCAGTTTTGCTCTTTTGTATGTTTTCTTTTCTATTTCCATAATTACTATTGCACTCACGTTCTCCATTACAGTTATCTCTCAAATGAAATACAGCACTCCCTAACCCCCCAAAAAGCCAAACAAAAACAGAGAAAGATTTGAGTTTTAGAGTCCTCTCCCCCTTTACTGGCAATGACTAAACTTTCCTCTCTAGCAGAGACACAAGAAGCACCTATTTCTGGAGAGAGCCGCCAAAATCCAGGCCCTCAAATTCTTCTCTCTTCCAGGCTTTAAAATTAATCCTTTAAATTCTCACTTCAGAATGCTGGATGCCTTTCTTACTCTTATCTGCTGGTGTAAAACCCTTGTCTGTCATCTCCTATTCTAATACATGTAAGTATTCCAGTAAACACACAAACTCTGCCATTACTTTACCATCATCAATGAGCCTTCTTTTACACTAGCTCCTTCCCCACGTTTGTCACTTCCTTTAACTAGTTCTGATTGTTCACTCTCAGCCTTAAGTAGCTACGGCTGTACGTTATAGATGACTATGGAAATGATTATGTCTCCATTTGCAGCTTCCCCCTGCTGATACTCATTGTCCAAACACATCTCTTATATGTTCTAGTCGCTACATGGTAGTACCTGCCTTTTTTCTCCATTCAGTGCTGTGATCCAAAGAAGAGGCGGCTCTCAGCCTCCTTGGTTAATCTCTACTGTTTGATGTTAATGATTTTTCCAGTTTCCACAGCTAAACTCAGTTTCAATTCTCATTCAAAAAAAAAAAAAAAAAAAGAAAGGGAACAGTTCTAAGAAGTAGCTCTAAGGTTTTTTTTAATATCCTTTCCCTTTTTCCTTCGTTGTTCAATTCTTTTATTTGGAGGATGACACACCCACAAGAAAATACTGTACTACCCAACAAGTATAACTGAATCAGACAGATGAAATTATTCAAATATAAACTGACACAATTCATACACCACTGTAGATCTGTTAACCGCTGTAATTAAAAAAAGGGAATCAGAAACGCTTCAGCGATATATTAAATTTCTTCTGCATCCATTACTTTTTTCTTCTCTCCAAGATAAAAAATTTTGATATATTTCACTATATAGATTCTCCTTAACTTCTGCACTCATTTTTACTGTATTACAGCCTATTCCTCATGACTTACCTTAGCTTTGCCATCCTGTGCAGACATATATCCTACACACATGCTCTCTGTTGTATGGCTCCACAGAAATTCCACTACAATAAAAAATGCAAGATGTCACAAAAACAGTTATAACATGTAATTTAACAAGACAGAAGCTTCAGAAATAAGACCAAGTCCAACCACCTTGACCTCTAGCACTAGCTACATATAGCATCAACTCTGTAATACTGTATACTCACAGCTCATTTAGAATACAGTGTTAAAGACCAACAATTTTGAGTTTGTAGTGATAAAGATTTAGAAAACTAAACGCTGGCAATGTGCACTGTTAATGCATGTTAATCCAGAAATTATTTTTCTGAACTTTGAAAGTGGCCTGACTTACCAGTCTTTTAAACAGCCCATTACAGTGATCTTTAATTCCCCAATATATACATGCACACACACCCTAAAAAATTCTGATGAAAAGCACATTATTCATATGTTTAGGTCTCATCTGCTGGAGCTTTGTAAGGAAGTCTTACAAAAATTAAATAAGATGCTTTCAAAAGCTATTTTCATGTATTTTATTACAGACAAGTCTTTTGTAACTATAAAAAGAGTGCTTAGATCTCTTAAGAACTCAATTCATTCATATTCCTCACATTTCTTTAATATGATTGACGAAGGTCACAACATGCTGAGTATGCTTATCCTTTGGAACATGTCTCCCTGCATAGCAATTAACCATTAGTAGAACATTAAATTTCTGACAACCCCAGCAGACTTGCAGATGCTGACAGATCTGTAGATATGACAAAAGAGAAGTGAACTTCATTAGGTATGCAATTGGCTTGCCTGTAATAGATTCATGACTGATACTGCCAAAGTTTAGCCAAAAATTTTCAATGACATATATCAGTGCAATGTAACTGTGTTTCACGAGGCCAACTCTTCCCTAACACCCTCAAGATTCAACTGTCAATGAAAGTATTTATTTTTCACAAACAAAATTAAATTTATCTTTTAATTTTGAGAAGCTAAGCAACATCTCAGGCCAAATACCCTCAAAATATTTCATTGTCTTTGACAACTCTAGACACCTTATTTTACGTTTGTAAGATTTGTTTTCCTTCTACATTGTTCACCAAAGGTACCATACATTAGCCTGCAACATGATAAACTACTTATTAAAAGCAATGGAATTACAGTAAGAATCCTACATTACATAATTATATGAGGACATTTCAAACATTTTCAACTATTTAATAAATTCTTGAATTTCTTGAAATTTATTTCTTGAAGTTTATTTCAATAGTTTAAAAATAGAAAAAAAAATCACTCCTGCAATGGAGACAAATGATTTCATTATTTTTTATACCAAGTTCTTAAGTATTACACAATTTATCTGCAATTAAAACAACATAAATAGTACCTATGTTTAATTATACACTAACATAAAAGGCAGAAATTCCTACACACAAAAAAAGAAATACCTATAGGATAAGTTATGAGATATAAGTATACGAGATTCTTATTTCAGTGGTAAGAAAATGAAAAAAAAAATTGACAAACAGCCTTTACTTACAGTGTACAAGTATGGGAATTTTCTTTATAAAATTTGAGGGAAAATACTGTAACTTCCTTAATAGGAAGATGTTTTCTTACATCAAAGTCAAACATTGAATAGAAAATATTGCTCTCACTTCCAAATGTAAGAAATTGAAGGCTGATTTTATTTGTTCTTGTTTAATTAGGCTTGTATTGTCATTCTCTAAACTCCTTTTTAGATGCAGAATTTATGTGGTGGGATTCTTTTCACTAGATTAATAATGACATGATTATGTCATTCTTGAATTTGAAAACTGTAAATCAAACTTGCAACATTCTCTGCATGTTTAGCAACCCCATGTCCTGATTCAGGAGTCAGCATGAGACCATTTTGGCTTTCCAATAATTGAAAGACAATAGTAGAACCACTTACCAGTCTACTCTTTCAAAAAGACAAGCTGTTCAAGTGATAACTTCAAAAAATGTAACATACAAAATCTATTTCCAAATTTTTTTTCCCATTCAAGATTTCAAAAGTCCCTTTGTTGTTCACCCCTACTATCCCAGCAGTATTAAGTGAATGGTAAAGATTCATCTCGCAAATATCTGCGTTTTTGCAGAAGCAAAACAAATGTACATGAAACTCTTACAGAAGTTGTGTTGATTAAATGCATAACGTGCACATCCACCTTGATTTCTGGACTGACAATCATGAATGCTACTTAGTGTATTGAGGAAGATTACAAACTGGAGTAAATGACTGGGATGTGGACTTTCAGTGGGATAAAAGTAGTAATGAATTAAGACAGAGGTGTCTTTCTAAAGAGTAGCCTATCAATTAAAAAGAAATTATGAGATTCAAGAATTACCAGGTGAGATGCTAGGACAAGCCTTAATATACAAAGCCAAATTAGGTGACCAAATTTGTCTTATCAGATCCTAAAAGATATGACAGCTACCTCAAAGCTGTAATGCTTCTGACAGCTATTCAGGAAGCACTTGAGGAAACAAGAGAAGGGGATTAAACTAAAGGAAAAACCTTTCATTCTGGTAGCGTACATAATTATGTGTATTATCCAGGCTCATGTGACCCAATACATAATCACACAGTATGGCTGGACATATATGCCCACATTTGAGGAGCACCACAAAAAAGCATTTGGTACAAGTGGCATGCCAGAATAATTCACGGGCTTTGCTGCTTCTGAGTTATACTTCCACCCACCTCTGCTAATAGTCTAACAGAGGCCAGTTTCCTAGCTGTTTCTCTACTATGGAAAACTACCTACCAGTTTCCTACAGTACACTTGTTCCACTGTAAAGCAGTGAGACAGATAAGTATCTTTTTTTTCCTAGGACACATAGGGCTGAAAGGCTCAGGGCTTTTTTAACCAGTCAGCTACTGATGGAGGCAAAGCAGTTTTCTGTTCATCGCAATATAAAGAAGTACTCTTGTTATGTGTGTATGCAAATAGTAACTGCAGCTTATCTGAACAGATTTTCCTAGGCAAAACAAAAAGAATTTCTAACAATAAAATTATTTCCCTTCTGAATTTTAAATCTATTCTCATCATATTCATGTTTTATCCTGAAAAAAGGAGGAAAAAAGAACTTTAGATCATATTTTTGACACATAAGCCACTGAGAAGCAGTAAATGAGCATATGCATTATCCCTAGCTCAAAATACAATTCTTTGTTTGCAGAGGATATCCTGCCACCCCAAGCAACCATTATTTCTATGCCATGGTTCAATTATTTTTATGCCACAGATTCATTATATTATTTCATTCATTATTCCAACGCCACTGATTCAATTATATTAAGAATTAACAGGTCAGAAAGAGTGCTCTTTTCCACAATTTTTGAGAACCAACATGGCACATATTATTTCACGTTCTAAGGTTCTATCATCTCAAACAATTTGTATTTATTTTTATTACCCCTATGGCTTTTAAACAATGGTAAACATTCAATAACAGTTTTTATTTCATCTTTTACCTTGATTTAGCACCAAACCTCATGTAACAACAAGTAAGGAAATATTACCTAGTAAAGTCGGTTTCTCTTGGGATAATTCAGGTTCTGCTGAACACCTGCAAGACCGAAGAACTATCACACCTCCGAGTACACCATCTTCATTGGCAAGAAAAGGTGAACCTGGACAAAATCGTTATAAATAATTATTTGCAGAAGGATTAGTTTATTTAAGTAGTTAAATTAATTATTTAATTACTTTATTTAATATTATCACTAATGATTGAAAAGACTGTCAAGACCAACCACTGCTTTTACAAAAGCAAATTTAATTTTTCTAATGAGTAATGTTCTATATAGGTTTAAAGGTTCATAAAAACTTATGTAACTTGCATTACATAAATGGCAAAGATCACAATGGAAATTCCCATGGCAACCTTAAAATGAAAGCCTGAATATTCATTTTTTAATTAAAAACAGAATAGAAAACACCAGACTCGCACATGAAAAGATATCTGACACTTAAGTAGTGATTAGCTTTGCTCACCACTTTCTGAGCACCTTTACACTCTCTCTTATCTGTAGATGGAAATAATGCAAAACTTTGAATTACAGAAACTTTATATGCCATGAACTTTTTGTGTTGATGCTACACTTTTCTGCAGGCAACGCGTATCTGAACATCCCAAACCTGAAACTTAGAATTCAGTCAGGTTTCTAGAGTAAGTTACAAACTCTCAGCACATTAACATCAGATCAAATACCACTCACACAAGAGGAAAGTGCAAAAGATGGCCAGGCTGTGCCATGAGACACTCCAACCCCAGACTGCTTTGTAAGACCTAGTGAGCCTCACTGAAGCCCCCCTTCCAAACCTGACAGTAGAGAAACTGTGTCAACATTCTTTTTCTGGCAAGCCAATCTAATGTAGATCACAATATTTCACCTTAGCACAAGCAGTTCAAGTGCAAATAATTTACCTTTTCATGTAGGATTCAAAACAGTCAGAGGCACACTTAGCAGACCTAGAAACTTAAGTTCAACTGTTGGGCTTTAGAAATCTTCCATTAATTCTAAAGAAAATCTCCCAGACTTGCTCCATTTCTCTAGCTTCAGATGCATCTATTCTCTTTAGTTTTTAATTCTCAGTGGCATTATTCATTAATAATCTTTAGAAATATATTTCTGACAGGAAATTGTACTCTTAAAGTGTCACTGAAGTCAAGGATATTGCATGTGAACCTTCAAGATCCCCACCACTAGCAGACAAAAGGCACAAACAAAGCTTCATGACTTTAAAGATACATCAGGGAAGCCAGCTACCTATCAACAACCAGAAGTTGTTCTCTAAGACTCTAAATAGTGAGAGTACCGATATATATGGTTCATATGTCACATTTTTTATTGCCTTCTTCAGCATCGTTTCAGACTCTCAATACCTGAAATCAGATACTAACACTTAGGAATTCTGCTTTATAACATTTTTAAATAAAATGTGGAAAAACACAGTGCTTCAAAGTAAATGACCCATGGCACAATGCATCAGTGATCAAAAAGGGAAAAAAAGCTACACTGAATAAATAAAAATTGGAAATCACATTTGAGTACAAACCCATTTCTTCTTGGACCAAGGGAGATACAATAACAAGAAATGGATTGTCAAGCAGAAAAACAATCATGCCTCAATTTTTAGTTCTTTCTGTACTATCATTAATATAAAAATGGCCACATGTGAAAAAAAATGAAGCAAATTTAGATTACTTTTATAATTTACTCATTTTTCCCAATTTAAAGCACTCTGTAGAGAGACATCATTCAACTGCTATAGATGATCTTCCTTACTGCTTTATAAATACTAGCAAAAAAGTCTACTTTTTCAAGTGGCTTTTCTGTTGTCAATTTAAGACACAAGATATAAAAATATTCTATCAGAAGCTGGAAAAGTTCTAAAGTTAGCTGAATCAAGTCTAAGTATTCTTTTCCTGGTTAGTAATTTGAAATGAGATTCCTATAGTTTTAAATAGGAAAACAAAGGCATGATTTATGCATGATTTAAAATGTCTTGAGCTGCAAAATTAACAAAGTACTTGCACTTCAGCTCAAATAGATACTGATCACATATTTGCAAAAAACAAGTTTGTATCATGCAAACAAAGCAAAGAAGATGGGATGCATTATCTCCCTCATATAGCTGGAAACAAATTGCATGACTGCTCCCTCATCCATTCGAAGTGCTTTCACCAGAAATTCCAGCTGAACCATCTCAATGCAAAACAACAGCAACAAGTAAGGTGCCTCCAGTTCACTGCACTAGCTAAGCTGTGGCACATCAACCTCTAAATAGTGACAGTAAAAAACCGTTGCCTACAGTAATAGTATTGCAGCATTCTACACAACAGTAAATTCAGAGAGATTGCTTCTCCTCCCTTAAAATCAGATCTAAGCCAAACTAAATACATGCTGAGTAGTACGTTCTTTAATACAGAATGTATTTTTTTTTCCAACTAAAGCATTTTTTTTAAAGAGGGATTAAAATACATAAAAATCAAACAAATAAAAAATATATTTTAATTCTCACCTCCCTGAGTCACAAAATTGTGTTTTAGAGAACATATTTCCCTCCTTCAAAGCTCAACTATTCTGTTATTGCTGACACACAGAAAGCATTATCAAGTTTTTATTTATGTATGTTGTACCTTATTAACCTGCAATAACAATCTCTTAAAAACAAGCAAACATCTTCACGGCAGCTCCACATTCACTGCTCCCCTCATGTTTGGCAACAACAACCATAGCTGAACACCAAGATCCAGTTTCAGCCTCTGAACTGGGCTGAAGCAATGCACAGAGATTTCACAAGTGTTAAGACAAACAGTGGCCTCAACATTCAGACACCTTCTATCACTAAAAATACTGAGCAATTTTTTCCTCCATCTCTTGTAAATTAAACAGCTTCCAAGCGGAAGAGCGCTTACTCCAAACCATTTTTTTTATGATACGATCAATATGTGCTAATCATTTCTGACCCTATGCTACTTCCCAATTTATAGCTAGTAGACAGATGCAGTCTAGCACAGATCTGACACTTAACAGTAAAAGCACTGTTTTCAGTTATCCAGCTGAAGGACTAACCAGTTGTTCATCACATGTCTGCTATTCATAGTCTTCCATAGCAGAGAAACCATGACCAGCTTCCCTGTTTACATTAGCTTTCAAAGTCTTCAGAACTTTGCTCTTAACACTGAATGTGGTGTGGTGGAACCAATTAAGTGCTGTAGCATCGTCCAACTAAAAAGATCTGCATCTTCTTGTGCATCTTTCACAACGTGAGTGAAATTCAGATTATCTTAGGTCCATAATTCACCTACACCACTGCACCTTGTCAGCTCTTGTACAGAGCATCTTTAAAACGAAGCTGTTCAGCCCTGTGCTTCCGCTACGTATCACACTATGTATCGAGCTAACAATTTAAATAAACATTAGAGGAATACATACGTACTAAATGAAGCCAGCTTTTAATTTTATGCAGCATCATTTGCTAAATGTTCAAGCACGAGCTGTCTGAAACCAGAAACTTCATATTTTATGATAAATGAGTAAGTTCAAACTTCACTTTGAAATTGTTAAAGAAGCTGCAAGGGAAAGTATCTATACATTAGAACTTTACAAGTAAGATTTTAAGAAGTTAAATAACTGAGGATACTGCTATCCAAAAGAGCCCAATGCTCTTAATAAGGAGAAGCACAGGCAGGACCCTAGACAAATCTGAGTGTAACACCAACATGTCATGGTAATTTTTTAGAGGGTTCTATTGCACAGATACTGGAGAGCTCTGCTCAATGCTGCCTGCCATCAAACCCAAATGCGTGAAATCTTAACCCTGCAGTGGATGAAATACGTTACATGAAACCTCCATTCCTTTCTCAAATCTCTTTCTCTGTATCATAGAGAGAAGGCATAACGTTTCCATAGCATGCTTCCCCTGCTTTCAGGAGGATACTACAAAGCTTAGTGTGCTGCAGCATCTCAGTCTGAAGCAATAACAACACTGTAACGACAGTCACTGGCACTCCGGGAACAGTTTAAGCACAAGGATTTTTCAGCCTGTCAGCTTAACTCATAATTGGGAAATTTATGCTATGACTCCTAACTGTCCAAGCTCCTTCTCCCAAGAGAGGCATTTGGCACATGACTTCTAAAAGGGAAAGTTTCAGTGTCATCATGGTGTTATAACCTTCTTGCAGACATTGTTCATCTGAGAACTGAAGTACTGTTTAAAAGTACAAGAATAGACAAACACTTTTCTGGTAAGGGTAGAACAAACATCAGGGCCCACCTATGTATATTAGCTCATTACTTTCCAAAACTTTATAAGAAACTTTAAAGCAGAATTCATAACACTGCCATTGCTAAAAGCCTAGATTTCCCGCCAGTGAGATGACACAAACATTTACTCTAAGTCTACATTCCACAAACTTGGCCATATTTGAAAGGAATGATGAGTAACAAAACCCTCTGTTCTTCTGTATGGAAGATATTTCTGTTTACAGAACACCATTCTTCAACGGCTTTAGCATTCTTCTGCAGAAGACATCAAGCCCACTCAACTTAGAAGTAGTTGGAATTTAATTTCTCCCACCTCTGTTCTAACCATCAATCGTGCATCATTCACAGCAAGTTGGCTCTGAGAAAGGATGAGACAAGCACATCTGCCATTAGTTTGTTCATCACCTGCTGTTTAAACAGCACTCACTGTTTAAGCCAGGCATTCCCTAGCTGGAAGGATTCCCATGACTCTGTGGAGATTTGAAGAGTTCTGTAAACAGGAAGCAAAAATCTGACGGCAACTGCCAAAATCAGCTGTTCCTCCCTCCAATACAATTAACACACATTCTGACTTCTGACAAAACATTCCAGCTCGGCTTTGTTAGAGCTATTAATTTTTTTCAGCCTTGGCCCATCATAATTCTGGATAAATCTTGACACTGCCACAAAATAGGGCTTTAAGAAAGACAATCAAGTAAAGAATCCATGCCATTAGCAAGCAGGCTAGTAAGTTGTTTCACCTCATTTTATTGTTTAGGAATGGTAAGTAATCCTGAACCATGCCATACATCTTGAGTTAAGAACTAATATATCAATATCTATGAAAACAGAAAAAAAACAACCTACCTACTACCTTCTGTTTGATGTGCTCTGCATTTTTTCAGCTCTTGCATTATATTAGCATGATGTGACTTTGCATTACATCTTCAAAACTGCAAAGTCCCTCAAAATTGCATGATTTGCTACAAATGTACATGTAAACATGTTACACATAAACAACGAATGTATCTGGATTTTGAGGTCTTCTCAATCAATCTTCATTCCCAGGACAGCTGAGGGCAAACTAGATTTCTTTGTTTCTAACCAAAACACAGAATTTAAGCATTTTACCTATGCAAGAAGGCAGCTGTATTCCTTTTTTTCACTTCAATGATGCCCTGAAATACCACTGTGAAGGTAATACACATCCCTACTGTTGGATAACAAAAACCTGCAGTGATAAGTTTTGAAAACAGAAATGAGACCCAAGGCTAATTAACATAAGAAATTACCAAGAGGATTTATAAAACACTTTTCTTCAAGCTTGCCTACCAGGTAAAGCACAAATTTGATCCTGTCTCTCCTACTTGTCACTTTTCCCTGTTTTGTTGTTTTAAGTCTGTGTTCCCAAGGCAATAAGATATCACACTGTTAGCCTGGTCTCTCTGTCTGTCCAGCTCCTCTTCCTCTGCAACTGATAGCTTCAGGTATAGCAAAAAGATAAGCAATGTTCAGTATGTTTCTTACGTCCAATACAAATATTTTCATCAAAGAGAATAATTTATATATCACATGATAGCCAGTTCACATTTAAAACAAAAACATATGTTAAGGAAAATGGTGCAAAATATATTCAGAATATATTCAAAGGGAAAAAAAAAGAAAGGATGAGTAAAAGCTGGTTGATCACATTGAAGATATTCTTACCAGGAGAAACAGTAAGGGAACAGCACTTTTGCTAGCAGTTAGTAAAAGGAATAAAAGGAACAACAGAACAGAAAGAAAAACCAAAAACCTTGAAGTAACTTGAAAAAAGAACCTCAATTAAACAGTTCCTGAACTTCACCTTTTATCAGCCAGTTTCTATGAAGTGCTATTAAGAAATATTTTAGCAGTAACTGTTGTCAGTGCTTGTACGCCTGTGTTTGTTAAAATGAAAGCAAATGAGGATATTCTAAATGCATGTTTCCTTTTGCTACAACAAACAGAAAAGCAAGTTTAGAGACTATGGAGACCAAAAACCTGGTTTTCCTGAAAGTCACTGCCATATAGCACCTGCAGTGTCCTGTCACTAATTGGCGACACTATCAGGTCTCATTTCTGAAGACCTCTTAGTTATAATTTCCTGATTTTCTGCACTGATATATTCCTGATTTTCTGCACTAGAATAAGTGATCAAATTAAAAGTTAGATTTGTGCTACTTCAATTATAATATCATTGGGAAAAATACTAGGATTATTTTGTTCCGCATTTTCACTGCACCTAAAAACGACTGCAATACAACAGCAGACCATTAAGTGCAGCCTTCTAGAGTGAAGGTGGCTCTTTCTCTAACAGTCAAACATAATGCTGTGAGAATCAAAATTGAAATCAATTTCATTATGTAAATAAAAAAACAGAATCTCTCTCTGTTCAATTAGAACATGCAGGGGTTTTGAGGTCTGCTATGTTTAAAAGGGGTAATGTGATGAATAACTTGTATTAATGCTGTTAAACCACCTCTGAAGCATGCAATTGTACACCACAGCCAATGATTCAGACAGGAAATTCTTCCTTCAAACCTCTCTGGGTATTCTCTGACTCACATATCAATTGAGAAATTTCCAAGGGCTTTCCTTTAGGTTTCCTAAAGCATTCCTCTGTAGTTTGATTTAACATTGTTTAGATGTAACACAACACTAAATCTGAAGCCAACTGCAACATAAGGTTTCAACAGAAACCCCAAAAGTAAGCATCTTACCTTTATCTAATAGGGTTAACTGCATTTTAAACAATGTTGTGAAATGCTCAGGCAATTAGTACCAGATTCTTACCAATAAATTTGTTTTGCATAGTCTCTAGGAGAGCTTGGTGGGCGTCTTCTGTCTGCAAAGCACACGAACATTCTCTGGCCAGTATGGTTCGGACAAGGTGCTCTCCACAACCTGGGGAAATATAAAGTTGAGGAATAGTCAAAATATAGGTAGAACTATGAAAATAAAAGGTGCATATGACAGATATCTACAATTTTACCTACAGCTGTGTTATTTTGTCAGTGTGACTCCTCATTTGACTACTAATAAAACTTCATGTCATTTTCAAAGGCTTATCTTAAAGGAACTAAAAAATGAGACCTGCCTAGTTAGGAAAGCTAAACAGCCATTAGTGCTACTATGTAGGAGCACTTACACGTCTGCTGTTTTTCTGCCATGCTGTTTTCCATTCCAGCAACATTCTTTGGGACATAGAGCTGCAGTCAATGATCAGTTGGTACAGTGCATGTTTACTGGATAAAAGTCTTCCTGGACATGAAAACACATTGGTGATACTTTCAAGATACACACAGGAGTCATTCTACTGCTGTGCTTCCCACTCACATTTCCTCAGTGGCGAGAAAGTACATGAAGCAGCTAGAAGAGGTCTTACCAAGTGCCAGTTAAAATCACACATGCAATCCAGTGAGGAAAAAACTAACAGCTGGGATGTGACAATGATTTTAATCAACTATAATGAGGTCAAATGTGCAACATCAAAGTGTAGTAGGACCGAAAGCCAGTTAGGTAGCAGAACATGTGAAGCAAAATATGTAGAAGTCAAATACAGTCAATTCCCAATAATCTCTATATGTTTTTAGCCAATTTGTCAGTAACCACAAGTATGCAAGCACCGTGCTGTCTCCATACAAAAATCACCTCTAATCCAGTTGGTCTTATTAGCTCAGGTGTAGAGCTACAAAAATGCACCTACACAGTTTCCAGAGACAATCTATGGCTGGAAGTCACCTCACTTCTTTCACACGGCACAGAGCCAGAGCTGGTGAGGCATCAGACCTAGGCTGGCTTCAGACAAAAGCAGTTCAGTCTCCATGGGTAACTTTCACTTTACTGGAAGCATGAACAAGCCCTGAACAGAGGAAACTGAGCGACTCTGAATGAAGCCAGCCTAGAACTGGCACAAAGAAAGAACAAACAAATCCAACCCAAGCTGGCTACACTGCAGCCAGCTGCGTGCCTCATCTCCATGCTTCCCAATGTTCTGAGTGTGGAGCACTGATGGCTTTGGACACACCACTGCATAAACACTCACAGGCAGGTCCAGCACTGCCTCTTGGAGCTTCCACTGACTTCTTGCCACCGCTTCTAAGTCCCACTAAACACAGCAACCTTCTCTAGGAATCTTTCTGGTTACTCGGCACATAATTTTATCCTTCCCCTCAAGGGCAGAATGAGTTCCTCAAAGCTGCTAAAATATCAGGAAAAAAAATACAAAAAGATTCCTTCACCCACCCAACATTTCCAAGATAAAAAAAAAAAGAACAACAGAAGTCCTTGTGGAGCATTATGAATGCACTAGAAGTCAGTGAATAAGCACAGAGATCAGACTGCAGAAAAATTCTGGCTACGCGTCCCAAAATCTTGCTATCTTCCACCATCGAATTCCCACCTTAGACTTCAATTATGCGCTCTAAATGGGCAGTGTCTCCTGGTCAACAGAATTCAATTACATTGAATTGTTTGAAGTGGGGTACTCTGGCACTGAATCTATGTATAATTGGCACTACAGAAAGACCAAAAATTCTTTGTATAGCAAACAAATTAAGTATAAGCCAGTTATAAATTTAGAGGAAAATGAAAGAGCTAAAATACTATAGTAATCACATAGCAAAGGGAGACAGTTTTTTAGAGCACCAAGAGGAAAACGTTTTCACGGAGACTGCCAAACTCTCAAGTTATTGAGAAAAGTGTCCTGGTTAGGATATAACCTTCAAGAGGATCACAGAATACAGTGTCTTCAACAGTGCTTACAGGAGGGTCTGTCAGTTCATTGCCCCATTACCTCCATGCTGGTAACCTTTTGTCCACAATACAGTTGAGAGCTAACTCATAATTTATTCAAGGCAAATTAATGCATCAAGAACATGTAAAAACTGCTAGATGCATTCTCCCCATAGATCACAACATGGCTATTAAAATAAATAAATAAATAAATAAAAGTAATCATTATGAAGTTTAGCTGTAAAGAATGAAGCTAAATAAGGATATATTCCAGTAAAAAGCTAGTAAGTTGACCTTTTCTCAAGCAACATTTGTTAACTCCATTACAGACAAAATTTATACACGATGTGAGGTAAGAAGCATGAGGCTTGGAGTTGAATCATGCAAATGAGAAACAAAAATAAGAGTGAGCTTATACATCTCTAAGCAGTAATAAAAACAGATGTTACTACTCCAGAATTTAAGTAATTCTTAAATTGACATCAAAAAGACAATGGCCATTTTTTAGTATGATGTATTATCGTATTCTACCCCAAGAGAATGACTTTATTGAAGAGTTCCCAAAACATCGAGTCTGCTACAAAAAAAAATTAAAGAGACGGAAAACTTAACATGGGCTAAGAACAGCTGCAGCCCACTGATGTGATCCAGGATGAACCACAAGGAAAGCAGCCTTGCAATTCTACTAACACATCACACATCTCTACATCCCCACAGACAAAATGATTTCTTTTTGTTGTATTTATGTCAACCTACAAGGCAGTAAACTTACAGACTGCTGCTGGCAGTATAAGTAAAAATCTTTCAGCACACATCACATGCCAGCAATCTGCAGGGACAGATAACTAATGAAAACAATATCTCCATACCCCCTTTTTGAAAGGAAAAATTTCAGTTTTTGAAGTGGGAACATCTATTTTTGAACAAGAGAAGTAAAGTAGTAGTGTTTCACATACTTAGAACAGATAAAGGTTAGGAAAAATAATTATCATAATTACTATGATAGAATTACACTTCCTTTTATCTCAAGTTAGAATCAAATACTACAGTGTGAACTGTCTACAAGTTTAGCAGACCAAGATGTCTCTGTTGTCTCAAACTGGGAAAATATTGCAGATTATACTGGGGCTAGATGCAAAATGTATGCATAAGGAATTACAGCAATCTAAACCTGATTTATAACATACAATATAAATTCTGCATTCACATTTATAACTTCATTCACTTGTAATCTAACCAGCACCAGTAAGAGCCAACTTGAGAAAGACATATTAACGTGAACCAAGACAGCAACAGTCAGAGGTACTTCAATATATTCCCAAAACATGCACGTAAGCTAGTGGAAATGCAAGTCTGCTTCATTTGCTTAACTATCTCACATTATGCAGCCTTTCATTGTGTGTCTTACTACACTTCAGAGTTTTTCACAAAATTACACTGAAATCAAACCAACAGCAATTCTCTAAGAAGAACTTTCAATTCAGCATTAAAGTCCAACTATGCTTGTTTTAGTAACTTCCTGTAAACAGAGACTAAATCATTTTATTATCCCTTCCTACTCAGGATGATGACTTCTTTGGTAACCTGAAGATCATAATATCTTAGAGGCAAACAATTTGCAATGACAGTCTAAAATTCCTGTAAGACTCCACACAAGAGTGAATCAAATGGAGATGACCATCTGGAAAAATGTACTGGGTTACCCTACTGCTTCTCAAAGAAAATCTGTTTCATATAGTAACCGAAGTATTTTCCAAACACGGTAATATTGTACCAACACTATGTTGCCTTCTGTCATCCATGTTTGTAGGTGCAAGTTGTTGTTCAGGATTACCATAGGCAAAGTGAGCAAAATTCTATTTGGATATGAACAAATAACAGACACAGAAAGATTAGTATTTTGATGCAAGTTTCTAGCTTCTTGGGCTAAGGGGAAATGAATTTAAAAAACAGATTCCTAAAGGCTCCAAAGTCATGTCAGGAACAGTCTCCTACGATATGGAAAGCAAAGAGGGATAGCCAGGCATAACACTTATTTCACACTTAAACCAAAAGATATGAGAACTCAAACAAACAAACAAACCATATCCTATCCTAACTAATTAAATTATACCTCACACTTAGAAGTTTCTAACCCTGTCTGAAAACTGCTTTAGCCCTGGAGATCGTACAAAAAGCAACAGAACTGATTATCAGAGACAGACCATCTTGGATCACATCGTAGAACAGCTTCTGATGTAGTGTTTCTTTCAAACTGTAAAGCTGACCAGCGATGAAATATTACTTCCCTCCTCTGTGAGTATTTAAACGTGTCATCTCTAAGAACACCACTTTTCCTACTCAGGCATTCCTTGCTGATTCATATAAGGTTCCCACAAGAACAACTGGAGAATCCACAGCCTCTTTTTTTTCTCCACAGTCTCTCTTCCGTTATCTTATTATAACTTAGCATTTGTGTATGTATCTCAAGTTACTATCTCAGCCAAAAATAGCACAGAAAAACACAAAGTTCCCAACAAGCCTAGAGCACAGCAAGATGGTCCTTCCTGCACTCCATGCCCCATGAAGCAGATGTTGTTGATTAGTGAATCACAGATCAAGCAAACCAGAAGTACCTGTTATGTTGTACAGTGCTGTGCAACAAGTGAGATACATGCCATTCTGCAGAAAAATAAAAGATGGGAACCAATCATGGAAACCCGTTACTACACTGACAAATGTCAACAATTTTTCCACTGTCATTCATAATTCCAATATAGCAGGCAATTCTAAATACAGCATTTCTTTGTTATTCTATGTCAATATATGCACAAGACAAGAAATAAAATCAGGGTTACATACTTTAGCAGGTATTAATGTGAATTATTAACCTGTTCAAAGATTTACCTTCTTACTGTATACTTTATGAAGTTACATAGAAGTATAGACCTCGATTTACATTTCTAGTGCTTTGCCAGTGATGTGTCAGATCATATAAGCAATACAGAAACCTTAGCAAAGTCAGGTTTTATGAATATATGAATTATGCGGTAGAGCCAAGCTAAATTTTTTGCTCTTCAGATGCTACTTAGCTGTATGTATGCAAAGAGATTTAAGCTTTAAGCCTCTTTGAAAGTCTAATTCTGTTTAGTTTGCCAGTAAACTAAACCAATGCATTTCAATAGCATACCTCTGTATAGGTACATACTGCAGGACAGTAGCTGTGGAGATATTCCAGATGTTTGTGAAAGTGTCAGTCGCTCAACTGAGAAAACAGACAAGTCAGTAACACAAAAGGTAGAGCTTAAAAGTTTGTACTTTTCCTTCCTAATTGATATTCAGTAGTTAGCCGCTGCATTCTGTAGTAATCCACTAGTTTGCCTACACAACTTCCACAATCAAATTACTGATTTTCATGGCGTTAACAGTGTTGATTTTCAGCTGTTAATTCAATACTACTTTACAGTGAATAATATCTTGAAGAAAAGGTTAGAAATATGAGCTCTAACATTTAAATTAGCACAGCTAACCTTCCATACCAAACACTAACACTCTACCTAATTCAGATGTTATAAAATGTTAACTTGCTATAGAACTTTGTTTCTTAATTTCAGCTTCATGTAAGAAATGATGGATTAAATTACTGCTTTTCCCTCAACATAGTGACTTCTCAAGTGGATTTTAAATGCTTAAAATAACCACAACAAGAGGGGAAAGAACCCAGCACAATATAAGCCGAACATCCCATACAATGTGTGCTCTGCATCTTATAATGTCCTACCAATGGAACCAAGATGGCAAACGAAAGGAAGGCCTTCTGCAAAGCAAGGGCCTCCAAGCAGCGTGTCAGAAAG
>JANHGO010000073.1:39523007-39537733 GCA_024606505.1 Aquila spilogaster | reverse complement strand
ATGGAAGGAGAAATGAAAATCTAGCTTTCTTTCTGCAAGCCATAAGCAGAGAGCTTATGGAGCTTTGACAAGCTGCCGGAGCCTGTCTAGCTATTGAAACATACAGTACCTCAACACAAAGTGTTGGAACTTGTTTTAAAGGAGTACAAAATGGAAACTTGCATTACTCACATTCATTTGAGAATGGAAAAGTTAATCTAGTTTACTCCACTGCCAAAGTATGACTCTTCTCTTTTCAGAAGCTAAAGACAGCAGTTACAGGTTATCTGTATTTTATTATCTATTCCACACAGCAGAGTCTGAACCTGGTGCTGTTGTTTCAACTTTGATGTTGTTATTTTCAGTTAAATAGCAGTACCTAGAAGTGCCAGTTAACAAGTTAAACTACTATTTCTGCTTTATTTCCTGAATAACTTCTAGTTATGTCCAATGGAAACACAGTGAAACCTGTATTTTAGTAAGCTCTGGTTGTCATTACCAGCATCTCTAGAAAGAGCTGACTAAAAACTTGCAAGCCTATGATTTTAAAAAACAAAATACAGTACAATAAAAACATTTGGCTGGTAAGATACTGATACAGTTAGTTACATATTAAAAATGTAAAGTCTAATTCTGAAAAGACAAAATGCTACAGTCTAGCATAATGCATTACAGTACTAAATTAAAGTTGCATAACTTTTAGCTTTTTGTACTGCTATCAGCTGCTGGATCGTGCCTTCATACTAGCAGGGGAAATTTTTAGCTTACTGACCTGCTGCCAGGAAGAACACCTGCAAAGTCCTGTCCATTTCCTAAAGCATTGATCCTAGAGGGATCAATGGAGCATATTCTTGTTGCAGACAGAAAATTCTTAGATGATTTAACTTCCAAACTAATGAACACCTATTAAGAATATGCAAATGGAAGTTTTCCAAAAGGTTGTAACCTCAGTAAATTTGGGTAGGATTCAAAGATAACAAAAGACAAAATCAACATCCAGACAAACTGTATCTAAAGTACATTCTCTAAGGAAAAGTGGGAAAACACTTTCTATTATCTTTAGGTTTTTAAGATGGGCAAAATAAACTAAAATCACTCCGAAGAACAACTCATTCAGCTTTTCTACAATTTTACAGATAAGGAAAAAAAAAAAGGCTGAAGAATTAAAATCTGCCAAATGTATGAATCCTTCACTTCTAAATAGTGGGAAATGCCAGATAACTTTAACTATTAAAAAAAGCTATTTGTTTCAATTATCATGAACAAGAAGAATTTCAGATATACCTCCAAGAGAGCTTAGAACGAAGAAAAAATGTAGTTCCATTAAAGAGGATGTGCGTTTTACATTCTTCTCTACATTTAATATATTTTGAAAGATTAATTTCAGTTAAACTGAAAAGCAAAAAGCAAACTCTTTTTTCCCTAGGCCTTCATCAGAAGCTTTGTTGCTATTGGTCTCTTTGTAAAAATACTACACCTTTCCAAACCACATCACTTTTGTCATCTAAAACTCATAAGAAAGGAAGTAAGATAGTAGCTTATGTGTTCACTAACTAGATGTACACAACCATTTTCTCCCAATCACAGAAAAACATTTAAGACATGAAAAGAGAGTTCAGTTTGCTGCCATCCCCATCTCACTTTATATCCTTGCACCTATTTCAAGCCATTTGGGCAAGACATGGCAATCGGGAACAGGACTGACAGCGTTCAGAGAAGGAGACGGTGCTCAACACACTGGTCTCCTTCTGCAGGAGACTACCACTTCTAAAAAGCTCGTGCAACTTCATGCTTACAATATACTATTACACTAAGTCCAATTAAAATTTCAAGAGACAATAAGTACTCTTTGATTGTTGCATCCATCCAGTTCTGCTTCAAAACAACCCTTCCGAAGGCAATTCAAACAACCGGTCTGATTACACTGTGGACAAAACCCTCAGCTTTGAACACTGCGGTACTGCGTTTAATTGACTGCTTCTTAACGCTACCATTCCCACAAATCATCTCTGCCTGTTGCTTCCTCTCTCTTCACACAGCCTTGTGGTGGTAGTGAGTTAATTCAGACACCACATGCTACAGCACTGAAGCCTCCAAACGGCATCTGGACACAGAGGCTGAACTCTTGACAGAAGCATTCACTTCAGAGGTAAATACTGATCTGTCTGGAGATAGACCTCTGTCTTCCTCTACCCTCTGGTTCACTGTAACAATGACATAACTCTTCTCCATATGCAGCTGCTTCATCTGTGATGCATTAGATTACCTATTATTCCCCAAATCTTACAGGACCAGACTGATTTTGAGAGATAATACATATTTCTAACAAAGAGATTAACTGTATCATAATATCAATCTCACCTAATGTAGCTCAAACAACCTATACAGGATACAAGATTGCATGTGAAATTCCTCTGTACGTTTGGAGCATGGACTCAGAAGGATGCAGGCCAGACAAACAGCACCTGCCCAGGTATCGGCAATCACTGGATCCCAGCGCAGCCACTACTACCCTCAATGCATAGGGATCACAAAGCCAAAAAGTCCTATATCACAAGTCAATTTATTGGCATTAAAGCATCCTTGAAAAATATTTACTCCAGAGATTTGCACATCGCTGTGGTCCTGTCGAAAATGAGTTTTCAAGTAAGAATCTATGGTTCAGTGGCTTCAATAAGGAGAGAGGAAAATGCTGGCTGAGGACATAGCTCTACAACCAATTTAACAAGCAAAGCCATTTCTCTGTAGGTGTCATTTCCTATTCCACATTACCTGTTCTATTTTGCCAGCAAAAGCATGCATGAGGCACATAATGGACTGGAAAGGAGAACAGATGTGAACAAAAAGTAGAAGTTTGAGCAGGAAAAGGCATGGGGAGGAAGAGTGAATACACTTATTTCCTTATTGATAAGGATTTTGAAAACAGGAGAACCCTCCTTGAGTAGGGGAGCTGGACTAGATGATCTCCAGAGGCTCTGTCCTGGTTTTGGCTGGGATAGAGTTAATTTTCTTCACAGTAGCTAGTATGGGGCCGTGTTTTGGATTTGTGCTGGAAACAGTGTTGATAATGCTGACATGTTTTCATCATTGCTGAGCAGTGCTTACACAGAGTCAAGGCCTTTTCTGCTTCTCACCCCACCCCACCAGTGAGGAGGCTGGGGGGGGCACAAGAAGTTGGGAGGGGACACAGCTGGGACAGCTGACCCCACTGGACCAAAGGATGTTCCAGACCATATGATGTCATGGTCAGCAATATGAACCTGGGGGAAGGAGGAGGAAGCGGGGGACATTTGGAGTTACAGCGTTTGTCTTCCCAAGTAACCGTTACGCATGGTGGAGCCCTGCTTTCCTGGAGACGGCTGAACACCAGCCTGCCGATGGGAAGCGGTGAATTAATTCCTTGTTTTGCTTTGCTTGCATGTGTGGCTTTTGCTTTACCTATTGACCTGTCTATCTCAACCCACGAGTTTTCTCACTTTTACTCTTCTGATTCTCTCCCCCATCCCACCAGGGTCGGGAGTGAGTGAGCAGCTGCATGGTCCTTAGTTGCTGGCTGGGGTTAAACCACAACAGGTTCCTTCAAAGCTAAACAATTCTATGATTCTTCACAATACAAAATGTGCTGGTTTTCACTTCATGGAATAATGCATCATATATATCATAGAATCGTTCAGGTTGGAAAAGACCTTTAAGATCATCAAGTCCAACCGTTAATCTAACACTGCCAAGTCCACCACTAAACCACGTCCCTAAGCACCACATCTACGTGTCTGTTAAATATCTCCAGGGATGGTCACTCAACCACTTCCCTGGGCAGCCTGTTCCAGTGCTTTGACAACCCTTTTGGGGAAGAAATCTTTACTCATATCCAACCTAAACCTCCCCTGGCACAACTTGAAGCCATTTCCCCTTGTCCTATCGCTTGTTACCTGGGAAAAGAGACAAGACACCCACCTCGCTACCACCTCCCTTCAGGTAGTTGTAGAGAGCGATAAGCTCTCCCCTCAGCCTCCTTTTCTCCAGGCTAAACAACCCCAGCTCCCTCAGCCATGCCTCATAAGACTTGTGCTCTAGACCCTTCACCAGCTTTGTTGTCCTTCTCTGGACACGGTCCAGCACCTCAATGTCTTTCCTGTAGTGAGGGGCCCAAAACTGAACACGGTATTCAAGGTGCAGCCTCACCAGTGCCAAGTACAGGAGGACAATCACCTCCCTGCTCCTGCTGGCCACACTGTTTCTGATATGGGCCAGGATGCTGTTGGCCGCCTTGGCCACCTGGGCACACTCCTGGCTTGTATTCAGCCGGCTGTCAACCAGCACCCCCAGGTCCTCTTCCACCAGGCAGCTTTCCAGCCACTCTTCCCCAAGCCTGTAGCGTTGCATGGGGTTGTTGTGACCCAAGTGCAGGAGCCAGCACTTAGCCCTGATGAATCTCATACAATACATACAAATGTATGTACACCCAACACAGCTTTTAAAATATTTTTATGTAATCCCTAAAATGCCTTTATGAGAACAGAGGCCACTGCTTTTGACCAAAGAGCTTAACAGTCAGTCCTTTAGGATCTTGCTGAATTCATGAGAAATTGGTAAGGGAGTCAGGCACATTCTGCTTATTTACAGAGAATACATACAGTCTCTGTATGCATTCCTAAAACATTGCTGTTATCCGTATCTGATTTTCATTCAGTGAGGAAAAGACTCTGGATAGGGGAGAAGAGCAAGACATCATTGAAACACTTCTCCCAGACTGAATCCTCACATACACCTCAGTTTGGGTCCAGAAAACTGACATCCCTGCTACTTCCTCAACAAAACACAACTTTGGGCTCAGTCCTTAAGTCCAATTATATTTGTTAATATGCTTAATTTTTTGAAAGAATTAAAAATATTTAAAGATTCTACTCCTCTTTCTTCAGGATTATAAACCACAATTAGGTACCATTTAAATTTTCCCTAGGACATCACATCAATGTACTTCTCTTCTATCAAATATTCTCCTGAAATGGATTCTAGTAAGAGCTGGAGACTTTGCAGCTTTGTGTTATGGAATTTCTGCATTTTGTAAATAATGCAAGACTTTCTGTCCATCTTCAGAAATGCAATATTAAAAGGTTTGCTGGCTTCAATGGCTGATACACATACACAAAGCATACCACCCATATATGAAGAATGGGTAAGTACGCTTTCTACCACTTACTGTTGAAAAGATGTAAAAAGGAATGCAACACATTATTCTCAGTCTCTACATTACCATTCAAAAATTCCACTTATAGTTGCATTTTCAAAGCCTCCTGCATTAGCTGTTACTATAAATTTTATATTTATCTTTATATTTTATATTTAAGGTTCTGTATATCCAAAGAGAATTATTACTTTTCAACTTATCTCCCAGGAAAAACACAGCCTCCCTTTTACCCCAGTAGTACTACTTTTGGCACAGTTAGTAGACAAATACTCACAATCAACATGGATATTCCAACTGGGGAAGAGATTCAGTGTCAACACTTGATATTATTTTGAATGAGAAGAATATGCACAAAGTCTTTGATTCCTATTATGTTCAGGAAAAAATAGGAAATGTTTTCTTAAAGTACAGCCAAAAAATGGACTATTGTTTCTCCTGTGGTCAGGTTTTGTTCACAAATGTTTTCCCTCCAAATAATACCCATCTTCCTGTGTTTACATTCATATACCAACGAAAAACATTCACCAAAGAGTTCCAAGTGGCTTTACAAGTGTGATTGTGGCCTCTTTTTTTCTGGGAGGTGGTGGGGGCGCTTAAAGGGGAGGCTGTTTTGCTTCTGTCTGTGTGCATGTGCAAATGTGTGCACACGTGCATGCACGAGCTTTTAAAGACCAAATATTTGGCTTCTACTATGTTGATCCAAAAACCAGTTTAGTTGTTACTTACATTTACACTAATTAAAGGCCACTGGTAATGCTCATCTCATTTAACAAGCTTTCATTCAGTCTCTACCATCAGTCTTGCATGGTATGGCACTTGCATTATGTTGTTAGATGTCACAGTTAAGGTTGCACAGTATCTTAGCTATGGCTGCAACTGCAACATTCTGTGAATTTCTTGAATTTTAATACTGGTTTTGAGATACTTACAGAATTCCTGTAATGTTTATCCTTCAGTTGCCAATAAAGTCCCACAACTGTATTTTTTGTAAAAAAATAAATATTAATTTTCATGTAATTCAGAGGTCATATGTTGAAATGTCTCCAGAAATTTATACCAAAAAAAAAATCAGAAAGATTTTACTTGTTTACACAGAGAATGAATTTTAGACTGAGAGTTACAGAATAAACCTTGAATTTAAGGCCCTTTATATTCACAGTCACTCCTAAGTTCTACCATCTCCCCCATTCTGTCTTTAGAAAGTCTTCATCTTCTGATTTCAGTTGTCCCACCCCCTCTTAAACTACAGCCATAAAATATGAGTTTTACAATATCCTGTATTTTATAAACGAAGTAACTTTTGAACAGCCAAAAAAAATAAAACCAAAGACAGTGTGGCTAAACAACAAGGCCAAGAGACTATTAGAGGTAAGAAAATACTGTTCAAAAAGTTGAAGTCATGCCCAAACAAGTTCAGAACCACCACCTTTGGCACATTCAATATAAAATCATGATAAAAATGGCCAAAAATATTTGAGAAACAACTTGCTAAAGGCATAAGAACTAATACCAAATCCTCCCTGAACAGGCAAAAGCAGGAAGCCTGCCAGCATCCACAGGGCCAACAGAAGATCAAGATGTAAAAGCCTGTCTTCAAATAATACATGACCATTGAAAGAAAGCAACATGAATTTGGAAGTACTTTTAATGAAGTACTTCTATGGTGACGTGCGCCCCCCCCCCCCTTTTTTTTTTTAATGAGGAGGGTATTGAATGATGTGTCTCAAATTGAAGCTTCAGTAGAAGGATTTTAGAACAAAATTAATAAAAATTCAAGAATAAAACCTACTGTGTTACCAACTGTGGCATTTAAACTAACACTTTCCTTTTTCCAAGAAAGCTTCTAAAAGGTAAAGCATCACAGAATAAGAAAACATTCCCAGAAAAATTTAAATAACTGGTCTTCTAAGTACAAAAAGAAATGAGAAATCTTGAGAAAGTCATCCTGACCTATTAAAAACAAAGATATCTCCAGCTTACAAAGTCCCAATATCACAAATTGCTAGAAGCTTGGATAACACAGTGGAGGTGCTTTTCCCAGTCCCTTACTTTTCCTTGAAGACCTGCAAACACCGTCTATCTGAAACAGGACACCAAACTATCTGGAGCTCTGATTCACCCAGTGTGTCCATTCTTGCATTCCTGCCAATTCCACATGGATTTCCATATGCAAGAGTCTGTATTCTGTATACTTTGAATTACTGTTCCAAACTCTCCTCTCTCCACACCAGAGGTTTTCCCCAATCCATTCAATCTCTTGCTGATCAAAGCCTCCAAAACCCAAAGACATGAGCAATTTCCTAAGGATGGAATCAAAATAGTTTACAAAACTTGGCCCTTAAAAATTGCTTGTAGGAAACTAATGCCAAAGAACATCCTATTTCAAGGCTGAATATAGAGCCTGATATAACAAACTCTCAAGGCTTGAATTTCTATCCCCAGCTATCACTAAAAAAGTTAAAATGTCTAAACCAGCACAAAGGTGAAACCTTTCAATTCCCAAAGAATCCTTCAGTTAAAATTATTTGGTTTAATATATATTAATAATTTTGAGCATACTTTCAATAAAGCCTTAAGGGAATCACAGTTAAACTTTTCAATTTTTTTTTTTTAAATTCTAAATATGATTTGATGAATCAGCTATTCTGTGAAGTCATTTAACAATAAATATTAAGTCAACACATACAGTACTCAATATACAACAGCAACCAAAGCCTAATTTTCCTCCTTTTTTTCTTCTGCCCCCATACAACAGAAAATAAATTTCCCGTAAAAAATGTTAGGATAAATTTGTGCCAAATTTACCTCTTAAAGACAAATTAAAATGAAGAGACAAGTGAAATTAAAACAATAAAACGTTATATTGTGAAAACCACAGAAATCTGATTGTAAATTTCAGTTATTTTACGTACATATTTTAAATGTTTTTACATACAAGTGTGTATGTCTGTATGTAAAATGAAACATGAAATGAATGTGCATGCACCCAGTTTTTATTTATACATAACATGCAAGTTTCATATGTTGCTGGTTTTTTTAAATATATGTCCACACAAAACCAATTTAGAAACCTACAAGAGGGGGGTATAATCACTATTACAAATACAGTCTAGTCTGATTTTAGGTACACCAAGTGACCACACATACCTTCTCTTAGGAAGCACTGTCAATCTTAGAGCTTTCCAAATCAAGGCATCTTCTAGAATTTAGGTAGTACCTTTTTTTCCTAAACATTTTATCCAACAACAATGTATGTTAACATACTATTTTCTTGCTTAGCCTTGGCAATTTCACCTTTTAAATATTTGCAGATGTTTATGCCCCCATTCCCACCTCCTGTTGTGATCCAGCCAAGTTGTAAGTTTCATTCTTTCAACCTTTTCTATACTTTAGTTTTTCCATCCCTCTACCCCTTAATTAACTTCATGGATCACATTGTTGGATGCTTATATTTTAAAAAAGAGTCAGGCATCAATATATTTTAAAACTGCACTAAACATAAATTACATCATAAAATAAAACATTATGAGCTTCTGAAAATGGAAAAAAGAATGGTATTGATTACTGAAGAGTTCTCACTTCCTGTAAACATTTCTATCTCCCTCTGTCTCCCTCTCTCTCTCTCTCTCTCACATATATACACACACACTTTAAAGGAAAACCAGAAACAAGAGTTTAATTAAACACCGCTAGTCTGAATTTCAAATCACTGAATAAACAGATGGCCATGCTTCATAGACCGCCTGCAGTCTACTTCAATTAACTGGGATTGGTATTAATGTAATGTCATGGAAACTAGAAGATTTGAACCGAAGAAACACACACACACATATATATATATGTGTGATAGTTATAAATAGTATAACACTGAAGTATTTACCATTATATAAAATTGGTACCAGCAAAAAGAAATGAGGCTTCTATTTAAGGCCATCATTAAACCCAGACATCTCCTTTAAGTGTATCAGGATGCTTGCCGGTACTTGCATAGACTTCAAATTCAACTGACTTTGTAAAGAACAGTTTTAAAAAGTTAAATAAAGGTGTCCTTCTCAGCTTTTCTGTAAACGTTCTCTAACATTGGACTTATACTTGCTAATTATTACGGTTCCCAATACTGCATTATTTAAATAGATTTGCTTACATAGGTAAGCATTTATTGAAGGAAAATCAGTATGGTGTTCCTTGAGTAGAAAGATCTTCCAACACTTCTGCATTCAGTAGAACTTACCTTTGCATAAGTACTAAAAAGGACAATCGCTACTACTAACATTGAACTTAAGGGTGAACATCTACACAAATTTTCAACAGTGAGAGACAGACTTAAATACAGGGGAAATTAGAAAGATACATGACTTCAAAAGCAACACAGGATATTTTTGATGCTCTTCAGCCTCTGTCAAATTTTAGTTCTACACCCTGTTACTTTGCTCCCCCCACTCTTTCTGCAACAGGATTCTAACTCTGCAGTACTCTTGGGATATAGTTTACCTAAATGTGAACTCTGCAGATTTTTTTCATCTCTCCCTATACTGAACGCTAATAACTCTGACCATGAAGCAGTAGTCCAAATCATAAATTTTTGCATCCTGACATAAGCATTTACGAAAAAGTGTTACAAGTAGTTTTTCCATTTGAGACTGGAGTCTCAAATGTCCCGGAGTTCATACAATCGGGGCCAGGGGGTGCGGGTAGGTGAAGAGACTAAATGCAGTCCTTTCAACTGCTTTTATGTGGTAATTGCGAAGTAAAAGTAATTCCTGCATAACTTCACCTTAAAGCTTTTGTGTTCTAGAACATTCATCCGGTATTGTATAATAATACAATTATCTTTTCACTGTCTGTTCCTGACAAATTAAAAACATCCTGTCTTACATTCTCAAATCTTACATTGCAGTATGAGCTATTTTCCTAGTCATCTTTTGGTTGTTTGGCATTGGTTCGGGTTTTTTCTTTATTCTACTTCTTACTATTTCTTCAGTCCTGTTACATTTAGTAGATTCGTTGACAAACTTGGTTTTATAATTGATATCTCTGGTGCTCAGCACACTAACTGACTGAACAGCTCTGTGTGCAGCTGGCTGATAGGCATCGCATGAACAAAATACATTTGTGTGTCCAGGATCCTGAGACTTCCAAATGGAAGACAAGCTACCCTAATTCTTATGTTACTTTCACAATTTCTAAATAAATGTTTTGGAAGACACTTACTCTAGTCATTTGGTTCTGCCTTTTCCCCTTCCTTTGGAGAAGAAAAGAGAGATGAAGAACAAATTCACTTAAATATCCACTTAAAATAGTACTTAAAATATTTTTGGAGGGAAAAATTCAATTTTATAGCATTTTTGTATCGAAGGGACACTCTTATGCTGAAGAGCCCTCTAGTTATCTTAGTCCCTTACAGAAGGCTTCCAGTCACAAGCATTCTGTGTTTAACACAATATTAGGCTTATAGCAGCACTTCTTTACAGGAGGACAAGTCACTTAATACCTAACAAATAGAGTACATCCTTTCAGTGCAATACAAAATCTTCTGAACAGAATAAAAGTTCACATGGTTGTTAATTTGTTTTTTTAAGTAAAATGACCCATGTAAGCAACAGATGGAGACTAATTCATAGATTTCAAGACAATACTGACGTATATATATGTATTTATATGTAAATAAATTATACACATGTAGAATGTAGTCTGAAATAATGTTAATATTTTAATTCCCCACTCATAGAAATACTTTATTTGGAATTTGTAAACTAATTACAGAGAAAGATAGCAACTTTTGGAAAGATTTATAAAAGTAGCAAATACCTGAAGTACTCACAGCAGTGGAGTAAGGGGTATGAGCTCCTGTATTTTCAGCCCAGCAGCCACAACCATAAAGAGCTGCCTAAGGAAAAAGTGCATCTTTCATAAATTTAAGTATATAAGGGTTTTGGTTGGTTTGTTTCCTTCCCTCAAAAAACCCCAACCAAACAAACAAACAAAAAAACCAAAACAAAAAACAACATGAAAAAACCCCAAATCAACAAAAAAAAGAAACCCAAGAAAAATCCAAGTATTAATACAAAAGATAAATAATAAAATTATAAGTCAAAATTGCAATTCTAAACCATTTTGCTACATCTTCTTTTACTGTTCTTTAGAACTGAGTGATTATCACAGATGTATTATATTCTAACCTAACTTTACAGAAAATGAGGGTACAGATATCAAAAGACAAAATAATGCCTGCTGTTCCCTATTTATATAAAGTCCCTTTCACTCTGCTATTCCAAAGGAAAATCTTAAATAGATTTCAAAAGAGAACTGCGTTTAGAACAGTGGCAAAAGTCAACCAAAAATACAGCTGAACAGCAATGGAGTGTGACATTTCTGATGCACCTCAAAATTCCCCCACCTAATAACAGTAAGGAATGCCTATATCTGATGTGTTGTTTTAATACCTTTGTCACTTCTACCAATTCACAAGATGATTTAAAAATTAATTAGGACAGCTTCCCTAAATATTGATGAAAATCTTATTTAAAAACACTCTTAAGCATTTAAGAGTGTATTTGTGGTATTAAAGAGTACTTAAGCTCAAGAAATTAACTTCTTAATAGTTCTGGCAAAAGGTAACTAACTACAGAACAACTTTTTACCTATAAATGTTTTATAACACTGATGGAGGACACTAAAAACAAAACTTGCATTCCAATGAAGTGATAATGCCTTCAGAGTTTAACGTGAAGGAAGGGAGAACATCAGTTCGCTATCGCAGCTCTTGCTTAGTGTCACAACTGCTGAACAATCATTCCCAACTAAAAAGGTATAATCACCTGACCAACTCTTCCAGGATGCTTTAGTGCTAAACCTCCACTGGAGACAGCAGCAGCAACATTTCCTTCTTGGTCAACAACCACTGCACCAACTGTATCCAATGTTCCTGAGTCATTCTCCTGCAGGACACACAAACACAAACAACTACTAAAAATAGTATATTAAAGTCAGGTTATACTTCTCAGCAATGTGCAAACTAACGTGCACAAAACCAAGTGGCAGGCCGATCAACAAAATGGATTTGCTATTCATGCATATTGTACCAGCTGTGCTGCCATAAATCCTCCCAAAATGCTTTCTTGCCTCAGACAGGACCTGAAGAAAACTTCTCTGGAAACAAGAAGGTAATAGACACCTCAGAACTCACCCAATGCTTAGATTACCTGCCTTTACTCACAGAAGTGCCAAAAAATGCCGTTTTATTAGTGGTGGGCACTTGTCCACTAAGAAATGATTCAGCAATTCATTCCAGAGAGGCCATATCAAAAGGCCTTTCCCAAAAGCTTTGAGATGGCATTTTCAGAGATTCTGATCTTTAAAGCTATGTGTGATTAAAAAAAAAAAAAAAAAAAAAAAAAATTCCACAAGGAGCAGCTTACCATATAAAGAGAAAATTCTGATATTCTGAGAGACAATAAATAGAAGCCTTGAGAAGGAATCTCCCCAGGACAGATTCTTTCTCCCAGACTTGCTCTCCCTCTGGGTCACTAGAAAAGCATCCTTACTTCCGTTGCTTCTGAGGCAGATTTGCTCCCCTAAGAGCAGGGGTCTTTCAGCATTCAATCCTGATGCAAGGAATGCATCCTCTGCCTACTGTCTCACAAAAACTTCATCCATCTAACCCTGAATCTTTCTGTTCTTCCCCCCTTACTTAATACACCACATTCAGTCACTCTAAGAGAAAGAGCAGTTCCCTCCTCTCTGCCTAGGCTTGCCGTAGATTCCCTTCTCTGCAGAACCCAGGCCAAGGCACTCTGACTTCATGCCCAGTCACACACTTTTGATGGGACACAGCATGCAGCGTACATAAAATAAAATGAATAAACACAACCGATACATCATCCATCACATACTCCACAGATGAACACTGCTGTTGCACAAGCCCTCAAGCTTTTAAGCTGATCAGTCTTTCCTACATAAAAACTTACCAGCATTAAAAAAATCCTACATAAACTTACCCAAGCAAATAAACCCAAAGGATGTTAAGCTATTCGTATAAATGCATATTTTTTGGACTAGGATCCAGAGGAAGGAAGAAAAAAAAAAATCTACACCCAACTATTCAACTTCAAATTATCAAGTTCCCATCACCTATTAAAATTTCTTTGGGTATATGACATCACTTGTCAAGCAGAACTCTTAGGTGACTCATGCTGATGATACTCTGGCCACACTTGATTTAAAAGATAACACCTGAGTTAATACTGCACCAGTCTTAGAAGGAAATATATGCAATGCAGCACTACAGTGCTCAACAGTAATTTTCAAGCAACTGGAACTCCTAAGCAGTATTGTCATCCTTGGCTTTTACCCAGAGTAACAGCAAGTTTCTTCTCTTCACCTACACCTAGATCTTCCTGAATGAGTTCTACACTCAGAAGCTGGCACTAACCGTATTCAATATTAAAACAGAAGGATGGCCTAACAGTAAAGCAGAATAACTGATTAGAAAAAGAAAGGTGAAAAATTATAGAACTAGAGTCTCAACAAGCATTGGGAAGAAGAGTTAGTTGAAAAGCAGAGGAAGGTAAAAACCAGGATCAGGGAATGTAGGAGAAGGAGATGCAAAAGGAATTTTGAGGACGGGAGCAAAGAGGATAAGAAAATAGCAAGTTCCCTTCCAAGTTGCAAAGATAAAAGAAAATTAAGGAACCCTTCCTTAACATTTCATGGGCAAATGTATTTCACGTCTCCCAGGACTGCCAGCCACAATGTAATTCAGGTGTTGTTAACCCAGTTAGAACAATACTATTCAGTGGACTGAAAAGATCTTAAGCTGCAGAGCAGGCTGCTCACTGCAGGTGCAGACTCCCATCCTTGGTGGTTTTCAAGATCTTAAAGCTCTTCCCAACACCAATTTTCCTATGATCCTATGATTTCTATATAGAGAACAACTACTAATATGATGCAGATTTTGTTGTCCATCCCCTGCCCCCTTTTATCAAAGGAAATTATACCCACAACAAACAACTT
Source organism: Aquila spilogaster (assembly GCA_024606505.1). Lineage (NCBI taxonomy): Eukaryota > Metazoa > Chordata > Aves > Accipitriformes > Accipitridae > Aquila > Aquila spilogaster. The sequence goes on along the minus strand of JANHGO010000073.1, from coordinate 39,523,554 downwards.
GATTAATAGACATTTACAGATATGAAAATCAAGCCTGTCAAAGTTAGGAAATGCCAGAATTAAGGCCACCTGTGTAATCTTAATTCATATTAAGTCAAACACTTGGGGTTCCCATAATGAACAGAAATACATTTTAGAAGCATGAGGCTTAGTGTGGATCAGTATGTTTTCCACATCATCTGACAGCAAAGAAAAAAATGCCTGCAGCCTTCTTTGCAGCATCTGTAAAACTATTTCCTCAATCTGCCATCCATCTTCCGCTTTAGCTCTCACATGCGTAAAATATTTGCCTTCAGTAGCTATGTTACTAATTTCTTTTTTTAAAAGGTATTTTATTCAAAAAACCACAAGCATTTACAAGTATATGTTGCATGGAAAATTTCTTCACCATTATTTCCTTTAAAAGATTGTATTGGCTTTGTGTGGCAAGGTTTTGGTAGCGGGGAGGGGAGTTACAGGGGTGGCTTCTATAAGAAGCTGCTGGAAGCTTCCCCTGTGTTCGAGAGAGAGCCAATACCAGCCGGCTCTAAGACGGACCCGCCGCCGG
>JANHGO010000073.1:39486379-39522907 GCA_024606505.1 Aquila spilogaster | reverse complement strand
TGCTTTGGCAGGGGGGTTGGACTAGATGATCTCTGGAGGTCCCTTCCAACCCCTACAATTCTGTGACTCTGTGATTCATCAGAAGCTTTGTTGTTCTTGATCTCTTTGCAAAAACAGCACACTGTTCCAAAAAACAAACTTTCATCACATTGAATTTTCAAGAAAGGAAATAAGGCAGCTTAAGTATTAGCTAACTGTGTGCAATTGCTTTCTCCCAGTGACAGAATAATGTTTAAGACAGGAACAGAGTTCAGCCTGATGCAGTCTCTGTTTCACTGCATACCACCTATCTCTGCTTCCAAAAAAAAAGCGCTGATCTGACTGCTCCTTAGCACTACCACTTTGACAAATCACCCTCTGCCTGTTGCTTCATCTCTCTTCGCACAGTCTTGTGGTCATAGCACATTAGTTCAGACTCCACATGCTACAGAACTAACACCTCCAAAAGGCATCTGGACATAAAGCCTGAACTCTTGACAGAAGTATTCACTTCAGAGGTAAATACTGATCTGTCTGGAGATAGATATTTCTTCCTTTACTCTCTGCTTCACTGCCACAATGACGTAATTCTTCTCTTCATGCAGCTGCTTCATCTGTGATGCATTACATTACCTATTATTCCCCAAACCTTACAGGATCAGACTGATTTTGAGAGACAATACATACTTTTACAAAGAGATGAGCTGTGTCATAATGTAGCTTTAACAATCCATGCAGGATACAAGATTTGGCTTGTGAAATTACTCTGGACCTGTGAGCTTAGAAGGGCCCAGGTCAAACTGACAAACTGAACCACAGCAGCCGCCACTCCCCTGAATGCATAGCCCTACATCACACATCAATCTATCTAGATTAAAGCTTCCTTGAGAAACACTTCCTTTTCACATTTGCAGATAACTGTGTTTCCTGCCGAAAATGAGTTTTCAAGTAGGTTGAAGTCAATGGTTCAGTGCCTTCCATAAGAAGAGAGGGAAACATTGGCTGTGGTATAGCTCAAGCACCAATTTAACAAACACAATCCATCTCTTTACAGGTGGCATTTCATATTCCACATTACCTACTCTGCTTTGTCAACAATATCATCCATGAAGTACACAATGGACTGGAAAGGAGAACAGAACTGAACAGTAGTAAAAGTTTGAGCAGGAATATGCAGGGGAAGGAAGACTGAATATGCTTGTTTCCATGTTGATGATTATTATAAAAACAAGAGAAAGTAGGCAGCACTAACTTGTACATATGAAGTCTGGAAAGCCACATTTGACGAACTTTTATGCCAAGTAAATTAAAATTATCCAAGAGTAATTTCACAGTCAGACAGAAAACAAGTCATACCTAAAGCTTTAAGGAAAGAGGATTCATCTGTAAATTCATTACACAGCCACATGGTTGTTAGTGCTGGCAAAGGAACAAACCCACTGTGTGTAGCTCAACTCATTGTGAAACAACTCTCCTCACTGACAGGACAAGAGGCAACGAGCACAAATTAAGAGACATGAAATTCAACCTGAGCACAAGAGAACCCTTTACCATAATAGAGGGGTCAAACGGAGAGGTTGTGCAATCTCCATCTGTGGAGATAATTTCAAGTGGTTCGTCCCAACATAGCCAATTCTGTGATTCTTCACAAGATAAAATGTGCTGTTTTTCACTTCACTGAATGATGCATCACAAGAAAAGTATATCCAAAACGCTTCTGGAAGCGTTCTAATGTAACCCCTAAAATGCATTTATGAGAAAAGAGGATTTTGACTTTACAGCTTCCACTAGCACAAAAAATTGGCAGGTGAGTCAGACTATTTACACAAAACACATACAGTCTGCATAAATATTCCTAAAACATTGTCATCATCTGAATTCTACTAAAAGTCAGAAACTTGTCATCTTTCTGCTACAGAACTTTTGTAATTCCTAAATAACATGAGACATACTGCCTATCTTCAGAAACGCACTATTAAAAGGCTTGCTAGTTTCAGACTGCTACATAGATGTACACAAAGCACAAAAGTTATGCACAAAGAAAGGGTACTGATGCTGTAAGATGTTAAAAAGGAATGTAACATGTAATTCTCAGTCAGTTCATTTCTGCTCAAGAATTCCAATTACAGTTCTGTTTTCAAAGCCTCCCCCATTACTGTTACGGTAGATTTTATATCTAAGGCTCTGTATATCCAAAAAAAGAATTATTACTTTTCAACTTATCTCCCAGGGAAAACATAACCTGCCTCTTCTTGGCACAGTTAGTAGACCAATATTCACAATCACCATGGATGTCCCAGCTGGGAAGGAGATTCAGTGTCACACTTGATATTGTTTTGAATGAAAAAATATACACATTTTTTTCATGAACATAATACAAGTCAAAGACATAGGAAATGCTTTCTTCAAGTACAGCCAAAAGACAGACTATTGTTTTTCCTGTGGTTGGGTTCTGTTCACAAATATTTTCCTGCCAAATAATACCCATTTTCCTGTGTTTACATTCATATACCAACAAAAGACATTTACTAAAGAAATCCAAGTGCTTACAGTGTGCTTTTGTTGTATTTTTTTGCACGTGTTCATGAAAGAGAAGGCTGTATTGTGTGTGTGAGTGAACGTAAGAATGTGAGCATGTATGTGCATGCATGCACACAAACACGTATGAACTTTTAAATCAAAAGATTTGCTTTCTAGTATGTTAGTCCAGAAACCACTTTTCCTCTTATGCTAAACAAAAGCCAGTGGTAATGTCTTTCTCATTTAACAAGCCTTTACTCAATCTCTACCGTCATTCTTGCATCAATTACATTATTAGTTAAGGACGCACAGGTATCTTAGCTATGTCTGTAACAACGTTCTCTGCATTTCTTGATTTTTAATACTAGTTTTGATATACTTACAGCATTCCTGTAGTGTTTATCCTTAAGTTGCCAGCAGTCTCTCAACCACATTTTTTATAGAAAAAAGAAATATATAATTCAAAGTCTGTGCTTTAAAATGTCTACCAAAAACTATGCAAAATCAGAAATATTTTTACTTGTTTACACAGGAACTGACTTTCAGACTAACAGTTACCAAAAGGACCTTGAATTCAGTGCTCTTTACAACTCAAAATCATTCCCAAATTCTAATGTTTCTCCATTCCTGTCTTCATCTTTTGATTTCAGTTGTTCTACCCCCTGTTAAACTATATCCATAAAATATGAGTTTTACAATATCCTGCACATTATAAACCATGAAGTATCTTTTGAAAAGCCAAAAAAAATACAGTCAAAAGACAGTGTGGCTAAACAACAAGGCCAAGAGACTGTTAGAGGTAAGAAAATACTGTTCAAAAAGTTGAAGTCGTGCCCAGACAAGTTCAGAACCACCAACTTTGGCACATTCAATAAAAAAATCAGGATAAAAATGGCCAAAATATTTGAGAAACAACTTGCTAAAGGCGTAACAACTAATGCTAAATCCTGTCTGAACACGTCAAAAGGAGGAAATCTGCCAGCATCCACAGGGCCAACAGACGACCAAGATGTAAAAGCACATCTTCAAATAATACATGACCATTAAAAAAAGGTACATGAATTTAGAAGTATTTTTAATGAAGTACATTTACGGTAACCATTTTCTCCTCTTTCATGAAGAAGGCAGTGAAAGATAAGCCTCAAACTGAAGCTTCAAGAGAAGGATTTTACAACAAAATTAATAAGACTTCAAGTACAAAAACAACTGAATTATTAACCGTGGCATTCACACTAACGCTTCTTCCACGAAAGCTTCTACAGAAGTCAGTTGTCACAGTAAAAAAAAAAAAAACAACAAACATTCCCATCAAGGACTAAATGACTGCGCTTCTAAACAGAAATAGAAATAAGACATCTTTAGAAAGTCATCTTGACCTATTAAAATGAAGGACATCTCCAGCTCATAAAGTCCCAGTGTCACAAACCACTAGAAGGCTGGATAGCACAGTGGAGGTACCAGTTCCATTCCAGTACTTTTCCCAGCAGACCTGCAACCATCCTTGATTTGAAACAGTACAGTAAACTACGTGGAGCTCCAGTTTGGCCCAGTGTGTTCATTCCTACGCTCCTGGCAATTCTAAGTGGATTTCAACTTGCAAGAGTTTGTATTCTGTACATTCTGAATTACTACCCCAGACTCCCTTTCCCCACACCAGAGGCTTTCCCCAACCTGTTCAATCTTTTTCTTATTGCAGCCTCTAAAACCCAAAGACATGAGCAATTTCATAAGCATGAGTCTAAAATAGTTAGGCTTAAAATAAATGCTGGTCCTTAAAAATTCATTGCAGAAAACTAAAGTCAAAAAACACTCTTTTTCTGTGTATAGAGACAGACTCAACAAACTCTCTTGAATTTTTCTCTGTAGCTTGTTAAGAAGTCTAAAACACCACGGATGCGCAACGTGCAATTTCACAAAGAATCTTTAAAGGTTTGAAACACCGGGCTTAGAATATATTAGCACTTGATAATTTGGAGTATCCTACTGACAAAATTTCAAAACGAATCAGAATTGAAATCTTCATTCAAGATCTCTTTTAAATGTGATTTGATGAATTTTGCTAAGCATCTAACAGGAAATAGTAAAAGCCTACACATACAGTACTCTATATACACAGTAACAAAAATCTAATTTATTTTTCATACAGAAGAAAAAAAATCCCTGTAGAAAATAGTAGCAGAAACCAAATTTACAACTTAAAGACAAATAAAAAGATGTGCAAAGCTATGACATATTGTAAATTTAAAGACAACATCCACAGATAGAACAGAGAGGAATGTAGGTGTATAGGACTGAAATAAGATATTCTGTATAATCTGTGCTTCAGATAACAACAAAATCAGCCCAAGAGAAGACATGGGGCAGATAAATGAGGAAGCAGATTTATGTAAGCAGTGTCAAGGGCATGGCTTGTTGTGGCAGCAGAGTTCTGACAGGAACATCATTTATTAAAAAGCTGAGAGCCTTGAAACATTTCTTCTCGTACCAGTTTAGATGCACCACTGACCTAGCTGATGACTCAACAGCCATTCTCAGTATTCTCATGAAAAAAAGAACAATGTTCCAAATATTAGAAAGCCTGCTATCCAGCTCACTCGCCACCTTCAGACAACTACAGTATGTGCACTCCATCAGAATTAGCGCCGATGTACAGTTAAAAAGAAAAAAAAAAAAAGCTAGAGTCTGTAGATTTATTTATTAAAGAGTAGAACATAGTGGAAATTTTTACTGACCACAGCATTCAGAATCCATTATGAACCTTCCCTAAATCAGGCATTTGAGTCCAGTTTAATAACAAACAAAAATAAGTCAATAAATTGCATCCTGAATGATTACTCAGTGACTAAAACCAGTCTCAGAGCAAAATACCATTTTCTCTATAATTACACATTAATCTATCCAGAACTTCAAAAAGTCTATGATTCCACCCATGCAATGGGAAGACAGACAGAACTGCCTACCTCTGAACTGCTTTAAAGAGAACAGTACATGGCAGAACACATTCTACATGAATTCAGTTTTTACCTTCCAGTAATGACTTGCTCATACCTGAGACAGAGGTTAACTTCTGGGAAATAATTTCAGTTCTACGTGAATCATCTACTTTCACATTTGATATTAACATATACTGTAAAGCTTTGGAAGGCTAAATTCTTTGCAAATAAGGTTTTGCTTTTTCATTATTTAACAATGTTATGAACCTGAATGATGAGAAGATGTATGTCTGTATGTGATAAGGTATACCTAACCTGTTAAGTAAACCCCCTATAATTAAATATGTGCAGTCCCATGCATGACGCCACTGGATTTCCAAATAAAGCACCATCATAAGATAAACCAAGTTGTCTTGATCCATGTTGTCTTAAAATTTCACTTCTAGTATTGTCCTTTACAGTGTTAAAAAGGAAATATCAAGAACTGCAATGAACAAAATACTGCTGGGGCAGAGGTAGATACTGGACAGTTCTATCAACTGTGATCACTACTACAAATACAGTTTAGTCTGATTTTAGGTATAACAAGCGACAACACTTATCCTCTCTTAGGAAGCACTGGCAATTTAGAGCTTTCAAAATCTTACTGAGTTTAGGCAGCACTTTTTATTTTCTAAAACTTTCATGCGAAAATGAAGTACGTTAACACTGTATTTTCTTACCGAGCCTTGGCAATCTCACCTTTTGAATATCTGCAGACATTTATGCCCCCATTCTCACTTCCTGTTGTGGTCAAGCCAAGCTGTAAATTTCACTCTTTCAATCTTTCCTATAGTTTAATTTTTCTATTTCTCCATCCCTTAATTAGCTTCATGGTTCACACTGTCGGATGCTTAGGCATCAATATATTTTATAACAGCAGTAACATAAATTACAAAATAAAACATTATGAGCTTCTGAAAATGGAAAAAAGAATGGTATTGATTACAGAAGAGTCCTCACTTCCTGTAAACATTTCTATATCCCGCTCTTTCTCTTGCTCTCTCTCTCACACACAAACTTTAAAGGAAAGCCAGAAACCCAGAAACAAGAGTTTAATTAAACACCGCTACTCTGCATTTCAAATCACCGAGTAAACAGATGGTCACACTTCATGGACTGCCAGCAGTCTATTTCAATTAAATGGGATTGGTATTAATGTAATGTCCTAGAAGATAGAAGATCTGACATACATTTATATATTTGTGTGCATGTATGTGATAATTATAAATACTACAACATTATTTACCACTATACAAAATTGGTACCAGCAAAAAAGTAGATTTCTATTTATGGTCATCATTAAAGACAGCTATCTCCTTTAAGTACATCGAGATGTTTGTACTTGCGTAGACTTAAAATCCAGTTGCCATGTGAAGATCAGTTATAAAAAATTAAATAGAAGTGTCCTTCTCAGCTTTTCCATGAACAATCTCCAATACTCAGTTGATGCTTGATACTTATTCTAGTCCCGGATTCTACAATATTTAGATATATTTGCTTATGTAAGCATTTTCAAACTAAAATCAATATGGTGTTTCTAGAGAATGTTTTTCAAGCATTTGTTTCCTTTGCTCTAATGAAAAGGATGCCTGCTTTTATTAATATTAAATTTAATGGGGAACATCAACATAAGCTTTCAACAGTGTGAGACAGACTTCAAACCAGGGGAAATAAAAAAGCTTTATGACTGCAAAAGTAACACAGGAGATTTCTGATGCTCTTTAGCCTATGTCAAACTTTAGTTGCACACTGTGATACTTTGCTCCCACCACTAATTCTGTAACAGGATTCTCACTCAGCCTTACTCCTGAAAACTCAGTACTGAAGTCTACACATTTTCTGTTTCATCTCTCCCTATAATGAACACAGATAACTGACTATTAAGCAACAGTCCAAATCATAAATTTTGCACCCTAAGTACTTACAAAAAAGTGTTACAAGTAGTTTTTCTGCTTTAATTGTATTCATACAATCAGGAACAACACTGAGATGAAATTCACTCTCTTCAACAGCTTTTACTTTACAAATCCTGTATAATTTATCTTAAAGCTTTTGTGTTCTAAATATTCACCTAGTTTTTAACACAGCACAGTTATTTTTTCAATATCTTATCCTGGCAAGTCAGAAATATCTTAGTTTACATTCTCCAGTATTACACTGCAGAATCAGTTATTAACCTAGTTATCAACTAGGTTATCAACTATTCCTCCTTCAGTCCTGTTATACTTGGTAGATCTGTTGAACTTGATTTTACAATTGGTATCTCCAGTACTCAGAATTCCAACTGACAGAACAGACCTGCATGACAGCAGACCGATAAGCATCATTATGAACAAAATACCTCTGTATGCCCAAGATCCCATGATTTCCAAATACAAGAGAAGCTACCCTAATTCTTCTTACAATACTTTCAGAACTTCTGAATAAATGCCTTCCAAGATATGTTTTCTAGTCATTTGGTTTTGCCTTTTCCTCTTCCATTTGAGAGATGAAGAGACAAAGGACAGAACCAGTTAAATATTCACTTTAAATAGTACTTAACTATTTTGATGGAAAAAATGTGATTTGCAGTATTTATGTATCCAAGGGACTCTCTTATGTTAAGGACTCCCAAATTATCTTAGTCCTTTACCAAAGGCTTCCAGTTAGAGAAGCATTCTGTTTAAAACAATATTAGACTTTTAACAACTGTTTGCCGGATCCCCTAATATATAACAGATACAGCACATGCTTTCAGTACAATATGAGGTCTTATAAGGAGGACAGTTCACAAGACTGTTAATTTTAAGTACAATGACCAATGTAAGCAACTAATGGAGACAAATTTATGGATTTCAAGGTAATACTGACACACACGCACACACATATATATATAAATTCAATGATACAAATATAGAATGTATTATGGAATTAATGTTAATATTTAAATTCACTACTCAAATGAATATTTTGTTTGGGTTTTGTAAACAAACTACAAGGAAATATTGGAGCAACATTTTGAAGTATTTATAAAAGTAGCAAATACCTGAAGTACTCACAGCAGTGGAGTAAGGTGTATGAGCTCCTGTATTTTCAGCCCAGCAGCCACAACCATAAAGAGCTGCCTAAGAAAAGAAGAACATCTTTCATAAATTTAAATATTCAAGCTTTTTAGTTGTTCTTTTCCCTTAAAAAAAAAGCCCAAGAAAAATCTAAGTATTAATAAAAATTATCAAAATAGCAATTCCAATCCACTGTATCTGAGTGCTAACTCAGTGGTATACTATTGTCACTTAACCTTACTTAACCTTTCAGAAAATGAAGTGCAGATATCAAGACAAAATAATGCCAAGTGTGCCCTATTCGTGTCAAGTCCCTTTCACTCTCCTATTCCAAAATGAAATGTTTAATAAATTTTAAAAGAGAACAGCTCTTAATGACAGTGGTGACAGTGGACCAAAAATACATCTGTACAGTAACAGAGTATGATATTTCTAATGCACTCAAAAACTCCCTCGCATAATAACAATAAAGAATGCCCACATCTCATTTGCTCTCTTAATACCCTTATCAATTCTACAAATTCGTAAGATTATCTAAAAATAAAACTGCTGGACAACTTCCCTAAATAATGTTGTAAATCCTATTCATAAATACTTTAAGCATTTAAGGCACAATTAGTAGTATCAAAGAGGTGTTTAAGGGTGAGAAATTAAATATTGATAGCTCTGGCAAAAGGTAAGTAAGTAAAGAAAAACTTCTTACCTATACTGTACATAAAATACATCAATACCGTATATAACTATAACGTAAGTGTTATAAAACACAACTGTGAGACTAAACAGCCATTCCCAACTGAAAACGTGTAATCACCTGACCAACTCTTCCAGGATGCTTTAGTGCTAAACCTCCACTGGAGACAGCAGCAGCAACATTTCCTTCTTGGTCAACAACTACTGCACCGACTGTATCCAATGTTCCTGAGTCATTCTCCTGCAGGAAAACACGGACAGAAAAATTACTTAAAATAGCACATTAAAATCAGATTACGCTTCATAGGAGTGTGCAAACTAACGCATACAAAATTAAGCGGCAGGCCCACCAACAGAACAGATTTGTTATCATGCATGCAGTACAGGTGGTGCTGCCATAAGTCTTCCCAAAACACTCTCCTGTCTCAGACAAGACCAGAAGAAAACTTCCTTATGTGTATTTCATATGTCCTATGACTTTCAGCCACAGCTGAATTCAGGTATTATTAACCCAATTAGAACATTACTCAGCTGATTGAAAAGATAGTGGGCAGCAGAGCAAGCTGCTCCCTGGAGATGCAGATTCCCACCTTTGGATGCTTTCAAGATCAGAGTGGATAAAGCTCTTTTCAAGACTAATTTTTCTATAATTTCTCTATACAGAAGAAATACTTAAAGGATGGAAGTTTTATTGTCCATCTCTTGCCCTGTTTTATCACACAAGGTTATACCCAGAACAAAAACTAGATTAACACACAATTACAGATGTGAAAATCAAGTTAGGAAATCAAAGTTAGTTTCCATCAAAGTTAAGAAAGCCAGACTAAAAGTCGCTGTGTTATCTTAATTCATTTTAAATCAAACACTTGGGGCTGCCATAATGAACAGAAATATATGTGAGAAGGATCAGGCTCAGCATAAGTTTTCCACACCATCTGACGACAAAGAAAAAAATGTTTGCAGCCTTTTTTTGCAGCATCAGTAAAATTATTTGCTCAACCTGTCATCTATCTTTAGATCAAGTACTCACTTGCACAAAATATTTGCCCTCAATAGCTACATAAATATTTTTGAGATATTTAATCAAAGCATCACAAGCATTTAAAAGCATAAGCACTGCATGAAAACTTTCTTAAGCATATTTCCTTTAAAAGAATATCTATTTCATACCAACAATTGCAGTCACTCCAGTGGTATAGTTTGCTTGCTTTGGTTTACTTTTAGATGGAAAATTTAGGACACTGGAAAACTTTTTTAAGGAAACACTTGTTCTAACATGGCCCATATAACTTTCTGAAGGAAATCATCATCACTGAGGCAAAACAATTCTGAATTTTCCTTCTCAGTAACATCAGTTCTTAAATCTCAGATACAAAAATGACCAGTTCATGACAACTGTGCAGTACTGGCAACAGAATCTAAGCTATACCAGGGTACAGTGTAGAAGACAGCAGCTGTAGCTAAGCTGTAAAGATTGAGATAAGTGAAAGACTGAAACTAGACATGGACAGTAAAACAGCTATCAAGTCCCACAATCAGGGAGAAGTTCACAGCTCCAGAGAAGCACAGCGAATTAAAAAAAAAAAAGTATTTAACAATTCAACCTTAAATTTGACAAGAATATTCCTTTCTAATTATTCAAGTACTTAAATGCTCATAAAAACTTTTCAAATCTTTTACAAGAGATCAACTTTGACAGTGCAAGTTTTATGATCACAGTTCATATGCCCACTCTTGTTAAACAGCTCCTTTCTAACCGCTTAGAGAGAATTATTCTGCTTCTCCTGCAAATCTTGCTCTTACAGATTTTGATTTTCCATTTTCTTTCAATTTGAAGAATTAAACTTCCTGCAAAACTGCAGTTATCTTATGTTCTGTGCAGTAAGACAAGTAGTCCACACAGCGTGGTTTAGTTCTCAGCCCCCCTCCATGGACAGGATGCACCCTGAAAACTGACAAAACCACCACGTTACTTTACTGCATTACTTACCAACGCGTAGAGCTCTATCTGATCACCTCCTCTACTACCACCATTGGCCTTTGAGGGTATCCCACACATTCTGCACATGACTCTGGAGCCCTTGAAATTTCAAATTGCAGGTTGGTAAGCTCATGCATTGGCGTACGTTTCAAGCATTGACTTGCCCCTTATTACATGAACTCCAACACTGGACAAAGACCCCTCCTCCCTCAGTTACATGTTAACACCATTGGAAGACTAATTTTTACAAGGAGGTACATGAAGTCCTGTAAAGAAGAAAAGTTCCAAAACTGGTAATTAACTTTTTCCCCCTCTATCTTTACTTTCCTTACAGGCCTTACCTCCTTGAAAACTGAAAATGACCATCCTGCTAGGGAAAAGTCCTAATCTGAGAAGAAAAGAGCTACATTTATCACTGGTTTGCATTTGCATGGACTACAGAGAATGCAATTTTTTCACCAGTTCTAGGATTTGTACATTATTTGTATCAACATACGCAACTAAATAAGGCAACAGTTGGTCCAGTTACCAAAGCAAAGAGAAGTGGCCAATGCCAATAGGCAAATGCCCCAGGTAAAGTACAAGTATTTAATTTAGTAAGCTATAATGTAACAGTAAATACAAATACTGTGACAGACATTTTCTAACTGCAAGAAAGGCTCTAAATTCAAAGTAACAGAGTGAGGGAAACAGAGGGAGTCCTAATAGTTTTGTAGTACAAGTAATATGGGCCAGGTCAATGCTAGATGATGCACAGATGCACATGTTTACCTACCTGACATTTCAAATTTCACCAATTCCAGCTCCATAATGCAGTGTGATCAGGGAACACTAAAAAGTGGGAAATACTGACAGAGATCCTATGCTAGAGAAAATGTTTCAGTAAGCAATTATCTGTTTCTGCTTAAATTTGTTACACTTACACTTCAAAATATGCAAAATACATTTTCCATATCACTAACAAGACAGAAAGTGAGAGACTGGCATTCAAGTAGCAAGGCAGAAATCTTTAATTTCACTAAGTTATCATTATATCATCCAAACACATGGGTGGTCAAGGAGAAGTCTTTGAATGCCTCATTAGTCTAATCATAAGTAAAACACAAAATGTATTAATAACCAGCTGTAAAGTTAGGATGACACAACAGAACGTGAAACACAAACTAACCTTTTCATTTGATTGTCTTCTCTTCTTTAGTTGAATGAGATCAGTTTCTACCTTTTCAGCCAACTCCAGCTTCCTCTTGTTCCTCTTAAAAGCTGCTAAACTAAACCCTATAAAATATTTTGAAAGCATTTAACTAAAATCTTAATTAAATATTGGTAAGTTTACATGTTGGAGGTCTCTTCCCCCCACACTTTCAAAAAAAAAGCATGAATTAAGAAAGCCTACAATAAAATATTAAAGCTCCAATACAAGATGTTTATGTCTTTTCCTCAATGAAAAAAATTCTACTATTGTTCAGCAACGGTGATGGGTGAAATAACTAGTAGTAACAAACTGCAGAACACATATGGAAGCTATATTGGTCTAAATATCTCTGTTTGGCAAAGATGCAGCACTACCCAGAAGAGAATGGAGTAAGTGGCTTATATTAAAAATATTGTTTCTGACTGTTGACAAGTAAATAGATACCATGTGAGCTCATTCTGATATCCGTAAAATTAGGCTACTACTTTATTACCTTAACTGCATATCTGCATGTTTACCATACATTTTAAAGCCACATAGTAATCAAGCACTACTTTTATGTTCCATAATCCAACACAGTATAAACATCAACTAGGTCTTGAAAAGACAAACATGCATTTTCCACATCTAAGTCACACATTCAGAAAGGAAATGTTATTTAAAGCTGATAAATAAATAAATACATAAATAATGCTGAAGAGACCAAAACAGCATATTCTCATTTTAGAAGTCTCAGTTCATGAAAAATCTTCAGATACTGACATGTTTAGCTTTAATTAGTTTTGACTTAATATTGTATTGGCTTAGCATCCTTTTTGAGAGGTAGAAAAAAGAGAGGAGAAAAATGTCTTCTGTCACTTGTTCAGATGTGCAAAATCAAGGTATTTGGAGGGCAGAGGTATATAATGATAAGTCACAAACTCAATGGAAGTTAAAAAGCACAGGCTTCCTATTTAAACTTCTTAAAATGTCATTTGAAATGAAATTCAGAACATAGCTACATCACTATTACTCAGAAGACTGGAACAGCTGCAAGAACTGTCCACGAATAAAATCAATATTGGAGAGCCAACAGAACACAAAGCTTTCATTTACAATTCTCATGAAGTACGTAGACAGTGAGCATTTTATTTCTTTGAAACTTACCATTTAGGTGCCAAAATCACCCAAAGAACTCTCCTTTAAACCTGTTTTAAGTACATAGACCTGGACCTTAAACTACCACATCTATTCAAGAATATAACCTAAAAGTAATCAGAAAGTTGGCATTTCTCTCCAAAAACCTAATGAATACCAGTTTCTTAAAACTGTAAGCACATATTAATCTGCCATCACCAAGAAAGGAATTCTTTCTACCATACAGAGTTGATTAACACAGCTACTTTGGGTAACATGTTTTCATGTTTAAAACAAGGACCAAGAGGTAAAAAGCAAAACACTTGATAAGGAGGAGCAGGTGAAGAATCATTTTAGTCTCATATTAACTGGAAGAAAATAAAACAAAACCAAACAAACAAACCAAAAACAAGATGAAGAACAGAATTTGTTATACAGAAATATCCCAAAATGAACCATGACAGAACATTGTTTTTAACAGAACTTTTAAACAGGAAAATAAGCAAGTTGAGATGACTTCAGTGTACACAGCAAAAACCTATGGGCAGAGCCATTAAACATGGGTAAGAAAGAGAGGTGCCTGGACTCGGTGCTCACAAAAAGTAGTTATTACACAGGCATAAATATGCCTAAGACTGTTACCTGCTGCTGCCATTGGCTCCTGCCAATTCAGGAAAAAAAGAAGCTGTGCACCCAGTGAAGCAAAAGAAATATGAGGGTACAGAAGCCCCATCCATGAAAACCTGTACACAAGAAGTTTTCTTTGTTCTCTGGAATTTATTGCTATTGGTATTCCAAAGCCTTCTGCAACATTTGCACGCTTGTCAGTTTGAATATACACAAAAGGATAGCATCAAAACCGAGAACAACTGGGCTAGTTCCATTGTGACCTGTCAGGTACAAAGCACTGCTATACTGCATCATCACTCGAACCATACCTTTGTTGCTACTTATCCAGCCACTTTTTCCCACAACATATGTTCTCCAAGCTGAAGAGATACGTTCCATCCGTGGAACTCCTCAGTCTCCAGCTAAGCAATTAAACAATTTTCTGATTTTCCCTTGTGCTTTAAGGTTCTATTTGTCTTTTCAAAGCAATAAAAATGCCTGAAGATGTGCTTTGAAGGACTTACTGTTCACACTGTACTATTGGCATTAATTCAAAGCGGTATCGGTAAGTAAGGAAATACAGGGAGAAGACAGGTTATTCAGTATGAAACCGGGCTAGAAAAGTACTACTCTGTACTTAGTTTAAGGAAAGCATGACTCTTAACATAGCACTAGTTCTGGCTAACACAATTAATTCTGAAGTGTCAGAACTATTTGTAATTCATGGTTACCCCAGCTGCCTTTTTAACTCTATGCTACAATAAAGACTTGTCAAGCATTTTCTCTCCACCACTTTTCTTACTTTGCTGATCTCCTGTAGGAACAGTGGTGCACTGCTTGATCAAGGACTTCTTCTGGATAAGAAGGTATTTAGAACCCCAGGAGACAGTGTGGCCTATGTTTTTCATGCAGCTTAAACTATGTCAGATGTCACAGCAGACAGACAGATAAGTCAGTTTTCTAGTGCCACAGAATGTCATTGGTTGGAAGGAACCTTACGAGGGCAAGTAGTCCAGACTTCTAGTCCAAGTCAAAAGGGCTGCTCAGAAGCTTATGTGGTCAAATTCTGAATGTCTTCAAGGATGGAGACTGACTCCTCAACTTCTCTGGACCACTGCTGCAGGGGAATATATATATTATATATTCCTCAGACTTGTGCCAATGTATGTACATACATATTAGTCAGAATTTCCCATATCCTAATTTATGTTAATCCTCTTTAATTCAATCCCAGTGCAGCAGACATCACCATATGACACTTAAATGAACTAACACAGAACAATCTATGTTAAGGAAGCTAACATAATGCTTTCCAAGTAAAACAAACTAATCTTTCACCAGCTTTCTCCACCACAATATCAACAAAACTTGAACATGAGCTCCTACCTTGAAAATTGCCATGATTATTTGTCACACTGGCAAGTTCATACCGTTATACTAGAAGGAGATATTAGATGAGATGCCAGTCATGGTTCTGTACTTTAGAATAACATGAATTTTGATCAGGAAAAAAATGAGGATCTTTGAAGGGAGAAGACTGTGAGTTAGTGGATTTCTGGGGGGACGGAGAGAGCTTTTTAGGGGGCTGGGAGTGGAGAAAGGTAGTTTGTTAATGTTGTGCTTCTCTTCCCCGAGTTACTTGTAAGAATTTATGCATTGATTCAATTCTTAAATATTATTCAGTTTAGCATGAAACATCATACCTTTCCATACTGTGAGGGAAAGAAAGCCTATTCAGACTTTCCCTAGAGTAGAAATTCTTGTGCTCAGGCTATATTCAACTTCAACATATTTATTAGGATTAACTTTCACCTGCAAGTTGATAACGTTGTTTTAGCAAGGACTGATAACAGCTGCCTTTCATTATGGATGGGAAGTAATTATTAGCAGAGACTATCAATTCCTCTTAGGATAAAAAACGGCAAAAACCTCCAAAGTGACTTGAAAATCATGAAATAAAGGACCAGTTCTAGATAGATAAAACCACTACAAACATAATTTAACCAGCCACAACTCTGGTCGCTTCATCTTGTTCTGTGGTGACTAAAGAAACTAGAAAATAAAAATTGAGCTTCATATTTAAGGCCCGAAAGATGAAATTAAAATTTTCTGGAAATATCCTCCATGCTTGTCATCCTGGCCAAACAACGTATTGTGGAGTTTTTAGTTCAATAAATCACATTTCACAAACTAAAAAAGTTCCCAGATTATAATGTGCTTGTTTGATGAAGCACTTAAAAGATGAAGTAGAGCCCACTAGAGAATTATTTAAAATCAGCACTATACACAGCAGGAAAACACGTACACACAAAGCTCATACTTCAAATTATATCCAAAACAAAAATTCAACTGTGCTGTGCAAGGATTCTAAGAAATTTCATTTGTCCTAAACGACAGTACAAAAAACACTCTCACCTTCTCCAACAGCATATTCCAAGCTTGAGAAGAGGAAAAGGACACAACACAGTGTTGAAGACAGGCAAGCTTTCCTAAAACAAATGCAATATAGCTACATCAGCCTGTTGTTGCACCTGAGTCAAGAAGACAGGGAAGCTTATTGACTGGGGACGGAAGGAAGCTAGAAAAAGAGAGGGAAGGGAACAGACAGGATTTTAGTTTGAAAAACTCTTGGAGTACAGCCCAGAGGTATTGTTGGAATATATGGAAAGTTATTTAGTACAGTCTCCTTTGATTTTGCACAAGAATTTTGAAGCTTAAACAAAAATTAGGTATGTGCTTTGTGATAAAAGTCCTTGACAATTATTACCCTACACAGTAACAGTGTGTACAAACTCAATCTGAAAAGACCTGCATCTCAGAAGATAGAGACTACAACCAGCCTTTATGTTTTGCTTTCTCTCTTATGTACATATTGTCATAAATGAAACTACTTCAGATCTGCTGGGAGAGGGGGAAAAAAAAGAATAAAAAGCCCCAGGCTTTACAAAATGATTGACTGTCAGTGTTTAAATGCTGTAACTCAGGCCTTGCGCACATAAAAGACATGAAATGACTGGCAACAAAAGCATATCCGAACATCAATAAAATCCTAGGACTTCAGTCTGTCACATTTACAACATTGCTTACACGTCCCTGAAACAGGCTACCTCTAAAAATGAATCTTCGTGGACCTCAAAACATCTTCCCAGTCCACATTCTCCCTTCAACCCCACAACTTACCAAGTAGGAACTATCCACATGTACTCTGGACTTTGGGTCTATTCATACTCAACAGCAGAAGCACTGGGTGAAATATTTAGCCAAAACAGAGTTGCAGAAGTTGAATAGGGGTCTTCCTGCAGAGTAGGCTAAGTGGCAGAGCACAGAACAGGCAGACGTAGAACGTGCTCAACGCCACTGACCTGCATGAGAGGTTGGTATTAGTAGAGATGGTGTCAGAATACATGCTTATTTATTGTCTAGAAATGTGGAAGAAAAATCTCACAAGTATGTATTCCTCGAGTTAAGAAAGTTAGAGGTTTTCCCATTTTGAAAAGGTTCCAGTGTTACAGGGCAGACTGATGAGAAAGAACCACAGAATCTTCATTACACAATTCATTAGCACAAGATATTTATCTTGCATGTATATTACCATAGCTGCACATAAATGCAGGGGTTTTTAATGGAGTTTTTGCATCACTAACACCATCATACAGAAAGAGATAAGAAAGTAACTTTAAGTAAGCAGGTCAGTAACAGAACACTGTCTCTGAGTCAGTTCAAAGCTGTTGTGCGTGATACTCATTTGCCATAAAATTTCTACATTATATATTCATCTCTTGTACTAATCCTGTTGGCACTCTGGAAGTCTGATTATTCCCATAACTCCTCCTATTATGTTATACTACATACAACTAAAAATTTAACTCAAAATCTCAATGGCTCATTATATAATGATACAGCAAATAA
Source organism: Aquila spilogaster (assembly GCA_024606505.1). Taxonomy (NCBI): domain Eukaryota; kingdom Metazoa; phylum Chordata; class Aves; order Accipitriformes; family Accipitridae; genus Aquila; species Aquila spilogaster. The sequence continues at coordinate 39,504,895 of JANHGO010000073.1, read as the reverse complement.
TTAATCAAAAGACAACTGTATTCCTCATTCTACACAGCACTACAGTGTTTATATACCCTGACTACTCAGCTAAACCATTAGCATTTAGAAGTTACTCTACACTGTTCAGCACTGCAAACTCTACAATAAACATGTCTCATTCATAACACCCTATTAGTTTCCTAGTACTACTTCAGTTAAGTCTCTTGATTAGACGCGCTCCAGAGAACATTCAGAGCAGCAATCCTTTCTTCTAGTCACTTTCTGGACTTCTGTCTCCTGCAGCTTCTCCCTGCCCTACCTGACTCTTCTGATCCATAAATCAGAACAACTTCAAAAACAAATTATTGCACTTCACATGCTCCGTGTTCTCCTTTGACAAACCTCCTCAAAATAAACCCTCATAAAGGAAAGCCTTAGCAATGTATTCACAGGTCTTCCCCAGTTTCATCCACAGGTAGCATTGGAACTGACCTGGCATTTCTATCTCGAAAGGATATTCTCCTTGGGACTCCGAGCTTTGAGCAAACTGATCTGTTGGAAACTAACACTACCCATGTACACAGGCACATGGCTGCACTATGATACGTGTACACATACATGCACACTGACAAATTCCCTAAGTGACAGCAGTTGTAAGCACCAGCTGGAAGGAACACCAGGAAACTGAGAGCATCTGGATACAAACTAAGCCCATGATCTGATTTCTACACCAGCTTTCACAGGCTGCTGGAAATGATGGAAATGGTCCAGAGAACAAGAAAAAATATTAAAAAGAGAAAGTTACAACTGTCATATTCATAGACTCTGTGAAACTATGGAATCAAACACGCAGAATAAAATGTAAGACTAAGATGCATTTTTTTTCTTCTCTCTTTTTTTTTTTTGACAACTGTAAAACTGCCACGTATCAATCCTTTAATTCTAGGTCTGAGTACCTTAATCAAGCCTATAGTGATACAGTGGACATGTTGTTTAATGCAGTACACCAACACTTCTTGCACAAAGAAATGCAAAGAAGTTTTTACTAAGAAGGCCACATTTTCCTAATATCACCATGCTTTTATAAGCCTTCAATACTTTCAGGCTAAGCTAAAAGTTCATAAGACATTCAAGTGGATAATTATGTTTTCAAATTGAAGTAACAGATACAGATTTGTAGCATCAATAAAGCAGAAGTCAAGATCAGGACAATACCCTTAAATATATTTACGGTACTGGATGGAATAGTAAGCCAAGAACACAAGCACAAACTCCACTGTTCCTATAGCAGCCATTACAAAATGTTATGCAACAAAACATCATGCAACCTATGAGTATTCAGCAATTCTCATTTAAAAACAGCAAATTGAAAATACTAAGAAAATTCAAAGAATATTCTTAAAACTCTGGAGATGGACCAATCATATAGCACCCCCTGGCAGACACTTCTTACAGTCAACTGAGAAAACCAAACAGGAGAATTTTCTTCACTTTATCTTTTTACTCCACACTAAAGGAGGATGCAGCTATTGGAGGGAAGAGAATTACAAAGGGATATACTAGCAAATTAGTTAACCCACAGGAATTAAAATGATCCAGTAAGGAATTTTGTTGAGCAGTAGCTAAAACAAGTGGCACAAATGAAGAAGGATGAAACTAAATTTCATTTTAACAAAGCTATTTTAAATGACAAATTAACACCATTTATGCTCCTGTTGAGACTAAAGACTACTAGTACTACTTTCCATGTGGCCATACAATGACAGACAGCAATAAAAAAGAAAAAAAAAAAACCATCCAGCATCAAAGGGTATGAAAGAATTAACCTACCTTGTGCAAAGCAATACTGTATATAGATTTAATGTTCACGGCAAAAAACTCTTGCTGGGCATATCAGTTTGTACTACTTCATAGAAGAAACCCCTTTTTTCTCAATCAGGCGGCCTTTCCTGCTCTCTGGAAGATTTCCATTCAAAGCATCTTCCAGGTGCTTTGGCTCAGCACTCTTCCTAGCTAATTTAGAGTGACCGTGTAGGTGGCACTTACCGGTTTGGATTTCAGAACTGCAAGTGAATCTACGATATTATATACAATTCCAGGGATAATTCACATCATGTCTCGTCTCCTTTGTTGTTTTTTGTGTGTGTGTGTGTGTGTGTCAGTGAAATACACGCTTTTACCAAAGCTCATTTTGCATGTTACAGAACAGAGGTAGCAACTTCTACTGTTAAAAATAAGCACCTTCTTTCTGAGAGATACAGCTTAGTTAGATACATACTCAGATACTCCAACACACAGGGCAAATAAGCAAGCTACCGAGTAAAATCCCTCAAATCCCTGAGTTTTTCTCCTGATCCCTTTACTTCTCATCCTAAAAGCAAAAAACCAAAACATAGTCTAAGACACTGCCCTGACCTAGTCACTGAACCTTGTAGCTCAGTTCCAGAAACACGGCAAACACTTTTCTTACTTCAATAACAGTGAAGCAGAGGAAAGAATAAGGAGGTGCAAAGAAGGCTGGAAAAGAGAAAGGCCAAACTGATAGACAGGAGGAACGTACAGTGTCACTGGAAGTACGGCAATCTGCATGACATCTAGAAACGGTTCTCTTTCATTAAAGAAACAGAGCAGTCATAACATAAATGAGAATATCCTTGCATACACAAAATAAAAATTACTATTATAGTTAAAAAAGTAGAAAATGAGGTGGGAGTAAATGGCCTGTTACAAGTAGAATGCCAAGTCAACACATAGTAGCACCTACTCTATTCAAAATAATGACGTGATTTTACCAATAGCACTAAGTTATTCAAGGTAATAATGCCAAGGACTGGACAGAAGAACAGAAAGATTCTGAGTCGATGACTTGACAGTAAAACAACAGATTTTATTCAGCAGGTCTCAAAATAATGAAAAAGAAGTAGTTCTTCAAATAAGCCATAGTTGAGCTGTAAATGCTTTTGCAGATGCTAGAAATTAATATGAGCTCAAGAGAAAAGGGTAATTTATTGGCACAAAATATCATCATTTCCATGTACCAATACCGACCCAGGAGTTTAGAGTCTAGGATAGCAAATGAGGTAGGGAAAAGAAGGTATGTATTTGCTCTGTTCTTTTCTTCTTTCTTAAGCACCACTTTTGGCTAGTCTTGGATTCCAGTTATTGACCTAGATGCTCCTGTTCTTATGTAAAACAGCTTACTGAAGTGCTTAGGGTCCCTTCCACCTCATTAGAGTTAGGGGTACAAGCATGCTGCATGAGTTACCATCCTTCTCCTTCCCCTTAAAGACTATAAACTTAAACAGTCCTATGTTAAGTCATGTAAGAAGACAGTACTCAGCAGTGCTAGATGTGCAATAACTTTTTTTTTTTTTTTTTTGCAACAAATACTTGATTAAATCAACCACAGCTTCAGATAATAACACCAGTGATTTAACAGAACTCCTCTGTGATATTTTGGTCACATTTTGTATATGTGTATACGTGACAGTCATAACTACTGTCTCTACAAATAAAATGTCTTAAGGCTGTTAACCCTGATCTCCAGTTTGATGCCAGGGTCAAGTCCACAGCTTTCTAAGCTGCTAAAAAATTAACTCCTCCTTTCAAATCCAGCTGTACAAAGTACATCTACCTTCACACTATATACATAGTTTACACATTCATACCCAGGCAGGGCTGATGGCATCAGCCATCAAAAACACATAATTATAAGATGCTGTCTTATACCATATTATCTTTGCTTTTCACCTACTGTAGGTTGAAATTAAAAGCTGAGATTAAAGTGGCTCAGTTACTACTATTACTAGTTACTATTTGCTATTACTAGTGCAAGCAGAGATATTGACAGTTGAAGCAGTATCTAACATTTATGTTGTTGATTTAGAGTAAAGCACACATCATATTTACGAAAGGCTGCATGACACAGTAAGTAAGAATTTCCAAACAGTAATTACAGTGTTAAAACTTTGATCACTTTCAAATCAGTTTCTCTTACATAAGGTAACAAAGTGTAAACATAAAGTAGTACGGGCTCTAGTATGGGCAGGAATCAATCATTTCAGCCTTCTTGCAGTCTGTAGGCAATGCAAGAAGATCACATTTCAGTAGAACCAAAACAAAAAACTAGTCACTACACTGGAAGCCAGCAGATTTCTACAAAAGAGTAGAAATTTCATTTCCTTGCACACTTGGCAAATCAAGGAAGAGAAAGCAGGTGAGCCTTGACATAACCTTGATGTAGTTCAACAAGGAACATGGTTTAAAACTTCATTTCAGTTTGATGCCCAAATACTTTGATATTTATCAGAGAATTATGGAGTGTGACCACAAAACTGACTGTGCAGCTTCCATTGTAACTGATCATACAGACAGCTCCATCACTGCAAAACCAACCACACAGTCCCATAGTTTTACAGCACATATAACATTTCTCTTGCCATCTCAGATCCAGGAAAAGTGAGAGAGAATAATGTGCCTTCAAGAATATTTTTTCCATGTGCAGCACAGAGAAGCCAAAACATGTGCACCTAGTTCTCGTTAATAGTTGTTGCAAGTACACGTCCGAGGCTTGGGTTAGGGTCTGTGTGTACGCTTTTTGTTGCTGTTGTTTGTAAGCTACCCTAAAGTTCAGCAATTATTTTCGTTCTGTATTTTACAGAGCTACTCAATAATCAAATGATTTCCAGTTAATTTACCTCGTATTCTCCATGAAAACTCTACCAGAGCAGTTGTAGCAAGCATAATCAAAAACTACTGATTATTCAGTAAAATCAACTGTACTAAAATACTAGAGAAAAGGTCCATTTTTAAATTGCTCAGGCAGAGCATATCTATCTGGCTGAAGTGGGGCATGTGCCTGGGTTGGGGAGGAAGAGGCAGTTGGCAACTTAAATACCAATATTTAATACTTTTTTTTTTAAACTGACATTGCAACGGGAAATGGCATTTCTGCACTGGCTTTGCAACAGGATTAACTTCAACATTCCAGTAGTTGTTTTAGTAGAAACTGTTTCGCTAAATAGATAAATGCTGAGTGTGCCAAGGAGATAAAAATAAATTACTGATGTTTTTGAAGCCAGCTTGTGAAAATATATCAGCTGAGATTATTCTTCTGGTGTTTCTCCAGTATAAACACATAGTCTGTATTCAGTAAACCAATACAGCAATGGCCATCCTTATTTTCAAGCTGTAACACATGGATTTGCTCTAAGGTACATTTTACCAAGTATGAGAACATTTGTCAATTAATGTTACTATCCAGTCATCCCTGTTACAACAGTAAGGCTGTGATACTAGAAACAGTGTGAACTTTAGTGCATGCAAACAGCGCTACTCAAGAGACACTCCTTTTGGAGTATTTCCTACACATGCGTAGCAAATACTTTCTAAAAAAAATCTTTTACGAGTGTTTCCTCTTTTCCAAAGTCACAGAAATAAATCTGTTCTGCTCAACTGAGCCCAAAGGTTGTTCTGCAAATGCTGTTCTGGACAGGAAATGGATGGAGCAGCACTTTCAGTCATGTCAGACTACAAATCAAAACTTTCTGTTCAAAATGAAATGCAACATGAATATGTATGAAAATTGGTATGACCTAGTATAACACTCCTACTCTCTAGTAGTTACTTTTGAGCACTGAGTATCAGCAACTTTGAAACACAAATTCTGGGTGTTAATCTACCTTTGAAACCACATCCAATGGCAGATGCAGATTTCAATTTCTCATTTAGAGACAACTTACATACTTTATGCAGTGATGTTTTAACCAGTAAAATAAAGAAATACTGTGTAATCTTGTGTTCTCTTGGTAATGAGCTCTGACTTTTTACCTGAACAATTTCAACAGGAAATATAGGGCATGCTCTCACCTATAGCAACCTACAGACTAATGGTAATGGCACTTTCCAACAGGACGGGGACTGAGAAGAAAAGGAATGCCTTTCCATGAGTACATGCACTGATTTTCAGTCTAGCCTGTAGAAAGTGTAACAATCATTTGATTTATTTTAAGAAAAAGGTTTTTGTAAGAGATCTGGCAGCTCTAAGGACACAGTATATTTCAAATCTATGTGCTAGACTGGATTATTCCACCATATTAGCTGAAACAAAGCCTAGCTAAGTTTTTTGATTTGTCTGTTTCTTTGTTAAAAATAAACAGCCTGCTTATACCGTGATAGATTATAGAATCTACATGTCAAATTGGCACCAACTGAATTCAGATACATGGCTAGTTGGTGTTTTTTGGATCCAAGAAGGATCACAACTTGAGCCGTTAGAGAGTCTGCATTTTGGTTTAAAAGAAAATAATAATTAAAAGTCCTTCACTGCATTTAATCCTAGAATCACAGATTCACTTTAATTAGATGTTGCTAAAATACAGCTAAGGTAACAGTTCTTAATTTTTACTATTTTGATACTTAATAGGAAATTATTAAATGTAACCATCCTTACATATCGTAATATCATATGCTAGTTGAATGTTAAGAACAGTGAAGTGATGTACACCTCAAAATACGAGGCACTGTTTTAAATTACTCTGTCCTGTTCTTCCTACTCACACCACCAGATTACTCACTTGTAGCCATGATACCTGGAGGACATGCTGGTATCCCGTGATCAACTGCCCATCTGAAAGCTCCTTCACCAACTAAAAAGCTAGGAGACACAGAAGAGGGAGTTTAAATAAAACCATATAACAAATCCCCCTTTTCTTGCAATTAGTTCTTTCTCTTTGGTTTGATCATTTTAAAACTGCAAGCTGTCTTCATTTCACAGAAGTGTCAGCTATAATTACGGTTGGCAATCTTATGCTCTGACATTAAGTTTACCATTGAATAAAAACATGTGCTATTAAATTTGAAACAAATTACCAAATGGCATCAGCTTTTAACTGCAGCTAAAACAGCACGAAGCCATCCAGAGTCTTCCTCTTTATAACAACAGAGTAAGATTCTGAAGACTAACAACACGGGGATGAATGAAGTGAGAATGGCAAGACGTTTCTAGTGAAGTTAGCCAGTGCCCCAGGGAGATCAAGAATTACTTTGAGAGAAATGACAAGCTAAAAATACACTCAATTTAGATTCAGAAAGACAGAAGTCTATCTCACGGTGTTTTATCAAGCATTTCCAAATGAGACAACCCCGCTGAGTATTTAACATACTTGTGAAAGAAGGAAACAAATTTGAGAAGTTGTTTTGTAGTCAGTACTGAACATTTTACAGTAGTGAGACAGTACACACCATGTGACAGTGAGGGATGGCAGGAGTTATATGCAGACATGTAGTATTTAGAAAAAAAAAAAGCCTTGATTATTTATACCATTTCCCTTTAAATAAATTCATCCAATTCCCTGAAAAATTGAATGTGGTTAGAAATCACATGTTTTCAGAAAGCTGATGAAAAACAGCAACAGCAGTAGCAACATAGCAAAGGACAACTATTTCCAATCTCTACTTCCTATCTCCCTTTTGAAACAAGAGTACCATAACTGTATAATGGATACAAGAAGAAAAAGTCAACTGAGGACACACAGTAATTTCAAAACGCTTTACAGAAATGCCTGATTTATGAATGTGAGACTAAAAGTTATTTATGCTACACAGAAGTCTCTTGAGCCACATAATACTACCAATTCCTGAGAACACTGCTAATACAGAAAATTGGTTTGCATTACTCCTGTTGCAAGTTTTCTCAATAGCACTGTATCGGATACCTGCAGCTTTTAATATGTGGTATTTGCAGCACTGTTTTCCATCTTCCCTGTGACATCACCACCACAGGAGATCTTTTCAGTCTTTGATTAAAGAAGTTTCATAAAAAAAAAAAAAAAACAACCTTCTCTAGATAAGAATTTGAATTGCTAAGCACATACTTCTTACTATTGTTAGTGCAGCTCCAGATGAACACTTTTCAAGATGCAAGATACTACAGAGCAAGTTTCTACGTCCTTGGGAGAATGCCTCTTTTTGAATAAGCTAGAGATCAAGAAGCAACCCCTCACTCACATTAATACCCAAGAGAAACACAAGTTGTAGCCAAACCGAAGTAAACAGTAATCTCAATCGATTAAAAAAAGTTTTCCATCAACTATACACTCTCAGGAAGTGAAGAAGTGTTTCCTGTTCAATAAAGTAATTTACACAGAGCAGAAGGGTAGGAGGAAAAAGTAGAATCATAGAATCCTTAGAGTTGGAAGGGACCTTTAAAGGTCATCTAGTCCAACTGCCCTGCAATGAACAGGGACATCCAGTGCTAGATCAGGATGCCCAGGGCCTAACCCAGCCTCATCCTGGAAGTCTCCAGGGACGGAGCATCCACCACATCTCTGGGCAACCTGTCCCAGTGTCTCATCACCCTCACCGTAAAAGACTTTTTCCTTATATCCAACCTAAATCTACCCTCTTAAAGCTTGAAGCCATTTCCCCTTGTTCTAACACCACAGACTCTGCTAAAGAGTCTGTCCTCTTCTTTCCTCAAGCACCCCTTTAGATTTTGAACGACCGCTATGAGGTTCCCCCGGGTCCTTCTCTTCTCCAGGCTGAACAGCCCCAGCTCTCAGCCTGTCCCTGGAGAAGTGTTCCATCCCTTGGATCATTTTTGTGGCCCTCCTCTGGACGCACTCCAGTACTATGAACAGATATTATGGGTCTTATATATGATAATTTGAATAGCACAGATCAGTCAGTAACCTTTCATTTTCCTGACATCTCACAATTACTTGCTTTATACTTAAAGATACAAAAATAGTCACAAGTATTTAGAGCGCAAGAAAGCACCCCAGAATGTAGAATATGAACCAACATTTAAGTAACATGACTCTTATTCTGTTCACACTTGTGTCCTTAATTCCTGGATTCATCTCCCTCATACAAGGTGAACACAAAGTACCTCCAGTTCTGGTCCCAAAGAATAGTTAACATTAGTGAAGCAAAGGCTTGCTGATATCTAACTGAAGCCTTATTTCACCACAGAAATCACCCACTTTTTTAATTTTAATCTTTCCACTTCAGATGTCTCGAAAACACAACATACTCACAAGAGAGTTAAATTAATCAAAAAATCATGATCTCAGCACTCTGTTATCCATACCTCCTGTATCCTCTCCTCTAAACTGATACAGAGACAGTTGGTAAGAGAATCCTATAGGACACAGGGCGTGAACTCAGTTCTGCAAGTAGCCAAATATTTACAACTGGAACAAGATTAAACAGTCTCTTCATACCACCCCAACAAGCAACAGAAACAATTGTAATAGCCTCAGATGATAGGGTGGTGGGAGGGTGGGAACCAGCAGTCAGGCACTAGGGAACTACTTCAGGTCCATGAGAAGCATCCATGTACTCATGCAGAAGAGCTGCAGCAGGCAAGAGTGAACACGGCAATACTCGCAGCTGGCATAAAAATAAAACTTACCCTAAACAACTATCATCAAGCATGATTAGTTGTGTGAGAGGGAAAACAGAAAATAAAGTCAGTGGGCTATATAGAGCAGCCAAAGCCCCACCAAGTCTAAAAAGTCTATAGGCTAGTTCAAAATACAGTCTTCCAAGGGGAAAAAAAAAATAATGGTAAATGAGTTTGTGCTTTGCTACTCTGAAAGCTGGTTCATTTCATTTCATGAAAGTTCATTTGATACATCTACAAGAAAGATGAGTACTCCGTAGCTGTTACAAGCTCAAAACACACAGAAGTTGAAAAAGTCCTCCCCTAAGAAGCTGATGTTCAGATGTGCTTTTAAAATACAGGAAAAACAGAACACATTAATTAAAATTTAATTAAAAAAAACATTAAAAAAATAGAGAGAAATTACTCTAAAAATGGCCCTTTTAGGCAAGTTTTCACAAGAACATGTTTATCCTGATGCCTGTTTGATGCAAAGAGCAGCCCTTAATACGGGCTGTATGGAGACCAGCCACATTGAGCTGAATGGAAGCAGCAGCAGAAGGTTAGGTTCACTAAAGATGGTCAAGGTGATCCTAAATGTAACAAACTCATTTTGTAATGTTTATTATAAAACACAGCTATCACTCTGAAATCACTCTTACATCAAAGAAATTGTTCTGTTGAAATACAGAACCGAGATAAAAGGTGGTACAAGTCTTCAACCTCAACACTTTCTTGACTACGCACTGCCCTGCAAGTTACTCAACATGCATATCCTGTCTGTGGCACTATATGTGACAAGAATAAAACAACTGCAAAACTCTGCAATAACCAAAGAGGGAGAACATACAAACAAGCAAGGGATTCATTCTCATATAGATTAATGTTAATACTGAAAAAGGGACACTAACATGAAATTTGAAATCAGTAGTACCAAGGAGTTCTAAAAAAGGAGACATTTTGGTCTATTTGTACCATCTTGCAAGTCCTACATACCTAAAGTTATGAGCAAGCAGTTCTAAACAAGCTTTTTGCCTTTAAGAAGGTCAGGTATCCCCTTTGTTTCAGCAAATGAAATTTAAAAAAAAAAACTTAAAAGCTGTTAGTACAAAGCAACTAATCCAATATTATAGGACCAAAGACCACTCCCAATGATCCACCCAATATGTAACTGTGCAACTGTATTGTGTTCTCTTTTCTAAGTTATACAACGATCAAGAATGTTTTATAGGATAAGATCTAACATTGAAGAGTTCGGTATATTCTATTCTTTCATACAGGTAGAGCTTATTCTGACAACATCAGTCCGAATAATCTGTGAGGTAAGGTTTAAGGACCTTAGAACAGCTTTAACAAATGCATGCACACATGTGGGAATTCTCTACATTAAGCTTTTTGAATTTTAATTTGGATAGGAGAACTGTGTTTTAAACCAGAAGACGAGATACTGTCCCAGATTAACCCACACTACAGAGTAATTCACAGCAAACTGCATACACCTGATCACTCCTTCCTAATAAATTTACCATCTAATAAATCAGTTCAAACTCATTAAGATTTGTTCTACCAAAAATGAGAAAAGTACCATTTTGAATTATCCCTATACAAATGGGTGCTGGATGGTGGTAATCAGGCCAAACTAACTGCCTCCAGCTGTTCTTTTACAAACAAGACTCTCCATAACGCCACTGCTACTAATCTCACAGTTAGTGAATTTCTCTCATGTAGTCCTGTGCCAAACATTCCAGTGAGAAAACATTATGCTAAGTTGGATGGTGCTATAGAAGCTGTCTATACCAACAGGTTAATTAACAAGACAGGTTCTTAGGCTATGCAGTTTCTTTAAGATTCCCCATCATACTATTTGCCCACGAGAAACAAGATGAAACTTTCACATCTTTACAAATAAAAACCAGTTATTAAAATCCTAACTCTCAGGAGGACCGACAATAACACAGCTGTTCCTTGCTACTTGATGACATATTTTTCCAGCTTGCACAGCAATATATTTCACTCCCAGAACAAAAATGTGTTATACCAAACTCTGCCAAAAAGACAAGGCATGAAATTGTCAACAGTCATCACCTACAATGAACATAAGATCCATTCCAAATATGGAATATCTTGTATATACAGGAGCATCTATTCAGGCAAGCAATCATGTTATACTGCCGTAGATTGTTTCCAAGCTAACTACTTTTTTCTAATAAGATACATATTCCAAATTCAAAACAGAGAAGAAGAAATGAAAATATGTAGAAGGTAAATAAGGTCCAAAACATTGGCTCTGAAAAGTCAACAGTTCACACTTAGAGAGTTTTAACTTCTCTGTCTAATGAAGCGTCTGTTAGCCAAGACCTTGCACAGTGTCTGAAGGATTCTGTCTTGTCCTTTGAGATAAGAGGATACAGTTTATTTTCCATTCAGTTATTTTTAAAATAATAGCAACAAACATAAACTAGGTCATGAAGTCACAGAAAACACGCTAAAATAGGACACAACTATCCCAGGTGCTCTTCCCTGCCACAGTTACAGAAAACACTGTGATGGTATAAACCAAACTAAACCACAAATGCTAGCTCCTAGTTCTGGAACACCAAAAAAAAAACACACAAAAGCAACCAGAACCAAAACCACAACAATCTCATTTGACAACCTCTTTAATGTTACTGGATAAGCCCTAGCTTTCTCCTGATGTCTGAACAAACGAGCTACTGGCAGCAACTAATATTTAAACTCATATTCCTCAGTAAACTTCTCTGAAAAAGAAGTTCTCACTAACTACAATTACTCTTCCTTTAATAAAGAAAACAGGTTTGAATGCAAAATCTGCTTGTTGATGTGTTGGTTTTGGGGGTGCTTTTTTTCAATCTATGATCTACCTTTGCAGTATTACAGACACTGCAATAGCTCTTTTCCTTGGTGTTTAAACTGGAATACCATACTACTCAGATACAGACTGATTATTTGGACATTTTTATAGAAAGAAGTAAGAACAGTAAAATTTCTAAATCAAATATACGTATTTCAAACAACATAAGCGCTGATTTAATACATCCGCAAATACTGCAGTCTCTTAGCAAACAATAGCAAATTTCTCCAACAGGTATGATAACGGAGGTAACTGCTTAAGTTCAAGCTGTCTGCTTGTTGATTTGAACTGCTAACGAAAATAAGATGCTTTTAAGATTAGACAATTCCAGCACAGTTCTTAGACACTCTCCAAAAATGATACAATAGTATTTACAGTTCTTATGTATTTAACAGTTTCTTCTTTCCTACAGGTACTACATCAGTCTCAGTAAAGCACATTTTCAGTGTTTCATAACTACTAATAAGTTCATGTTTAAAATAAATTCCAACTAAACACTGTGTAGTTCCACAATTTAGGTACAAAATAAAGGCGCAAAGTCAGTTAGTTTACAGATTTTGTAAAGTTGTCCTTTTTTTTTTAAAAAAAAAGGTAGACAAAAGCAAAGGCTGTAGAGTTTCATTTTAATGTTGCTGTGCTTGCAGATTTTTCAAAATGATAGAGTAAAAACTTAAGAATTCACACACAGAATCACAGAATTGCAGCGTTGGAAGGGCCCTCAAGAGATCATCGAGTCCAACCCCTCCACTAAAGCAGGTTCCCTCCAATAAGTCACACAGGTAGGCAGCCAGGTCTTGAATATCTCCACAGAAGGAGACTCCACAACCTCTCTGGGCAACCTGTTCCAATGCTCCATCACCCTTATTGTAATGAAGTTCCTCTGCATGTTTGCATGGAACTTCCTGTGTTCAAGTTTTAGGCCATTGCTCCTTGTCCTATCACTATACACCACCAAGAAGAGCCTGGTCTCATTCATTTGCATCCCATCTCCCTTAAGATACTTATAAACATTAATCATTAATCACTAACTTGGTATGACATAACTTTACAAACAGTCACCCTGACACAAAACCTCAGAATGCGCTACCTCCATCTATCCACAATACTTCTCACAGCTGCATCGAGTGCACACGCTGTTTCAAGATCTGAGAACAAAACATTGCTTCTTTTTAAAAGCACACTGTTGCTGGTATGTAAAACAGCACCAGCCTTCATTGGATAAGACACAGCCTTCAAATATTGCATGCAGTACAGACATAAGACAAAAGTAAAGTCAAGCAGAACAAAGCAATTACCAAGGTGGAATTCTGCCAGCAGAGAGTTTTCCTTTCTGCCCTTCACACAACAATCTATTTGCAACTGAAACTGGATTCTTGATTCCTGAAAAGAAAAATTAGCAAAAAATGGGAACAAACCATTAAAATATTTTCCACGTAGTACTGTGGGGTTCATTTTGGCAATGGAAGTCAGCTTCCTCTAATTTCCAACGCTTCAGTAATTCAGTAAGAGATACATTGTGGTGCTATTTTTCAGCTTAATAACATTGAACTAGTTGTTTCTTCTCATGGCCTATCAGTGGTAACAAGACTTTCTAATCAACATTTGGTTTTGTTTTTTAAAGAAAGAAGGGTATTGAAATATTAGGTATGACTCCCTACCACAGAAATCTCAGAATTAAATCAGTGGTGTTCTACAGACCAAAGATGTTTTATGAGTGCTAATTTTTCAAGATGGAAAAAGCTTTATTTGGATGTATCTGGCCAGAACAGGGATTATAGGATTCAGGCTTAGCTTTTTCTCACTCCTTCATTTCCTCCTTCTCTGTGGTTGGAAGGATATATTTTGTAACAAGTAAGCCTTGAAACACTTAATTTTACTATTTATTTTAGATTTATATCTACATGAGGAAGTTATTACCACAGTTTAGAACTATCCTAGGATAAAGAACAAAGGTTGAAACGTTGTCAGAAAAGCTATTCAATACTAACAGTTAAGACTCTCAAATCTACTTATGACAAAAGTTCAAGGATCCCTGCTTGGGACTGTCTGTTTTGTACAGAAAGGTAAAACTAGGCAAAAAAAAAAAAGAAAGAAAGGCACATTAGTTCTCAGATTAAATAGGTGCTATATGCATATTCATGTAACCATGTAATAGTTTCACAAATTAGAAATCCAGATGTTATTGATCACATGAGAGAATTACAATGAAAAAAATCTGTATTATACAGGAATTTTATGTCGGGGAAAACAGCTTGACAGATGAGAAGCTGCAAAAATAAACAAGAAGTCTCAGTTTAGAGGCTGCGTACCTTTCTAACACTGCAAAGGAAACCTCAGTTCCTTACTATTTTAATTTGACCAATCAAGCTAAGAGATTCTATGACTCAATTATATAACAGTAAGTTCTTCAAGGAGCCAGATAACAAAAACAAATATTGTCATTTTAATGCTTGTATTTTATATATATAAATAAATCGTATTTTACTATAAGGTAATTAATATATTAATATAATTCTCCAAAGCCATCTGAGAAAACACACTCCCTCTGAGTGAATGAATACTTTATCACACGATCATTCTGCAAAGGATTATCAGTGAACTAAGACAATACACTGCAACATCACAAAGCAGCATTTCAGGGAGCAAGAACGCCTCCCTCTCCCTTCTGTTTTAAGAGGGAAGAATTTATTAAATGGGGCCATAATGGCATTCCCTCCAAAAACTTAACAAAAAAGAACAAAATTGGTCTTTGCACTTAAATCAGTAGTTAGTTTTATAATACGTAGTTAACATACCACTCAGCGCGCCAACTGCTCCAAAATTTAATGACTTTCCATCCATTATACTGGCATCACACTCTATCTCGCCCAGAAGGTTTAAGTTGGAACCCATCCCTGCATTTGTAAAAGGAGAATCCTGAAAATAAAAACAAAGCACTGTGAGGCCACAATCAGAATAAACTATAACAAAAACTTGCATAATTAATATGATGACAGTGATCTTGGTATAGTGCACATTCTTACTGTAGTACTTTAAAACAACGTCAGAAAAGAGCAATTTGCAATGTTTATCTTAAATTACTACAATGGAAACCTTATACTCTCTTCTGTGCAATACATCTCAAGAGTAATAATGTGCTAATATAAATCATAACCACACAACAATTGTAGATGATCACTTATTTAAAAGCAAAAGCTTTACAATATGAGCAAAAATCTCTTCCACAAAGACCACAGTCCACCTCTGACACTTTCAAGTATGACACAGGAGCAAAGAGAACTCTACGTTTTATTAAAATCATAAGTCTATGACTGCAGCCTTGCATGCAGAAATGAGGAACCAGTACCTTTAACAAGACTTCACTTTGCAAAATTTCT
Organism: Aquila spilogaster; assembly: GCA_024606505.1. Lineage (NCBI taxonomy): Eukaryota > Metazoa > Chordata > Aves > Accipitriformes > Accipitridae > Aquila > Aquila spilogaster. The sequence goes on along the minus strand of JANHGO010000073.1, from coordinate 39,489,300 downwards.
ATTTGAATACTAACATAAGTACAGTCATTACCATGGTTCAGAAGTTTTTCGAATAACAATCAAATCATACTTCCCATAAAGTACCAAACAACTTTTAATAAGCTTCCTAGTTAAAAACTAAGCCACCTTCTATAGCACTTCCTGTAGTTTTTGGTGACTCAAGTTTCTCAAATAAGAAGTGTTGCATGCTGGATTTAAAATGATGCCTTCATGCAGACACATGCTGCCTACATGCCGAGATGATGACCTTGGAAAGGTAGAAGACCACAAAGCAGCAGCTGGCTTAGCCAACCGCTAACTCCAGGCTACAGCAATTACACCATCACTTAGGTATCTCTAGCTTACAACCTAAAACTGCAGTATGGAGACAATGCAAAGCTCTAAGACATGGAACAAGAACTTCATTTTCAAAAGTTAGCTCATCTAGTAAAAACTCTTAAGCACTACTGAGGATATCGTTTTCAATTGCAAAAACCTTCTTAGCTCAAGACGTATTTGAAAATGTTCTGACAGCAAAACAGGCGTGCTGAAGTTTCTAGCTGCAGACAAATGTGGAAAGCTTGAAAAAGTTGCTCAACATGAGTAATCCAGAACTACATCTAAACAAATAGTTGTGCTCTGTTTTCGGCATGCATTAAAGAGCATTCCATCCATCTTTGATACAGTTTTGGTTAAGGTTTAGTTGCAACTTTTAAAAGGACTTCAAAGCCTCCTGGCATTTCTTTCTACACACTGTAATTATAAAATTTATTCTTCTGTGGGAATTCAGTAACAAGAAGTAATAGCCTACAAGGGTGAGTCAGGTCTCTTTTAATCAAACCAGTTAAAACATTTTTCAAGAACACTTTTGTCATAAATTACTGTTAGTCACTCTGCTGCAAAATATCATATAGCAAAGTCTTTAACCAGAATTAACAACTTTCAGATCAATACTCCTTTAAAGTTCATCTATGGTGACTGCTTTACTACAGCAGTGCTGCTGGCTTTGTGCTTTCAGCTTCAAATACATATCCTTGGGATTAAGAATCTATATTCTGAAATTTTATTTACTCCAAAATTAATATTAAAAAAAAATTAACAAGAGACAAATTACTTCATTGCAAAATTTTGCTCTCCATTCCTTTGATTGAGGCATAACAAAAGAAAACGCAAGCAGAGCAACTTTATTAGCAAGAATATCCAAACTTAAAACGTGATAACCACTTTCCATAACGACATAAATTTCCAATTTAAATGATACTCATAAAGAATGTTCCATAGAAGCCAGATGAAAGAAACAAGTTATAAACACACAGTATGAATAAACAGACTGCACTAAGAGAAAGTTAAAAATTTTCACCTACAACAGTTTTTGTTCTTGCTTCCAATACCTGAACATTAGACTCTCTGAAGTGCTCCTTACTCAAAGAAAAGCTTGAAGCTGCACACTGTTCCTCTAGCCAGCTGTAAATTCAATCAGCATGTGGTTTTGTTGTAAACTGCACTTTTTAAAAGAAAAAAAAAAGATCTGCCCAAATCCCTTTATGTTTCGAGAGAAATTCAGACTTCATATGGTGGCAGACAGCAAGAGCATAAAAATTAACAGTTCTGGGATCACGCTTTGAGATCAAGAATACAATGTAAATGATGAGTCTTATGAAGCACCTTGTCCAGACACATTTTATTACCAAAAGCCGAAAGAAGAGAGACATTCATTTATTTCTCTGCAATGACAGAGTTCACAAACTGGAAAACATAACTGCCTTTATTCAACTTATGAAATACAGCTGATGATTGTGCAGACCAGCACCGTTATTTTAGCAGCATTCTGGGTCAGGTGTTCAAGTTGCTTCACACAAGTAATCTACCTTTTCTCTAACAACTACTAGCATTAATTATACCTTGACCTATTCACTGTTTCACTTGAGATTCATAAAGTCCAACAAAGAAAGGCTGTTCACTCTACATTTGGAGCCTGCAAAAGTAAAACAAAAAACAGACAGCATACCGCAAGTAAACTGTCAGCTTGCTCATAAAAGATCAAGAGCAAGTCTTGCGCCTCACTAAGTCTTTGAAGTGATGCCTCTTGGATTAGATGAAATTCTGTGTAATAGGAGTTGTGTAATTGAGCGGAACTGAGGGAGAAAAAAGTCATCTTTTGCGGCACTTCCATGAAAAATGTGTGTGTCTTGCAAAGACTACACATTTTTGGAATATAGCATTAAAAATTCTAATGAACTGTAAAAGTGATTAAATATTTCAGATAAATTCACTGTGCTGTGCTCTACAGCAACCAAATACTACCTAAGACAATTATAAAAACAGACACTAGAATGATGGCAGGCATCACTAGAACAGTAGACAAGACAAAAAGGAGAAGAAGGTTGCCGATCGGGTTAGTTCTCTAGATATGCTTTAATTTCATCTTAAAGCCATAACTTCTTACAGATGTCACTTCAGAATATTTAAATCTACTACTGCAAAAGAAGATTCTCTCTGGGGATAGCAAAACCAGAAAATAATTTACCCCAGGCACAGCTGAAAGGAGATGTACAGCTGTTCAGCAAAGTTTCTTAAAATGTGTTCTCTTCTATGTAGCTCAGGAATATGATAAAAATTACAGCACAAAAGAAAAAATGTTTTCCACTGAGATGGGAACTGCATCACAAAAGAATCTTGTGGAATAAGAACAGATTCTATTAGCTTATTCAAGTGCATGATTTATAATGATTTATATCATTTATTTTCATGAGCAAGTCAAAAGCCTATGGGTGACAGTTAGAGACTAAGGCAGCAAAGGAAGCCTTGTGATTTGTGTCTACTACAGGCCACCCGATCAAGCAGAGCCTGTCAATGAGGCCTTCTACCTCCAGCTACAGGAGGCATCACAATCACAAGCACTCGTCCTGCTGGGGGACTTAATCACCCAGACATCTGCTGGA
>JANHGO010000073.1:39474913-39486279 GCA_024606505.1 Aquila spilogaster | reverse complement strand
CTGACAGGACTGAGCAGGAGGAGGACTTCCAGAATAGGTAAGAGGAGCAGGATGTTTTCATGTCGTCTTAGGGAGCACCCCAAATCCCTTTGTGTTCCAAGAGAAACTCAGACTTCATATGGTGGCTGATAGCAAGAGTCCAAAAAGAAATGGTACCACAATAATGTCTGGGTGGAAGCATACAGTATAAATGATGACTCTTATGAAGCACCTTGTCCAGACCCATTTTATTACCAAAAGCTGAAAGAGGTAACATGTTCATTTGTTTCTCTGCAACGACAGAGTTCACAAACTGGAAAACGTAACTGCCTTTAATCAACTTATCAAATACAGCTGATGCTTATGAAGACCAGCACAGTTTTTTTAAGAGTATTCTGCGTCAGCTGCTCTTGTTACTTTGCAAAAAAAAATCTACCTTTTCTCTACCAATTAGCTTTATTATCTTAATCACAGAACACTATTTCACTTGAGATTCATATAGTCCAACAAAGAAAAGCTTTTCTTTCTCCATTTAGAGCCTGCAAAAATAAAACAAAAAACAGACAGCATACCACAAGCAAACTGTCAGCTTGCTCATAAAAGATCAAGAGCAAGTCTTGCGCCTCAGCAAGTCTTTGAAGTGATGCCTCTTGGATTAGCTGAAATTCTGTGTAATAGGAGTTGGGTAATTGAGCAGAACTGAGGAAAAAAATTCATCTTTTGTGACACTTCCACGAAAAGATATTTGTGCCTTGCAAAGGCTACAGATTTTTGGAATACAGCATTAGAAGTCCTAGAGAACTGTAAAAGTGATTAAATATTTCAGATAAACTCACAGCAACAAAAATATCAAGAAGTTACAAACAGTACTCTACAATTGAATCTGTTATCACATTATACAAACTTTTGCTGTTCTGTCTCTTAATCTCTCTTGCAGTAACACATGTAGACAAACATTGTTTTCATACGTATTTTTGCTATGCATTTACCAACTTGACATGCTGAAGTACTTTACAAAAAACTCACTATTTTTTCCCTGCATAAACAAAAGGGCAGTGATAGTTCATTGGAGAGACAGTCAACATACAAACCTACATCTCTACCCATAAAATTTTGTAATTGATGAGAAAAACTCTTCTCATTGCTTTGTTGACTTGCCACATGCAGTTTCTGTTTTCCATAGAGCAATAGGAAAAACACGAGAATTAAAACAGAAGATGCAGCTCCAGAAATGACAGAGCTGTCTGGAGGTGGTGTTCAGAATGAGATAGGAGTAGATACAAACTTTTCAACATTTTGAAAGCTGACAGTCTAACACTTTGAAATTTCTCATACCAGATTCAAAAAATACTGTCATGCAAATCGCACCATTTTCTGTTCTAAGTATACCTTGGATTTTTCCTCAGTGTAACTGTATAGCTCCACACATTAAAGAAGCCCAAATCCCAAATCAAATATTCTTTATCCCAGTAACAGAGAGAACAACCCAGAATTAAGAGGTTATATAATCACTTAATGAATAAATGAAAGCCAATAATTACATTAATGACAGCAGTACAACCTGAAAAAAATTATATTTAATCTTAAAAACAGGAAAAAGAAAAAAAACCAGGTCTTGTGCAACAGTACACATAAAAATACTACCTAAGACAATTATACAACCAGAAAGTGGAATGACAGCAAGCATCACCACAATAGTAGCAAGATAGATGAAGAGAAAAACATTGCTGATTGGAGTAATTTCATAAAAAGATTTTAATTTCATCTTAAAGCCATACCTTCTTACACAGAGGTACTTCAGAGTATTTAAATCTACTAAAGTAAAAGAAGAAAAGTCTCTTGGGGATAACAAAAACAGATAAAATATTTACCCCAGGCACAGCTGCAAAGAGATATGTAACTGTTAAGTTAAGCTTCTTAAAATATGTTTTCTTCTGTCACAACACAAAGTAGATTCCCACACACACACTCAGGAGGGAACTGACACACAAAACAATCTTGTGGAGTAACAGCAGGCTCAGTTAGTTTATGGAAGCGCATTATAAATAATTCCATTAGAAAGATACCTTTTGTTTTCACATAGCTATATTCTAATATGTAAGATAACACATGAAAGCATATTTGAACAGTTCAGTGGAGACCAAAAGTACTGTTTAAAGCCAAGAAGCTTGCCAAGTTAAAAGTATGACTGAAGTCTTGGCTCCTAGTCAGCATGTCTAACATATTAAAGTACGTACTGCCTGCCTTACACTAACCCTATCAAGTGTGTTAATTAACACTTTCCCAACATACATGTAAGAAAATCCACTGCTAATCCTCTCAGAATACTACCATCAATTCCAAACCCAGGAAATTATTTTTAGAGCACACCACTTACCTTCCCTTCCTTCTTTACTAATAAAGTTGGAGAGGAAGAAGCAATTACTTCTTACAGGAGAAGAGGAATACCTGTTTCAATCATTACTGCCATGAGGGATTAGTGGACCTGGGACAATAACCAAACTGCCTCATTTATATCCCAGAAATTCTTTTAGCTTTACTCTCTTCTACGTTATTTCATAGGGACCCTTCACTAAGTCAGATGCTATAAATATCTCACCACTCCAAAAAGACACTTTTCCAAAAACCTCACAAACAGCTGCTCATCTCTTTACAATTATCAAGACTTTCTATCTTCATTAACAAGTACCACTTTCAAATAAAAGCATTACTTGTCCTATCCTTCTACACATATTTTGTCATAAAAATCAGAAAAAAACATTATCTTACACTGAAGTCACCTTTCTCTGAAGAGCCTGCTTCTAGTCTCTTATCCTGTCAGAGATCATACAGACACAAAGTAAAAAACGTAAGAAAAAAAGTCTTTGGGAACTGCGTTAATTTAAGCACATAGCAAATGTATGTTGTGGGACAAATGAGAACTTAAAATTCCTAGTTCATTTTCACAGAGTCCTTTAATTGGATGGAGAGACAAGCAGCGTTAAATTTATGCAATCACTTTTGTAGAATTATCCCAAAGAACTGAAAAAGGTATAAATAACAAACCCAAGAAAGCATATTCAGAGACAGTTACCTCAATATAATTACTACATGAGAGTGTTAATAGAACTAGTAAAGACTTTGGATCATAATCTCAAGAAATGAAACATAACTCAGTGTGAGATATTAAGGTAAACAAAAGGAATGAGGACTTATCCTAGAATTTCTAGTTAACACGTGACCAGTAGCACGATTTTTTTCCCTATCTAAGAAGCAGTGCCAGTACAGTCTGTCTGCAACTCAGTAAGTCAGAAAAATTTCCCTACAAAGTATTCAGTAAGTCTTTAATGACTCTATTCTTGAAGGTTAAAGACTATCTGATAAGGCATACCTAAGATGACAACTAAACTGCACTAACTAGACAACTTTTATTCAGTCTGCATTTTTAGAAAGTCTTTAAATAAATATACTCCAAAATATAGTGGAAAAGCAAAAGATAAAACTAGCATAGCACAAAACCAGAGATCTCAGTAGATTTCCCATTTGAATTAATAACCTTCCTACAGAAAAATCTGGCAATGTACCCGGGAGAGATATTTACTACTAGTCAGAAATTCATACCTCTAATTCTATAAGTGCTGCAGTCACTGCATCTGTTGCAAGAGCACCAGCCTGTAGCTTTTCAATTGCCTGTAGAACAGAATTTTTAGTTGATGATTAGGACAGGCTAATATTCTGTGACTAAGCCCTACGTTTTCCTAGTCCTGTACAACACAAATCTTCACCAAATTAGTTTAAAATGTAAGAGGACATAAAAACAAGAGGCACTGGAAATAGTCAGCATGCACCATGCAAGGGCAGATCTGAAGGCACAATTTTACTACTCCGACTTTGCGACGCTGCATTTAGAAGCAGACTCCTGCATGATCAAATATATAGCAAAATAAATTCTTATACCTGGTGTCCTCAAACACTTAATGTTTCAGTCAAAAATTTTCTCATTTTCCTTCCATGATTCAACAAAAGTCCCTAGTACCATATATGGCAATTGTCATGAAATCAAACAGAATCTACAAGTAAGGTCGTCTAAAAGCCAATACACGAAAACAAATCAAGTAAGACAATGTTATCTTCAAATTACATACGCACACAAAAATGAACTTTTAGAGCCTAAGATTATTTCTTAGATCCATACTGGACAAGGCCTTACAGTCGAGTACTCTCAGGGAACCCCAGAAAACAACTATGGCTTAATCTTCAGTTGCATGACAAACCTGCGACTGTTTGTTCTTCATACAAGTTATTTATGTTGGCTACCTAGCTTAAGGAACCAAACAGAATCTCAAATTAGACTTAAATTCAACTGCAAGCCACCTTTTTTCACACATAATTAGCTGGGAAATGAATATCATTAGGGCTAATGCACAACTTTAATGAAGCTAGTGTTAAGTTTGGATGATTTTTGAGGCTTCTCATTACAAAATTAGATCGGTATTAGGATTGAGCAACAGAACTGTAAGATGAAGTGATAATTATCAGAGACCAACTCTCAGACTCTTCTAAAAAGCCTGCCAAGCTTCCCAGCTCCTTCTCCCTGGAGAAAGCAAAAGGCATTAGAAATTTTGGAGACAGGTCTTCCAGCTTCTCATTCAACACTTAGTAGACAGGACTTGCCAGTTCCAAAGCAAAGTTCTTGGAGGAGATAAAAAAAATTTAATTTCAATGGAAATTAAAGTCTTGCCGTTTCTCTTTCCAGCTTTGGGAAAAGGGTTTTGATTTTTTGTTTTGTTTTTCCTGTTTCTACCTCCTCTCCTATTAAGAAATTAAGAGCTACCAGGAAGAAAAGAATTCTAGAAAACCCTGCATTCATGGAGCAATTTGGATGCTAGATATTAAATAAATTCCAAAAAGAGTGGACATTGATGAAAGAAAAATACAGACACCGCATTTAGCTCCAGAAATCTGAGAGCCTCAGGAACAGTGCAGGAAGCTGTAGGAATACTCCACTGTGACCTTGTACCACTGTGACCTCCTCCTGCTCCCCCACTGTTCCTTTGGTGTCTGCTGTTTGCCACCACTGATGAGAATGTTGCTGCACCTCATGGCCATGCGCTCTGCTGACTCTGTATCATGTTAACTGTTGCTGCTCCTTTTTTCCTCTAGAAATGCATACAGCCTGACTAGCTAAGCCCAGATATGCCCATTCATACTAAAGGGACAAGGCTACCAAATATATTTCTTGCATACCCACTACAAGACTGTGGAGCTGGTAAGACTTACCTTCTGACAGGCTCTTTTACACACATGCTTGTATTCTTTAGCTTTGGATTCGGAATGATAACCTGCACCTACAAGTAAGGCAAAAGGAAAAGAGATTATACTACCTGTCAAACTACAGCCTATAGTTTGCATAAAGAATTAAGACACAGACAAATACAGCCTTCCTTCTTCTGGATTACACTGGCATTTCCTTTTTGTATCAATGATTGACAACTTTATGCATTCGAACATTAATTCAAATACACTCAGTAAAATACAGGATACAGAGCAAATACGCAGAAGCATACAGGTATAAATCTCGGCATCATACAATCTATTCCTATAAACATTCTCCAACAGATTCCAGTTCTGCTCATTCTTGGAGGATTTCCAGCATAGCTTTTTTAATTATTGTCCATCATTAGGCAAAAGCCTTGGTTTTAAGTCAAACTCCAACCTTCCTTTTACTGCTGATTTGGAAGTTTGCAATTACCATTCTGTTCATCTTATGTTTATGCTACATTTTTAGAGCTCATTACTCCTGCTTTAGAACCATGAGAGTGCCTGGAAATAAAAATCACCCAGGTTTTTTTCACCTTTTTCTCATTTTCAGTCTTTATGTCTATCCTGTTGCATCTAGCCATTTTGCCCTGTTTTGAAGCCACTACCCCCTACTTCCATACCTGAAAAATTTATCAGTGCCCACTATTCAACTAAATACAGCATCAGAAAAATAACAAACAGGACTAGCACACTGATATTTAAATTCCATCATCTTCTGGTTTTTTGGTTTTTGAACTCGAAAAATATGCTTGTATTTATCTCAACTTCCCTTTCCTCACCTCTAGAAATGTTAGCTTTGAGAAACTCTAATAAAATAAGTTTTAGCACTACTAGTGTAAGAATTCTAAACAAAGTAACCCAATAAAGGACAACACAGAATACCAGGGTTGTCAAATATCAACCCAGAATGTTTTCTGAGGGTTTTGTTTTGGGTTTCTTTTCACCTTAAGGATCTTATAATCCAAGTAGCATGTTGGTTTTTCAAATATTTTAGGTGTCGCCAGGCTACTTTGCTCAATTTTACCTCATGTCACCACTCATATGCTAAAAACAAACATACAGCCAGATATAAGCATCACTAATATTTTCAAGATTAACAGTATTTAAGAAAGAACCTATGAGAAAATAATTTACGAACAAGACACACACAACACATCATTTTTTTATCACATCTGAGTAGATGACCTCTTTATTACACATGGAAAAAATAATAGTAATTCACTTAAACACAAACAATATTAAAAAAACCCAAAAACAAACAGACTTGGAGGAAAACTTTCAAAAGGGTAAAAAAAATTAAATTCAGCAACAAACAGCCTAAGGAGGTTTTAAAAAGTCTTAACTAGACTGTCCTTACAGACAAGTTAGACAAGAAACTGTCAGTAAGGAAACAGCTGTGTTTCCCAAGCTTACCAGATAATTGCAGAATTTGACATTTTATAACCATTTAACTTAGGGATTTTGTTTGGGGTTTTCTTTGTCAAGGAGAAACAAAAAATTACCATTCAGAACACCCAAAACCCTACATTTTTATTAACAATTTCCAAGATCCTCCAGCCAATGCAACTTCCAATCAAACTCTCCACTCCCAGATTTACACCCAAAGTTAATGTCACTTCATTGAAACAGTAGTAGTCCAAAGCCAAAATAACGTTTTAGTTGATATTTAGTTCGTATGTGCACTATTTCCATTCCAGCTGTTATGCTTCTGCATCTTACCTGCATGGACAAGCACAAATCCCACTCGTTTCCCTCTTTGGGTTTGCTTTGTTTCGGGGTCTTTGACCACCACTTTTACAGCTGTAACCTGAGACGATTTGGAAGGTAACACTTCTACTGAACTTATCCCCTTCTCCATGATCATACATTAGGATCACCATCTTCTACTGGAAAAGAGCATCCTTCCAGTCAAAAATAAACTCTGGAGAGGAATCATCCTAAAACCAAATCACATGCATACGTTAGATGCTGATTTCAAGAGATGAATTTCATACAAATGACTCCAGAAAGAACTTTTGGAAGAGAGGTTTAAAACAAGGAGAGTATGCCTCTTGAAAGAAGGGCATCCAAGTTCTGCCTCTTCCCTAGCTAACAGTATTAATAAGACTTAAAATAATCAAAGTCCATGTTGCAAGTTGAAAGCAGCCTTTTCGTTACAACTTAACTTGAACCTAATAATCTTTCCGGACGTTGTGGGGACCTGTTGATAGAAGGCTTGCCCATGACTGAGAGAAAGCTGCTTTCCATGGTCTCCTTTTATTCAACAGTAAAACTTATTTCTCTACCCATCATGCCTAACTAGTTCTTAAAGTGATGATGCTCCACAGCCACAATCTTTACTTCTTAAATGTGTCATTCCCTGCTTGAGTGGAAAGTTCTAAGCAGCACTGTAGCAATGATGGCAAAAGCTGAAAGACGGTGTATGTGGTTGCACGGCAGAATCTCCTATCCTCAAATCACATACTGACATCTGCCTGCATGACTTTGTGTCTACATTTTATGTAGGCGATGTAGAATCTGTGCATTAACACAAATCTAATAGTCATACAAGAAGTTACAAACATGTGCTCCAGAAAATTGTGGCATATGAGTAACACTTAAAAATGCCATACCTTTTCCCTTCTTTTCCAGGAAATAGGTGTTTAAGATCCTATAATGAAATCCTACTCTTCCACACTTTTTCATCCCTTACCCTTATTATTCTCCACTAATTTGCAGGGGGGGGAAGAAAAAATTAACTTTTTTTTTATGCAAAGTATTTCTAAACAATGCCAAATAAGCCTAAAACAGTGAAAGAAAGTTTGCCTAGATAAATGTAAGGATAGCTACCATGATCATTAGCGAACCACAACATTCTTAAGTTGATCTCAAATACTTCAGTAACCCTATTTGGTTATGATCTTAACCCTTAGGATGTTTATAGAATTTAATGTTTATAGAAAGCTAATAGAAAAACTGTCAATATTTTCTAGTATACAAAACAAAAAAGCTCCCAAGTTAAAGTACAGGACTATGTATTTTTCAGGAGTCAGAAAACAAATTCACTGTATTCACTGCTCGTCTTATCCACAGCCTAATATATGTTAATCCTGACACAATACCATTTCTCTAGTTCAGCAGGTAAAATTAAAAACAGAGACATTCTACATGTTGAATTAATTCAGGAAGTGAAAAAGCATATAGTGTTAATGTATGAATGGAGAAAACCTCTATAACATATTAATATGATATTAATATGTTGTCTATCACCAATATGATGTCTATCACTCCTACCACCTCGAAAAGAATACTAGAAAGTGAATAGAAGTGAAAAAAATGAGACATTTAATACACAGGATTTAAACCACAGATTTGGCAAATGCTATATGGCTTACTCCAGTAATTAAATACCACTCCATTTGAACAACCATGCAAATTATGTTTAACAAGATTCAGCACTGGCACAGAACAGACAAACTTGCTAGTTTACCACAGCAACCCTTTCAGTAATGAAAATTAGCACAGCTTTCTAGGAAGTTAGTTATTTCCGCTCATTTTTTCTTAGATGCTAAACATACATAGGTATCTTCATATATTTATAAATTTGTATTTTAAGATTAAATATGAACTTATTGTTATAATTATAAATATATATATATATTTATACAAAATGAAAGACCGCTACAATACCTAGACTCTACAGAGAGAAAAAGCATTTATGGACTACATCCAATTGTAATGGTCTCCTCTATAAACTTCAGAGCTAAAATTGAAGTCCTAATCACTGCATTTACTTCCTTTCTGCTAATAATAATGAAGAAACCTCCAGCAGCCATTGGTACCAGCAGTAAGGTGAAACACAGTCAGTTCCCTACAAACTCTGCTTCACTGCATCTTATTACACCACACGGAATGTCATTACAGCAACAGGGGCATGACAAACACCGAAGTAAAATGACAGAGGAACAAGTAAGAGACCTATATTCTTGCAGGAATGGCAGAAATGGTATGGCGGTAGGGAAAGTAATAATGATGGTAGTCGAATCATTTTTGAAAATGAAGATACAGATACCACTTAAAGACTACCTAACAGCATAACTCCAGGCTGAAAACTAATTAGGCCTTTACACGCACTTGGGTCTGAGGATGCATTTATTTTTTACCAGACAACGTATAGTCAACCTATCTCAATAATTTTCTTCAGTTCATAACACTTCCTCCACATGAACTCAATTTTGTCAAACCCCTTCCATCTCAAACCGTTCTTCAGGTCCTTTCAAATTTCATCCACAAACATTCTGCTTCTATTTTGTAAGCTGCTGTTGGACCCAACCTTTCCCTTTCTAGCTGCTTCTAAGATTTATCTGTTCTCCTTCCTGGATGCCATACATTCATCATTTATGATCTCACCCCTCCTTGTTACACAGTTCACTGTTCTGCATCTGTATGGCTACGGAAACGGTGGAGGAACATACTCTAGCTTGACTCCTCAAGAACGCGAGCCATAATGATTCTACCAAAGTAGCCCAAAGCACTTCTCTGAAGCGCACTGAAAAAGTAACTGAGTCCTACGCAGGCACTCAGAAAAACGTAAATAAACGTGTCACACCCAACGTCGAAAGAGTCGCTCAGGTCTTTCGGCACGCTTGCCATAGACGCTACGGCTCTTCTATCAGCCAAGAGGTAGGCGGCCCTCACCGTGCCCCCCAGATTCAAAGCCCTGCCTAACGCTCACCGCGCAGAACGCCGCACCGCGGAGCCAACGCTTACAAACGCGGCGCAGGGATGGAGGCAGAGACGTACGCACCGGCGCCTCCGTCCCAGCACCGGCAACGGGGAAGAGCTCGTTTTTAAAAACTTTTGGGTTTTACAGTAAGAGGCCGGAGGGCGGCGGGGAGAAGGGCAGGTGGGGCACGAAGAGCAACCGGGCGAGAGGAAAGCCCTTAACCCCACGAGCGAGCAGCCGAGCCCCCGCAAGGGAACGCTTCGCTTCGAGAGCGCAGTATGAAGAGCAGCCACCGAGAAGCTGACGAGGAAACGAGGCTCCCTGCCCGCTGCCGCCCGTGTCCCCGCGGATGCGTCCCCGGGCAACGGCCCCCTTTGTTTCTACCTCTCTCCCCTCCCTCGCAGCCGTCCCTCTCCCCCTCCTTTCTCCTGCTCCTCCGCCCCTCAGTGCCCCCACCCCTGGAGGCCCTCTCCGAGGCTCCCAGCAGCACACCGCACGGTCGGAGACGCTCCGGGAGCGGTGTGCGCGGCCCCAGCGGGCAGGGGGGGCCGTCGCGCTGCCGGAGCCGCGCGGAACGACTCGTGGCCGCTCCGCGGGTCTGCGGGCAGAGCGCGCTGTGCGGACGGGAGCGGGGTACGGGATGGGGCCGGCGTCCCGCGGCTGCTCGTGCGGTGGCGATGGGGTGTCGAGGGGCTGGGCGGCTCTGCCCCACGTTAGCATGGTTAGCATCGGGCCCGGACCGACGCCCCCGACCACCCCCGTCCCCAAAGAAACGGAGCGTGGGCACCGTGGAAACAATAATTTATTTAAATAATCTCTGCTTGTTGTAAAAGAAACACGAAAGAGCGCTGAAGTTTTCCATAATAAATAACCAAAATACCCTTTGTTTGTTTGTTTCGTGTCACGGCTCTCAGCACCGCGCTGGGAGCCACGTGCCGAGGGGGCTCCGTCGGGGCCCGATCCCGCCCGAGCGACACCGGAGCGGGCCGCCCCTGCACGGCCGCAGGGGGCAACGGGACGGCGGGAGGCTCCGGCTTTAAACCTACATATAAAAATTATTTATCTTTTTTTTTTTTTTTAATTCGTTTTATTTATTATTTGTTGTTGTTGTTCAGTCCCCAACATCAGAATGAGGTCTTCCGCAAAGGCACCTATCGACTTAAAAAAATAAAAAGGGGAATGACCCGCGGTCCCCTAGAAGATGCCGCCGCCGCCGCCGCCGTGGTGATGCTGCGGGAGGGGCGCGGCGGGCGGCGCAGGGCCGGGCGGGTACCAGGCGTAGCTTCCGAGGAAGGCGGCGGCTGGACCGGGGCTGGCGGGGCCGCCCCCCGCTCGAGGGTGCGGGGCGAAGTCCCACGCGGGCGGCGACGCAGAGGCCGGC
>JANHGO010000073.1:39431009-39474813 GCA_024606505.1 Aquila spilogaster | reverse complement strand
GTGGATGGGGAAGGCAGCGTTCCTGCAAGCTGGACCCACGCTGGCCCCCAGCTCTTGCCAGCGGCTGCTTCCGTGCAGGACCGGCGGGCTAAGGCGGGGCAGGGCGGAACCAGGCGCGAAGCACTCACCCTCCACCGCCGTCAACCTCACGCACACCCGGAACCGCCCGCCCGCCCGTTGCCTCGGTGAGGATGAGGCGTCCCGCCCACCGCCTCCCTCCGATTGGGCCAGCCGAGCCAGGCGACCGGAAATAGCGTTACGCCGATTGGCGGCTCCGCAGGCCAGTGCCGCGCCAGCCTGCCGCCGGCGCGCGAATCGCGGCGAGGGGCGGGGGCTCAGCCCCGGGGGAGGGCGTTGTGGCTGCCGCTAAAGGGCCGGGCGCCCGCGTTTCCCCCCTCAGGCTGGGCGGACCGCCCTGGGTGGGCGGTGGCGGGCGCTGCCGGCCGGGGGATTGGGGAGAAATGGCGGCCGCAGCCTCCCCGAGGAGAAGGGGCCGGTGAAGGCGCCGCTCGGGCGGGGGGGAGCCGGGCCCTGGGCTCTGGGGAGCGGGGGGGGGAGGCGGGCGCGGCGCAGACGCACCTGCCTGTGGAGCAGCTGGGCTCCGCCACTCCTAGCCCGCTTCCCGGCCCTCTGTTGGGCTGCTGGGCCTTGGGGCCGCTTTGTTTTCCCTCGCCGTCGGTAGCTTCCTCGCAAAGACTGTTTGACTGAGCAAAACCTAATGAAAAAACAGACCAGCGCGTGATGCGTTTTGCCTTAAGGATTTGTATCGGGTTTGTTACCTTGCTCCCAGCAGATGCAGGACTTACCGATGGCTGCGCTGAGCAAAACAAACTTCACTGATCACAAATAAGTGTTTTTCACAACTGTTTTGTCAGGAAATCTCACAGCAGTTGGATGTTTTGCATCTCCTCCCTTCAACGGGCATTTGAGTTTTGTGTACTGTTAGAGGAATATTAAGTTCCTATTAATTTCTGCCCATTTTGTTCCGAAGGGGACTTGATGTCAACTGTGCTGGTGTCACTTGTTAAAGCTACTTTGCCAGGAACGAGGGCAGCCACATCTAAATCCCATTTCCTTCATACCTTCTCAGATGGTCATTACTGTCAGTTTTGGGAACCAGCTGTGTACGTGCATGCCACTTCATGTATCCCAGCTGACATTGTCTACGGTTTCTAAAGTGCCTTCACTCTTACAGTCCCTGCTCCTCTTACTTGTAGGACTGTGAAACAAGACCAGATGCCTTTATGGACTTACTTATATTGCAGAGAACATTTATCTTAGCTGACGTCTCAAATTTTCATTTGCAAAGGTCAGCTCTTTCAAGCTGAAATTGTAACATTTATAAAATCAAGACACAGTTGTTCTTTTTGCAAAATTCACTGAAGAGATTTCCCTGATCTCTTGCTCAAGCTCCAGCGTGAGAAGTGATAAGATATATTTTATATAAAAGATCCTCCTCAGCCTTCTAGGTGAAACCGATTTCAACTCCTCCCCATTTTTCTTTTCCTAAAAGCGAGCACAGCGTGTAGCTCTTGCAGTGGTTCCTGCCACAGTGGACAGTATCATTCATTCTCTGCAAACCAGCTGTCAGGAAATCACCTGCTTCAGCCAAACTACATCTTTGAAGGGAATTTTTAAGAATCAAGTTTCTACAGTACTTCCTCTGACACCGATTTCATTCACTAACCAAAATACATTTCAAAGCAAATAATAACTAGTAATAGATTACTTATACTTCTTACCACCATTACCATGTAAGGCAAACATAATTTGGCCTTGCTCACATTTGTAGCGAATACACTTTAGCCTGTGGCCACCGTGTTGCACCCAAGTTATCATATATTAAACATTAGCAAAAACTCGAGCACTGAACTGTCAAGAACTGAACAAAAAATCTGCAAACTAACCTTTTTACCCCCAGACTTTATTCCATCTCCACTGTGTCCTAATCTTCCTAAGTAGGATCTTCCCCAGGCATTCAGGAGGTTCCTTCCTGACCTGCCTTATAATCACAGAAACCCCTTTTATGGCTTTTTTCCCAATAAATAACAATGTGCTTCCATTAATTTTTGTATTATTGACTTTTTTTTTTTTTCAAAGACCAGCCTTAAATTTTTTTAACGATGCAAAAAAATGTCAAGAACACATGCAAGTCTCCTTTTTCAACACACGTTTTTGGCACACAAAACTATGTGGCTTATGGAGATCGGCTTTTCTCTTCCACGTTACCAGGTGCTTCCTCTTCTGTTGGATAAAACTACAAGGAAATAATGTGAACTCCGCAAACCCTTAGAAAATCTTTGGCCTCCTTTCACAGATTTTAACGTGAGGTCCAAATCACAGTTGCGAGTTGCTCTGTTGCCAATTTTTTTTTTACAAGTCCTCATGATTCTTGATAGCGGTGCTGAAGTGAACCAAGGAGATTCCACAACGTACTTTTTTTGCCTCTCAGATGGCAATAGTTACATTTGAGCTAGGACAGTCCGATTTTGGGGGACAGGGAGGGTGTTGTGTGGAAGTGTTCCAATGCACTTGACTGCTAGCTGCAGCCTTTCTTTGACACACAGTGTTGGCCACTACCACCACAACTTCAGCTTGACCTTGTGCATTCATCTCTATGTCCTGTATAAGGTCCTGCGCACCTTCTGCCCACCCTCTGTTTTCCCTTTCTCTGTCCACCTCTCCCGTCTGTCGGCTAAGAAGGAGGCAGCACAACATGTGGCTGACTCAGAGCTACATATATTTTGACTTGACCCTGCTGTCAAATCTCCTTGAAGTTGGCCAGCAGGTTCAAATTATGAAGATAGGCTGACAGACTGATGGATGGACAGTGTGATCACGGAGCCTTCTTTCTTTAGGGGAGTAAGCTAAACACACTGTCAATGTTTGTCCTGCCCCGTTCTCCAGGAGAACTGGATTCCAAATGCAAATGTCTGTTTTCACTTGTTTTTTGATGCATTTACTTAACTTGTCCCTCGCTGCTGGTGACAGTTTCCAAACTGGCCAAATATTTCTTGGGTTTTCCTATATTCTGGTCCTTGCTCTTCTCTAGATTTGTGGTGCTACTCCAATAAAGAAGTGATCTCATTCTGTAAATCATTCCTCAGCATACAGGTTTGAAGTGAAAGGCTTCCTTTATTCCTTTTACGAAGTTTCCAGCTGTGTTTTAATGCCTGGTTTTGGTTTTGTTAGATTTCTTTTTGCACTTTGTGTTTTGAGGCAGACTCTAGTAGTTTTACTTCCTAATTTGATAAAGAGCTTATCTGCTGCTTTAACTTATTCTGAATATAAGTGGCTGTTCAAGCCCAAAGGCTTCAGTGAGGCTTCATCTCACATGCTGTACTGTAATGAAACCATTAATTAAATAAAATCTGAGGTAAGAATGCAGACAAGTGTGCCACCGCTTGATTATTTCTTGGAACTTAAAGTATTGTTTTAATACTGACACCCTCCATTTCCTGAAAGAAAAGCTCAGAGTGTGGATACTTTTTGGGTTTTTTTGACCAAACGTTGAGTGGGGTGATCCCATGTGCTCAGTAAGAAGAATTTAATGCATTTGCAGCCAGCCAGACCCATGGACATCCACGCAAGCACAAGCACATCTCTACAAGAAGCACTTCAACACAATGCAGCTGGAAACTTCTCCTTTGACCAAGACTTTGAGAAGCGTTCTGCTCCAGAGGTGTGAGCAACACCCAGTTCGGAGCTATGTGCAAGGGGTACGCGTTTGCTGTTAAACTCAGTGAGTTGCTTAACACCATGCCAAGCAAAATCATTTGCCTCAGCGCAGGGAAGCAAGATGAAGTCCAGCCTCTCTCTGCTGCCTCACAACTCCCATTTCAGACTCAGCAGTATAGACTCTTGTCAAACAGGGTTATGGTGGATGCTCTATACGTGTCCTATAGTTCCTCCACTGAGGAAATTCCTTGCAGAGATAAATTTTGGAGCTTCTTTGAGTACGTCTAGGCAACATAGTATGCCTCTATGAGGTTCTGGCAAACCAGGCCCATGTATCTGACAACGTACATTCAGATATCATACTAGTTTGTTACAATGATGTGGACAAAGTACAAAGTAAAAGGAGAAACCATTTGATACCTCTCCTAGTTACAACCCTCCAGGACTGATGATTTTTATTAAGTTTTTATAGGTTTCTTCAAACCTTTAGCAAAGTAATTCAGCTGCTTCACTTAAAGGCAGGCTACAATTTGGAGTTGGAGATGCTAAGCTGTAGCCTTCAGGTGCAATGAAGGAGAATATTTCACAGTAGGTGACAAGAAAGGCAGGCATTTCGTCACAGTTTAGATCTCCTTTCTCATAGTTCTTTCACTATTTTGTGAGGCAACAGGAGAGCTGCTTTGAATAAAGAGATCCTGACCTCACAAAACCACTTTATTCCTGCTTTGCAAAAGAGAGCATTCCAGGCAACGAATAGCTGAATGTTTGGGTTGGGAGGTTTCAGTGCTTTTGGGCACCTGTTAAAGGACAGAGATGCTGAGAAAAGGTAGTAGAAGAGGAGAAGGCTCACATACCTCTCCTATCCCCTTTGACCCAGGTGAGAGGACAACCTTAAACAATCAATTCAAGACAACTTCAATGCTTTAAGAAAGAATTTGTCTGGGAAGTGGCCATGGGGTGGGGGGTGGGGGGGAAGCAAGCATGTAGAAATACAGCCCTATGTCGACCATTCCTGTTTAGGAACTTTGCAACTCATTTCTACAGTCAACGGAAAAAGAAGCTGAACGCACCACCAAATATGAACAGGAATTGTTATCTGAATGATTGCATGCAAAAGGAGAATAGCATCTGAAGGCCACTGTAAAGGCTGGAATCAATCCACTCAGATACCACATTATTAATCGCCCTGAAAGACTGCCTGATCTTTGCAGGTAGCATAAATAAGCCTGCAGTTTTCTCCAGGCATGCTTGTTGTTTCCTCTGCATAAGAAGAGGCCCCTTCTTTGACTTCCAGCCAGTAAAATAATGTTTTTTCCAGATAATGAGCCACTTTACATGAGGAAAATACTCTAGCATCCTGGACCTGTCTAAATAGCATTCCACATACTCCTGGCTGCTCAACACCCACGGACGGTTATTTCCAACACTCGTTCCATTGCATCTCAAAAAACTCTTCACTCAGTGTGCTTGTGATCTTCTCTCAGCCAGCTTTCACAGTTGTAACCAGATGGGGGCCAAATCATAAGACACAGGACTTATGAGAAATGAAACTTCAAATATGCATTCATCAGCTGTTGCCAAAATAACCACTACTAGTAAATCCCTGCAAGGTTTTGTCTTTATTCCTTAAACACAGAAAGTGAGTTATATGCGTACTGGGTCCGTACTGGCCCTTGTAGGAGGATAGTCATCTCCCCATCAACTGCTATGGGAAATCAGGAAGCCAGGACTCACAGAGCAGTGGTTTTCAGAGTCAGAGATCATTTCTCTTCACGCCCACACAAAGCATGGTGCAGATTTAAATATGACAATTTAAAAGAACATATTTTGTCAGAACAGGCCAAGTTGGTGACTAAGTAAATCCTGGACTAGGTTTTCTCTACAAGTTTTATCATCTCATTATTTTTAAGGGGTTTGACCTGCATGGTTGCTTTCTGCAGCTCTCCGTGGGTAATGACTTGGTCCAAACCAAAGTTATTTTATTGCCCTCAAGGTGTGATACAATTGCAGTAGGGCAGTCTTCACGACACCCTCCTCTTCAAATTCTGTGATACTGATCCAATTGCAACAGAGAGAGCTCAGGATATCTAAGTTCACTATGAAGCTTTAAGAATCATTCTCTTACCGGAGAGGTTTTGATCTTCAGGTTGTAAAATGAGGAAGAAAAAAAAACACAAAACATTCTCATCCCTCAGACTAGCTCATGAGCTCTATGAGCAACTTCATGTTTTGGAGAGGTTGAGATCGACACAAAAATCGATGCAGGTTTATTTTAGGACAGAATTTGCACTTTTAAACTACATCTCTTTAGACACGAATTTTAAGTTCATTACTGTTACCCTTCTTGTGTATATTGTACCTGTTGTCTTTCCAAAAATTTGACTTGCAGCTAAGTAAGGCAGCCATTCTGTGACGAACGCATCTTTGCTTACCAAGGCAACTTGCTTTGCTGTCAAATGTAAATTTTGCACCTCTTCAGAAAACAAGCTAACTTTAGTGATAGATTTGTATTCCTTTTAAGTGTCATTGGTCTGCTAGAACTGTTTTAATATTAATACAAGAGTGTTGTAAGTAGCTCTATAGCCATCACCTTGTGCAGCACCCCTTTGACTCGGTAAACTCCACCGAGGGCCATACACAGCACACTACCATTCACTGCTACCAGTTAGGATGTTCACCGAAGTGATCAGTCTGGTCGTCTGGATTGAGGAAGTGATGATCCATCCACGAGGCAGATGGACTTCCACAGAGCATAAGGGTTGTGGGTTTTATTTAATTGTAATAAATTAAAATTAAAACCCAGCTAACAAAACAGTTATTTTGCAAAGTCGACCACTTGGACCAAAATACAGAATAATGAAGACTGCTTCCCTTCATAGCATTTTTGTGTCAGACTACAGCTTAAAGAAAAGCATCCGTCTGTGTAACTGAAACACATGCTAGAGCTGATTTCACACGTACCATGCTCGATTTTCTCTCTGACATGGTTTTGCTTCCTAGGGATTTGTATTTAGTTACCTCATACAGAGTTCTAAAATTCACCAAATGAGAAACATGCGGAAAAAAAGATGCGTAACTTGTGGTTGGTTTGGGAATTACTGACCTCCTTTCCCACCTCCAGCTGTAAGGACACCCTTCAGAACATCTCTTGGTCAACATCAGAGGCTGCGTTGTTCATCACCGCGCATCTTCTCAGGCTCTCTCCCTGCTGGTGCTGCTCAGTTGTTACTTTTGCAGAACTCTTTTAGGAAAAGAACTGACAGCTCAGGCTTTCCTGCCCTGCCCTGCCCTGCCCCAAAATCCTCCTAAAGCCCAAGGCATCCGTTCTTGGGGCAGCTCACGCACCCACTCCCTCTTTGAGGGCCTGGGCATTAACCGAAGGGGAAAAGCAGATAAGGGAACGAGGAAGGGAAGCAGCTTATGCTTAGGGGGTTTTGCACTCCCCAGAAATGATTTTAACACTTAATCACCTGTAGAAATCACAGCCATCCTGAAACAGTCACTTTGCTATTCTTAGTCCTTTTGGTAACCACTCCTGTTCAGACTTATATTTTCCACGGACAAACTGCCAACCCGTTTGAGCAGCGGTTCAGCCACACACGTTGCTGACTGCAGTGGGCAGTTTTTCTGTTCAGACTTACAATGTCCGTCTCTGAGTCACGCTGTCGGAAGTCAATACAAACCCTATCTGCCTCAGTTGTCCTTGCCCTGCTTCCTTGTCCCAGAAATATAAAAAGAGCAAGGTCTAAGTGCATCGGGCAGGATTTCAGTGCAAAGCCAAGGGATTTCTGCAGTGCCAAGGAGCACACGGGATGGAGTCCAAGAGCATTTGCCCATGAAAACGTGGCAACCAGCCTTTGGAGCGAGTGTCTCTGAGAATGGGAGAGGAGTGAGGTTTGCCAGGGCGCTCACTGGAGGCTGGAAGCAATGTTGTTTGAAACTTGCATAGTCTCGCATGGCTGAAATACAGAGCTGGAACAGTACTGGTAGGGATTACTCATATGCTAGTGATGAGGAGGATATAAAGTAATAATGACCTTAAATGACATTAATCTAGATTGGATCCAGAACCCAGACAAAAATATTCCCATTTGTAACACCGTATGTCAAGCACAGAAAAAATATACAAGACAATAGACCTTTCTGCCACCTTGTCTTGCCTTTTACAGGAATACAGTAACATAGTCCTGTGCATGAAAAGGTACATTTTTACATTAGGAAGGTTGCAGGTTTTTTAAGTATTCTATGAAATAATGAAAATTACTGTGCCATCAGAACTACTACTTTTGTTGTTCTTATCATAGCTACAAAACTGAGGTTGAGGCATTTAACTCATGATTTAAGACAAGTTAAAAACAACCTAATTAGTAGCTTTATTTTAAATATATATCATATGTAACTTAACTTTCTAAGACTTTATTTAAAAAAACCCACAGTATTTTGGTTGGTTGTTCTGTTTGCTAAAAAAGTATGTGACGGCACAACTTACTGTTATTTTTGGACACTACTGAAATATGGAAAGAACAAAAAGCCGACTTGCTATTAATTGGAAATAATACATTTAATTTTTAGAAGGAAGGAATAATAGAAAACATACGTGGCTCTTCATCTCTGGTTGTCTGATCTTTCTTGGGTTTTAAATAAATCAAACCCTCTTGTGATTTCCACTTGTAATATTAGATCTTTAAATGTCTGGCTTATACACTAGCATGAGCTCTGGTGGCTGCCAACTTGGAGACAAACTACTTTATACCAGACCTCCATAAGTTGCTAGAAAAATGACTTCTGTCTCACTTCTAGAAGTCCTGTTTTTTAATGTGTTATTTTACTTAATTGCCATCACTTTTGCTGGTTACATGATATTTAGTGAAAGGGAAAAATAACATCATATTTTAAAGTTCAGAGGTTAGAACTTCTAGATCCTATTTTCATGTTTAAAAGGATGAGAAGGTCAAAAAGATCCTTTGTTTTGTTTACACCAAGGGCAATGAATTGCAAGGAATTCTAGATGAGACATGACCACTTCTTACCAGACTTCCAAGATACGCTTCTGCTGAAAACATAGAAAGAAATCACTTAAGATTTTGTTAGCGTTGTTCTGGAATTATGGAGATCACATGATGGGCTTTGAGCCATTAGCAATTCTTAATGAATAACTTGATTTAAAAAAAAAAAAAAGGCGGGGGGGGATTTAGACCTAGTCATTTTAAAAACAGGCCAAAAATTTCCCATCTAAGATGCGTGCAGAGGCAGACCCTGAAGTTCTTCCCAACCAAGATGTCCCCTCAGGACTTAGCAACTTGAGAACAAAAACAACAAAAAAGAACACCTGATAGATAAAGTTATCATACATTAAACATTTATGTGATACCCACTACACATTACCACACAGCAAAATAGTTTTTTCAACCAATAGTTAAAATCACTGTCGAGTCTGTCTTCACATTTTTGTGCATTTTGTCTGGCTATGACTTCAAAGTACAGGCTAGGCTTCCCAACTAGAAGAAAGAAGGTCGCCAGCACATGTACATGTGAAGAGAAGACACACATAAGTTATACCATCTAATTTCAATAAAAAGTCATCCCTATTTGTGACTTTTTAATTTTAGAACCATTTTTTTCAAATTAGTCCTCCAGCAAAGTTATTGTAAAGGACAGATGAACTGTAGAAGTACATAAGCTCTGTTGGAGAGTTTTGTACCAGTGAGTCATCCGGCATATCTGGGCATTCTAGAGGAGTGGAGATTCACCGATGCCACGCGTTCTTTTTCAGTAAAGTTATAAGAGCACGGAGCCAAAAAAAAAAAAAGGCACTGATAATTTAAGCAACTCTACTCAACTACTGCCAGGAAGTCCAACACAGCAGGCTATGCCTACTGCTAGTGCACAAACAAGGAACACTCCCTTTGTAGGAGCACGCACATCAAACGCATCAAAACAAGTATTTGGTAGAACTTAGTAGGGTTAGAGGATTCAAGAAACAGTGCAGTTTGTTGCCTTTCATCCCCCACCAAATTTGCTTTTCCACACAAATTATTAAAGTTATGGGGACTGTCTGTGGACCCGGTATTAAAACAGAATTTGTAAGCACACCAACGCCGAACGAAACTCTCTGTTGTTCCTACAGCTATAAAAGTGTGCTTTTACAAAGTTAAGTAACTATAACAATTAGTCCTACCCGAGCTGTATTTCTGAAAGAAACAGTTAAAACAATTACGAACTTACCTACTTCCCCACTGATGAGGTGTAATACTGTAAGTGCACCATTAGTATCTCCTGTTAGTAGCCCCTGTCAGAGCCGAGATGCTGGGCTAGGTGGATCCTTCATTTGACTTATGTTGCTGTTCAGACCTTTTGCTTTTGCTCTCAGCTGTCCGATTTTCCACACACTTTATACAGAAACATAAATGGTTGCCCTTCCGTCACTGCTAATGTTAGTATATCCAATCTCTACATCTCATTCAATTCAAGCTACTGTCCCTAGTGCACTTCATATGCCTACAATATATAAACCATACAATGAATCACACTTAGAAAAAAACCTGTACAAATACATGGTATGTCTAAATTTACCCTTTTGGCTTGGTGTCACTACTTTGTGCCTGGAAATCATCTCATATGTGCCAGTCTTAAGAAACCGCATTGAAGAAAACTACTTAGTTTTCCATGGTCCAAATTTTATTACAAAACTAATATGATCTCTCGTTATGGGAGAGGCTTGTCTCCTTACCCACTGTCTGTATCAGATGCATATGTGTACACTTTTATCACTTTTGTATGACACAATATTTTCTTAAGTAGTAACAACTGGCTTTCCTGTTTGATGCAGGGACACTTCCCTTGGTGGAAAATTCTGTTTCCCAAAGCATCTTTCTTTCCTCTCTTTCTTTATAAATTCGTATCTTGCTGAATATCATTGTGCTGTTCGCCACTGTACACCCATGTTCAGAAGCTTCCTGTGCCTTCCAGCGGGACAAGTTTTCCTTGTTCTCCATCACAGTTGGTCAGTTCAAACTACAAAACATGGGTTTGTTGGGTCCTGCCATATTGCTTGTAAGGCTAAGAAGCTG
The DNA here is from genome assembly GCA_024606505.1 of Aquila spilogaster. Taxonomy (NCBI): domain Eukaryota; kingdom Metazoa; phylum Chordata; class Aves; order Accipitriformes; family Accipitridae; genus Aquila; species Aquila spilogaster. Next base: position 39,464,065 of record JANHGO010000073.1, on the reverse strand, counting down.
GATCAAAGTTACGTACAAAAGACTGCAGTATCTCCTCAACTTTTTCCGTTAACTCCTTGAAAATGAATCTGAAGATGTTCAAATGTTTATGAAGAGCAATTACATTTAAAATGTTCAAGGTCTGCAAGTATTCCTCATTGCAGAGCCTCATTCCATCATTGCAAAGCACTCTTGCAAAAACCATCTCCACATGTATTTCTATATTGTGTCCCTTACTTCCTTCATTTTGGCCATTAGGTATACAGCCTCCCATGTGCTAAATCTAACTCCATAATCTCCTTTACATATTGAGATATATTTACTTCATATAAACACTAGTTTTGATTATCTATAGTTTCTAACCTCTGTTTTAATAGAATCCTTTGTTTAAAATAGTAGAGTGTCTTAGAAATTAATGACAATTCTGTAAAATTACATATTACCTTTCAGGTCCTTGTTTCTAAAATTTTCATTCTTTTTTGATACAAAGTTGTATTTCCACTAGAGCTGATACAGCAAACACTTCAAAAAAACCCCACCAAACCAAACATTAAGACAAATCAATCCCCACACTCCAGGGAAGAGAGATCATTTTCTACGTACTGTATTTTCCTGCACCATTGATACCTTCATTACCAACACTAATACTAAAATGGCCAAACAACAGGGTTTCTAAAATTGTATCATCTAGATCTGCCTTTAACTTTTCTTTCTTTCTTTCTTTCTTTTTCTTTCTAACACTGGCAATGCTGGAAGACTTTATATAAGTGTAACTATATTAATGGCAATGCAATATTAATAGCAAAAAGTTTAATTTTGACATAATTTAATTTAGGCGCAGAAGAAGAAAACACAGCTAAGTACCCAAAATTCCTCTGGGACAATTTAAACCATTTATTTCCAATATATATTAATGAAACACTTCTAAATGGCAGTATTTCCATTCCAGAAAGATATCCAGGAAGTCTTCAAGTATTTAAAGGAGAAATTAATGAACCATATATGTAATCTTTAAAAAATATAGAAAAAACCTCTATACAAAATTTCTTCAATTTGTAGTTATATTACTACCTTCTTTATCAAGAGATATGTTTTACAGACTTCTGTGGAATTAAAAACATTAAGACCATTTATTTTCAGCAACAAACCTCTGCCGAAGTGTTTTTCTTATTTATAAATACAACTATATTTATGACTGCTTTTTGTAACCATCTTCAGCATTTCTGTTATCTTTAAGAGATGGCATGAGACAAAACAAACCACTCCAAAACCATCAATTCCTTACTTACACGTTTTCAAGGTGTAGTTTTTCAATAGTAGTACAAACCAGTATTTGTTGTGGCAGAAGAAAAGAGTGATTATTACTAGTCATTTCAAAACTCACCACCATAATTAAGTGACTTTTTGGGGAAATTTTAGGTGGATAGGAATCACAGCAGGCTGTAGTAACTTTAATAGATGTTGCCAGTTAGAAGAACTGAGACTAAAGTTTGAGTAAAAATAAAGTTCAGTTATTTGAATTTCTGCTTTTTCCTTGCCTGAAACTCTTCGGTTTTATTTTTGACAGATTTTATTAGCATTGATAGGGTAGGATCTATGGCTTTCTTAGCAACCCCTCCTTTCTTTGCCATATTGTTCTCCTGCCCCTTGCTTGTCTTCTTAAGATCTTGCTCCTTTTCTTCTCTTTGGCGAGCTTTCTCTTCCAAGATCTTTTCTACTGCTTTTGTCTTCTTGAAATTTGGATCTGAAGGATCCAAATTAAACAGGGGAGAAGTAAACATGGCTTGGAATCTTGTATCAGCAACATTTACCTGAAGGCGGAAAAGTAGTATTTATTTTAGGCAACCTTTACCCACAATAGCAAAGCTTTCAAGCACAATAAAATATGAGCTGCTAGCAAGTCATAGCTCATGAGATTGTTCACCATTCCTGAAACTGCTTCAGTTGCAAAAATCCCAGTGCGCGTGAAGTAGAGAGCCAGAAGATACTATTGGTAAAACAGACAAATGAATGCTTGTACAAATCCTGTATATGCCTCTACCGGCAGACCAAGGAAAGGTTTGTTATTGAGAACTGACCAGGACGAAAGAAGCATGGATAACAATCAGAGCAAACATACCAATGAGTATTTTAGGCAATAAGTTGTACAAGGCCTTGAGTAAATAGCATCTTGTTATCTTACACAGAGTTTGTGTCTGTTGCCTTCAACATTGTATCAGAATATTTCTTGCTTTTTGAGGACAGCCTGTAACTCCCTAAAAAGGTAGACCTAGTTCTTCTCCTTCAGAGAGAATAGGGGAGAAGGATATGAAACCACCAAATTTGTCCCGAAAATAATTGATATTAACAAAGGTTCTAGCCGAGCCTCAAAATCAAGAGCACACCATTACCTGGAAGTCATCTTCTAGTAATTCTTTCTTTTTCATTAGAAGTTTCTTCTTCTTCTTGCTCAAATTCTGTTGTTCTACAATCTTCTTATAATTAAAATGTTTTCTGGTGTCATCCTCATCATCCATCATAAGTAGGGCCATTTCAGCCTGTTACAAAATAAGAAAGTCCATGCACACAATGAAATTAAGTTTTCTATGAAAAACATAGCATCTCATTAATAAAGTCTGTATGAGTCTACATACATATAAATGAGTTGAAATAGGGTTGTCAGGGCATTATTATTTCATCCATAACAACATTCTTTTAACATTTTGAGATGTAATATTAAATACGATAGTTGATTTCCTTTTTATTAGATATAAAATAAATGCAAATATCCACATTCAACTTTCAAACATACTAATAATCTAATCTGAAAATTGTACACCATAATTTAGATATCACAGATACAATTTTATAATGATATTTATATAGCAAAATAAAAATTAACATATATGAAATTAATGAATGAAGAATGAAAAATGAAGAATGAAAAGCAAACATGCAATAGCAAACAATTCAATCTTCAAGGTTAAAAGTCTACAGGACAAGGTTTGAAAACACGTTTTATACAATGGTGATGTTAAAAGTAAATGTTCAGTACAGCCCAACATGCAAACATACTGGGATAGCTTTAAAGCTAGAGGGACTATCAGCTCAACCAGTATGGCTTCTGTGCCCTTGCATTTCAGCGTTACCTAACTGTTGAGCTGTGTTCAACTACAATCTTCCAGAAAGATATCCTGGCATAATCTTAAGACCTCAAGGCATGGACCATCTACCATTCTTCTTGGATAGTTTTTGTTCCAAAAGCTCTCGTTATTAAAATTATAAAGTTTTACTCTATTGCCATCCTATGGAATTCAGTAGTTCCACTCACAAACACCCAACATAAATATTTGCAGAATTCAGGCAATCCAGTATCTCTAATTCTTAACATCTTAAACCACTTTACCTTCTGTTTTTCAACTTCATCTTCATCTTCTGAGGTACTTTCAACCAATTCTGGCTTCTTCTTTAAACCTAAGTGCAAATATAGGACATGCACACATTTATTCAAGCTTAAGCATGAGAGCATAATTTACCTATGAATAGAACCTCTAAGTGCATCTCATTTTCTTGTAATCAATACTTAAATATCAGATGTGGAAAAAGGCTGAAAAGTTAAGAAAAACCAGCTAGACTTAAAACAATAAAAATCCACTGAATATTTGTTCAATTGAAGGAGGCAGCCACATTCAAATGGCATAAACCAACAAAAAAGAACAGTTAGAAAAAATGGGTTTACTGTATTTTTCATAGAGCAGTAGAGAGAAGTATCACAACAGTGCAGGCAAACATATGACATTACTCCACTTCCAAGGCGTTTTAAAGAGAAATTAGTTTATATACTCATAAATGTAATTGAAGCGTCTTGCAGTTGTCAAATTATTCATTCTTTCTACTTAAGTAGACAATGTAGTAAATACTTTAGAATAAATAGCAAATGTGCATCTCTTGTCTGTATCCAGAATATAAATCTGCCAGCTGAATAAGGGTTCATCGGGGGGAAAAAAAAAAAAAAAAAAAAAAAGACAAAAAAAATTTTAAAATTTATACGCAAGGCTAAAAGACCATATTGTGCTGTTAGCCATGATAGCACAAAAAACCCTTGCAAAAAAGACCTCAACAGAATCACGGGAATGAAAATATGATTGACTCTGTTCAGACTGAATATTCTTCTGATGAAGCTCCCTTACTCTCTTAGAATTTACTTGAGATACACAGTGCTGATTAGACAGACATAATGAATAGTAACAGCATAAGACATTAGTCAAACATAACTTTTAATGAAAACAGACCTGTTTATAAATCCTACAAATCAAATTATTCTCTTTGGAATGCCTGTAGACCTCAATCAAGAAGGAGCAGGAAAAGCAGAAGGTTTCCTGACCTGAACCACATACTCTGACCTTTGGGCTTGGAATTACATTCTCAGGCAATTTATTACAGTCCACTGGGGGTACTCTTAAGAAAGATATTTGGCTCCATTTTGTTAAGCCAGATTTGTAGTCAGGCTAGAAATACAAACATGCCAGAAAAATGTCAAGTTATATCACTAAGTATACTCTGGAACAGGATGCATTTCTTGAAGAACATTTTTTCTGCCTTGACTATTCTCTTGACTATTTCTAAATGGATTCCAAGCTGGAAATGGATTTCTAGAAGAAACAAACCACCACCACCAAAGAATAAACTAGCCAGATGCACAATGTCATCAGCTCAAGAACTGTTGATATAGCATTTCCAGAAAATGTGCAGGAAAATCAGATTCAGATATAATATTGGTACCTAACCTACACGATTTACGTTAATGCGTAGAAGGAAGAAATAAATGTCTTATATAAGACTTCAACAACTACGAAATCTTTTGTATCTTCCCAGAACTGGCTAAACTACAAAAAAGGAAACAAGGCACAGAGATACGAATTGGAGACAATTATTCTTGAAGTTAAATCAGTAAATCTCTTAATGTTTCCACTCATCCCCCAAAGAAGGGCCCCTCAAGTCATCTTCCCTTGTCTTTCACTATATGTAGAATCACAGAAGTGAAGATAGCTTATCTTTATGCCTTCAAAGATTTCTGTTGCTGCAGATGGGGGTGAACCAGGAGCTAGTATCAAACTAAGCTCTTTTCCATGAAAATAAATAAATAAATAAACAAACCCTTATTTCTTACTATGACACTATGCAGCTAATAAAACCAGCCTGGGACCTAAAATCACTCTTAGCACTAAAAATTTTGCATCACACTGAAAACAGTTTGGTTTCAGAATTCACAAATGCATCACTTTCTGTCTTTTTAACATACTCCTGACACAGTTCCCCTCCCCACATACATTCTGGAAGCCTCCCCACACACACATTTTGCACACTTACAAATGTAAAACCTATGGTAAAAGCCTTTCCCAAACTGATTGCAAAACCTCAGATTTCTCCTGGCACATGATCCCCGCTGCCACCCTTTAGTCAGATTTGTTCCACCCTACAGCAGCAGATACTTGTCTTCAATGCTATGCAGAACTGATAGCTGCCACCAGCCACTGAGAAAATCTAGTCTCTGCTGCAATCCCCCCTCAAGCTGCTGTTTGGCTCTTTCTCAGCTCAGGAATTTAGTTTGGAACATTAATTTTGCACATCAACTTTCCAGCGCTAACAGTAGAAGCTAATCATAATTTTGAGACTTCAAATACAGAGACCGACCCCAGACCAAAAACTCCTCTCACAAGACCTCTTATCTGTCTTACTCAGAAGCTTGTAAGTCAGTCTCAAAAGCCTTGCAAAGACACACAGTAAATGAATCAGTAATACAGCTAAGACCTTTATCTTCCAAGCACAGGTTCTACAACTATACTCAGATTTTGCTGTTAACCTCTTACGTCCCCGCAGTTGTACTGCGACCTTCCAGCATTAAAAAGCCATCAATTCCTACACATATCTTAAATTAGATCATGAGAAGGCATCAAATGGTTTGGAACCTATAGGAGTTATAACAATGTGTAAAGACATGTAGCCCTTTTCCTCAAAGAAGGATCAACAGAAACTATGTTTAATAGTCTAAAGCACTCTAAAACCAGTCAGTTTGTCTAACAGCTCCTTACACTCTTGCTTCCCTTCAACTGCCTCAGCTTGTCAAAAAACTAACTTCTACAAGACCCATACACATTACAGTCAACAAGTGAATCCAGCATGGGAGCAAATATACCACTGCAAAACCCTAACAGCACTACTGCATTCTCACAGTTTCTGCACTGAGTCTGCGAACATATCCTGTCATATACTTTTTGAGCATAATTTAAGATCATCTGACAGTCAGTTTAAGGGAGAAATTTCTATCTTTCAGGGGAATAGTGGAAGGCTTATGAAAAATTACAATCATTCAAGTTATTGCTGCCTATACCCTAAATACAAAGTTGGCAGAGCTATAGCCTAGTTCAAAGAAGATTGTAACCCATTTTCCCCAACTGGATAAGCTAGCTGTGCTTAAAAACAACCCCAGCTATGAGACAAAGGCTGTTCTGGGTAAACTCGGTGAAAGCCAGACAAAGTTGTGCTGTGTAATCATCGTTAAAATGTTGACTGGCTTTCAGCCAACCACTGTACTCTCCCTTTAAAACTTCTCCAGGGCTAGCCACATTCTGTTTTCCTTCTCTTTCTTCCTTAGTAGCTTATCAGTAATCTTGCAGACAATAGCTTCACTTTCTTAAGCTTTATGTCTATTTTGCTATCCCCAAAGACTCCATGCACACTAAAAGCCTATCCTCTATATTATGGGCAAGGTTTAAGAATCTGCAGATACAACCATTCTCTGCTGAGCCCCTCCATGACACAAAGAATTTATGTAACGCAGGAGAAAACATTTTTTCGGAGATTTCACATAGAACGTTGAAACATCAAACATTAGTATAAGAATACCTACATAATCTTCCTAGTTAATGAAAAAAAAAGTGGTAGAAGGAATGGCATCTTTACAATGAGTCCTAAAATAACCTATACACAACTCACCAGGAAAGCATGGCAGAAAACAGCATTGCATGACACCTTGAATTTTTTTTTTTCTATAAAACATGGATAGGACTCACCTACTGTTCTGTACTTCAGACTACTAAGACATATACATAAGCACATTAAGACACAAAGAAGTCCAGGTTTTGTTTTTTAATTATTTACTTTCTCCTATTAAAAATTTCAAACTATCAGGACAGAAGCCTATGCTGACTCGTATAAAATTAAAAGTAATTTACTTTTTTTAAATGGAACTTGGATCTGCACTACTATACTCAAAAAAACCCCAACCAAAACAACAGACTAGTGATATTTGTAAATCTGTTGCTATCTTCTTTTTGTTTGTTTGCTTTCTTACTTTTTTTTTTTTTTTTTTTTGTCTTTTTGTCTTCTTTTAATATACAACAGTATGAGCCACTCTTAGGTTTTGGCTCCCAAAAGCATGGAAAGCCAGGAACTCACACTTATTCATTATCCCTACCTTAAAATTTTAACCAGCAAAATCATACTCAAAATAAATTTGCTGTTACCACAGCAAAAGCTAACTTAAACATCAGACTAAAAGCTTGTAAAAAAGGTATCCTAAAAATCTAAACTGGACAAGTTATTCCCTAAAATATTACATTTCACTATTTGGGTTTCTAGGCAGCCAGAGTACACTAATAAAAATGTGTATCAGACTAAGAGAAAAGAAAATTGATTACTTCTGAAAGACAACTTTGTTTATGATGCAAAAACATTTGACATTTATGAAATTGACCCAAACTTCAAAAAGACCCATAGATATCTGGCTCCTCTTGTATAAAAGGAAACAGGCTTCAAAGGCAACGAAGTTCTTTCCTCTGGAATATTTAGGGGAGCAGATGGTCAGCTTGTTTCTAACAGCCAACCCCAGAAATTGGCTAAATAATGGCCTCTGATGAAAGCTAAGAGGACAATGTTCCCTACCATTCTGCATATCACAATATGCATCATTTTACAAGAACAGCACCTGCAGTTTCAGGTAAATGACACCTACTTTATTTCATGCTGAACATGCTATCTGTGCATTTACTCTAGCTTGACTTTATTTCTAAAGCTCATTATTTAAAGAAAGGGCAAATTTATTCCAGAAGTCACCTGTCTTGACCCACCTGTTTTCTCAAGTTCTTCGGCAAAATACGGGTCGTTGAGATCAACGTCAGATGGAAGTTCATCCTCACTCTGTTCTGTCTCAGCAGTAGCCTGTAACAAAGCACAAACATTATTTCAATCAACATATAAACTACTACTTAAGTTTCACTGGAATTAGATGTTCCTGCTGTTAGTAACTATGAAGATGAAAACTGAAATACTGTATGCTGAACATCATAAAACTAGAATACACTAAAAATTGCTAGTAAAGGCAAATCAACAATTTAAAATCTGTTTCACAGATTTAAAGCTTTTTGTGTACCTGAAAAAGGGCTATTTATATATTCCAAGGATCTTTATTAGATGCACCTACAAACTGTGATGCATTAGCTAACCATACCAACAAATTACAGGATCACAGCATTGTTATGTTCCACAAATGCTCTACTTGGGAAAAAACTTGAGCAAAGAGCTTCATTTTGCGCTCCAAAATTGAAAAAAGACTGAGTTCTGATTTAAAAGAACAATTTTTTTACTGGAAGTATTGTGTCATATACCTTGCCACTTGACTTAATTTATCAGACTGAACAAGAATATTATGCTAGCAAGAGTTGCTCTACTACCTAAGAGTGCTACTTACTCTATTCAGAACACTCACCTTCTGTAAGGTTTAAGTTACTCATCGAATGCCAGTTAAAACTAACTGGAACACACAGCATAACTCAGGTTGTAGAGATGAGTCTTAAAAACATTATTCTGCAACATGAATTATATGCAGAGTAATTTAAGAATTTAGGGAAGCTAGATTCTGCATGCCATATGCTTTTTTTCCTAGCATATGCACAAACATTTCATTTATCTGCCTATTTCTGCACATTACTGCCACAGGAGTCAGTTACTTCACAATTACTTTCTGTGTGTGGAAAGATGAAGCAACAGTAATTTTCACATTACTGTAGGACCATTTTGTTATTCCTAGACAGAACTATTTACCAAATTTGCTCTTACCATTTGAAATCTGAATAGTTCTTCGGGGCTATTAATTTTTTGCCATTACAGCTTTGGGAAACAAGTCTGTATTATTTTAGGCCAAAAATTTCCAAAACTACAATTATCATAAGAACTTTGAACTGATATGCAGACAGTAGCAAAAAGACCCTTCCTAATGCATTCAAAAAAGTAAATTAAAAACCAACTATTATTATGACTCATTTATCTTTAAAGCAACACAAGTAGATAAACGAAATTTTGTGTAAGCAGATGTATGATCAGTAGTACCCTGAATATCCTTTTGCTCTGTAAGTTTGATGAGGCACTCTTGGTCTTTCCATGTGAGTGACCACTGCACATTCTGACCTTAAAATACTACTGGAAGCTATGCAAGTTTTTATTCAGTTTATCCAAAACAAACAATAACAGCAACTTAAGAAAACAACCAAACAACAACTGCCCCCCAAGCGGCCAATGCAAACATTACCTTTCTCTTTTTTTTAAGAATTCTTTTTTCCTTCTTCTTCTCTAGATATTTTTGCCATGGAGTTAGGTTATCCTTTCCTTCCAACCTGTTTTTGACCATTTCTTCAGCAGTTTCTTTGAGCCCTAGAACAAAAAATAGTAAGTTAAACAAATGAGACGAATCTGAATTTTTTTTTTTAAAATCAACTGTTTTCTCCTTTGTAAAAGAATAATCTAGTTTTTCTTTAACAAATATTGCTTAAACCAACATCTTTATAAATAAGATCACTTTACAGGATGTGTTTTTCCTAATAAAACATTCCTTCAGTAATATATTGTACAAAAGTCAGAAGAAGAGTTTGCTTATGTGATATCTGATTCCAAACACTCTTGCTATTCTTCAGAAAGGTCTCCTCTCCAGACATTAGACTGTGCAGTCTACAGATGCCACTTTTTAAGGGTGAGAGTAACACAATAAAAATAACAACAGCAGACATATACACAGCCCTTATATTTAATATACCTTACTATAATTAGTTAAGATTCAGAAAAACACTTTGAATACAGTCCAGTCATTCCCATTTTTTGTGCACAGCAAAACAAAGTACAGAAGATGAAGTGACTTGACAATGATTCTGAAATGTTAAATCACTATCAGAATATAGGGTTATCTCACAGCTGGCTTGAACCTCTATAGCTGGTGCTCTCCATCTCACACAGAGATACTACCTGGTTGTTGCTGTATCAGTATGCCTCACTCACATGATAAAGTTGCTATATATAGCATCTCCATTGCTGAAACTTTGCCTCTGTGATAATACTGTGACAATGCTGCAGTGCCTCTGATGACTAGTGTATTTTTCATCCATCATTGTAAAAAAGAACAATAAGCTATTATTTGAATAAATTTGAAGTAAAAATAAATCTGCAGCTAGAAAGTACAGAAAAACGTAAATAGAAAACCCAAATAATTTCTTGCATCATGTACTAATGTCATAACATGACATGCATTAAGTTAAAGTAGGGAAGTTTTTTTCAAGTCATCTAGCCTTTTAAAGCTACTTAGTACCAGTCTGATTTAACAACAGAAAAATAAAATTAAAAAACATTACACACCTGCAGTAAACCTAGATTCAGATTCAATGCTTAAGGTAAATAGGTTTGGGGTTTTTTTAAAATATTTGTTAACAAGAAGCAGAGATTAAGGGCATAGATTGCTTGAAACATATCAGCCTCTCAAAGAAACAAAAAAAATATTTGAAAGACTGTTTTCTGCTATCACTGATTACCAGTTCAAATTGTAATAACTCAAGATTAAAAAAAACAAAACACAACCGAAAAAAACAACAAAAAAAAGCAGCAGCAAGAGAAATAAACCATCCTTATATTTGGTTAGCACACCGCGTTACCAGAAATAATTTTTGTACTTAACAGCTATGTGAACTGAAATCTTGAAGAAGAGTACCATTCTCTCACCAGATTCAGTGAGGAACTGTAACTATTAGACCATTAACTCAGGTCTGCACCTCTTCCATATCCTTTTGTTATGGGCATGGTGTAAGAGAAGCCCTCAAGTTTGTGTTTCCTGATGTGTCAACAGCGGGGAAAGGTGGCTGCATACTTTGCTGAAGGAAGTTTCATCTTTTCTTCCAGAGTATGAGAGTTTTCTGAGAGTCCGAGAAAAGTAAACCCCACAGAAGTGCAGCACATCTGGCTCTAAATAATTCTCGCATAACAGGATCAGACAGTTAAGTTTGGATGTGTTAATTAGGTTTACATTATATTCCATAATTTAGCACAGACTGCCACTGTTTCAATGCCTAGCACTTGAAGCTGCATGCACAAGTATGTCCTAACCTTTAATTAAGCCTTTTTGTAAATATGCATTCTGATAGTTTCTCATCACATGATCACAATTTACCTTTTCCAGATCTTAACCATTTGATCTGTAGATCGTGAACATGTAACTATTCAATATTTTGTGTTACTGTTCAATGTATAGCTAAGTTACTGAACATAATAACGTACAGCAAAATTACTGAACATAATTGAACCCTACCCTAGCAACAGAACGGAGTTTTCTATAATATGCATCATTACAGTATTCAATGGTGCAAAAACGTCACCTTAAAATAGAATCCATTAAATAACTGAAGGATCCCCATTTGACATCTAGAATATTTAAATCAGAATAAGCACTTTATTTAAAAGCAGTCTTTGTTTTTTGGTGAAAAATTCTGTACACTTCAGGAATACTTTTTCAAAAGTCTTTACATCACACAGCACTTCCATGTTATGAGGACAAATACTGATTTCAGATGCAGCTTATACACCTTCAACCCCTTCTTCATGAGATGGGCGCTTGCAAAAACAAAATTTCATGATGTAAAGAGATTAACTGACTTGCCTTGCAACACACTGGAGCAGAATTCAGTGGCAGAAAGACAGAATCCATTTCCCTGGCAGGAGATAACAGCCTGAGCAATGAAGTATTTTTCTCCTACCTGTAATTCCTTGCTTCATTCACTATACACTTTTTTTTTTAGCTTCTGTAACAAATGAGTCAGATATCCTATAGTTAACATCCTCTTTTACGACATGACTGATAGATCTTGGGAGTGTGTAGGAATCGTGTTTCTGCTTCCCCCTCCAAGTCTGGTACTTGCCGTCTCTTCCCCAACTCTACTTGTTCGAATTGTCTCTCTTCAGCATCTCCTTCTTACCCTCTCAGTCCAGCCCTCACCTAACCAAATCCTACTCTCCCGCCCTTCACACCAGTTTTATTGCTCGGAAATCATACTCGGACCTCTCCAGATGTCCTAGACTAGATCCCATTCTTTCTCCCAACTCCCAGGTTTCTCAGTTGGCCAGTCCCCGCTCCTCATCATTCCTTCCAGCTCTCCTCAATAACGAGAAACTGAAAACAGAGTTCATAATGGAAAAAATGGGCAGTTTTCATGGATAGTTCTACCCGTCCTCAGAAAAGCAGGCAGAACATTTTTCTGAAAAACTGCAAACACAATTCCTGTTCTTGTGCTTGTCAACACTCCAAAAATAATTCAAAGGCTGGAGAGCTGGTTACAGCATGTCTGAAACATGAAGTGTGGACAAGATCTAAAATCATATTAAACCATGCCTTATAGGAAGAAAAGAGTGGAGCAAAAAAAAGATAAAGCATCCTTCTACTATCCTGGAAAGAAGCCAGAATTAACCGTAAGTGGCAAACCGTTAGAGCCACAAAAATTGGGTACTAAACCAGGAAATATGCAGAGCCATGATAAAGAAAGGGTATTGCATAGGTTCACTAAAAACGTGCCACTAAGAAACCCTCTCCATACAACAAAAACAAATACTTCGTTATTTCCAACTGTAGACCTCTTCATCTCCAAAGTCAAGGAAAGCAGAGTCAGAAAGCTTCCCAGAAGTTGAACTACTATTACTTTGGATATTATTTTGCAGTACTTTTGTGGAAAAAATTATTGGTCAGGTAGCAACCTTGCAGATTCTCTCTGCAGACAATAAATACTGGATTAAAAAATATATGTCCCATCTCCAGAAAAAGAGAGACCCAAAATCTCTAAGGAGGTTACAAGATTTCTGATTTATTTGCCTGGAAAAATGGAATCATTTGATCCATCTGGCACAGAAGGACTTGGAGGAAAATACAGCCCTTTCTTGTGGTATTTGGCAGTCTCATGAAAGGCATTAGAGTTTCTCCACAGATTAGAATGGGTTAGAAACTACTGTCCAGACCACTTCCCGAGAATAAGAGTGTATTTAAGTGGTCAAAAGGCTTTTGATTGCAGAAGGGGAAAGGAATTGACTACTTTAGGTAGAATTATTAACTGGCCATACAAAAGACTAATTTATACCCTTATCGATATAAATTTTTTTAGAATAAATAAATCACACTAGTTTTATTTAAGCTTCACAAATAAGGGACAAGAAAAGAGGGGAAAAAGGTCATCTATATTAGCATACAATTAAATCATACCTGAGCTGAAGTACACCTAAGTATATTGCTAAAGTAAACCTAAGTATATTGCCTCTCATGCTGGTGGGAGAGTGAAGGAAGGTGGGCAGGCCAGAATTTTTACTTCTCTAAACACTTAGTTTTGAAAACTTTTGGAAGTTTAACAGCATGCAACTGTCACAATTATTAGATGCTAAGAAGATATTTCTCTATTCTCAAGAAAATCTAAATGAGCAAGTTCATCTTGCATGTAATGTCTTACCAGAAAAAATAAACACCTTGTTGCAGGTAGCTAAAAGGAATGGCAGACAGAAATATTCTGATAACATTAGAATTTGTCAGCCCCGAAGACAAGATATCTTAAGTTAAGACAGTTTTCCTAACATAGTATAACTACTGGAAAAAACCCCGCCACACTTGGCAGCTACGATGTCAAGTGTGAAGAACTACAGTGCTGAGCCCATGGGTAGCTGAGCACACACTGCTTCGTGCTGCAAGAGGTAAGGCTGCTTCAGTCAGAGGACACGGTAAGCGATGATATAGACAGAGATATATATTCTATATGAGCGTTTTTGTGCTCCATATGATCTGCAACAACATGCAGTTGGGGTTACTATGCACTTTAAAGAGACATGATTGCCTGCTATTCTACTTCTGATGAAAACAAATTTCAAATTTTCCTTTAAGCCTAGCTAAATATTTACATCTCATTCTTCCAAAGGAAGAATTTTTAAGTCCAATTAAAAAAAAAATCGTATGAAAAACTGGCTGAATATCATCAGAAATGCAGTTGTGGTCTTATCCCTCTTCACCTTCTGAAGGGAGCTTTGGGAGCTGGATAAGGATGGATAGCAATTGTTGCTCAAATCAGATATGATTAAGAAAACAGATGGATGCTTAAATATAACACTGATTTTGTGCCTAAAAGAAAAAGACCAAAGAGAGTTGGAACTACATCTAATTTATTTTTGCTGGCACTGTGGTTTATGTAAAACTATTATGATTCAAGAATAACTGAATCATTCACAAAGTATGCTTTCTATAACCATGTGTAAATATTTGTGCCAAAACTCAAATTTTTAAATTAATTCAAATCTCTGCCTTTCAATTGAAAAGCTTCCTAGATTTAACTGTTGTAACTCTCTGTATATTAAACATTTGGGCAGGAAAAAGATTTTGTAATAAGTCAAGCAGATTAAGGCAGAGCTTGATAATAAAAATATTTCAACAGCCATAAACTAGTTCTCAAAAAATTAAGGAGTCTTAAGAGATTATAACATAAACTATTTTTGAATTCCCAGAATGCTCCAACTGAACATAATTAAATTGTTTTGGAAATTAAATATGCACATTTGTTGAAGAAAAAAATAACATAATAACTGATGTACTTTTCTCCTGTAAGTAAGCACAACCTCAACTGTGTATATATTACCAGAGCTATAAACTACTGTTCGGCATGTGCTGACTATGCTCCACCGTAAAAAGAAATTTAAAAAAAAATAAAAAATCTCCCTTTCAGGTGTGCAGGACCTCCTCTCCAAATGCTGCCTGAAGTCAGTAATGGCTAAAGTGTTCCCATACATTACACTCAAAAGCAAAGTTAAGACACTTGTCTTCACTTTTAGGACTTCTGTTTTGGACAAAACCATATTCCAGGGACTAATAGCTAGTAGTGGTATTGACTGACTTCGTGGAGTTGAGTAGTATAACGAGCAGATGCAAGTGAACACTTCTATGATTTCCAGAACCTCTCTCTTTGAAAATACTCTAACTTTTTCAGGGGAAGAAATAAGGAAACACTAACATATACTGCAAAATCATAGCTCCTAAACTGACATCAAATACTATAAACTACCAATGTAAACTTCATTGTGCACACATGTACATTCAACCCATCATTATATGAACAAATCTGACCCAGTGCACAGACATCCAACTGACTCTTATGCAAAGTCAGTCATATTTATCAGGATAGGGTTTGGTTTTGTTTTGGTTTTCCATCCTTTCCTCAAAAGAGATGAGGATATAGCAAAAGTCCTAGGAACCCCGCAAGAAGGTGCAGTAAGGAAGGGGTTGGACTAGACATAATATGGAACAAATCAAATTTTCTAAAGTCAAGTTCAGTTGCAAAGAAACGGGGAGCTTCTGTATTAGGGAACTGGATTCCATCTCTACTACAGTTCCTAAATGTTAATAGAATTCACTTGGAACATGCAAGGCACATTTTTAAGAGGCACAGCCTTTCAGAAAACTTCTTGCTCTCCCTGTGCAAGAGAGACTAAAGAGAGTTTCCTTTAGTCTCTCTGAAAACAATTTTCCATCTACTTCAATGAATGGTTTGCTCTAGATTCCTATGTCACCACATTACATTGCTTAAACTTTTTTAATTTACAGAACGTCATTCATACAATTTGCAAGATTCTTCAGAAGACAGACTGTATAACAAACAAAAAAAACCCCAAACTTGTTTTCCAAACCAACACAAAAAATGGTAGCTTTTCTTAACTGTTTAAACAATGCCTGGCCTATATAAATACAGAACACATTCCTAGCAGCAATTGTTTCGACTGTGGTTTCCACCTTCAGTCTGAAAGGTGTCAACAACAAATCTTTATAAAAATCTTGTAATAGCTACCTATGTATGAAAACTCATTTGCCTTGAAAGCTCGGTGACACAACGAATTAAAGCTACTAAGTGCGCAACATCAAGAATGCAAATACTGACACACTGTGGACAGATGAAGTAAAACATGACAATCCAGCTGCATTTGCAAGCACTTGTCCTATAGCGTGTAATACAGGCGTTATCTAAAAAGTTTTGGGAGAATTCATGCCAGAAATGATTGGAATTATATAAGCACGACTGAAAACAAACAACTATTTTTAATGCCAGTGTATATTTTCGAATGCAGATCTCACCAAGAACTAGAAATAAAACTATTCCATTCAGTTCAACCATTTTAGTGAATCAGTACAGACCAGAACAAGATTTGAAAAGTGAGCACTTATATTCAACAGAAGTCACCTGAGTGAATTCAGAACGGTATTAGTGTAAATCATATCATTAGATATGCATTCCTAGCTGGAATTAACACATCAGTGGTGAAGGGGCTGGATTCTAGTATATCTCCGGTCTCAGTATTTACAGTAACAGATCAGGCTGTGTACTTATGCAGCCTGCAGTCCTACACCTACTGAGCCAATACAGCACCTTGCTGCCCCCCAAAAGGTAATGTCACAATTTCGTAGTCTTTGGACTGCATAATTCAACCCTCTGAGCATTTGCCTAATGCTCGCATTTGCCTATCTGACTCACTAATTCAGTGGAGGAGATCCAGATTTTTTCTTCTTTTCCAGAGTAGTGCTGTCATTTTAGCAAACGAAATTAAGGTTGCAAAGAGATCTAACAAGTGCTAGGGCTGGTACAGGCAGTCAGAAGGAGCTCTGGGACAGGATCAAGGAGGAGAGGCCACAGTGAAAACCTTTCCCTTTGTGGATGTAGCGAGTTGTTAAATTGGCTCATTACATCACAGGGAAAGCACACCCATAAACGAAGTATTAAAAAAAAAAAAAAAAATCAGTATGAATGTCTCTTCATCAAAGGAAAAAAGAAGAGACATTGATTTTCAGAACTCAGGACGAGTTCTGCAGGGATGCGATATGGTGAAGTTATCTTTTCTAATTTCCAGATGAAAATCTGGGTATCACTAAATACAACTAAATACCTCTGGTAGCTGGGATTTCTTCCTGGTAGCTTTCTTTTCCACAGAGCAGTCTCACAGGAAGGTCAGACTTCTCCCTTCTCTGTTCCCCCAAACATTCATCATTATGAAAGCAAGATTTTCAAACCATTCTCCTCTAATTTTATGCTATGTCTCCAAATCATACTGGCTTTCATTTTTAAAAGTGCAGGTATGTTTTATGACTCTACTGCAAACACATGAATACTATTCAAGAAAATCTATAAAGTGATGAATGAAGAAGCAAGCACCAAAAAAAGTGGTGAAAAAATAAGATACAAAGAGCAGCTTACAGTTGAGGAACTGAGTTCAGTCATATTATTTCTTCTATTTACCTCATTGTAATCCATCTGGATTTCAATTTATGGAAAAAAAGGTCAGTTTCTACTGCTATAAATCCAACACCATACACTACATCCCTATTAGCAGGCCAATACTGCATATCTTTTACTGCATAGTAAAAGAAAAAATAAAGCTTACCTGGAACCCATTTAATCTCCATTCCTATATCCTTTTCTTCCTGTTTTTTCTCTTTTTCTTGGATACTTTGCAAAAGTTCTCTGTACTTGGCAATTTGCTCTTCATCATCTTTCTGGCTTTTTCTGGATTTGTCATCTTCCATTTCATGAGCTACATCACCACCTAGAAAGAGAGAGTAAAGCTCTCACAGACAGCCTCAAGAAAGTGATCAATTGAAGTTAGTGTTTAGGATAAGGCACATACATTGTTTCTAAAAAACAAGCTAAAATATTTTCATCTATTATTCCCCCAAAGAGTAGTCAGTTTTAGAATTCCCCTACTTAGATGAAATAAAAATAGTATCTGAAAAGACAAAGAAAATTTGCCCACCAAAGGAAATCACTGATCGGACACAGCATCCTTTACTGCATTTTAAAATAATTTGTTTCAGACTCCCTTACAGCAGAGTAGTAACTAAAACTCAAAAAATAGTTATGTAAAGCATTTTGAAAATAGAATGCTACATTTTAACAAATAAACCTTGCAAGACTCTGTAACAGAAATAACTATTCTATGCCTTAATCTTCAGTGACTTGCTGAATTAATAAATGAAGCAAGATGGAAAGAGGTTTTTTCCTTCCTTTTTTTAAAAAAATACAATTACAACGTAACTTGCAATAAGCTTTTAAACAAATGTTTCAGAGAGAACATGCCTTTAAGGCTTTAAAGATGCTGCAGCTCCTTGAACTGCAGAAAACCAGGTTTGGGGCAGGCTCCTTTTTCTTTTTTCTCTGATTTAGCAGTAAAGCTGCGCTTCCTACAGTACCGAGTTGCATGGACAGCGTAACTGGTGTCTAGAAAGACAGATCACAGTTGCAAGTTAACACAGCGTGACCTCTTTGGCTAAAACTTGGGTGTGATGCTGTTCTCTTCCACATCCCATCACTGCAAGTTCATTGTTGGCTGGGAGCAGAAATCTTTACTGTTCATAGAATCATAGAATCTTTTAGGTTGGAAAAGACTTCTAAGATCATCAAGTCCAACCGTTAACCTAACACTGCCAAGTCCCCCACTAAAACACATCCCTAAGCACCACATCTACGTATCTTTTAAATATCTCCAGGGATGGTCACTCAACCACTTCCCTGGGCAGCCTGTTCCAGTGCTTTGACAACCCTTTTGGGGAAGAAATCTTTACTCATATCCAATCTAAACCTCCCCTGGCACAACTTGAGGCCATTTCCTCTTGTCCTATCACTTGTTACCTGGGAAAAGAGACAGACACCCACCTCACTACAACCTCCCTTAAGGTAGTTGTAGAGAGCGATAAGGTCTCCCCTCAGCCTCTTTTTCTCCAGACTAAAAAAACCCAGTTCCCTCAGCCATGCCTCATAAGTCTTGTTCTCTAGACCCTTCACCAGCTTTGTTGCCCTTCTCCGGACACGCTCCGGCACGTCAATGCCTTTCTTGCAGTGAGGGGCCCAAAACTGAACACAGTAGCTGAGGTGCAGCCTCACCAGTGCCGAGTACAGGGGGGACAATCACTTCCCTGCTCCTGCTGGCCACACTATTTCCGATACAAGCCAGGATTTGCTAACAAGTCACATTTGCTAACCTCCAGTCAACTGGGACCTCCCCGGTTAGCCAGGACTGCTGATAAACGATGGAAAGTGGCTTGGTGAGCACTTCTGCCAGGTCCCTCAGTACCTCTTGGGTGGATCCCATCCGGCCCCATAGACTTGTGTGTGTGTCTAAGTGGTGTAGGAGGTTGCTAACCACTTCCCCTTGGATTATGGGGGCTTCACTCTGCTCACCATCCCTGTCTTCCAGCTCAGGGGGCTGGATACCCAGAGAACAACTGGCCTTACTATTAAAGACTGAGGCAAAGAAGCCAGTAAGTACGTCAACCTTCTCCTCATCCTTTGTCACCATGTTTCCCCCCCGACATCCAATAAAGGATGGAGATCCTCCTTAGCCCTCCTTTCGTTGCTGATGTATTTATAGGAACATTTTTTATTGTCTTTTACGGCAGTAGCTAGATTAAGCTCTAGTTGGGCTTTGGCCCTTCTAATTTTCTCCCTGCATAACCTCACGACATCCTTGTAGTCCTCCTGAGTGGCCTGCCCCTTCTTCCAAAGGTCATAAACTCTCCTTTTTTTCCTGAGTTCCAGTCACAGCTCTCTCTCCACCCAGGCCAGCCTTCTTCCTCGCTGGCTCATTTTTCGGCACATGGGGACAGTTAACTGCAGCTGCTTTTCCACTTTCCTCATCAGAAGCTGAGATCTAAGAGGAAAGCATCTGCTCATGCAAAAAGCAAAAGGCATTCTGTTTTGAAGACCAAGAAGAAAAATAAGCCATTTTGTTATTTCTCCTTCCTGGTGACACGTGAAACGAGAAGTAAAGCTATACTGGATGGGAACCAAAGAAATCCTTAAGCTAAGAAAGGCTCCCTTGAAACTGGATAAGTAAGAGGCTACCAATTTGTATTTATGACTGGTTTTGTTAGTTTTGATATAAGAAATTTAAGTGGCAACGCATATTGTCATACTTCCTCATCTAGGTAAAACATGCGTTTGTTTTGTCAAAATTAACAGTTTTAAAACAAATGTTCAACATTGCCTTCAAAAAAACCTTAACAGCCTTTTCATTCTGTAAGCAAATAAAGAACACTTGACAACAGCTGCAAGAAAGGAAAGTGAGCTGAATATGTTCTCAAAGTTTGTTCAGAGTTCAAATAACCTTGTAACTAGCTTTCAAGTATCACACTGTATTGCACAACAAGAGGAATCACTTTCTGATGGATATTAAGGCAGTAATGCTTTCTGCCAATAGCCTGTTCAAAGACTTTTTGAACAAAACACACAAACAAAACAGAAAGTTCTGCTGCATTAACAGTTGCACCGCAAGAGAAAAACAATTAACCTGTGAAGGAAAAAATGGAAAAAGCTGATGAAATTTAGAGTACAAAATATGAGTATATTCTTACTGTTTTCAAAGGAGAGTAGTAACAGAAGCCCAACACCACAAGAGACTGTGCTCTCTGCTCAAACTCCTACTGCGGAGAGCAGGGTTCTACAGAGTTCCCTATAAGCCTGTTGGTATTCAAAAAGTGTTTGGATAACTCTTAGATATACTGTTTAACTTTTAGGTTGCCCTTTGTGGAGTCAGGACTTAGACTCAATGATCCTTGTGGGTCCCTTCCAACTCAGGATATTCTATGATTATACATCAGGAACAGCTAATTAAATAAATATACTGATAAAAGTATTTTGTCATATAGTCTATTCAGGTATTCTGTGTGGCTGTGCAAAGCCGAACCGCAGAAAAGATGTTGTTGCTCTTGCAAAGATAAAAAAAACAGAACAAAAGTTTAGGCATAAAAACCATAATGCTTAATTTGAAGTATCATTTAAAATGCCATACACTAAGTCACTTGTGCTCATGGTCAAAACAGCAATTATGGGCTGGATTTGATGCACGCCACAAACGCTTTCTAACTGGAACAAATGCATCCAAGTAACAGAAAATTCAGAATCAATGTAAAGGAGATACTTTGTGCTATGAACCACAACATACCAGGTCACTGAAATACTTGACATTACAAAACTATTGTATAATAGTATTACTAACATTCATGACCACATATTTTAAGTTTAAAAATTCCATAAAAAACAGATTAGAACAGGCCAACAAAACCTGTTTATAAATAAAACATTTTAATAAGTTAAAAAAAGAATGAATAAAAGTACGGGACATTTTTTTCCTTCTTATCACACTCCTACATTTCCATTCAAGCAGCTGACATTGATTTTTCCCATTTGTGCATAGTGCCACATAATTCTGCTGGATGGAATCCTGTTTTATCCATTCAGTTATGTGATACAAAAGTTCAGGAACACGTTAAAGACATGACAACATAATTCCTCTATTAATAACTTACTTTTCAAAACATCATTAGAATCTAGACATTTCTAGGTTTAAAATTGTTAGTGTGATAAGATTACTTAAGGTCAATTTCTTTTCCTTCCCAGCAATGGAAGTCTATTTTTTAAAATTCCTGGAATGTTGCTCACTTATAGATGTTTGCTTTCATCACCACCCTATTACAGATGCTAGTCTTTAACATAGCGGTAGTCTTGTACATAACAGAAGATGGAAATGCTTTCCTCTGCATCTACTGCTCCCATGCAGATACTTTACTCAGCATTAATAGAGAAACTAAAGCTCACGGAGATGCAGTTTATAAGTGCATTTTTATGTAAGATGAGAAACAAATGGACATTAACCCTGCCAAGATATTGCCAAGCTGAGTTCACTGCCAGAAGATTTCCCAACTCTATAACCAGAAAAATCTGTAATGTTCTTTTGCATGCTCTAAACCCATCTCTGATTGCAACAACCTGCTTTAATGCAGTATAAATCAATTTTAACATCTGTTTGAAAGACCTGATTAAGGCTTAATGCAATTTTCTTTGCCTTGTAATTTAGGCTATATATATTATTAATTAAGAGCAGACTGAATTTTAGAGTGAAAACAAGCAAGGCAATTGAGGAATTTACATGATGGTGAACTATACATAGAAGATTTACATACCTTATGAAGTTAAGATTACATTCTCTTTATATTCTTAAGAAGTACGTGAATCAAAAAGCATTTAAAAGATGTTACTACTACACTCTAAAGTTCTCTTAAATATGTTCTGCTGCTTAGCATTCCCCTTACTGTATAAGACCTATAGCTTAGGAGTACCAGAAGGCCCACAGCACAGCTTTTCTCCACTGCCATTCACACTCCCCTGGTTACCCAAGAAGAGCTACTGCTGGAGTGAAGAAGCTCTGTACAATCCACATCTCCCTCAGGACCTTCTAAGGTCTGGAGTGCATTCAACACCCTGTCTAGGCCATTCCAACAAGCACAGTCTTAGGGCGGCTTCCTCAGTATCTCCTTGCCCTGCAGAGACTTTAGTATGGGTATAGAGGACCACGAAGAGGACAAAACACTGTATTAACCTATAAATAGATTTCTGCAGTGAGCATTGTACTTAATCCATTTAGTTGTTAGCCACTCCATGTTTCGAAGCAGGACTTTTCCTCTGAAAAGGAAGTACCTCCAGTTCTATTGAAAATAATTTTATCTCAGAAATCAAGAGATTAAAGCAGGTATTGCCAAACTTGACAAAGAAATGTTAAGGTACCCTGTAAAAAAGAAAGAGAGGGGTAGGAGGAAAAAGAAAAAGGGAAAAAAATGATTTTACACTCAGAGGTGGAAGGTTCTATTCAGAAAGCAGCTATTTAGCGGCTTAATCATTAGGATAATTCCTAATCACCTACCGTTTGGTAATTTTTGATCAGTGTTACTCAGGCTTCACAGAAAGGCAGCAGGTCTTCATTCAGCACTGAATGAACAGAATAGCTACCACATTCTCTACATAAATCATTCAAATGTATGAAGAAAAGCAACTTTTCTTTAACAGATTTATCCTAACAGCAATAAAGAAAATATGCCATGATTTAGATCACCTGTGATCTTGCTACTTGAAATCACTCAAATTATAATCATTATACTTGGCTTAATCAAACATTAATTATATCAGGTAAAGAGATTTTGCAGTACAGAAATGAAAACCAGAAAGGTGGTTTAAAGCTAGGGTGATAATACTTAAGCCAAACTCTCACTAACAAATCTTCTAAGTAAGCTGTAACTCCAAATTCAGCTAACGTACTCTGTCTTCAAAAAGAATGTAGTAATTTTGGGGTCATACTAGTGATATTTATTTGGAGAATCAGAATCAGGTTTGCATAATAAATCTCAATTGTGGCTTTAGAGATACCATTTTAAAAACCTGCACATGTGTTTTCTTATCATGTATAAAGAACACTGGAAAAGTGTATTTAACTCAAACAAACAAAAGAAATAAAGAAAAAAGGAATGTCAAGTTCCAGCAAATTTAAAGAACTCTACAGCTTCCATGTTAGCATGCCTAACTTCTGAATCTTTTAAAAAAAAATTTTAGCATCTGTCAACCTGTCAGTGTTCTGTCATCAATCCATTTATTTCTGAATTGAAAAGAGCCAAAAAAACCCAACCAACATGGTCACCACCAATTTCCCTCCACCTTTAGGTCACACACACAAAAAATATATGCCACTTTCAGAGATGTTTAGGTCTGGAGGAAAGGTAGGTTATTTTCATAGTAGAACCTGACCACAGCTTTTGTATAACGAGCATAATACTGACCCTGTAAAAGACAATATTCAAAGCATTTTCTAAAGATATGGAATTTACATATGTAAATAGCTTGTGTTCAAAACACTGCAGCTGATGACGTTGTGGACAACATTTATTCACCTAAGTACCTTGCTGCTGTTCTTCCTCTTCTTCACTAGAAGAAGCCAAATAGGCTTGAAAATCCATGTCAAGAAGTTCCTCTTTTTTAAAAGTTCTGCTAAGTGACATTACTCGTTCATGATCTGTCTCATCCCATGTGATATCTACCTTAAAAATAAAAATGCCACTTGTAGAATCTGAAACACTAAAATTAAACATTGTTAACTCTGTTGTTTTAGGGAAAATTACTCGACACCTTCCATTTAAGACGCAATGTAAAACTGTTACTGATGTTCTCTACAACAATTAACTATAATAACTATTTACTAAAATAAATTTAATTACAACTTTTTGGAATTTGTTCTACAATGAGTTTCAAGGAGTTTTAACTACATGAAAGAATGAAGAAGTCTCCTCATGCACTGAAGGGTTCTGTAACAGCAGGTGACAACACAAAACCTCTGCAAGCCAAATTTCCTTTGTGGCAGCAGATACTGTTGTTGAAGCAGCCACCAACTCCTTTCCTTCCCTCTTCCAGCAGCAACTCATTCCTGGAATCATGCATGGATTGCAATGGGGACAATGAAAACATTTGCGCAACTGCACCCTCAACCAGAAGGTGAAACAGATCTGACTGAAAAATGATCCAGCAGGAATTACTTATTTCTCAACTAATCACTTCTCCAATGTGGTTCACTTCATGGCCAGATGGAAGTTTTGGCTGTCACATAAGACAGAATAGGAATAAATAGCTACAAGGAGAGGAAGCAACTGTTTAAGCCTGGCACTACCACCAAAAAGGCTCTTGTTGAGCTACAAACAAATACCCATTTTAGACAAATTACAAGATTTTACTGTGAATAACAAAGTAATTCCACGTGCAACTTGTAACAGAGGTATAACGAGGTCAAAATGTAGTACTTAATTTGTAACAAAGCAGCTGAATCTCTTTTAAAATCCAAAACTCCAGCTTATTTATGGGGTTGCAACTTGTGGCTCTGTAACATGCTTACATCTTTTAATATGTTTGATGTCTTTATTTTGAAATGGTGAAGCTAATCAGGAATCTTTCCCCACTACTTATATAATTTATAAGCCGACAATAAAACTAAACAAATTCGAAAAACATTACAAAAACATTGTAAAGATACCTTTGATGTTCCCATAGCGGCAGATGTGAAGTACTTTGGCTTGTATACAGCTATGTTCACTTCTGAAGCTTCATCTTTTGGCTTATCATCAAATGTAACATTATCTGGAATAAATCTTAAAGGCAAATAAAACATGTTATTATTCAAATACACTGGGAAATTTCATAGTATAAACAGTCTAAGCTTTTCATGAGTATGGTACATCAGCACAAAAGAATTTGCTAAAATAAAAAGTTGGTAAGACTGAAAGGGAAACAAAAGAAATGGACAAGTACTCCACACATGTAAGATGAACTGTCTGGCTTCTGCACGGCTATTTCACAGGTTTTTGATGTGTAACACCACCATGTTGGGGAAGTAAACTAAACAACTTTCAGTTTGGTATTAGCAGGGTCAGAGGTGTTTTTGTTTGTTTTAAGAATCATCTTTTCAGGAAGCTTAATATTAAAAAATCAAAAGAAAAAAGTTAATAAAATAGAATTTGGGAACAGATAAATAAAAAAATGGAAAACATTTTAAGGAAGCCTGGTACATCTTTAACATTACAATTAGTAGGGGACAAAAAAAATATTAAAAAGACAACACTCGTGTTACAATGGAAGAAGTTAGATAAAAAACCAACCCTTTGTACACTACATGAGAAATTACTTCGGCTTTTTTTTTTTTTTTTTTTAAATCATTGCAAATGTAATCTGATGAATAGTATTCAACATTAAAATTTAACAAAGTAGATTAGGAAAAGCATTCAAGAGTTTTAAGCAGCTGTGTCTGAAAACACTATCTTTCTATGTTTCAAAGCATGAAAAGTTACATGTTCATTTGGCAGAGGTCATCATCTTCAAAACAGTTCAAAGCAAATGAACTAAGTTCATCTAGAAAATGATTCAAAGCAAAAAGACTTATCTTTCACTGACTTCCAAGAGTGCCCATAACACAGGTCTCAGCAGGCAAAGCCAGTTTCTGCCAAAACTTCTTATGATTTAGTAACTTCTCTTCTGCTCAGACTACAAGGCTTTTCAGTAACAAAAGGAAATACTAACAATAAAGCACAACTATAATTTAAAATTCTTTCTTTCCCAAACGTGCTTCCAGCTCATTCATAGGGGCTAGCATAGTAACCTATTGCAGCTTCATGACAACAGCAGCAATATCCTTGCCCTGTGGTAAGCAATCCTGAAAAAAAGCCACTTCTGGGCCCTTTGGGAAAGAAAAGAAAAAGGGGGGGGGGGGGCAGCAGTACATTGTTTTGTTTTCTAAATCCTACCACTTAATTGTACCCAAAAGGTTGAAGATGCAACCAGAACATTTTACCTGACTTCTCTGAGAATAATCTCTCTATGCAGAGATCCTCTCAAACTTCCCGTATTCCAGTAAAAATGCTCAAAAAGAAGCAAAAGGAATCATAGGGAAACCGAACAACTGACTGGATGCCTAATTTATTTACATATCTCGTTTTGGTTACAGATTAAAGACAATATAGTTTACTCCAAATCATTTTAAATTGGCTTTAATTCTCCCTCCCCTCCCTGGCCCAACATGTAAAGAAGTCAGCACTGGAGTTACCTCAGGTCTATAAAAGAACAGCTACTTTCAAATTCCAGTCCATCACATTCCTCATAAATTTTATTGGCTGTTTCAGGAGAATCACATTCTACAACTGCATAGAAGTATTTCAGTCGCTTAAATTGATACTCCCGCAGTTTTTCCCTATAAAGCCTGCAAAAGTGGAAAACACCACAATCAAGTGAGCTGCTTTTAACAACTTCTCATTTACAAAATATTTTAATTCAACTCACTAAAAATACACACCATTCAAACACTCTCCTAATCTCATAATAAGATGTTAAACAGCATGAAGTTCCACCAGTATCTATTCAGTTTTATTTAAGTAAAAGGACTCATGTTATTAAGTGTACACTTTCTGTACCTGACTCTGCTTCCCACAGGCAAGGTTAGAACAGAGCACAGAATAGCATATTTGTACACCCCTGTGCAGGCCACAGAAAGTACTATTTAATAGTTCCTATCAAGTTGTTTGCAATTATCCTGGCTCCTAACAAGGCAGATGAAAAGGACGTTCATACATAAGTAAGAGTACATGTTAAGAACGTAAGAGAAACTGGGAGACTGTAAGGACAGGATTGCAGATGCTCACACTAGAAAGAGGCAGTGTAGGACTGATGAGTAAGAAAGTGGTATGGGTGAGGAAAAGAATCAGGATACCAAGTTGGTTAGCACAGCTGGTGGTGGCATCATACAAGATGACAGCAAGAGAAAAAGAAAAGCAGAACAGAGACTGAGAAGTGGATGAATTGGTGGAAGGATGCAGGAGAGAGATCGCAAGGCTGAGGTCCTGTCCTGTGAATTTAAAGGGTATGTACACAGGTATCACTGAGGTATCTCTGGGATATCTGGATTTCTGTTTGTTGTATTCCAGAATTTCTAGAGCCTGCTGAGCAGCAAATCCAACACTTCAAGATGCACCTTGATGCACACAGTGAAGCTGAGTTCAGCACACACTGTGAGTTCATCATACAATTCCCTGATGCACTAGAGACTTTCTTCAAAGGGATCTGCACTTATTTCAGAAGTATCCAGATTTCCCAAATATAGGGCAGTCCAGCGGGATGTATTATACAGAAGTGGCCCCAGTCAAGCTGCCAAACATCTGGAAATTCTGGAAAAATATAAAAGCAAAACCTCCCAACTTCCATACAGACAAGACTTTCAAGGAGAACAAAAGGAAAAAAAAAAAACAAAACCAAAAAAAAAACCCAAAAAACCACGACATGCCTGAAGAATCCTGGACAATGGTAGGCCTGATGAGCTCAGCCTAGTAAACCAGGGCTGCTGCTGGTGGCATTCAAGAAATCTCTATCTGGGAATTCTTGGCCTAAGTTAAGGTCCCTGTTGATTACGCATATAAAAATTTTGACAGTAAGCAACAAAGGGAGTTTACTGCATGAATGGCAATTCATAGAGGAGAAATGCTACGTTAAGCTTTCCACACATTTGTTCCATTTATTATTCCAATGAGCTACATAATAAAAATTTTGATCTCAATTATCAACCAGCAAATTTTCTCAAGTTCCATTATAATGCATTTATTCAATGCATTGACAATGAACAAGGGCCAGTTGTAAAACATCCCTTGAAAAAGCTATAAAATTGAGGCATCCACAGGAGACTTCCAGATATGTAATTTTAGAAACAGGAGCTAATCGGGATTTTCACTGAGAACGAGACATATTATATCTCTCATCTGAAGATAAAGTTAATACCCGTCATTCTCTGTGGTACTTTCTGGAAGATCGAATAGTTCCACAGGTCCTTTTTGTTCTTCCTCTTTCAATCTCTCTTTTCCAAACTCCGAAGGATAAATCTACAAATACAACAACACAAAAGTAAATTTAACTGTAGCAGCATAATGTATACCAACTACGAAAAAATATCTCACCAAGCCTTGAAGACATTATGTTTTTTCTCTAAAATCAGTAAATGGATCAATTCCATAAACTTTAATACCCTCTTAATTTTAATTTACAGAAAAGACAGTTTAATAAACAAACTGCCTGTTAGGAATGAGAATATTTTGGCATAGATAAAGAACAATAGGAACCCTGACTTCGTGCATTTCACTGTGGCCCTGAATTTTCAAAAAGGGGCTAACATTTCTCAGGAAGCTGGAGACAGACACTGAAAATGGAAAAATATAACTTAACTGATCAGAATTCAACCAATTTATTAATAATTCAAAAGTGGGTAAAAACAAGAAGTGTTGTGAATGGTAAAAGGGGTTAGAAAGCATTTAGAAATAGCCAGATTTAAGCTTGGGTTATCTACCATAAAGATCACTGAAATTAAACTAGCCAAGGAAATGTAGGCTCCCCCACTAGACTTTGAGAACTTCACTATTAGTCTCAGAAAAATGCACTTAGAGTCAGCCTCATAAACATGAGAAATTAACAGCTTTGGACTGTAACTCTACCAAATACATGCCCATTGCTGAAAACCAGCACATCTTTATTTCTAACACAGCAAGTTAAATTGCAACAGTTTCTCATTTGTCAGGTCAATATCTCTTTTGGTTCTCCACAGAACTGTCTTACTTCGTTCTTATTTTGTAGTCTTTTTTTTTTTTTTTTTTTTGTACAGTAAAAGCCAGTACTCCTTTTATAAATCAGGTCTTACCTTAACAGAAAATATCGTTCCTCCTTTGGGCGTGAAAGAATTAAATAGAGCCAGCAAATCCTTAGCCTTCAACCTATCCCAATCCATATTACAAACTGCCAATCTACTTGTAATCTGAACAGAGAGGAAAAAAAAGGACATAAAGTTCATAGGTTTAATTCCTGACTGCTATGGGGAACACACAATTCTTTAGCAGCTATCCTTGGTAAAAATCAAAGTCAGCAACAAACTGCTGAAAAAAATAAAAGAAGCATTTTCCTCAAGAGTGTGTATCACTCAAACTAGCAAAGGTCAGAAGGAGCAATCACCGGAGCAGATAAAAAGGACATAAATAGTGAAGCACCACAGAATGTCCTGCACCAGTCACAGGTTTAAGACTGCAGTTACAATGTCAGCGCTTAGGATTTTGTTATCATCATATGGTTAGTGACAATAGCAACTAGTATCACAGTATCGTAACAGCAGCAGAGTACTGTGATTTCTTATACACTAATGGTGCTCAGTCTTAAAGTCCTACTTCATTGTCTAAAGATTTTGTATTTTCTTAAAGCGTGAATTAAAAAATTAAATTAAAAAAAGTGAAAAAAAGCCAGTAGTGAACAAAAGCAGTACTATTTAAATTCTGGAATTTCTGAAAAGCTCCATTCTGATTGTTCTTTCACTTACGGATAACTTATCTATCTATAGGTAAGCCTCTGCTTAGAGGGAAGGGGAGACACCAGTGAAAACTGCAAGTCTCATTCTCAGCCAATTTCATCACTTGCATTCTGCAACTAAAAAGCTGAAAAACCTTTATGAAAAATACTTTCACAAACTGTTTCACAGATGACGGTCTATATTGAACTCATAACAGTGTACAATTCTGAGTTTGTCATGTAGCAACTTTACTCGTGCCAAGTATTGTTACCTCATCTCCACGAGGGGCATCTTTATCTAGCTCACGCCACGAATGCTCTATCTCTGGCTCCTTTGGAAATAGTTCATTTAAATCCTCATCATCCTCTGAGCTCGTTTCAATGTTCCCTATGCCTCTAGCTAGATCAGGCCCACTATCACTTTCTTCATCATCTTCTGAATCACTATCTTCTTCGCCTGTTTCCGCATCATCTTCTGGCTCCTCTTCCTCTCCTGTTTCCCCATCATCTTCTGGCTCCTCTTCTTCTGATTCTGCATACTCGGAAGGATCACTTGCAGAAATTTCTTCCTCTGATTGCCTTTTACTGAGGTCACTTTGATCACAGGTGTCTGTGCACACAGTCACTGCAAAATAAACATTAGATATCTATTTTTATGTTGGAATTACATATGTTGCTTTACAAAGAAGAAGAGACCTCAGGTTTTCTTCATATGGATTTACTGAACCCCTGAAATGCGTAACGATGCAGGAACAAATTACATCAGGGAAGTGCAAACAACATAAATCATCAGTATTGCCTCTTCAGCTTGTCTAATCTAATCTAATTGCTCTTTAGACCCACAATTGTATTATCAATCTCAAACTCTAATTAAATATTACTCTGTTACTCTATTTATATGTAGAGAATCAACAGCTAGAAATTAGATTTCAATAATGTAGACTATACGCATGCACAAGCAATATAAAGAAAGTTTTTCTTCAAGTCACCTGTTCTCTCTAATGCCCTCTAATATTAATAGCTTGATGCTGCCATCCTTATGCCTTCAGTCAACAAGCGTTGATACACTGAAGCCTTCGTAGTATCAGATCTTATATTTGCCATTCAGTTTGATAAATACAGTAGTGTATACACTACTATACATTTTAGTTTTCTAACCAACCAACAATTTCAGCTCCAGCAATTAAAAGGACATGGATGTTCACAATCTTATTGAAGAATCAGCACTGGTTCTATAAAGACCTGACCAACTCCAATTCTTCAGCAACACTGAATCTGAGTCAGCCAGCTATTTTATGACTGACCTTGTGGAATATCTTCCATGGATAAAACAAAACGAGCAACATTCAAGTAAACAAGTAGAATTCAGCTATGTTATTTGAACAACTAACCTGATTCCTTTATTTTTCCTCCTAGGGAGTGGTCCCTCCTGGGAGCTTTAACTGATTGAGTACCACTTGGTTGTGAAGACTTTTGCTTGTTTTGAATTGAAATTGATTTTCCTCCTGATGCACCTCCTTGCTTGTTTTCCCCTTTGTGTAAAAGGCCCTTGCTTCCCCGAGAGTGGTCAATTTCTGTTGCAGTTTTCTTAGAGTCCTCTTTCAAGTTCAATTTAGACATTTTTTGTCCTTCATTTTTAAGGTCATCTAGTTTTGTCACGGCTCCACATGTTTGGTCCACTGCTTGTTTGTTTATTTTGCTCTCCTCCCTAGGAAGGCCTTCGGGTAGTAGTTTTGCAGAATCTGCCCCTCCTTTAGGTTTAGCTTTTTTTTTCTTTTTTTTTTTCCCAGTATGTTCTTTACTGTCACTTTCTGAAAGATCAGAGTCAGACTCTGACAAGGCATAAAATTTCCTGAGGTTCTCTGTAGAAGTATAGTTAACAGGGCGACCTCTTTTGTCCACTGTATATTTCAGCTTAAACTTCTTGTCATGAAACATAGCTCGGAATCGTTTGTCAATCTTGATTTTACGTTCTTTTTCAGGCATCTCCCAAAATCTGGGATCCCTAGTAACACAACTAAACCGCCCATCGCTCAGTATTTCCTCTTGGGATGACATTTTTGACGCTGTTGAAGACTTGGACATCTACAACGTAGGAGAAAAAAAAGCACTTCAGATTAAAAGGCCTGATTAACATAGAATCATACACATAATTGAAAAAAAATAAAGAATTAAGCAAAGTTAAGGCTTCTAACCTATACCTAAAAAGTTTTTTCCGAAAGCACGTATGGCAATTTAAACGAGTTGCAAATAATACTGTCACCACCGCAGTCTTGGCCACCAATCATAGCTTCCTCGGATAATGGATACGCAACTAAAAAGACCATACCGGCTGCAGATACGGCCTTAAGTGATTCCCGATCAGTCGGGAACAGGACCTTAAGCAGCTTCACTGTAAGCCAGGCCTCAGACTTTTACTTCCAAGAGGACTCGGCCGCTTCGCATTTTAAAGCGCCAGTTAGGAAGGAAGTCAGGAGAGCGGCAGCGTTTTGAGGAGCTCAGCCCAGTGCCACCAGCAGCTCCGGGGCAGGCAGAGGCTTAGCGCGGCCCAGCAGCAACGCGGCAGCACCAGAACCTGCCTTCCCCCGGGCGCCCGCTGCCCCGCGTCCAGCCCCCGCCCGCACCCGGCTCCCTCCCCAACCCCAGCGGCGGACAAGGCCCCGCGGACGCGCCCCAGTGAGGAGCCCCGCTCGCACTACCCGACCAGCCCGAGCCCGCACACCGTTACCGGCCGCCGCCTCACGGCCCGGCTGCGCTCCCTCAACGCAGAAACCCGCAACCTCCACCCACCACGCCGCGCCGCGCCACAGCCACTTCCGGCGGGCACTACGGCGACCGCAGCAGGGCAAACTCCTCCTAACCAATCACACGGCGCGACCGGCGGAAGGTTGGGGGGGGGAGGGGGCAGCAGCGCGCATGCGCACAGGGAGTTGGAGGCCGAGCCGGGCGGCTCCGGGGCCACAGAGGCCGCGCATGCGCCGGGGGGAAGACAAAAATATGAATTAAAATTGAATACAATGCACACTGTCACGAACTGTACTACTGCACTAATAAGGC
>JANHGO010000073.1:39419289-39430909 GCA_024606505.1 Aquila spilogaster | reverse complement strand
GGCCTTGCGGGCGGGCTGCGGCTGCGGCTGCGGCTGGGGCGGCCGTCGCCGGCTCTGGGCGCCGCCGGGAGGATCCGCGGGCGCCGCCGCTGCTGCTTCTCCTCCCGCCGGCTCTTCCTCGGGTTCGGGCGCGCTGAGCCCCTTCAACCGGTGGCTGAAGCGGAAGCAGAAGAACTGGGCGGCGGTGCAGGCCGAGCCCGCCAAGTGCGACTACCTGCGGGAGGAGGTGGGGGCGGCGGCGGCGGCCGGCGGCCCGGGGCGGTCCCGGTCGGCCCCCTCGGCAAGGTGGGGGGGGCGTCAGCCGCGGGCGTGGGCGATGCCCCCCGCCGCTGACCGGCGGGCTTTCCCCCTAGGTCGGCGGCAGGATAGCGGACAGGGTGTTCGACATCACCAGGTGAGCCTCGCCGGGAGGGGAAGCGGGGCACGGCTCCGTGTGCCTCCCCCCCCCCCCCCCCGCTCGCCCCTCGCGGCTGCGGGGTGTCGGGCGGGGGCCGCGGCCCTCGGGAAGAAACGCTGGCTGGTGGGGAGAGCCTTGCTCTGCGCCTGCTCGAAGCGGTAGCCGCGGAAGGATGCTCGGCGTGTTTAGTTGGGAAGGGTGTTTGGAAGTTGGCAGGCGAAACCTAATGCAGTCACTTAAAATAGCTCTAAGTCCTGATCGTGTTTTGTGTTGCTAAACTTCTCTAGAACGTTTCCTCTTGCTTTGGATCTTGGCTCTGGAAGAGGTTACATAGCTCGACATTTAACCAAGGTACTGGCTCTTCATACTTGAAAGTGTTTAAAACGAGTATCTCTTTATCCCTCTGTTTTCAAATAAGGCTCTACGATAACTTAAACCAATTCTCTGAACCTTGATGAGGTAAATGTAACCTCCCTGCCCCTCCGTATCTGTAGGTGTCATCCAAAGAAAGATGTTTGTTGTGCAGGCTGTTATTCTGTATTTATTGTCACTGAAGACTAGGCAAATGGTAATGCAAGGGAAGCTATCTGTTGTATGACACTTAACCTTTAGTCTTGAGTAGGGATATGCCTGTTTTTCTGATCGACGCGCTTAGTTGTTGAAGACGAGTATCGTTACAGAGACTTTTAAGCGGTGAACAGGCTAGC
Organism: Aquila spilogaster; assembly: GCA_024606505.1. NCBI lineage: Eukaryota > Metazoa > Chordata > Aves > Accipitriformes > Accipitridae > Aquila > Aquila spilogaster. The sequence continues at coordinate 39,429,805 of JANHGO010000073.1, read as the reverse complement.
CTTCGTGAACCACACTCTAAGTAAAGGTACTTCATTGGATGTTAATCCATGGTTTATATTTGACTGAACTTATACCTAAAAATGCAGAATATTTTTTCTGTTACTACTTCTACCTCGGCTGTTCTCCCTGGGAGGAATTGCAAAGTACTGTGTTGGGGGAAAAGATGCTTTCTGCTTTATATAAAGTTTTTATCGATTATTGAAGAAATTCTTTCTAAGTTCTTGCAAGTATGTGTAAGCGCTCCAAAAAATGACTAATGTCAACTTAGAAAAAAAAAAAGTAAATATTTGATAGACTTTTTAATTTTTATTTCAGGAAACAGTTGAAAAACTTATTCAAGTTGATATTGCAGAGAATGCTTTAGTAAGTAGCTTTCTGAATGCTAATGTGTTTCAATTCCATAATACAGGAAAACAAAAGAAGTGAGTTTCTGATGTTGTTTTTCTTCTAACCCAACATTAGAAAAAGACTGTACAATCTGAAATCCCTACAGTCAGTGTTGTAGCTGATGAGGAATGCCTTCCTTTCAAAGAAGATACATTTGATCTTGTTGTTAGCAGCTTAAGGTATGTGTTAATCATTTATTTACTTTTTATTTTTTGGTTCAAGATGTTAAATGATGTTCTTTTCACAGTAACTTTAAGAAAAAAGAAGAGAAAGATTAATAGTCCATTAAACAGCAGTAAGAAATGTACTTGCATAGTTAATATGAGTGTACATTAGGAAAAACTGCTCTCCTGATGGTTCTTACTGTTGTGTTTGTTTGTTTTCCTTCAAAAGACATGTACCTTCTCTCTTTCCTGCATTTTGACAACTAGTTTCCAGGACCTTCATCTTCTCAACTTACAGAAAAGAAAAAAAAAAAGCTATTTGTATGAACTTTTGCTTTTATTTAGTATCACTTTTAGGCAGGCATTTCAGAAGTTTTGCAGCTTGAGAAACTAGTTTGTTGCTTTGGCTTCTGAAACAGATAATGTAATAATTATTTGCGTTCCCTAAATTTTTTTTAATGTGCAATTATAAAATGTACATTTCTGTTATTTCAGTTTACACTGGGTGAATGACCTTCCTAGAGCTTTTAGAGAGGTAAGAAACTGCTTTTTGGTACTAAAAATTAACACTTGCCATTACTTGCCTCCAGAGCACTCTGTATTTCCAGGTCTTTTTTAAATAAGAGACACAGAAACAGCTCATGTTGCACACAAGTATTTTTTGCAGTATTTTGGTAGTTTGAGGAGCATCAGTTGGTATTTCTATTAATTTACTGTCTCAAATCAATTTGGAATAAATAACTGTGAAACAACATGTTTGTATAATATTTTATAGTCTCAATAGCTGAGATCATAGTAACTAATGTAAACTGAGGCAGTGCTATTGATTTTTATTGTGTGTTAGCTCTTACTACTTGTAGTACAAGAGTTTTCCAAATCTAACTTCTCTAGAACTGGTTTATGGAACTTGTATTATTTTTATGTCTCAGCTATTTACTTTGAAATACAACTTTAATCAGATAAAGGCTTTTTGATTTTGAAATGAAGCAAATACTTGTTGAGGACAGGAAACTGAAACTGTTACTGAAAAAAATCTGATTTGGGATTATTTCAGGTCCTTCCTGCAGGTGAAAACTTCTTTCAAATTGGAGCAAGAGCAAGGAATATTTTAACCAATTTGCTGTTTTTTCATTTATTTCAAATTTGTGAGTCGTTACAGTGCTATTCTACCACCTGTTGGTATGAATAGGAGTACCTTACTGTTACAGAAATAATAAAAATAGAAATTGGAATTCCTTCAGTACTTTAAAACAAACAAACAGAAAGACTTGGAAAGAAATACATCATTTTCTCTGGAACTTAAGTGTTCTATAGAGTGTCAAATATTTTTACCCCCACGGTAGAAATAACTTGACACCTTATAATGTCCCTCAAAGGGGAGGGAACTGGGGTTCTTGGCCAACTTTAATTGTGAATGCTCATTTCCTATGTTGGGACCACTGGCTTTAACTAGTGGAAACTGCCTTCAACTGCTTAAATTTCTTACTTGTCAATTAAAGGCTCCTTTACTAGCATAGAAAAGGTAGCTTGATTGATACTTAATTAAAAACCAGTTTAAAGGATTTTTGTTTCAAATCAGTAAGGTAAACTGAAGCCTTTGCTGTCTTGTTAAACTGATTATGTAATACGGTTCTTCTGGATATCTAAACCAGGGACCATTGCCAATTCTTAAGGAAACAAGAAAGCATGAATTTATTGGCCTTCTCAGGAGGAAGGGGGCTAGGACTTACTAGACGAGAAAGCAGCTTGTCAGCCTTGGCGTTTGAGTCATGATATTGCTTTTCTGGCTAGTTAAAAATAAGTAGAGGTAGACATAATAAGAATTGCATTACTCTGTTGTGTGTTCAGAAGTGCAAAGATCACTACTGGAAAGTAAGACCTCCATTTCTCTTAAATCAGGCCATTAAAAAGTATTTTTGCTGCCTTCATCTGAGAAAGTAGAAGTAAGCAGAAGCTATCTTAATCTACCTTACTTTCAGAAGCACATTAATTGAGGATATTGTTTTAGGAGTATTGCACTGAAAATAGTTTTACCCTAGGTTTCCACAGTGCATTTTGTGTTTCCAGACTGTAAGTGTAATTACTGGGGATTCACTCTTTCTTAAGAACAAATAGTCTCTTCTCAGACAGGTTAGTTATCTTGCAGTGCTACCAAAAGCTTTGGCACAGCGTGCCTTGTGGAATACAGTCAATGTTAAAAATCTGTTAGAAGTAGCCTAACTATTGCTTTTAAGTTCATTTAAAAAAAAAAAAAAAGTCCTAACAACTTCTTAGTTACATAGGCTTAATAACAAAAAACATTTTATATTTTTTTTTCTGTGTTGTAGATTCACCAAGTTCTGAAGCCAGATGGAGTATTCATTGGTGCAATGTTTGGGGGAGACACTCTGTATGAGCTTCGCTGCTCTTTGCAGCTAGCAGAATTGGAGAGAGAAGGGGGATTTTCTCCTCATGTATCACCGTTCACTGCTGTCTCTGATTTGGGACACCTGCTGTCGAGAGCTGGCTTTAACACCCTGACCGTGGTAATTCTAAATAAGAGAACAATCAGATAGAACAATCCAGCACATCAGAGCTGCTGGTATATAAAAAATACTATTTATGAAGGTATTGGTAATGTAGTGCTTCTTTCTGCATGTTGTGCACCTTGCTGAATAAGTTTCTGAAATAGCCTGGACTGCCTCTCTTCTCGGCTACACTGTGATTAATGAAACCAACTGAAGTGTATCTTTGGCTGGTGGCCCAGTAGAATTTGGATGGTCTTCTTGGCGAAATGTCAGAGAATGTTAGACTTGCTTGAAAAACTTTAGACAGTCTTGCTGTTCTTCTAAAACCAAGGAGAAAATAATGGCATTTCAATTAAAATTTGATTTCATTTGGGCTACTAACCAAAACTTTTTAGAAATGTTAAGACAGCATATTCTTCTGAGAAATACGCAGTTTGAACAGAAGTGGCAGGTGAATAGTCTGTTAGCAGCTTTGAAGGCTAGTGTAATGTTACCGTTTTAGCTTGATATGCTCTAAAACCAAGCTTCTCAATTCTTTTAGGATACTGATGAAATTCAGGTCAACTACCCAGGGCTGTTTGAGGTTATGGAAGACTTGCAAGGCAAGTATATACTTTGTAGAAACATGAATGTTTTGTGTCTTGGTGATGCAGACACAGAAGAGTTTCACTGTGTTTTTTTTAACTCCAAATCATAGAATGGTTTGGGTTGGAACGGACCTTTTAAAGGTCATCTAGTCCAACCCTCCTGCAATGGTCTTCAACTAGATCAGGTTGCTCAGAGCCCTGTCCAGCCTGACCTTGAATGTTTCCAGGGATGGGGCATCTACACCCTCTCTGGGCAACCTGTTCCAGTGTCTTACTACCCTTGTAAAAAATTTCTTCCTTAAAAAAATATAAATAAATAAAGCTTATTGTAACAGTGGAAGCATTACTTTTTTCCTGATCTCTAGTGATTCAAGAGATTATGCCTGTCAGTAGATTTGTGTTGGGAAACAGAAGTCAAATATTTGCTACTTCATGGTCTGCTATGAATTTTCTGCTTCCCTTGTATTCCCATTCTTTGTGAGCCTGTTCAGTGTAAGCTGCTGAAGAGCCCTGAAAGGGAGACAGAAGCATGTATGCCACATACTAACTTTTCCTGGGAGCCTCCCTAAGTATCAGGACATTGAGGAAACTGCTTTGGAATGAGAATAAATAGGCCCTCAAACTGGAGTCTGCTGAGGAATGCAAAAAACAATTGAGATGCTTAACAATTGAGTTAGTATTCTGATTGCATTTGTCATGGATTGTAAAGTAGTCATTCCTGTGCAGTCAGTTGTTATTTACAGAGCAATTCAGGGCATCTTCTTATTCTGAATCAGCTGTTGTTGTTTAGACTAACTCCTTAATGAGAATAAAACTTTAATTCTCTGCAGAAACATTCAGGTGCAATAAGTGATTAAAGAGATCAGAATTGTGGCTATTTTATTTCTTATTAAAAATCTCTTGGGATAGTCATTTTGATGCTTATCTGTGTTAAAAAAAAATACATATGAGTGGTGTGTCTGAATAAACACTGTGTACTTATGCTTAAAATCAATGATACTAGAAAGCCTAAATGTTGGAAGACTCGGACTGAAGAAGTAATAATTTGAAATCATTCCTAGCAATACAAACTGTAAATTGCAAAGCATTGGCATTAAAAGGTTTGGATTCTTATAGGTAAGAAACTCACCTAGTTATGTGCAGTATGTTGGTCTCTCTTACAGGGAGATTCAGAGGATTCTATACTTGTTATGCTTTAGTAAAAATCTGTCATTAGTGCATGACACTTAACTCATGGCATGTGCTATATCTTCTTTTTCTTAAAGCTAAAACGTATTTTTAGGTATGGGGGAGAGTAATTGCGCTTGGAATAGAAAACCTCTGCTACACAGGGAGACAATGTTGGCAGCTGCTGCAATATACCAAGGTAAGTATTTGAGAGGTAATGAGTTAATCCGAAATGACTTTAAGAACATATTTTCTATGTCTATTTCTCTGACCTCTGTGTAAAAGAAACCAGTTTGGAATAGAACAAAATACCATTACTGTACAGATATTTTTAACCTTAATTATGATGACAGGATTTGAACTATGTTGATGCACCAGTATGAGATATTTTTATTGTCCCAAATCTTTCCCCAAGAGTCATTATGATGAATATGTCATACTTAGTTCTAATGTTGTGAGAGCTAAGTATTTCTTAGAACTGATGTTCTGTGTACCTTTTTTCCTCTCCCTTCCTGCCCTAACAGAAATGTACGGAAATAGCGATGGCTCAGTACCTGCCACATTTCAGATCTACTACATGATTGGCTGGAAATTCCATGAGTCGCAGGTAACGTGAAGCTGAGCTATTTTCTCTTTGAAGCTGCTTTTTAAATTACTGATGCTTTAAAAGCTTTTTACAAAATATTTTAATTTAAAATTAGCCCTGTAAATATTTTTTTTTTCTTTTTTTCTTAGGCAAGACCAGCCCAGAGAGGTTCTGCAACAGTTTCATTTGGAGATCTGGCAAAAATAGATGGACTTCTTTCAAGAGGAAAAAAATAGTTCTCCATCAGAAATAATAGTTGTCTTGAAGCTTCTATAAAACTCATTGCAAATAGTCTTCAGTTGTGCTTATTTTGTGATGACATTCTGACATTATAATAATCTGCAAGCAACAGAGTTTTGGGGGTTTTTTTACTGCCTGTGCTACATCATCAGCTGTGGAAAATGGTGTTCATTTTTTGTTTCTAGAGAAATATTTGAGCAGTATTCTAACTGAATACATGCTCTCCCAACTTTTGATTAAATTACTATTCTCAAGTGTAATGCCTCTTCCAGCATTTCAGTAGCACAGACTGCTCCAGGTATGATTTGCAAGTCTTGAGTGTATATCACCCTGCGTTGTGTTTGAATTATTCCTAAAGGACGGTAGATCATAATAAAGAATAGTGCTTGGTGGCAAGTGTATTTATAAGACATACTGTAAGAGAGAATAACAGCAAATACACACATCTAACTTAATATGTGTTTTGTGGGTTGGAAATTATGAGTAAAAAGTTACTGTCAGTTACTGTTTCAAACTTGAATGTTTGACTTGTGTATAAGGAAGTGGTTAAGTAAATTCTCTATTATAAAAATATCTCAGGTTGCTACCTTTCACTTAGAGCCCTCAAATTCAATTACTTTTCCTTCCATCCCCAAAGCTAGAAATGTTCTGAATGTGAATAGTAGAGCTCATCCATAGGGAAAGTTGAATGCTTCATTGTAGCTTTAACAGAATGTACGCATCATGATTTGACTTAGTTTACTGAAAGGAGCAGCAAGCAGAAGGGTCATCTAGCACTCAGAAGGATGTGTACGTTTCAAATTAACTAGCTTAGAATTGGCATTCTCTGGAGTTGGTACTCTTCTGGAGTTCCAAGGCATTTTTTTAACCTTTTATCTCATAGCATTTGAAAAATTAAAGGTGGTTCTTTATCTGTTAGTTAAAAGTTACATTTGCACGTTACTTTCTGCGTTTCTACCATCAGAGGCTGAAAAGCATGAAGTATACTTTTTTCTCCTTAGCTGTAACATGAAGCTATGACTTTTCCTGTATATAACTGCATTACCAGAAATCAATATTAGTTATGAATATGGCCAATTAACCTGATGTGTTTAGAAAAAATAATCTATCCAGAGATTTCACTTGATTGTAGTACTGACAGAGAATGGTAGAAAGGAAAACATGAAGAATATATAATCAGGTATACTGTTCAATCAGTTTTATCATTGTATCTAGGTTTTGTATTAATAGTGGTGAAATGAAAGCTTCTCTAGGCTTGTTGTAAGAAGATTATCCAGCAGGTGGAGTTTGACAGAATAGTGTGGCACAGACCAAATAGGCAAGGTAGGCAGAAGCCTTCGTATTCTGTCAGGGATTATTGAATTATGATTCAAAGACTAATGCAGATAGTAGAGTTACCTCCTACTGCTTAGCCAATACAAAATTTTCAAAATAACAGAAATGCTGTTTAAAAAATACAGCTATTCATGCACTATTCAGCTGACTAGAAGATCAATTTAACGGCCTAATTTGGGGGTTTATTTTATCTACCAGGCTTTGACTTTAAATAAGAAATGGGCAGAGAAGGTACAAAAAATCCTGATAAGGACAGAAGGAATCTTCTGTCCAGCTTTTGCTTACAAGCCTAATCCATAGTTATTCAAGGGGAATGAGTTCATCTTTCATTTTACTTAGAAAAGAAGAGTAACCTTTCTGGAAGAAGGGGGAGAAGTGGTCTGGTAACCTTTGTAACCCTTAATGTTAAGACTAATTCTAAAAGAAGAGCTTGTCTCTCTGAAAGCTTTCATTTTTTTCATAGTACATCAATGGACTTAATACGAGACACTGCATCTCTCTACAGGTCCTCTCCATCTTTAATAAAATTAACTTATTTCCAGGGGAAGCTCTCTACTTTCCCAAATGTAGGTTTCTATGAAGTTGTGTGTCCAATGACTGTGTAACTTTATGCATTTTTTGCTTTAGTAGGTTAATTTTCAGTCACTTGAACTGGTGGTTGTGACTCAGATGTGTTAAGGGAATGAGGAGGTGGAATGTGCTGGGTAAATGTTAATTGGAGAAGTGCTCCTACTGTGCTTGTTTGAAGCACTCAGTTAAGTTACGGAGAAAAGGAAGGATTTCCAGTTCTTTGATTCCATATTCCACAAATGGAATATATAAACAGTAAAGTAGGTAAGAATTTGGTTGTTAATGGGGGAGGGTACCTTCTGGACAGAAAGAAGTGGAAGAGTAGTTTTCTTCTAGCACTTGGAAGAAAAAAAGTGTAGATATTCAGTTAACTTGGAAAAGTGCTTAGGAGCAGTAGAAGTGGGAAGTAATAAATACGGCATTGGAGCAGTGTTGGTTGGAACTAGGGGGGATGCAACTGACAGCGAAGGTGTTCATTTCCCAGGCTGACTACATGTGAATAACTGCCTTTTATGTGTTTTTTTAACTGCAATCTTTTTTTTTTTTCTGTAGTATTTCTTGGAATTCTAGATTACTCTGGTTTCTGCTAGCCACTTTCTTTGTATGGCATTTGTATGAATAGCTTTGAAAACAGTTATGTGACAAAAACATGTGTTCGTAGTAAACTAAGACTCTGTAATATTTTGATACTCTTTTTCAGATTTAAGTCTTTACGGCTTTCTGAAATTGTAATGAAGAATGCTAGTTGCTAGTGTAGAAATTATTTTAAACTCTTAAGTGGATGTTAAAAATCAGCTTTTACAGAGTCAGTGACTTCTAAAAAGTAGTTGCTAAGGTGACAATGTTTCTTGCAAGCTTAGTTTTAAAAATCCTGATGCATAATACAGAATGCTTTAATCTTGATTACAGAAGAAAGGAAAAAGAATTCCGGGAGATAATTATTTTTATTAATCAGAAGTTAGGAGCCCATAAATAAAAACCAAATTCTAGTAGTAGTACATTTACACTTAATGAACATCAGTATTTTTGAGCCTCCAAAAGGTTCTGAGGGTCTGAGTCATGGATCAATGTCAACGTATAGTTTTATGCAAGTCTACTTAGGATATAGGGATGATCATGAGGCCCTACATTTTGTAACCCAGGCATTAGATTTTGCAGTTCTACACTTTCAAAAGACGTTGAGAATTTGTGAAGTTAAAACATGGGAAAGTATTCTTGATTACCTCTAATTTATAAAAATGTCATCAGCAGAAGTTCAGAAGCAAACCATACAAAATTAAATGTAACTGTATTTTTTTACTCTGCTTAAATAAAGAAATAAATATGAATGTCACTTTTTTCAATGTGTTCTAGAAGTGACCTAAAACTAAACTTTGCCCGTTGCAGGGGGAGAAACACACCAATCGTTCGTATGGTGTTTAATTGGAATTTCCTGATGCAAAAATCTCATTTAGTGGATTAAATTCATTAGAGCATCTTGTTCAAGAAGCCACATGAAGAAAGCTAGCATATATGTTAAACCTTCTAATTTTTCATTTGTCTAACCCAAGAACTTAATATCCACTTTTCAAAGACATGATCTATTTTGGTCCAGGTTTTGGAGCTGTTATTTTGGGGGACTACAGTTACCGTAGTAGTTTGATTGGAATCAGTCTTGAGTACTGAAGCAAATGTTACCTGTATAGCTAGTTGGTTGATTTCCTGAATGTCTTGGGTGCCCTCAGGTGAAGGAAAAGGAAAAAGAATTAAACAAACAAACAAACAAAAAAAAACCCCCAAGACAAACAAAAAGAAAAACCTGTGTATCAGTATGAAGTAGAAAACACTGAAGAGAGTGCATGTGCTTGTTGTAGGGGAATACAACTCTTGGCTTAAATGAAGTTGGAATTGAAGTGGTTTGTTGATTTATTCATAGCTTGTAATTAACTGTTAGTCCATGAACTATACGTGCAGGATTAATAGCAGCAATATAACAGATAAATGACTGTACTAGACCCTTACAAAACCTTAGTAAACACCTTCAGGTATCTAAATGGCCTTCTACAGCAATTCCCCCACAAGTTTGCAGTTACATGCTCACCTTTATCCTATTAACGGGAGGTTTGGGTTATAAGAGCCCACCCTTCTAGGAGTGCCTTACCCTATTTACGTCCATCTTCCTGGGAGACGTGGGTGCTGTAGCTGCATGCGTACCCGTGCTGTTCCCTACACTCCGCTAATCCATCCACCCCCCACAAGGTGATGTGCAGACACCCCAGGGCTGCTGGGTGCTTGTTGCACCCTGTGCTGTCAGCCCACTGGCCAGAGTGCAGGCTGCTCCGGGCTGCTGGGGGGGGTCTCAACACAGCCGGAGAGGCCAGGAGGGCATCTTCTCGGTGTCAGACCAGGTTTTGACTGCTGCCCTCTTCTGAATTTTAGTGCTTTTTATACTTGGTCTTAAACTGACTCTCTTTTTTCCCCCACCCAAGGTCTCTTGGTAACTGCCTGGTTAGTGTTTAGTGTGGCTGATGGTTGTCATAATTTTCAGCCTTACCGGATTTTGAGCAAACACCCAGTTTTGGATATTCTGTTCACACATGTTGCACTTGTATTTCTCTCTTAGCAGCTGATGTTGTCCAGGCTTTTTATGCCAAGAGGAGGCTATGTGGATTTCCCCCGTGATTTGGAGCTGGTTCTTGGGTTACAAGGTACTTTACTCATAAAGTAAGAGACAAAGTCTTCCTCAGAAAAAATGTTCCTGGTTGGAGCAGTGATGATGAATACTGGGGAATCCTGGTTGGCTTCAAAGTGTTCATGATAGGCTGGAATGTATCACAATATAGCAGTTTTCTCATGATAATGCGTAAAATAAGGAGGCTTCATTTTTGCCACACTAATGAATCCCGATTCATACATTTGTTTTTCGGCATTCTGTAGGGATTCCTTACACTTTGTACAAGTAGAAGTGCAACTTGAAGTTGGGATCTGCACAT
>JANHGO010000073.1:39396667-39419189 GCA_024606505.1 Aquila spilogaster | reverse complement strand
CGGCGGAACTGCGGCGGCGGGGCTGCCGTGCGCATGCGCAGAGCGCAAGATAAGCCCCGCCCGCGAATATGGCGGCCGTGGCACAGAGCCGGCGCGAACTTGTGGCGCTGAGGGATGTGGTCAGCGGGGTTGGTGGGGGTGGGCTGGTGGTCGGACTTGGTGGTTTTTGTGATCCTTTCCAACCTGAATGATTCCATGACCGGGCCTCCACGTGGTCACCGGTTTTACCTCAGGTATTTAAGCTTAAACTGGTATTTAGATGGGTATTAAAGGGCTTTGGTTTCAAATCAGTAAGCAAAGTGAATTAACTGTGGCCTTTTCTGTTTTGTTAGGTTGATTATATGAAATGGCTTTTCTTTCTAAGCCAGCAGTCATTGGCAGTTCTTTACAAAGAAAAGAAACTGAATTTGTTGACGTTCTCAATAGGAACTGGGCAGGGACTTACTAGGCAGGAAAGCAGCCTGTTGGCCTTGGCATTTCAGTTGTTGTATTGCTGTTCTTCCTAGATAAAAATAAGTTGCAACGGACATAACAAGAATGGCACTGCTCTGCTGTGTGCATAGAAGTGCAGAAATCACTACTGGAAGTCAAAGCCCGTGTATCTCTTAAGCCATTCATGAGGTGCTTTTGTTGCCTTCCTCTGAGAAAGTAGAAGTATACAAACTATCTTAATCTGTACCTTTTTGGAAGAAAATCATTTGGGGTTATCATTTTAGGAGTTCCCTGTTGCAAATACTTTTACCCTAGTTTGCTTTTAATTTCATAAAAAAACGCCCAGGGATTTCTTAGCTACATAGTGTTAATAACAGAAGAAAGAATATGTTTTTTCTTCTGTGTTGTAGATTCACCAACTTGAGATGGAGTATTTATTGGTGCAGTGTTTGTGGGAGACACTCTGTATGAGCTCCACTGCCCTTTGCAGCTAGCAGAGCTAGAGAGAGAAAGGGGATTTTCTCCTCATGTATCACCACCATTCACTGCTGTGTCAGATTTTGGACGTCTATCAGGAGCTGGCTATAACACCCTGACTGTGGTAATTAACAATGAAAGAATAGTCTGGAACATCAGAGCTGCTGATGTATAAGAAATAGTATTTACGGGTACAAGGTGTAATAAGTAATTCCTTCCTTTGAGTGGAGTGTGCTTTGCTAAATAAGTTTCTGAAGTAGTCTGAACTGCTTCTGTTCTTGGCTGTACTGTGATCAATGAAACCAACTGAAGTGTATCTTTGGCTAGTGGCCCAGTCGAGTTTGCATGGTCTTCATCGAGAACTGTCAGAGAATGTTAGATTTGCTTGAAAGAACTTAAGACACTCCTGCTGCTGCTTCTAAAACCAAGAAGAGAATAATGGCACTTCAATTAAAATTTGATTGCATTCGAGCCTCTAAACAAAGTTTTTCAGAAATGTTGAGGCAGTATATTTTTCTGAGTAATAGTGTTCCATTAGAACTGAAGTGACAGGCTCTGAAGTTAATATATTGCTGTGGTTTTAACTTGATATGGTCTAAAATTAAGCTTTTGAATTCTTTCAGGATAGTGATGAAATTCAAGTAAACTAGCCAGGATTGTTTGAGGTTATGGAAGACTGGCAAGGCAAGTATACACTTCAGAAACGTAAACATTTTCTGTGTCAGCAATACAGATGTGGAATAGTTATTGCTTGCTTCTTAACTCCAGTTAAAGCTTATTGTAGTAGTGAAAGTATTACTTTTATCCTGAAATCTAGTGAGTCAGGAGAGTAACTCCATCAACAGTTTTGTATTGGGAAGCAGAAGTCAGAGATTTGTACTTCGTGGTCTGCTGTGAATTTCCTGCTTCTGTTTTACTCCTGTTTTTTGTGAGCCTCTTCAGTGTAAGCATATAGGACAGAAGCATATATCCAGCATAACTACTATTTTTTCTGTGAGCCTGCCTAAATAACGAGATGCTCAGGACACTGCTTTGGAGTGAGAATAAGTAGACTATTGAACCAGAGTCCACAGAACACACACCAAAAAATTGAGGTGCTTAATGATTGAGTTGGTGTTATGATTGCGTTTGTCATGGATTGCAAAGTAGTTGTTCATATGCAGTCAGTAATAACTTATGGAGCAATTCAGGCATTTTACCCTGAATCATCTGCTGATATGTAGAGTTAATTCCTTAATGAAAATAGAACTTTGGTTCCCTGCAGAAATGTTGAGATGCAATAAGTGATTAAGGAGAACTGTATAAGATTATATTTGTGGTTATTTCTTATTAAAAATCTTCTGGGATGGTCATTTTCATGACTATCTGAAAAAAAAATGAGTGGTGTCTCAGTAAATACTTTGTAGTTGGTGCTTAAAAGAAATTGTAATAGAAAAACTAAATGCTTGAAGACTCTGGCTGACAAGTAATAATCTGAAATCATCCCTGGTAATACAAACAGTAAATTTCTAAGCGTTGGTGTTAAGAGGTTTGGATCCATGCAGGTGAGAAACTTCCCTGCTGTAGGTTGTACTCTTATGGTGAAATTCAGAAGATTCTGTAGTTATTTTGGTTTAGTAAAAATTTGCCATTAGTGCATGAAACTTAACTCATGGTATGTGCTAAATCTTCTTTTTCTTAAAGCTAAAACGTATTTTTAGGTATGGAAGAGAGTAATTGCTCTTAGAATAGAAAACCTCTGCTATTGGCAGCTGCAGCAATGTACTGAAGTAAGTATTTGATAGCTAAGGAGTTAACCTGAGATGACTCTTAAGAACTTACTTTCTTTCTCTGACCTCTATGGGGAAAAAAAAAAAGAATTAAATACTGTTTTAGTACAGGTATTTTTAACCTTAATTGCAATGTCAGAATTTGAACTATGTTGATGTACCAGTATGATATATTTTTACTGTCCCAAATCTTTCACCAAGAGTCATTATGAGGAGTATGCCATGTCTAATTTTACTGTTTTGGGAACTAATTATTTCTTAATACTGATATTCTGTGTACCTTTTCTTTTTCTCCCTTCCTGCCGTGGTAGAAATGTATTGAAAGAGCAATGGCTCAGGACCTGCCCCATTTCACGTCATCTGTGTGACTGGCTAGAAACTTCACAAATCACAGGTAACGTGAAGCTCAACTATTTTCTCTTTGAAGATGCGTTTTAGATTACTTAGGCTTTAAGCAAATCTTATAAAATATTTTAATTTAAAAATTGGTTCTTATATTATTTTCTTCTTAGGTGAGACCTGCACAGAGAGGTTCTGCAGCAGTTTTATTTGGAGATCTGGCAAAAATAGATGAACTTGTTAGAAGAGGAACAAAGTACTTCTTCATTGGAAATAAGTTATTTTGAAGCTCCTGTCAAACTTGTCAGTGCAAATAGTCCCCACTTCTACTTATTTTGTCACAACACTTTGAAATAAAAATCTGCATGCAGCAGGGGATTTTAATGCCTATGCTACATCAACTATGTAAAATGACGTTCATTTTTTTTTTTCTAGAGAAGTGTTTGAGCGGGTTCTAAGTAGTACATGCTCTCCCAATTTGATTAAGTTACTATTCTCAAATGTCATGCCTCTTTCAGTGTTTTTGTAGGACAGACTGCTCCAGGTATGATTTTTAGGTCTTGAGCATACATCACCCTGTATTATTTTCAAATTCACCCTGAATGATGGTAGATCATAATAACCAACAGTACTTGGTGACAAATAAATTTAAGGCATACTGTAAGAGAATATCAGCAAATACACAGATCTAACGAGCTTTGTGTGGTTTTTGTCTGTTGGAAATTATGGTTAAAAAGATACTGTCAATTTACATTTGAAAGTTGAATGTTTGACTTGCATAAAAGGAATTGATTAAATACTGTAAAAATATCTCTAGTTCTTACTTTATACCTGCAACACACAAATTCAATTCTCCCTCCACTTGCAAATGCAAAAATAATTTTCTGAACATTAAGTAGAAGAGGGTAGCCACAGAGAAGGCTCATGCTTCATTCTACCTTTAACAGAATGTGTCACGATTTGACTAAGTTTACTGAAAGAAGTAGCAAGCAGGAAAGTCAACTAGCACACAGATAGACTTGCAAGCTAATTAGTTTGAAGTGTACAAGTGGCATTCTCTGGAACTGGTATTCTTTTGGAATTGCAGGGAAGTTTTATACCAGTTGTATATTGTAGTGTTAGACAAATTACAGGTGGTACTTAAAATATTAGTTAAATCACGTTTCCAAACTTCCTGCTTTTCTGTTTTTAGAGTCTGAAAATCACGAAGTGTATTTTCTACCTCCGTACCTGTTGCATGGGGTTGTAACTTTTCCTGTATATAACTATCTTTAGGAATTGATCTTAATTACGAATACGGCCCATTATCCTGAGGTGTTAAGAAAAAGTAATTTACTCGATGTTTTCACTTGATTGTAGTACTGGTAGGGAATGGTAGGAAGGAAAAGCATGGAAAATATGTAAGTGTATTGTTAAAACAGATGTATCATTGTTTTAGGTGGTGTATTATCCCAAGTGTAAGAGAAAGCTTCTCTTGGCCTGCTGTAAGAAGATTGTCCAGCAGGTGGAGTTTGACAGAATGGCGTGCAGAGGCCAAGTAGACAAGGTAGGCAGAAGCTTTACTATTCTGTCAGGGTTTATTGAGCTGTAATTTAAAGACAAATGCAGATATTAAAGTTACCACCTGCTGCTTAATCAGTGTTCAATTCTCAAAATTACAAAAATGCTTTTTTGAAAGAAGCAATCTAGGCAGTATTCAGCTGGATAGAAGGCTAATTTAAGAGTCGGAGGAGAAGGAGGTGTTCTGTACCAGGCTTTGGCTGAAGGAAATGAGTGAGAAGGTATAAAATATCATGATAAGGAGAGGAACTGTCTTCTTGGCAAGCCTAATCCATAACAATTCAAGGGGAGGGAGCTCATCTTTCATTTTTCTTTAGAGAATGGTAGTACTCCTGGAAAAAGGGAGAGTATAAGTCTTCTTATAACCTGAAAATGAAGACTCGAAGATCTTGTCTCTCCAATTGCATAAAGTTTTCTCATAGACCATCCATGGACTTGATACAAGATACTGCCTCTCTTTACGGGTTCTGTCTGTTTTAGATGAAGTTCCTGTATTTTAAGAGGAACTTCTCAGTTTCCTGCATGTGAGCTGCATGGAAATGCATGTCAAATTACTGTGCAACTTCATGCGTTTTTGCTTCAGCAGGTTAATTTCCAGTCACTTCAGCTGGTGACTCAGATGTGTTAAGGCAATGAGGAGGTGGAATGTGCTGGGTAAATGTTAATTGGAGATGGGCTCCTACTGTGCTTGTGTGGTGCACTCGGGAAGGAAGGGAAGGATTTATCCTAGAGTTGATATCCTCTTCTTTGGTTCCACATTCCTTAGGTGGAATATGTAAACAGTAAGGAAGGCATGAATGTGATTTAGTAATGGGAGAAGGTATCTTCTGGATAGAGAGAAATGGAGGAATGATTTTCTTTGTAGCACTTGGAAGAAAAAAGTGTAGATAATTAATGTGGAAAAGGCTGGGAACAGAAGAAGTAGGGAGTAATAAATATATTAATTGGAGTGATGCTAATTGGAATTGGGGAGAATGCAACTGACAGGTAAGGTGCTTGTTTCCCTGACCAGTGGTGTTTGATAAACAGTTTTTTGTGTTTGAACTTTGAAATGCATTGCATATGAATGTAATGAGCATACAGATTTTCACTGTGATTTGAGTTTCCTTTTTATTTCTTGACTTCTGAATTGGTATGTGGGGGAGGGGGTGGAACAGTTACTGGCTCACAGAAGCTGAAGATTGCATGAGTATTGAACAGTTAATAGATTGGTATGTGAGGTAATCTGTAATGTTTCCTCCAGCTAATCAAAATTAAGTGGGGGAAAAAAAAAAAGATCAGTGAGCATCATGGATGCTTGCCAACTTTAAATACTAGTACAGAAGAGATGGTGATTTTCTTGTTATAGAGGCTGAGAATGTCCATGTAAGTTGGGCATTAAAATTTGCATGTTACTGGCAGTGAGTTACAAATGTTTAAAATTATTTTGTAGATGCTTGTAAATATATCATGAAAACCAACTATACTTACTCCACCATTGCACTTCAACTGCAGGTTTTTTTTTTTTCCATTCTTGGAACTATTGGCTGGTCTGGTTTCCACTAATCACTTTCTTCTTAGATCAATACCTCTGAAAAAAGTTAATTATGAATAGAATTTTTTTTTTTCATGTAAAGCTCTTTAGTTTTTCAGCTTTATGACTATTCCTTTCTGAAACTGTAATGAAGAAGAATGTAGTTGCCAGTTGTTAGTCTGGGAAGCTATTTTAATCATTCAGAGCATGTTTAAGAAACCCGGTTTTGCAAAATAAGTAACTTCTAAGAAGTAGTTGCAAAGGTGATATGCTGTGTCTTACAAGCCTAGGTAGTTTTAAAAATCTTTATGCATCATACAGAATGTTTTTCTCCTGACTGCAGAAGAAAGGAAAGTGAATTTGGGGAAAGAATAATTTTGACCAATCATAAACCAAGTGTGCAAAACAAAAATAAAAAAAAGTTTTAGAATTATATTTACACTTAATGAATAGTACTGTTTGAGGGTCACAGACTGACAGGATCTGAGGTCAGTCGTTGGTCATCAAGGATCGAGTTTTTTCAGTGTCTTTGCTTACAAGATCTGTCAATACGTTGTTTTATCCAAGGTTATTCAGGATATGGGGATGATAATAATACCCTATGTTTTGTATCCTAAACATTAGGTTTTGTAGTTCCTATGCTTTCAGAAGACTGGGAATTTGAATTTTAAGCATGGATAATCATCCTTGATTACTTCTAACTTATGAAAATGTCATCAGCAGAAGTTCAGAACTGAACCATAATTTTTTTTTAACCAGCTTTAAAATAAAAAATACACTTTTCGGTGTTTTCTGGAAGCAAGCTGAAATCTAACTTTTTCAGCTGTGGAGGAGGGAAGAGAAGCCAGCAATGTTTCAGATGTATTTTCCTTAGAATATCCTGATGCAAAGATCTGATCTAGCAGATATAATTCCATTAGAACATCTTGTTCCAAAGCTACATTAGGGAAGCTAGTGTAAGCATTAGACCGAAATTTTCATTTGTCAAATCCAAGAATTTAATAGTCATTCTTAATTAAAAGATCTATTTTTGGACCAGATTAGGAAGCTGTTAATGTGGGGAGTATGTTTATTCCAATAGTTTGGTTGGAATCATAGAATCGTTTGAGTTGGAAGAGACCCTTAAAGGCCATCCAGTCCAACTCTGCACTGAACAGGGACACCTACAGCGCTCCATCAGTGCTCTGAGTCCTGTCCAGCCTGACCTTGGCTGTCTTCAGGGATGGGGCATCAGCACCTCTCCGGGCAACCTGTGCCAGTTGTTTAAAAAGCTTTTTTCTTATATCCAATGTATATCTCCCCTCTTTTGGTTTGAAACCATTTCCCCTTGTCCTATCACACAGACCCTGCTAAAGAGTCCATCCCCTTCTTTCTTATATCCCCCTTCAGATACTGAAAGGCCGCTCTCAGCTCTCCCGGAGCCTTCCCTTTTCCAAGCTGCACAGCCCAGCTCTCTCAGCCTGTCCTTACAGGGAGCTGTTCCATCCCCGGGATCATTTTTGTGGCCCTCCTCTGGACGCGCTCCAACAGCTCCATGTCTCTCTGTACTGAGCACTCCCATCTGGACGCAGTGCTCCAGGTGAGGTCTCACAGCGCAGAGCAGAGGGGCAGATCCCCTCCCTTGCCGTGTGGGCCACGCTGCTTTGGATGCAGCCTGGGATATGGTTGGCTCTCTGGGCTGTGAGGACACACTGCTGGCTCATGTCCAGCTGCCATCCACCACTACACCCAGGTCCTTTTTGGCAGGGCTGTGCTCCATCCTTACATCCCCAGCTTGTACTGATAGTAAGGGTTGCTGTGATCCACGGGCAGACCTTGCTCTTGGCTCTGTTGAACCTCATGGGGTTCTCCTGGGCCCACTGCTCAGCCTGCTTAGGTCTCTGTGATGGCATCCTGTCCCTCGGCTGTGTTGACTGCACCGCACAGCTTGGTGTCATCTCCAAACTGCTGAGGGTGCACTTGATTGCACTGTCAGTGTCACTGACAAAGATGTTAAAGAGCACCGGACCCAGTACTGACCCTTAAGGGACACTGATCTCCATCTGGATCTCCATCTGTGATCACCAGTTTCTGGGTATGATCTCGCAACCCCTTCCTCATCCATTGAACAGTCCACCCATCAGATCCATATCTTTCCAATTAGGAGAGGATGTTATGGGAGATCAGTGTCAGCACTGAAGGAAATTTGGCAGGTGTAGCTAGCCAGCTGATTTCCTGCATATCCTAAGCTCTCTCAGAGGAGGGAGAGGAAGAATAAAATAGAAGATGAGAAGTTGTGTTTTTTAGCCAAAGTTTGTGTGTCAATGTCAAGTAGAAAACTGAAAAGTGCATGTGCTTATGGAGGAGTAGGACTCATGGCTTAAATCAAATAAGGATCAAAGTGGTTTGTTGATTTATTAATAGATTGTAATTAACCCTCAGTCAGTGAACTGCATATTTAGGATTAATAGCAGCAATATAACAGATAAATGGCTGTACTAGAGCCTTACAAAATGTGAGTAAACACCTTCAGCTATCTACTCGCTCTTCTCCAGCAAGTTGGCAGTTGCATGTTCACCTCCGTCCTTTCAGCAGGCTGTTGTGGTTACAAGAGCTCACTGTTCTGGGAATGTACATCCAGAAAATAGCAGTGCTGTAGATAGTCCCAAGTGGTTTTGTTACTCAGATCTCAAACAGCACACCCCTAGCATTTTTTGCCTGCAGGAGTCATCTTCGAAGGTGCTCCCGGGGGTCGCTAAGGTACTGTTACACCGCTGTTCAGTCAACAGACTGAGAGCACTTGTTTGATGCATGGATGACTGATCTTCGATTACTGCCTTTCACAAAACAAACAGAAACATCTGTTGTTTTATTTATATGTGAGCTTTCCCAAATAGCAGCTTACAGGGCTTTGTTTTGTGCTGTTTTTCCTTCCCTTTTGGCTCGGTGAATCCCTCTTGTATGCAGAGAGGGACTTTGAAAACCAAATAGATTGGATGATTGTATCTCCCTGTTCAGGTCATGTTAAAGCCTGCTGGCTGGTGCTTTTTAGTAACTGGGAGTTAATGATCCCTTATTGAGAGACTAGACTTTAATTTATAACTTCTATGATTTTATGTTTAGAGATTTCAAAGGTACTGAATTAAATGGGATTGCAGTGGTGGTTTACCGGCCTCTTAAATACTTTTGGAGTAAACTGAGTCATTCCACTTTGGGAGAGGTTTATGAACCCAAAGGGCTTATAAGTGCAGGGATGTGTTTCCCTGCCGCTTCCTGCAGTGAGTAGCAGAACCTGATAGATAACGTTACTCTAGTATTGACTACTGGGCAGCTTGGCTTCACTACTAGCACTAGCTCTCCTGTGTCTCTGAGCAGTCACACAGCATCTGTGCATCAGTTCAGAAATCTTGAGGATGTAAGTCAGAGTACTATAGCTATAAAGCGATCTAAGTGTTATGTGGTACAGTCATAGAACCACCAAGGTTGGAAAAGACCTCCAAGGTAATGTAGACCAACTGTCCACATACCACCAATATTTCCCCACTGAACCATGTCTCTTAGTACCACATCTAAACGTTCCTTGAACACCTCCAGTGTTGGTGACTCAACACTCTCCCTGCACAGCCTGTACCAATGCCTCACCACTCTTTTGGAGAAGAAACACTAAGTGCTGCAGCATAAAAATGCTTCTGTAGACCTATCTTTCCAGATTCTGCTTTGGAGTATTGCTGAATAATTCCCTCCATTTAATGGTGCTCTAAATATTGTGTTCTAACCATCTTGAAATCACATCGATGTGACTTAGCATAGCACTTGGGGTGAATTTACAAATGGATTTTGGCATAAGACGGATGTATTTTAACACTTCTGTTTGTATGCCTTCTTCCTTCGTATTTATTTTCAACCTCCAGCTGATGAGCCACTTCGTCTTGTGTATTGAAATGGCCTGTTTAATGCAGTGGGAAGTCAAGTAAAAGCCACTGTTTGTTAATGGATGCTTAGAACAGGCGCAGTCAGACATTTTAAATTATTCTAAATGAGCAGTAATTCTAATTTATTTCTAAAGATAGAACTGTTAACAACCCAGTTACCTAGTTCCCTCATAGACTGTAATGAGTACAGTTAGCATAAAATCCGTATGTAATTTTAATACGCAATTTCTCGTTCTCTGGACATTGAATATACTAGCAAAAATATGGCAAGCTGTGTTAGATTCTGTGTAGTAACTTGTTCCCATTGGATGCTTTCTTGACAAAACGTGTTACTGAAAAATATCAACCAAATCTGTTCCATACAAGAAGTTGTTAATAGATTGGCTTCAGCAGGGATGGCGGTAAGTCTGAAAGGGATGGTCATCGTTCCTTCAAGGAGAAATTTCATTTTTTTGTCTGGGTTAGTAGTAGGGTGGGTTGTTGTTGTTGTTTTTTAAATGAAGAGTATTGTGACTGTAGATTCCAACTTGTAACGTATATGAGGATGCAACTGGCCGGTTCTGTACCTACAGCCTCGTAAGTTGTGTTTGTTTCTCTAAATATAGAATGTGCATGTAGATGTCAAAGATTGAAAATACATGTTAATACTTTGCTGAAAGGGAGCACTGGAGTCCCACAGCTAATGCAGAGATTTTCAAACCATGGTTTGGGCAGCTGCTGCTGACATGACAGCAGTTGTGCTCTTCATTGGACGTACCCCAGCGTGGGGCTCTGCAGGATTTCTAGTTTATATAATGCAAAGGCAATGGGAAGTTCTTTGTTACCACCTTGTAATACCACGAAGTGAAGAAAACTGAGGTAGGCAGAGCTCAGTTAGTGATCTGCTGTGGCTAGATTCACAGAATCACAGAATTGCAGGGTCTGGAAGGGACCTCAAGAGACTATTGAGTCCAACGGCCTGCTAAAGCAGTTCCCTACCATAGGTGGCACAGGTAGGTGTCCAGATGGGTCTTGAGTATCTCCATAGAAGGAGACTCCACCACCCCTCTGGGCAGCCTGTTCCAGTGCTCCGTCACCCTTACCGTAAAGGAGTTCTTCTGCATGTTAGTACAGAACTTCCTATGTTCAAGTTTTAGGCCATTACTTCTTGTCCTATTGCTGCACACCACCAAGAAGAGCCTGGCCTCATCCATTTGCCTCTCACCTCCCCTTAGATATTTATAAATATTTATCAGATCCCCCTCAGTCTTCTTTTCCCCAGGCTGGACAGACCCAGGTACTCAGTCTTAAATTTGTCTTAAAAGATTGTCAATGCTTATGGACCATGAGAATGCATACTTAGTAAAACATGAAGTTTCTTCCACTTCTTTTGTTCTTTGGAGAATAAGGGAAACAACCACAACAACAGCAGATGAGGCTTGAAGAACAGAACTTAGTATTTCAAAGTATGTTTTCATGGACTTCTGCTTCCATTGGAGAAGTAAAATCAGACATTACTGGAAAGAGGGATTAATGTACGAGACTGCTTCCTATCACAGACTTCTCTATTCTGAAAATGCTTTAATTTCTTCAACAATGCATTCATTTTTAAGAGTACCTTTATTGCATTGTTCTAAATAAAATGAATAAATTATAACTGCAACTGAAAGAAGTGGCAAGTTTGTTTCTTGTGTGCTGGAATTAGTGGCACTGACTTTCCCATGGATTTATCCACACTATTTCCTACCTGATAATTTGTACAATACACTTGCCCTTCTTTCTCTTATATCTTAGAATGCCAGCTAAACAAAAGAAGTAATATGGCTGACCTTGGGCTGCTCGCATGGGCTGGTGGGCCACTGTGCTCTTTGTGGCTAGCAGCCTGCCCAACAAATTAGGCAGTGTGTTTGGTTTAATCATTGGGTGTTGTGTAGAAAGATGCATCTTTATGTTTCTAACATTTAAATTGCAGCATGTTAATTCTTTTAGTAAAGGGAGTTATTTGTATACATGTTAGAAAGAAACTTGATTGTTCAGTTTCTTAAGTAGGTAATGGTGGATGTAAGCAGACAGCAAAGCTCTGTTCCTCAAGAGGTATGAGATGTAAATTGGAGGAGTGGGTAACTTTGGCAACTGACTACAAGGCCAGTCAAGTAAAACAGCTTTATTATTTGTAAGAAGATATGTGTTACAGCTTAAGACTTGATTTTTCTCTGCTGTTATCTTTCCTAACACAAGTTTTTGCCATCTCTTGGAAGTAGAAAACTTGTGCCCCGTAATGAATGTAAATATCTGTTGTAATATGTCTAATGGGTATGTGTTGTGTCAGTAGCGTTTTCCTCTTACTTTCTGTTGTCCTGTTAATCCTATTTTTAGCAATGTTCCTATGAAACTGATTTTCTGACCAGGCTGTGTCATGGAAGGGAAATGTAACTTGAAATAGTATGGCTACAGCAGAGGAACGTGTGTGATAAACCCTAAGACCTGTCCCTTGCCTCTTGTACCAAGAACTAGAACAACAAAGACAAGAGAAGGAAATTAAGGAAACACAACTTGTATATTGAAGGTCACATTCAGAAATGGTGACTAAAAAGGCGTGAACAAATCAAAATTAAAAAAAAAAAGAAAAACAGTAAAATATGTTTTTCTTTAATCTTACTCAATACTGTAAGTGATGATAGGTGTATTTTTCCATTTCACCTCTTGATGCTCTGCCTTTGTAAAGGGAAACCTTTAAACAATGTAGACATCTCTCTGCTCCTTTTTAATTTTCAGGTTGTGTTGCTTAGAGGTACTCAAATTGTGATAGTTTGTTTCTTTCTATTTACTAAAGGTATGAGTACACTTAATTTCTGGATTGGATGATGAGTTAGGTTGCCACAAATGCTTTGGCTTAAGACCTTGACATTTATTCTCTCTCCACAGGCATTTATATCAGGAAAACTCAATTGTTTGAGTGCTATGGAAAGTAAATGCAAGAGGTGCTTTGGTGTGACTAAAGTAAGTTCACTAAAAAATGTATGTCTATAGATATTTTTTCAGTATCTTCTGTAACAGTCAGAACTAAAAATGAAAGGGAATTTTCATAATTGGAATACAGCTGTGAACTGTGGCTTCTTGTTTTTGTTTTTAAATAAAAAATGAATGGGTATTGACGAGGAGAAAATGGTTAAGGATGCATCTCTAGAGAACTGGAATGTGATAAGACAGGCAAATGAATCTTGTCATTTGGCTTGGGCTCATGATTTTCATTCCTTATGCAGAAAGTAGTTGCACAGTTGCATGTAAAATCTGACAGAAAGTCGCATAAGTCTGTGGCCTGAGCAGCTCTGGAACCATGACTCCAGATCACTGAGTTACCGCCATATGCATTTTTCTTTAAGTGACTTAGTTGTTTTTTAAAGCTGGCAGTTACTGCTGCATGCTACTCAAAGGGGGTAAAGTGTATCGCTACAGACTATGAAGCTGACGTTTGTGTCCTCAAATATAAATACCATTTTTCTAAATGTTCTTAAACAGTTATAGGGCTGGAAGGTTTGGTTCAAGGCAGCAGGCTCCTGCTCAGTGTGCCCCTGCAAAAGGAAGGGGAGGTACACAATTAATCTTAAAGTTTGTTGCAGCCCTCATTATAGCCTTTGTTGTCGCTCAGGCACTGAAGTGTGAAGCTTGAAAGTGGTTTAAGTTCCGAATTGACTGAAAGTAGCTGTTTGGAGCAGCATGCTTGTAGTTGTGTGCTCAGTGTGCAAGTAACGGGGCTTCTGAGTGCAAGCCCTTTGTTTCGAGACATGGCTCAAGATAGCATTTTTGCTTTCTCTTGTTAACAAAAGTAGAAGGTACCATTAAGCTGTAATGTTTGGAGCTGTGCGAGGGAAACTTGTTTTCATGGGATTGCACGTGTGTAGAACCAAAAAAAATAAAGCAGGCAGAAGTCCAGTCAGTTTATCATAGTTATAATAGATCCACAAGGCACAGTGGACTGAAAAGAAAATCCACTTTGTCACTGAATGCTAGACAGAGACTGAATATTACAAATGCATCCAGAGCAGAACTCTGAATTAAACTTTTCTGGATTTACACATTTGCTTTAAAATGACTTCTGTGCTCCTGCAAGAAGGTCTTGAAAGTGGACTAATGTAGAAGTTTGATGGACAGATCTTCAAGTCTCTAAGGATGTGCCCATTTTTCTCATGAGTTTTTCTAGCCAATGGGCAGCCCAGAGGAAGACATCTGTTCTAGGTTATACCTGGCTGATGTTACAGCAGTTACTGTGAAACTATCTTAGCACCCTTGTTCAATTTATTCAATACTGGCAATTACCTCACTTCCATAGGGAAGTCTTAAGTGAGAATCATAATAGGGAGAACTTACGCAACACAGTGTCAGAGAATCAAAGAGCCAAAAGACTTTGATAAAACTGACTTTCCTTATGACACATACTATTTCTGTTGACATCTACCTATTGTAGCCATTTCATCCTTTATTTCTCTTTTTCCTTCATATAAGACATTGTGCCTCCCTCTGCCTACTCATAAAATTCAAATAATCAGTTACTGATTTTGTCCTTGTTAATGATCAGTTTCACTGTTATTCATGGAAGGATGTAAAACAAATTCACTGATATGTTCCAGTCTGAACACGGATGGAGTGTTGCTGTGATCAGCTGTAATATAATCTGTTCTGCTGCAGCTGTAGGACTGATAATTGCTGATCTTGAATTTCAGAAGTTCAGAGCTTCCCTCAAGGCTGCAAGAGAAGGAATTTTGTCTTTTATCAGCTTATTCAATGAGATGAAGTTGTGGAGAGAGGAGTTGCTACTTTTTTTTTTAACGTTATAAAATTGATAAGTGAAATCACTCAAAAAGATTAAAGATTCTGTGAAGATGAGATTTAGATTCTGTCAGTGTCTTCCTGGTCACTTTGATAAGGCAAGTTTCAGTGAAGGAAAGGGAAAAGTACGCTGTCCATTCGAAGGGACTAGAATTAGTAGAGCAACAGGCATGACTGTGCTACACAAACCACTGAAATCAAAGTTTTGGAGAGAGGTTCACTGGAACAGTCTTGGTACAGAAGGTGAGAGATGGAAAGTGAGAGAAGAGTCAGCCTGGAGAGTCGTGTAGGCTGACTACTGTAAGATAAATTCAGAGAAAGCCCAGTATTTCTAAGCAGTATGAATGAGCTTGTATTTTAATGCCCAAGAGGTGAGAGGAAAAATAAACTTCCTTTGGCTGAGAAGACAAAAAGTGGCTTCTTTCACCCACCTGAGAAGGAGTAGGTCTGCAGCCACTGTAGACAAGAAGTCAGATGCTGCACCATGGCAACTGCCAAGACACATAGCAAGTCTGTCTTTCCCTGTCCTCCTGTGTTCTTTTTTCATCCCACTGGTCTGCAAGGTTATGTGCTAGTATTTTTCCCCATTCCGATAACTGCTCGCTTTGATAATAAGCGAATAAAGATGAGGAAATATGTCATACAAATTGTTAGACAAAGGTAGGAAGGCTACAGGGACAGCACCACCTGAGAAGGCATCAACAGCAAAATTGACTGTTCTTATTAATTGTATGAGAAGAAATGTATGCTTCTGTTTTCAGAGTAATCATTTTACTGTCTATATGGGAAAGTCTAGCAGCCAAAGTTGTTATTACAGGCTGATTTAAAGATACAGGTGAGGAAGTACTTGAAGATATTTGTTTCATGTTGGCTTTTTAAGATACGGCTCACTGGTTTCTGAAGGCTTGAAAATGTCTTGCAGTTTCTCATGTTGACTTCTAAATCCTTTTGTGCTTAGAGTGCCA
This sequence comes from Aquila spilogaster, assembly GCA_024606505.1. Taxonomy (NCBI): domain Eukaryota; kingdom Metazoa; phylum Chordata; class Aves; order Accipitriformes; family Accipitridae; genus Aquila; species Aquila spilogaster. The sequence goes on along the minus strand of JANHGO010000073.1, from coordinate 39,403,417 downwards.
TTCCCTCATAGAGGCACTGCTTGTAATACTGAACTACCTGAATGACTTCCGTCAAAGATCCGTTAAACGTTTAATCCTGATCTGCAGAGCTTAAATGCCAGAGAGCTTATCACAGATATGGTTTAGTGGGGAAATATTGGTGGTAGGTGGACAGTTGGACTGAATGATCTTGGAGGTCTTTTCCAACCTTGGTTGTTCTGTGATTCTATTTGCAGTAGTTAATTATTTTCACTTAACAACAAAAAGAAGTGGACCTTATCTTGAGCCTTAAATATAGAGCTTCCAGCTGCTGAGCTTGCTATGAACTGCTGTGTGGGACTGTAGCCTTTCACTGTCAAAATACCCACCAAAACACTTAGTGAGAGTGGATAGTCATCAAATTGTATTTTAACACTTCCAAATGATGAATCAAGTGAATGTATTTAGAACAAGTATTGAACAAGATCCATGCTTTTACCTATTTCCCTCAATTTTTGTACCTATTTTCCTTCAATTTTTAATGAGGGAACAAGATGACTCTTTTCTGGAAGAGATTCATTTAGCTAAAGGTAACATTTTTTTTCCTTTTACAGCTTTAGTGATTGTAGATATACAGGTTGTACACAGTAGTTAATGTTTTATTTTAGAGCATGTTTATGTATGATGGTTATGTATATGAGAAGGATGGTTGTACAATCAGAGGATGTGAAAATCTGCTATGTCTGTCGATCTTAATACACTTAAGGCTTTATAATGCACTGTATTTTCTGAACTGATGCAAGAACAAATCTTTGATGATAGAAAAACTGCAGTTCGTAGTACCAAAAGGAATGTGAATTGATTTCGCCAATTTGAGAAATGAAATACGCAGTGCAGAAGTTCTTAGACCAGTTTCTCAATTGAAAAGCACTTTGGTAAAACTGGACAAAAAGCTGGAGTAGAACTAAGTGAGATTTCACATTTAGTGAGATGCCGCACGTCTGAGCAACCAGCCAGACCTTAGTGTTTTAATATCCCTAATCTATTCTGTGCTTTAATGAGATCTTGAGCTATTGGCTTGAAGATTATTAGTACCCTGGTGAATAGCCGTTCAATCTTCAGGCATGTGATGAGAATTTGCTTCCTCTTTCAGTCCTTCAGCTTCTTGGCTGGAATTTATTATTTCCCTAAATAAAAGCAGCTGCAAAATTTCATTATGTTTTATAGTACCCTTTTCTGCTATATTTAACCTTGACTCATTAAATAGATTACATCCTTTCCTCTTGTAATTAAGTGCAAATCAAACACAATATTGTAATATTATATTAAAAACATAGGAAATAGGACACCTTTTCAGCTGCCATTCTGCAATTCCTAAAGGCAGGAGTGCTACTTTGACAGTGATGAATTCTTTGAGAAGCATCTGGTCTATAAAGTATATCTTCTCCTTATAGATGTGATAATAAAATCATAAATACCAAAGACAAAGTGTTCTGTTCTGTCCCACTTGAACTCCATTTAAAGAGAGTTCTTTATCTGTTTCATCTGTTCAGTATCTGAGTGATATGACTACCTGCAAAGGCGTCTGTTGGATATGGGTTGTCTGGACACCAGCGATCTTAAATATTAGGAGAGCTCAGACTGTAGAGAAAAAAAATGTGTATCTAATGATGGTTGTGTATTAATTCAGAAAGCCTTTGGTTTTATTTAATAAGCAAAGAAAATTTCTACTTCCACAATCTACTGAGAGTCAAGTCAAACTATGTGAGAAATACTATAAAGAAAATAATATCTTGCATGTGCTAAAATTTGGTCGAGACAAGCATTGTGAACCCACACGTTTCTTTACGTGAGCTTGCTGAGTCCCATGACTGAATTTTACCCATGTAATGTTTGTCACATAACTAAAGTTCTTCAGTTAATGTTCCCTGCAGAAATAAAAGTGGAATTGGCTGTTTGAGGGCTTTGATGTTGCATCTTTCTTGAAAGCACCTTTCTCCCTCTACTGACTGTAAGGTTGTGTAGGACGGCAATACTGGTCTAAAGTTGGAGATGGAAGCTCAGTGGTATTCACTGTGCTCAATGTAACCAAAATGTGCAGTGTGTCTTCATCCCATATCTTTGGAGTTAAGCATTAGGTAAATATAGAGCATTTCCCCAAGTTTGTTTCAAGTATGAGCTGAGTGTATGTTATTAGCTATCTCTGTATTCAAGAGAGATTTATTTTGATAATATTATCATTAACTCTAATTTGATTTCAAACTGAGTCACTGATTATGTGGTTTCTAAGACTCAAATTCTGTTTCCTTGGGAAAGCAGAGGTAAGAAACTTTGCATGCTACTGCATACGTAAGTAAAAGACCATTTCCCATTATGCATATATGCTGTCTCTGCTCTGCTATACTGTCCTTTACTCCTTTGCACCTTTTCCATCCTACGTGGTAGTGATGCAGCAGCAATCAGTCCATTCTGTTATGTGTGCCTGAGTTGGGCTGCAGCCTTGTCTTAAACAGAGCCAAGGGCAGGCATCATGCTGCTCTGGTTTACCTAAGCGGCTGCGTTAGACCCAGTCATTTCAAAGTTCTTAATGATGGCAATTTATCAAACAAGCCTTAAAATAATAGGCACCATTTCCAAAATGCCATGGCATTAGTAACCTTGTTCTAGTTATTTTTATGGAATGGCATAAAGCTTTTAAAAAAAGAACAGCAACAAAATAACCTCAAAAAGAAATAAGAAGAACACCTCCCCCACCTCATGTTTGGAACAAGCTTGATACATGATATACTTTCACTTTGTTTAGTAGGACTGAAAGTTGTCTAAATGCACAAAATGGGTTACCCTCATTAGGTTTTGAGTCTGTGAATTGCAAAAAGTTGTTAATGCGTGAGCAGTCCCCTTCACCAGAGTATGTTACAGCAGGAGCACGGCTACAGCTTACTGTGGGAGGTGGGAAGTGGCTCAGTTTGAGATCGGATGAGAACAGTGAACTATTTCACCTGAAAAGATTTCTCTCTAAAGAGGAAGGTCAGGCTAACTCTGCTAGAATCATGCAAACCAGTGATTTGAAGTGCTTCTTGCAGTGATATACTGAAGATGTATTACTTTGTGAAAACATGCATTAAAGATTGCAAGTATTAAGACTTAGAATACATTCCTCACTCTCTCTCAGTTGATAATGTCATCTCCAGAAGTGTTTACCAAATTATAAAATGTAATTGATACATATATTTGTGTGTGTATGGCTTCTATTTGTCTTTCTGAGAGGGCGAACCTTAGGCTTAAGTGCTTGTTATTTTGCAAAGCCTTGAGGACTGTGCTGACCTGGTAAGTCAGAAGTTGTTCCATCTTCTCTTTTGACGATAGGAATAGAAAGAGAATTACTTTTCCTACAGTGCCAAAGTGAGAGAAACTTAAGACTGATCCGTGAGCTTTTTACTTCTGTAGACTGTGTCAGTGTAGGAAATTGTGTGAATCAGTGGATGTGGATCTACAGAAACAAGCAGGTGTTGGTGCAGGCTCAAGGTACTCAGTATATATGCATTTTGGAGGGATGAGGGATTTAATGATGATCTGATCACTTAGGATCTTATTCTGTGAACTGAATGTGGTTGAAGTACACTTCCAATTTAGTTTTTATCTGAAACTAGTCTAGTTAGTGCACACCAGAAGTAATCCACCATATGAGCCAAAGCAGGTGAGTAGGTGAACTCAGGGTACAGGAGGTGTACTTCTAATAAATGGGTAAATGGGTTTATTTCTTAAGAAATAATGTCTTGGCTCTACTATTATTGCTCTAGCTTGATTGAGGTCTTGCACACCCTCGTATATTGGCGGAATGTGAGAAGCAATCAAAACCAATTCAGCAAACTGGTACTTTTGCCATGGCTCAACAGGAGCTGGATCTGAGAATGAGAGAAGCAGTCAGTCTCCGCTGTTTGGTCTCTGTGAGTAAAAACATAACAATTCGAACATAACCAATTCGAAATTGGAAAAAGAGTTAATGCCAGGCTTGCACTGGTAATGACTGACTTTTCTATTCATGTGGCTGCATATACAAGGCCATCAAGAGATGAGAAATAATAATCGTATTTACCAAACTCAGAGTGTTTCTGCGAGCTCTGTACTTACTGTTGCTACACTAATGCGGCTATTTCAGGACTACTGGTTTGCAAAATAAGATACTTCATTTTTACCATCACTCCTGTACGCTTGGCATTCTACTGATGTTGCATTAAGGATAAATTCATCTTCTGAGAAAAGAAGCATTAATAGCATAAGAAATTTTAAATTGCTAGTATTAACTTCAGATGATGAGATGTGGTGTCAGCTATTACAAATTCTTATGGAGCATGCTATAATTTGGAAACAAAAAAGAGAAAGCTAGAAGTAAGAATATATGTTTTCAACAAACCATGTGGCCATGTTGTACCTTCAGTACAATATAATCTCATGGATTAGAGAAACTTCTAGTTAACCCTTCAGTATCAGGATTCACGTTGCTCCTCTGTCCACCTGCCACTTGCAGAATGGAACTCATCACCATTTGTCACAGGAAGCTTAGTCAGCTCTGTTAAATAAATAGGGTGTCTGATTTTCAACTGTATGATGAAACTTAACATCTACTCTTGTGGTTAGTGTCGGGTACAGTTGATTGTAAAGAAAAAAAGTATTTGGGAAGCTCAGAACTCAAATGGCTGAGCAGATTTTGCTTATAATGCCAGTGAAGTGGTACAGGTGTCATGAGCTATGACTGCTGAGTAAGCTTAATTTCTATGAAATCACAAGTGCAATTCTCTCATGCTTTCCAAGACTAAGTAAGGTGTAACTATAATCAATTGTGTAGCCATTAAAGCTGCGTAGTCCTAGAGTTGGATTCATTTATTGTCTTAAAGCGCTAGTGGACTGTTGAGATTTGGGATGCAGGTCTACGATGACACAAAATGCATCATACTATACTTGGTGGGAACCTTTGCCATTATTATTATTTATTTTTTTAAATGTCAGTTGTCAAACTGGAAACATTTTTCAGGAAAAAGAAAAAACCTGAAACATTTTACTGAGGATTTCACATGCACAGTTTTGGAATTATAATGACCAACAGGAAGGAATTTAATTGGTGGTGAAATTCAAACTTAGTGCAAGTCGTTTTTTTTTTTTTTTAATGGAGGAAAAAAAAGAGTCTTGTATTTAATCTAGAGTAAAAATGCTTTTGAAATCTCAAAAATATTGCTATCTTTTTTCCTGTGCAGGCTACTGAGAACTGGGCTTAGTCCAGAAAACCAGTGGCAATGGCTTGGAAATGCACAGAAGCACATAATCTCACAAATTGAGCTTCTAATGGAAACTGGGGTATGTCATTTTTGCTCTCTCTTCCAAGTTTGTTGGTAGCTACCATCTGGAATTTAAAAACATTAATGATGATTATGAGATTAGATGGATAAAAATCCACAGCAGCTCTCACAGATATTACAGCAGAGCTTTTCCCATGTGCCTAAGGGAAAAGTGCTGTACCACAAAGGATATGTTCAGATAATTTTTATTTTAATTCAATTGATTTTTATTGGAGCATATATTTTTAATGATCGAACAATTGTTCAGAGCCTTTAAAAAAGATGAAGGGGAACGTTGAGTGCATAATTCATGTGCCATTTTCAGCCAACCATCTTGCACAACCAGGAAGGTTCAGAGGAATAAAAGTACACAGTTCAAAAGGAGATGCTGGGGTGTGAAATGAAGAAGGAAGCAAAAATCTCACACTTACACAGTTTGAACTATGAAATGTTAATTAAGTATAAAGGAAAAACATGTTGAAGCACTTCAGAGAATTTTGTCCAAGGCAGAGGAAGCATCATGCGTAAGAGTGAATATGACTACAACATGGCACGCTGTCTTGCAAAGCCAGAGCACCTGTGAGGGGCAGTTCTCAGGTGTGTGTCCGTGGGCTGCATCACATAGCACGTGTGTGAGTGAAGCTGGCTGACTGGCAAACAAATCCTGATGCACAGGATGGAATGAGCAGGTCTGAGTGGCGGGGACAAGGAATGGAGACGAATGGCAGTGGGCTAAGAGATGCCTTTTCTTCTCTCTGACTGATGCCATCCAAGGTAGCTCCTCAGTCACTGGGTAGGTACCATACTATGCCAGGTTTTGTATTCCCTTCCTCTGAAATGCAACATTTTGCAGGAAGAGCAGAGATGTTGCCAAGGCACTCAGTGCGCTCGATCCAGCCATGAATGCTTGTTTCTTTCATGTTAAGAAAGATGAAAGAAGGGCAAAGTGTGTGGATAGTAAGCCCTCACTTAGAAAAAGAAATTCTAGCTCAATTTAGGTGTAAGCAAAGTTCATGCAAATCTTGTTCTATTAGCACATATGCCATTTACTTGTTTTCTTTTTTCGTAGTGCTTTTGTCCTAAACTGGTGATTTTGGATTGCAAATATGAGGCAGTGATTGGCTGATTTTCTGTCATCATCTGAGGGAGCAGAGCTCTGTGGGTGCTGAAGTGCGCTCAGAACACAGGAGAACAATCACCACGAGTTACAGGGAGACCTCGGATCAGTGCCCTGCTCAGGAAGAAAAGAAAGAGGTTCTGATCAGAGGAAGATAACAGCTTGTCCTTAAAATGAGAAAGATGCCCTTGAGAAGAACATGCAGGGATCACAGGTTTCATCAGCTCCAGAGATGTGGTAATTGCTAGATGGATCATTTACTTAATTGGCTGTGATAACAATTTATTCATTATTATAGAGCTATGAAAATGATGGCTCTCCCGTCCCCCCGCCCCCCCGGGG